>CM061544.1:362033592-363233592 GCA_030864215.1 Capsicum pubescens
GAAGAGGGCGTAGCTTTGATTGCTCAAGTTTCCCTCTCATGGTTGAATGTGAAAAAGAATTTCTTTTGTTTAGCAACAGTCTTATAAGGATGATGCTTCCCCTGTGCCTTATCAATAATTAATAAGGAAGACCGGGCTAAAGGTAACTACTTTTTGCTCACCCGGTGAAAGGCATAGTAGGTAAAAAGGCTATTGGTTGCTTTACTTCCTTACCTCGGGTAGGTTGAAAAAACTGCTGACGAAGAATAGTTTTTTTTCTCTTGCGACCTTCCACGCCAAGGAGGGTTGAAGGGATCGATCCCAATAGCCTTTCACGAGGTGCGTAGCATTCTTTATAGCCGTTACGAAAGCTCCCGAAGAGAAAGAGGTCTTTGCTGCTTGACTGCGTGAACCAGGTCCAGGTCTTGCTTTTGGCATTCCCGCTGTTGACGTCCCATCGAGTTAGCTAGTGTTGGGTGAAAGGGATTTAGGAATGAATAGCAGGCAAAGTCCTTGCTAGGAATTCCGGGTAACTTTCTGTATTCCTTAAGGTTACAGGTGAAGCTTACTTCCTGCGGTAGCCCCTTGGACCTTAGCCTCTTAAGGGTTGGATTCTAGTGGCGGGCTCTTGGGTCGTCCGGACCCATATCTGGTAAAAGTGGTGGCCTGGTTGTCCCCTCACCCCCTTATCATGCGTGTCTGTGGGAGTAGTTTGTGCTAGCGTTTTGGCGCTCGCCTTATGGTTCTCAGTCCTCTTTCGCCGAGATGCCTTTTAAAAAGATTTTTTCCCGCATCGGAACAAGACCCACTATACTAGATTTAGCCAATTCGGGTGCGGATGGGGATTCCCCAATAGATTCTACAGATTCGGATTTGGATGCCCCTGCGCATAAACATATGGATAGGGATGCCGATTCAGATGCGGCTAGAAAGGCTCGTTTGAGTGATTCATAAACCCTCGTCGGGATAAACAAACAAGGGTTTCATCCTCTACTTATGGGAATGCTACTTCGAGAAATGCTGCTTCAGGATAAACGTCATATGTTGCGAGAGAAACTGGATATTTTCCTATGGCTTGGACCCTTTCACTCGAGAACTCAAAGGGGGGAAAGAATTCTTCAACATAGTCACAAGAAGGTGGTCTACGACCATTAGATCCCTAGAAAGAGGAGCAACTAAGAAGAGAGGGGTATAAAAGAATGAAAGGAATGTCTTCGATCTGGCTCTTGTTCCCTGTAGGTTTATAGCACGCTAGGCTAGCTAAGAAAGGTATTCTATCTTTCTCTTTTTGTTGTTCGGCTCGATAGAATTGTTTAGAATCCTCTCCTAGCTTCCTCTTTCCATAGATATGAAGACTATAAAACGTCGATCAGAGAGCAGGGTTGTTCTAAGATATAGAAGTAGTTAAGGGCTTGACTAAGTAGTAGATATGGGATTGAGGGGCGCAGGAGTAGGGTTGTACTCTAGAGGTAATGCTATACTCCATTCTTCCTCCCGGCTTCCTTTCTATTCTCACTCTCATCCAACTGATGAATGCAATTGGAGTAGAATCGCTTTCCCTTACTAGGTTTAGGAATCCGTAATTCTTCAAGAAGATGAGATTAACCCGGATCAAAAGAAAGCTTCTTATCGAGAGACAGATTACAGCAAAAATGACTCATGAGGATAGCTGGAAGCAAGGAACATTCTTTTGCGGCTTACCCGTTCTATAAGAGAACGGTTCAACTGGTTAGGCGGTCTGGCGCATTATTCACTGCGCTTTATTTAAAGCAGTGTGCGTCATCCGGGGTGATAAAAAAGAACCATACCCTGTTGACAGTGTCCCTGTCCCTTAATCATCAGGCTACCCTCGGATTCTTCCCTCCAGATATGTTTGAGGTGGGCGGGAAGGATAGAGCCCAACTTATTGTATACGGATACGGATATTCCTTGTCATTCTAATCTTGATATAGTTCCAACAGGCCTATTCTTTGACTCTCCTATAGTGTATAGTATATTCTTTCCATCTTCCTACTAGGATAGATATTCTAACAACAAACTACCTAGCTTAGCTAGTTGGCAGCTCCGCATCGTGAACTGCATCGGAAAGGGCATCCGATCTCTCTTTTATGGGCTCTTTCCCTCGTATCTGACCTATCCGAGTTAGCCCTCCCAAGCGGACAAAGAGGTGGATCATCTGATCTTGAAATAGGTCATCCCGGCTATCCCGATCTTTTATCTGTTCATTTCGTCAGGTATCTGAATCATACGATTCTGAGGATTCTACTTTTCACATTCATTCTACAGGACCAAAACGAGGCCTTTCCTCGCTAGTTGGAATAAAAACCTCAACAGCAGCCTTCCCCCTTCTTCCTATCCTTGCTACCTATGAAACGAGTCCCTCTTTCATTCACTAAAGAAGACGCAGCTGATAGATGGATGAATATACATTTGATGGCCAGTTCTATGAATCAAAATCTCGAGTTGGAGGCATCGCTGAAAGCCAATTGATTCGGTTTTCTCGAAATCAACGAGTGGACTTGAAATCATAGATCCATTTTGTGATCCACGCGACTCAGACAAGAATCCTATATCTTACCCACCCATTGCTGTTCTGATTGAATTTCAAAGATCTCGCTCGCTGTCAAAGCGCATTTTGTGAAGTGTTCTCCTGCCCCTGTCACCTGAGATAAAGTCAACTGGAAACCGTGATCGGAGTCGTGGTTTGAAGATGATGATTTGAAGATTCATTCAACAGAGAAGGGTGTCTTGGTTGCCGATACCGAGGTTGAATGAATCATTCCACCTGGCAACAGCAAAAGTGGAGTTTGGCACAGGTCAAAGGGGAAAGCAAGGAGGAATTCCACTTTGGAAAGGAAAAGGGCAGTTCCAAACGAAGGACCCTGGGGCAAGCTTCCCGGTGTCCAAGTGTCAAGTCCCGAGGGCTTGTGTCCGTCGAAAGCTTCCTTTTTTCTTTTTAGTCTTTCCTTGCAATGAACCGAAAGGTGAGAGGCAGGGCTCGGTCTCAAGGTTGAATTTGTTGTCACTAGTCAGTCCAACTGCACGAGTGAAAGGCGAAAGTCAAGATTACGTGCAACCAGGCGTAACGTGTCAAAGGTCACCGAGTCGTCGTAAAGGGGAATAGGTTGTTTTGCGCATCCAACAACTGAAAGAGTTTGCGGAGAAGGGTTGAGTTGCGTAATAGCAGATTCGTAGGTCAATAAATTGTTGGATTTGAAATCGAACTCTCTACCTTGGGCGGATAGGAATTGAGACTTTCAATGGTCCGCTCTTCTCTCCTCTTGATCGAAGCTGACCCCAGAAGTTGGGTATTCCTTCTTAAGAGGACACTAACCCTCCCGATCTTGCTAGCCGGGGGCTCAGTCTTTCAAGATTCAATCTTTCCCCTTCCGGTCCCAGGGAATCGCTCTTATAGTAGGAGGTTTACTATGTCCCCAACTTCTCTTTATTAAGAAAGTAGGTTGTCTACTATAATTAGATTTTGCTCGTAAAAACAGAAGCTTGTAATATAGCTAGACCAAATTCAATAAATGGAGTCCAGTAATAACATTATGAAACTGAACCCATATGGCAGAAAGCAGAAGCAGCGGGTACGTCTGTTCGGGTTCATTCATGTCCAATAAACTTCAAACAAAAGGAGATTCGGGTATCAGAGTTGAGCGGACAGGCGACGGGGGGATGGGGGGAAGAGTAAAGACAAGACGAAAGCAAGAGTTTCGGCATCTTACTTTACTAGTTTCATTTCCGTATGATAGTCGCCCCTTTCTCACTGCTCCCTTTCTCGGTAAAGCAGAGTGAGCAGCTTCTTTCTTTGCTACTGCTGCCATACCACAAAGAAGTCCAATAGCTGCGCTTACTTCTTCCTTCAACCCTGAAAAGAGCATATGCATCCCGGGATTCTCTCCATCTCAGAAGTGGATTCCCCTGCAAGGGTACTTGAGTACGACTACGGCTATGAAAAGCTTATCGAAAGAGGAGGAAAGAGCGTAAACTCGACTCTAAAAGTTTCAGTTGCCTCCCTCTCTCCGCCCTATAACTGAAAAAAAGGAGCACGGCGAAAAGCCAACCTTCTTTTTTTTTATTCGTTTGACGAGGGATTAAGTACTGAATTAATGAAATTACACCTATATCGCGAAAAAGAGCTGCTCTAGCTTTAGCACGCACCCTTTCTCCTATGAGGAAAGTTACTCTTTCCGATTCAAGTCTGGCCCTTCCTGGGTCTGGATCACAGTATACCGGCGACTTTGTCCTTGAATTCATTCTATTTCATATCCACCGATCCGTGGAAGAGACCAAGGAAGAGTAAGATAGATTTAGGGCCGGCAGGCGGGTCTAGAATAGATTCCCCAATGGGTCCTGACTTTTCAACAACAGAGGCGAAAACTTACTCTTTCAAGTCAAAGTCAAAGTCGGGTAGACTAAGATGGAGTTTATTTTACAGTTGTTCCAGGGATATGGGTATAGAGTGAATTCTATTCACTCTTTATGAAGTGGAGTGCACTCCAACTATCATAAATAGAAAAGTCAGTAGGGTGCCCCGGTAGACGCGCAGACCGAGTGAGTTTCCGCCGATCCAGATGTGCCAAAGATTGAGGACTATGAGGGTACGGTGCTATCCTTGTACTTTGTTTGTTGCACATGGCCTAATGTACACTTGCCCCCTTTTTCTCACTCTTTTGGTGTCAATTTGAATCTATTTTCTTTATGCTACCGAAAGACGGAAAGGGGAACCGACTCGTTCCTTCCTTGCGGAGGACGAATCAAGGCCTGAAGTTGGTTCGTCGAGCAAGAGGAGAGAAGGATCAACAAGGATTTCATACCCTATGCTAGTTCTTTTTCTCTCTCCCCCAGATATGCCTTTAATAAGTCCTCCACCTATTCTCGTGTGACGACATCTATGATTGTGAAATGTTGGAATGAACATTTGTAACAATCATGTTCAATTTCTTTTGACAGTTTTAGATTGTGGTGCTTTGTAATCAAGGGCGAGAAGGAAGTTCATGGAAAGGTAGCTCACATACCTTTCCAGGCCTAATTCTTTAATAATCACTTCAGCTCTTTCATACTTCTGACGTCGACTCATCTTGCTTGGAAGTCTTAAGAATGCAGCAAAAACGAAGGCTTCCTCTACAGTCAATTGTGTAAAAAGCACATCATCTTGTGTCACGAAACCCACCTAGCACAACATTGCTCAATTCGGTATGGAAGTTAATACAAAATCATGTACATTGAAAGAAAGACTTTTTTAGATTCTTGGTTTTAAGGCAATAGAAAGAGAGAAGGAAAAAAGAATTATTGATGGATAGGTAATATACCTCCTATTGATAGCTGTATTATATGGGATGTCATTGTATGTGACAGTTCCTCTGACATTTTCTTGCAATCTTCCTCCCAATATCTTTAACAGGGTTGTTTTCCCACTGCCAGAAGGCCACATTAAGGCAAGAATTTCACCCTTCCTTCTTCGAACCTTGAGTATCTGCTTGTAATTGTCATGCTCAAACTGGGAAGCTACCTTTGATACAACTGCCTTGACAGGATTGTTGGAGGAAGCTTGGCTAATCTTCACCTTGTACTCAATATCCGCGAACTGCATTCAAAGACCATTTAAATGGCAGAAGCCAAAACTCTGAAACATATATCAACAATTTGATTCTTTGAAACATTTCTGAGAAATGAAAGATTGGTTAGAGAAAAAATTACCTTGAGAAATATGGGGAGGGGTTGATCTTTATCAGCAATTGATGTATCATCCTCTACCTCTATATCAATTTCAGAGCTTCTGTTTCTGAGGTAAGCTTGAGACATGAACTCTATGTTATGGCCAAAGCAATTGCTTCCAGCAATCTGCATGGAGCCAACAGCTGGAGGGGACAATGACAAATCCTCAATTTCATCTTGTCTAAGATGCTCCATTGTGTCATGAACTGCAAGTTAAGCGTTGCTCCTGGGTGTTGGACAAAGTGAATTGTTATATATGGTGGATAAGATAGACATAACCAAAACTCTGCCTAAATCTTGAAACTGTTGAGCCACATGCTTTCTATGGGAAACTCGAGACTCTTTAGAATTGTGAATTTCTAGTTATCACACGCACTTGGTGCGCTTGACTTTCTTCAAAATTCTTTTTTAACCAAGTGTTCAAATGACACTGTTTGGGGTATTCTAACTCAGCAACGACGTACTAGCTGTTAATACATAATTAACTAAATCAAAGTGTTCCCTCTCTGATATCTGACGTTTTTTAGATGAGACGGTTCACACAATTCACCATAGTAGAGCAGGCAGAGGTCAAGGATCGAGTCGTCTGTTCATAGTTTCACTTCGCTTCTGCCATTCTGTTCCCCTCGGACTATTAAGGGAAAGCAAGGACACCGGTGATCTCTACATTCACCTATGTAATTTCGAAATCTGCTTTCAAGCAGCTCCGTTTTCTAAGGGAGAGTGGACTAAAAAAAGGAGAAGCGTCATGCGTCATGCTTTTGTAGACCAGCTAGTATACATTAAAGAAAGTGGCTTCCTCAATTAAACTAGCTTCCTCATCTTCTCTTCCCCCCAACAACTTCACTCCGGAGGAATCGCATATTCTTAAGCGAGAAGATCAGACTCTTATTATTGAATTTCCATTGTTTGCACGTAATAGCTCATTCTCTAGATTTTTTTTTTATGCTCAATCTTTCCGCTTTCCCTTTCCATTGGACCAGGTCAAGGCTGCTGTAAGCAGTTCTGATCTCAAGCACCTATCACGGTTTTCGAGTAGCTCTGATCCACCGGAGCAGTTACAATTGCTTCAGCTGGAGCTGCGACAATTGCTTTAGCGGGCGACAAGCGTAGCTGTTCTGAAGTTCTAGTTAGAAAGAGGGGTTGGTAATCTAATCCCTCTTAGTGGTCTTATAGTAGAGTGAGTGATCCTCGGGCAGTCATCTATGAGTTGAAGCAGGAACAAAGAATCAATATAAGGTGAAAAAACCTTCTTTCATTTTCATTTCCTATTTCACTAGTCAGCCTCTAACTTCACTCTTGAATCTGCGGGCATGGAAACCTACTTTCTGAAGCGGGCCCTACCACGTATACAGTCTGCGGAACCACGCCTAGCTGCGGTGTCAAGCTCATATCCTCTGCCTCTTTCTTGAAAAGAAACTATGCCTGATAAGGCGAATAAAGACTCATCTTCTTTCATATCATATGTGTCAGAAGCATCAAATGATGTTTTATGAGGTGGGGGAATCCTAATCCAATGCCCTAAGCTCGCGGTGACAGAATGCTGTTATGTCCCTGGAGAGTGCTCCCCCAGGAGTTATGTGCCCGGAGTTCTGTCCCTGGCCCTTTCACCTTCCACGGAACCAGAAGCATGAAAGATGGGATGACGCATTTTAGAAGAAAGTATTTCTCTTTATTGATGTCGAACTTCATCTGCCTTATAGCGATGAAAAGATATTCCCTTAGTCTTTGCCCAGCTCTTCTTCCAGGGAAACAGTCTTTGATAGTGCTCTTGCCCGACATTTCGTGATTTGTGGCCTTAAGAGAATCAGGAGATATTTAATAGTTTGGGTCGAGCATCTAATCTTATTAAGAGTTGTCCTTTCAGACCTTATTCTCCGAATGGACAAAGAGCAGGAAGTAAAGCACCCGCCTCTAGGAGGGAAGTTCAGGGGTTAGAGTGTGCCTGATTCATATGCAGTTTCCTCTCTGAAAGATGCCCAATCAAGAAGGATGTGCCACCATGCCCGATGGGCAAGAAGCTAGGGCAGTTAAGGAGGGTTATATTGGGTGATCGTATCCGAACTTGAAAGACTTTCCGCGGAATCAGAATCAGATTGGATTGAAGGTAAGGACGGCGAAGCTGGAACGTTTTCTATGGTTTTGATTCTTCCTAAGTGGTTAGGTCACTCCTCTTCTCTCCGATTGGGGAAGTCTCCAATTCCCTTACTTCGATTTCCAATGACTCAGTATAATGCTCATTTGACTGTCGCGTAGGTAAAGTGTTTACTGGTCCGCCGGGTGAGACCTCTTGTACTCCTTCTTTCGCTGATTAAGAGCCGGATGATAATCCTCTCAAATCCTCGAATGAGAACTTCCCTTAAGGAAGGAATGAATCTAGGGAAGAAGTCGCAAGGATAGTTCCATTTCTCCGCTAGCCGGGGATATGACTTCCAGCTGAGAAACCTGCTCTTGCTCCATTCGCTGAATCTGGAGATTTATACTTGTTAGAAACTGTATTCTTACTCTTCTTTGTATTTCCGGGGGTCTTTCGCAAACTAAGGCAAATAAAGAGTCTTATTCTCCCTTTCAGTCAGCCGGAAGTAATAAGATTGCTGCTCTAGCCCTAGCTGTTCTACGCGGATACGATCTTTCCTTACTGAACAGCTTCCCCAGATCATGTTACAATTAGAGTTGCGGAGATAGAGAAAGCTCATTCTCCTTTAATAGCAAAGGCCTTTTCACGAGCTGGGCTCGAACCTGCGCTTCCCTGTGACGGAGTGCATTCCGGAAATCTAGTTGGAGATCAGTCTGTCGACCAGTGCTTGAACTAAGATTGTTTCAAAAGAGAAAGGGAATGAGTCTGAAAAGACAGGTCGAGAAGGGTTGCGAGCTCAAACGAATAGAGTTCAAGCCGAAAGTGTTTCAAAATAGAAAGAGAAAGGCTGGAACGAAGTAGCTCGCCTAAAAGGAGAGGAACGAAGCACTCGGCTGAGATTGTTGGAAAAGAGAGGCAGGGTCCGAGGCACTTGCTAACGAGCAGGCGGGACAAGACTGACTTGAAAAGACGCTCTACTTGAAAGGCAATGGCTTTGAGGGTACTAACTGTGATATATGGGTAAGGAAAAGAAAATAGTAGCTCAGGCTCTCGAGTGTCGTAGTATGAAAAAAGCAAAATCCTTCATCTTATTTGATCTTTTAAGCTCTTTCTCAGATAATGATGATATTCTTAGTGTGTGAAGTCGATTCTTGCTTGACTTCTGGGCTCACCCGAGGCGAGGACTGTTTTCTTTCTTGCTTTGTATCGAGGGTATGTGTATGCGGTTGTAGTACATCTTCTTTATTGTTAGAGGTTTCCTTCTCTTATTGTCTTTGTGGCGGGAAGTAAGATGAGGGGAAGCTCACATCTGCGATAAAGACTTATACTACAGTTTGGGAACTCATGTCTTCTCGATCGCCTTCTTGATTGTTGCATTGGTTTAGTCAATCCGACCGGCACACTTGCTTTATGGTAGTTTGTTAGTCTCCTTTGATTCGTAAACCAACCGGAGCAAGAACTGAACAGAGGCTTCAGTCTATGAGGCTTCCTTTTCTCCGAGCTCTGGTTATGGAAGAAGGAACCGAGAAGAAGGTATCACAACAACTGGTTTTATTACGGGACAGCTCATGATGTTCATATCGATCTATTATGCGCCTCTGCATCTAGCATTGGGTAGACCTCATACAATAACTGTCCTAGCTCTACCATATCTTTTGTTTCATTTCTTCTGGAACAATCACAAACACTTTTTTTATTATGGATCTACTACCAGAAATTCAATGCGTAATCTCAGCATTCAATGTGTATTCCTGAATAATCTCATTTTTCAATTATTCAACCATTTCATTTTACCAAGTTCAATGTTAGCCAGATTAGTCAACATTTATCTCTTTCGATGCAACAACAAGATCTTATTTGTAACAAGTGGTTTTGTTGGTTGGTTAATTGGTCACATTTTATTCATGAAATGGCTTGGATTGGTATTAGTCTGGATACGGCAAAATCATTCTATTAGATCTAAGAAGTACATTCGATCTAATAAGTACCTTGTGTTAGAATTGAGAAATTCTATGGCTCGGATCTTTAGTATTCTCTTATTTATTACCTGTGTCTACTATTTAGGCAGAATACCCTCACCCATTCTCATGAGAAGCAAGCCCAGCAGGCCCTGCCTTAACCTGTCCTCAGACAGCCAGCCCTCACCAGGCTGCTGGCATTGCTAAATGCTCCGCCACGAAGCAAGTTTTCCCGAATACGACAGATGCGGAAGTGGCTAAAGAAGTCGGAGGAAGAAAGTAGTTGGACAACTGTATACACGAGGGTACATTAGTATTCTGGGAATTGGCAACATTGAAAGAAAGGGTAAGGGGTAGGAATAAACTTTTTTAGGTCTTGCTCTACTAAAGTAGTCGGCCTAACCTTCGGTTCCCGTAACCAAGTTTTTCTTTCTCACTCCTTATGTACTTTTTTTTACTTCATCCATACTTTTTGACTTTTTCTGAAGTGTGGGGCAAACGGCGCCCTCTACTTCTACTTCTAACTAAAGGCGAACAGCCGGCATTGCAAGCAAATAGAAAGCCCCCGCCCGTTTGAGCCAGAAAGCATACCGGCTGTTTGAGTCGCGAAAGGGCCGCTTGCTTAATATTATTCTTAATATTATTTATATAATAATAATAAATAATCTATAAACAAAAAGAAAAAAGCAAAATCTTTTTTTTTTTCGAAAATTCTTCATTCCTGGGAAGAGGAAGAAGCAGATAGGACAAAGGCCTTCTCTTTCCGTCCGCTCTTCCCGAAGTGAGCGAATTGCATGTAGAGATCCGTAGGGGCTTATAGTTTAATTGGTTGAAACGTACCGCTCATAATGGTGATATTGTAGGTTCGAGCCCTACTAAGCCTACCACCCCCTTCTCTTCACCTGATACAAGGCAGTCGAAGTACCCGCCACCCTGCAGATCTCAATGACGCGACGGGAACCACACTGCTGCCGCTGCCCTTCGGGCACGCCTCCTATGCTTATCACTCACCTACGCTCTTGCAGCATGCCACCTTCGGGCAATACGGTGTAATACGCGAAGCAGCTGAGCCATAGCTCTTCGATCGCTATATTCTTGCGATAGCGAAGGCGTGGTTCATCCTCTAAGAGAGAGTAGATGCGAAGGTTCGGATCGAAGATCTTCGCGAGACAGCCCCGGGGCACCATAGCATGTCGGGAATAAGGGGAACATAGTGAACGTAACCACTCCCTTGGTTGGGGGCTGTGACTCCCCTATCCTTTCAATTTTTTGATTCCCAGGTCTTTTTTATTATCACTGTTGGAATATTTTTGTTGACGACTTGGTCAAGGCGGTTCACTATTTCTTTGCTGAAGGCGCTGTTAAGCCCTGACGTTTGAATTCCAATTTCATTGCCCTGACAAAACTTCATGATCCCCACTTCCAGAAAAAGATCGAAAAGATGGGGCGGTCGGGGACTTGAATGAATGTTATTAGCTGTGAATTCGAACTTTTTGGTATTCTTTTGATATATTTGCAGGAACATTCTATGGTCTTAATAAGAGGAGGTAGAGTGAAAGATTCGCCGGCTAAACAATGATTTGGTTATGCCCAGCCCACTAATGGGGGGCGGTGGCTAATCCGTACACGCGGTGGGGGGTGACAGCCAGAAATGAGATTTGGGGAACGAAGTCAATCGATGCGCTCTCTAAGGGAGAAGACAGGAGTTTTGCGCTTAGAGAAGTCTCTTGGCCGGACAGAGCGCATCTTCTTTTGCTCATTTTTCAGGGCCTTGCCTTGTTGGCCTACCAAATAAACAGGCTTTTTTTGATTGATTCGCTTACGGGTCATTAACTAAAGACCTTGAAGTCGTGACCCATGAGCTAGCTGAGGAAAGCGATATCGCGCGTAGACATCAAGCCGTAGCGCGCGAACCAGCAACCCCTCTTTATGATGCTTTCCACTCTTTCGAGAGGATTCAGTTATTGAGTCGGTGAGCTGATCTCGCCTTTTATCTGGACATTGTGAGTTCTCCCGATCATGACGACGAAGCGAGTGAAGGGTAGCACTGAACTGGCAAAGAGAATGAATGAGATTATGGGGCTCCGGTTCCATCGATTTTGACTTCATTTTACTTAACCCTTTTGACCTTGACACTAGTCTGAGCCTTTCCCAGGGCACCTTGCCTTCTTTCCTTGGCTTGGCGGGACACAGAAATGATTCTTTGTTATCTAAAGGGAGTTTCGATTCCGCAGAACCTATAGGAGCAATAGACGGAGTGGAGTGTGGCTGTGAGTCAGGCGCAGTATCCTCACTGTTCTTGTTACAGAATCGACTCTGAACGCTGTTCATGGTTAGATGTAAGAAAGAATAGTGATTGTTGAAGAAGTTTGCTCTTTCGACGACTCTTATTGCTCTAAATAAGCTCTCAGCCTTTAGGAGTGCAGGCACGACTAGCTTACTCCAACCTTCTTGTGTGACCGCATGTTGGAGAAAAGAGTTCCACATCTTACTCTAACGGCAATGTCAGGATCTCAGTCTATCTCTTTCTCACATCTGACACTCTCTTCTATAGACCGCTAAGTCGCATCCAACTACCTGTACTCTAAGAATGAAGGTTGCAAACTACCTTAACAAGCGACCACTGGACTTGTGAAAGAGAGCTCTTCTTCGCATGGAGAATCGACTGTTTGCCCTCTCTTCTTGCATCTGTGCATTTCGGGCCTTGGGCAAGCTCCCGACATTCCTGGATCAGGCCCCTCTTTGCCGCTGTCCAATCCAATGTCTACTTCATCAAATTCCCTGTCTACCGAAAATGGATGAACCTATCCACAGGGATTTTGAGCATCACTTCTTTTTTTTCCCCAACGACAAAGGAACTTATGGGCGGGGCATTTTCGGGGACTAGCCCGCTTCCCATTACTAAATAGGGCAATTCCTCGCACATAATTAAGGGAGCCATTGAAAGGTGACTAAAACACCAGAAACGGGGACTACCCGAGCTAATGATAGAGGCAAGAACACTTTCCGGCCAAGTCCCATTAATTGATCATAACGATATCGTGGAAATGCTGCACGGACCCATATATATAGGAACAGAAAAAGAATCACCTTGATACTAAACCAGATCGAGCCCGGGATCTTCTTGGAAATGGGAAGATCTAGGATAGGCGGCCAACCTCCTGGAGAGAGCGATGTGCATAGACCAGGTGAGTAGGGATGCAGCTCCGTGGACCGCTCGTCGGGCCTGATAGGTGGTGGTATCACACCCTTCTCAAAGGAACCGTACGTGACACTCTCGCGTCATACGGCTCCGTCCCGGAAGCAGGATCTTCCCTTTCCTTTGACCAACGGGCCCTCAAACCTTTATGATTTCGTGTCGAACCTGGTCTCCATCTTCGAACTTCTCGTTCGATGAGACCCCAGGTCTCGCTGTTTCCGTTTTCTAGGTCACGCCTTAACCTCGTTAGAAAGCGGAGTTGGCTAGCTGCCGGCATATCTTTTACGTCACCGGCCACATAGTCCGCAGCGTCTTTCACTGCATCGCATTTGCCGGGGCTGAATCCCCTTTCTTGAGCGATCGCCTTCGCTCGTTGGCAGAACGCCTTGATGCGTGCGTCTAGTTTGTTGGGGTGACACTCCGCTTCTTTATACTCTTAGGAGGCGAGAAACTCCCGTTCCCTTCTCCTTCCTTACTCTTCCGAGGATGGTTCAGGGGGAGCCGGTTCCGCCTCCGGCTGAGGAGGGAAATTTCCATCGATAGGCGGTAGCTTCGACGAGCTGGGACGTGGAAGTGAAAACCCTAAACTTGAAACCCTACCCTTCTTTGCTACTCACTATCTAAGGAGCAAATCTGAAGTCGGTTCTCAAGGCCCAGAAGCTCGGGGATTGAATACCCCTATGTTCCAAGTGACTGGCTTGGCTGGTGATGCGTTCACCCACTTGCACGCTTCCTTGCAAGCACGAAATCCTTAGTTCGCCCGCTACCACACGGGCCGGTGTACTCTTATCGCTAACCCCGAGAGAGGCTATACTCTAAGAGCCAACCGACTCATTATCCCTGGACGCAAGGATTAAGAAATAGCAATGTATCAGGGGCTGAGCGTACCTTCCGCTCAGGAACAAGAAATGGAGCTATTAAGTGTTGGTGCCGCTTTCCTTTTTCTAGCTCTTCTTTGGGTTCCCTATCGATGCGTGTATGCCTTCGTCGAAGAAAGAAGGGGAATCACAAGAAATTTTCATACACCTAGGCCTAATTCCATCGATGAATCATTCGAGAACGAATTTAGCGAGACTAATCTAATCTTATTCAACCTTAGATGGGAATTAGGGCAAAGCCTGGGGCTGTCTCTGCCTTCTTAACACGCGGCACACCAACTTGAAGTCTGATTTGAAAATCTCTCTCTACCTTCACTTCTCGCGCCCTTCTCGTAGTTTTGACTTGCTCTTAGGCTACCGTATCCACATCAAGGTGACAGGATTCGAACCTATGGCCCTCTGTACCCAAAACAGATGCGCTGACCAGACTGCGCTACACCTCGTCTCACCACCCCGAAGCATATAGATCCACCCGATCGATGAACACTCAAACCGAACTCGCCCATCCTTTTGGGCACAGGGATGCGAGAACCAATCCGAGTAATCAACCGCTTTTTTTTGAATCTGCCTCAAGCCCCAACCCTACCGCCAAAAAGTCGTCCGTATAGTGCAGGAGCGCTCACATTTTTTTGCTTACTCTTTCACTTTCATTTCGAAATCCGGCTCGCTCCCGGCTACGGTTTGGACCTTTCTCCTGCTTAGAAGTGGATTCGAACCACTGACACAAGGATTTTCAGTCCTTTGCTCTAACCAGCTGAGCTACCTGAACCACTTTCCTAAAGTCTGTTTTCTTCATCGAATAGCGCCCTACCTTACCACTTGACTAGTAAGGGAAAAGCCCTTTACTAAACTAAGAAAATAGAATAGATAGGCTTTTTTCGCTTCTTCGTCAAGCTTTCGAGCAGCTCTTTCAACTGCCGCCTAATCCCCCAACATGCTCGACGAACCGAGAGCCGTCCAGGGACTGCCGGAGGGAGCTTGCTTATAGAAAGAAGATAGGCCAGAAAAACAAGGTGCAACGGGCTCTCCGCTCCATCTCACTAAGAAGTGCTATTCTGTCCTCCGGGGGACTGGACTCCACCAAGAGGTTCTTTCTCTCACGTAATTTCGCCCGCCCCTTTCATTTCCGTACCGGAGGAAATGGGATTCGAACCCATGATACAATCTTCTTGTATGTCGATTTAGCATACCAATGCCTTAAGCCACTCAGCCATACCTCCAAGTTGTTGATCGGAATGGAATTGGATGTGCCGGGTTTGGTTGCTTGCCCGAAGGAAGGGCTATCTGATCCGATCAACTACGTAAGCCGTAGCGCACTAGCGCGCGTACTCTTCCTCTATGAGCGAGACTCCATCCAAATCTGCCACTCCTTGGGCGAGGCCTTCTGTTCTATGAACACCCCACCACTGAATGATTCACTTTCAAGTTCTCGCCTCCGACCCGGGAGAACACAGGGTCAAGCCAAGCCCTGACCCGCCTAAATGGAATTCATATCTCCTTCGTCTGGTCGAGAAGGGAGGGGAACTGGACTCTGCCTCTTCTATTACATTTACATTACATTACGGAGAAGTCCATTCTCGTCATGATCGATCCACGTCCTAGCGTAGTGCCCGGCTTGCTTAGCAACCAAAGCTAGCTTACTAAGGTAGTTTACTTTTTCATTTTGAAAAAAGAAGGCGAAGGCATTTTTCCTTGATTGCACGAGCTAGCCAGCAAACCCCCCCTTACTCACCTCAACATCTATAAAAAAAGCTCTTTCTCCTTTTCATTTCATAATAATAAGGTAAGCATCCAGCTCTCGATCCAGAGCTACTGCTTCAAGAATCAACTGAGCTCAGGAAGTCAGGTTAAGACGTCGACTTTGACAGGGGAGATGAAAAAGAATTCCTGTCTTTAGAAGTAAATCCCACTAAACGTCACTTGTACGCTTGACATGAAAAGTAGAGGCAAGCGGAGTCAAAGGCCGAGCCCCAACCAGCAAAGGGGGACAGCCATGCCAATCCAAGCACAGTCAAAGCGTGCCCACTCTACCTTTCTTTTTTTACCCTAGACTCCGTTCTTCAAGGAGACCCATGTGCATTTCCTCTGTTCTGTGCTCGCTACGCCCTTGTGCCTTTAGTTGAAGTATAGGTCGTCGATTCAATCTATCTTGATGGGATTTTTCTAGTAGGTAGCGAGAAGACTAGTAGTATCGACAAGAGGCTACATCAATAGCTGCAAATTTCGGGTAGGGTAGGCTTGGAGTCAGAAGTCCTATTCTTCCCAACCAAATAAGCACTTTTGCAAAGTTCACCTTCCCGCGGTCAAAACAAGACTTACGGATAACAATCAGACCTTACCAGGGACAGGGACCAGACTATAGAGCCTAATTAAAAAGAATTCGGGCTTGCTTTTTCAATTCACATCCATGAGCGAGGATTCCTCTATCTCTTGCTCGCTTCGATCGGACTCTGACAGCTTAGGGAAGAATGATGGGTCGCTAACAAGGCCCCTAAATGACCGCTCAGAAGGCCTACCTGTTTTTTTTTTCAATCTGTCACTTGCTCGTCCCTCTCTCATGAAAATGGTCTCTCCTCTCCAACCAGTCAAGTGGCCCTTGGGCCACCTTTCTTTCTACTAGTTCTTACATAAGCAATTTTCAGGAAGTAAACGAATAAGGTAATGAAAACCTTATTAATTGGACGCACAGTTTCAAAAATGGCTGCATGCAACTTGGAAGTTTCAATCAACTAACCACGTACGATTCATGATATAATTCTATATAACAAAGAATGATAATATCAGCTTAATTGCTTATTAAAATAAGATGATAGCTGTTTCGAGCAACTTGTTGATGAATCACTTTAATTTTTACCTAAAAGAAAATTAATCCTTGCAATGAGAGATCGATCGATCTCCATTATATTCAACCCTAAAAATCTATTCTATTCTATTCTATTCTTCGAGAATAACAGCTAAAAGGAAGTTATCCCCAATGACATTTATGCACCTTCTATCTCAGTATAATGAACAAAGAGGGTACGTCTTAAAGGACAAATTAAACCTTGCATGCATACAGCCATTAAACCATCAATTAAATTAAACACCAAAAAAATTAAGCAGTACTATGATATCTTTGTAAGTACAAAACTAGACATTTTGCTAATATTCATTGGATCCGCAAGCAAGGATGATTATTTACTTACGTATTGTATAATTAATTAGGTAGGGGAAGTTGCTTGAATTTAGATCAATGCTATAACCCAAAAATTATCAAGTTCCCTTCTTGTTTCGGGGTATGACCACTATTAAAAACTGTACTATTGTTTTTTTTTCTTGGGGTGGGGGGTGGGGTGGGGGGGAGTCCGCCGTCCGGGAGAGGATAAAATTTGTTGTATAGTACGAAAGGGTATTTTGTTTGTTTGTTTGTTTGCACAGTGCAGAGAGAGAGAGAGAGAAAAGATGGCTTGTTTGTTCTGCTCTGAATTCGCTGGAAATAACACCAACTGCACAGGAGGCAATGCTTGTTTTTTTCTGAGGAATGGCTGAGGGAGAATGAAGCTTTTGACGCTATGTTTCAAAGGGCTTTCACAAATGTCTATACCAGATCTATAGACAATTTCCGAGTTCACACAGAGCTGCTTGCTGTTTGGAATTTGGTGAGCAGTGCTAGCTGTCTTTTTTTTTTTTTTTTCCAACAAAAGAAGTTCTAATTTTTATTTTTTTTAATCTTTTAACAGCTCTCAACTATTTGCTGAACAACAAGCTGCCGCAAACGCTCAAAATGAAAATCTGCAGAACCAGCTCGGTTTTTGGGAGAGAGTTGCAAATTTCTTCAATGCTTGTTGTGGTTGTTTTGGAAATTGTTGAGCTTGACAGATGAAGGATAAAGGAGAGAGCTTCAGGTTGTTTTGGAAATTGTTGTAGATGAAGGATAAAGAGAGAGCTTCAGGTTGTTTTGCCATGCTAGCTAGCTAGTATTTTCGTGACGCTTAAGTTTTTAAGGAAATGTTAGTATATTTAGTGCAAGTCTGTAATGAAATTGTGGCTTTTGCCATGCATGTTAGTATTTTCGTGACGCTTAAGTTTTTAATGAAATGTTAGTATTTAATGAAAATGTGGCTTTTGCCATGCATGTTAGTATTACATTAATTTGTGTCTTTTGCATTTCGCTACTTTCATTCAGAAATGCTTGCTATAAATAAATGACTTAAACTTTGAACTCATCATTTCAAACAATAATGTAAAACTGGACACAAGAATAAGAACTGCTTGCTAGCTAGCTATAATTAGCAGAAAATTCACAAGACAGTTACTTCAATATAGTGCGTTTTCGAGTATGTGTCTAGAAAGAGATCTTTGGCAATTTTTCGTGGTGCATTTCATTGGATACGTAAGGATAATCTATTTAATTTTTTATTAACTTTTTGCTAAAATGAACAAATAAGAAAGAATAATCGTGAAATTAAATGGGAGGAGTAATAATGAGACAATTTAAGAAAATAAAACATGTTGGCAAGGCTACTGTAAAAATAAAATTGGATCATTAAACTTTGATCGGTAATCAAAGTTTCTCAAACTCCACATCTTGGATTTCGAATAATCACAGTTCAAAGAATATGCAAATTCACGTGTAGAAATTTTTGTCCAATTTTGTTTTTACCATTTTATTGAAGAGTGACCGAATAATAATCAATTTTAACATCTTGACAAATTGTTGATTAATAATGTAAAGTTTAGCTGCTTTGACTATTCTTTCCAATTTGGAACTCAAATTACAGTTTGGGCTCAATATAATGTCCTAGTGATCCATCGACAATTCTTCTTTTTATACAAAAGGACCCGGCCCACTTGATTATTACTCCTAAGACGCATCCTTCTTTTGGATTGTAAATACGTTACTCCATAATCAAACTAATAAAATATTTATTATTATTATTATTAGATTAATCGATGGTCCTTAGCAATTCGATTTTCAATTGAACCAATAAGAAAATACTCCTCTAATTCTTTTGTTTTTTCTTGTATATCTTCATTGTTCTATATTATCTTCATACATAAATTCTAACACAAATTACAAGCACTCTACAGTCACTACTATGGATAAAAATATAATTTAATATAATCTTAGTGGATTACCGATGTAACTATTAACTAAAATCAAAAATCAAAAGGAGTACAGAAATATTCTGCTTCTTGACAACCACATCGACAAAAAAACACCCACAAAAATACAGAAAAAAATAATTTAGGGGATACTCGAACCCCGATATAGTTTAGGTGTGTCATAACGACGTTATAGTTAGAAGGATACTTGTACCTTATCTCTTCAGAACATTATGTAAATTCACGTACAGAAATTTTTATGTATTTTAACGTGTATTTTTGTTCAATTTTATTTTTATTTTATTGAAGAATGACCAAATAATAATCAATTTTAACATAGTGACAAATTTTTTTGATTAATAATGCAAAGTGTAGGCTATTTGACTATTTTTTCCAATTTGGAACTAGTGATCCATTGACAATTTGTGTGGACTTGGACCATTCATCATCTAAGGAAAAAAATACATCAAATCATAACTACTTAAAATTTCAACATTTTTAAATAATTACTTAAATTTCTAATTTTACGTAAAAGCTCAAATACATCACAGAAGAATATGATGTGTCCGTCTAAAATCAAGTGATCTATTCGAGAGAATGTGATACATTTGTCTAAAATTAAGCTCATCTAAGAACTTCTATAAGTGCCATCTTCTATTTAGCACACAATAATTTTGGTCCAATTTTTAGTTGGGTTTCTCTTCCTTTGAATAAGATACGTCTGTTAACTAAAATATTAAAATCAATAATCAAAAGGAGCATAAAAATATTCAACTACTTGATAACCACATCGACAAAAAGAGCACAAAATTTCAAAAAAAAAAAAATAGAAAAATAATCAGACCACATAAAATTCAAGTGTGTCATTATAACTTCAGTCTTCATGTATAGTTGGAGGGATACTTGTATTTTATCTCTTCAAAACAATATGCAAACTCATGTGTAGAAATTTTTCTATGTTTTAGCGTGTATTTTTGTCCAATTTTATTTTTATTTTATTGAAGAATGACCAAACAATAAGCAATTTTTTTTTATTTTATTGAAGAATGACCAAATAATAATCAATTTTTAACATCGTGACAAAATTTTGATTAATAACGCAAAGTATAGCTATTTGACTAATTTTTCCAATTTGGAACTTGTAATTTGGGGCTCAATGTCCTAGTGAGATCCATTGACAATTTATGTGGACTTGGACCAATCATCATCTAAGGAAAATTTTCATCTAACCACAACTAAACTTTCGATAACTATCTAAAATCGCAACCTTTTTAAATAATTGCATAAATCTCTGATTCTACTTAAAAATGAATACATTACAGAAGAATGTGATGTCTTCGTGTAAAATTAAATAATGTATATGTGATGTCTTCGTGTAAAATTAAATAATGTATCCGGAAAAATGTGATGTAACTGTATAGAATATGATATATTCGTGTAAAATTAAGCTCATCTAGGAACTTCTATAAGTGTCATCTTCCATTTAGCACACAACAATTTTTGCAGGTACAATTCATCTAGCTTGGAAACTGGGAATGCTTAGGTATGATCAAAATTCACAATAATGTTAAGTTGATTAATATAATAATCCTTGGGACAATTATTCTCTGATGAATTTATTTTTTAAAACAAATATGAACAGAAAGTAAGAGAACATTTGCGTGGAGAGTATTAATGTATAGTCAAATATATACTTGAAGTGGGGTCAGTGGCGTACCCAGAATTTAGGAATCGTGGATGTATAGAAGGTTCGAACTAAAGCACCGCCTGAAAATCAAAGCACACAACTATCTTAGTTTAAGGAGCGCTTTTCTCCATCCTACACCAGTTTATAAAGACTTAACGGATGTTGAAGCACAACAAATTAGCACCTAGGTCCGGTCCTGAGTGGGATTAATAACCCAGTGGCGGAGCCAGACTTTTGGTTAAGGGTGTTCATATTTTCCCTTGGACAAACAACTGTTTAAAAAACAAAGAAAATAAAGCACTGCTGCACCTGACAAGGTTTGGATCCGAGTTGTTGATGCGGAAATGCACACTCTTGACCACTAGACTATGCTTCTCTAGCTTGTCAAGAGAGTGCAACAACATGAATATAACCATAAATATCTATATTTAACCTATATACTCGAAAAAAATTTCCGACGAAGGGTGTTCATCTGACCACCCTTCATTGGCTGTGGCTCCGCCACTGTAATAACCTAACCACTGTGAAGGGAAAATTTCAGAAATAGCAACTATAAAACTTTAATTGTAACTTTTATAGCAACTGTTTCATAATTATGAAAAATAGCAAATTGTATTTTGTATTTAAGTAAAGTGTTGCTATATAAATACATATACAACAAGATTTACTTTCCTTGATTTACTCAAATTAGTTGAATTAAATAAGGAATAATTATCCCATCTAATTAAATTTTCATAAATTACTCTTATTTAAATTAGTAGATTCCTTTTTCAAATCAAACTCAAATATGAAGATTATTATTTCCATGATTTTTAAAATTTTAAAATATCATTCTCTTATATCTCTAATTATTTTTTCTTGTTAGCGTTTTCATTTTTTTATCTTTTTTTTTTTTATTTTAATTGCTTTTTCTTTTTCTTTTTTTTTCTTTCCACTTTATTTTCTCTCTTCTACTTCTTTTCCTTCTTCTTTTTTCCTTTTTTCCTTTTTTTATTTATTTTTTTCGTTTTCTTCTTCTTCTTCTTTTTTCGCTTTTATTTTTACACTTCTATTTCTAATTTCTATTACTCTTTTTTTTTTTTCCTTTTTCACTTCTTTTTTCGAATTTTTATTTTTCGTTTTCATTTTTTTCTATTTTTTTTTTACTCTTCTATCTCTATCTTTTATTTTTAAAAGACAAATATCTATATCATATATATACATATTCAAAAAATATACAAAATAAATAGACATACAGATCTGCATATGTATTTAGGGTAAAAAAACATACATATGTATTTACAGAAATACACATCTGACTCACGTGTATATATATATAAACATACAGGACACAAAATCTCTATAACAAAAATGACAATTATATACATATGCATATAGGTAATAAAAAAATACATATATGTATCTTAAAATAGTAAAAGAAAATAAATAAGTACATATGTTACCCTCTAAAATGACATCGTATGTACAGTTCAAAGACAAATTCAACACCGTATAAAATACATATAGCTCAGCATATGTATTTCCAGAATACATACCTGATCCATATGTATATTCTTATTTTATATGAGTCACCTTTGTATTTCACAAATACATATGAAGATATATAGTATAGTTATGTTTGTCATAATATGTATTTTGTAAATACATATGTATGTTTTGTACTGTAAATACATATCCAGATCTGTATGGCTATGTATTTTGTATGTTTTTTGAACATGCGTATGTGATATACATATTTGTCTTTTCAAAAATAAAAATTGGAGATAGAAGAGTAAGCAAATGATAAAAAAAAAATAGAAAGAAAAAAATGAAAAAAAGAGAAGTGAAAAAGAAAAAAAAAAAAAAAGGAAGAAAGAAAGAAAGAGAAATAGAAGTGTAAAAATAAGAGAAAAAAATTAAATAGAAAAAAAGAAGAAAACGAAAAAAGAAAAAGAAAAAAAAGATATGAGAAAGGAAAAAAAATAAAACGAAAAAGGAAAAAAAAAAAGATATAGAAGAGAGAAAATAAAGTGGAAAGAAAAAAATAAAAAAAAATCAAAATAAAATGATAAAAAATAAGATGAAAAAAAAAACTAACAAGAAAAAAAAGGTATAGATATAAGAGAGTGAAAGACAAGTTTTATTTTGAAATCTTGAAGATCATGGAGATAATTATCTTCAAATATGAAAAAAAAAAAAAAAAAAAAAAAAAAGAGAAATAGAAGAGAGAAAATAAAGTGAAAATAAAAAAATAAAATAAAATAAAATAAAAAAATAAAATGATAAAAAAAAATAAGATGAAAAAAAAAGGGTAAAAGATATGACTATATTTGGGGGAGGTGAAATAATGGAATGAAAATAGAAAAATGTAAAGAAGTAAGATTGAAACATGCAATTACCTAGTTAATGAGTAAAATAATGTTACTCTTGTTATAAACTGTAATTTTACAAAAGTGTTGTTATTTATTGTAATTATAGTCTTAAGTATGCTACTTTCTGTAATTTTTCCTTATTTGAATGTCCACACCAACTTCATACTCCAAGAAAATTGGTTACGTTATTAATTGGACAGTATACGGTATTTACATTTGAATTCGACTAAATTAGATTTCCATTGAGCAGGGTTCGTTTTTGTGTAGCAATCTGTATCAAAGACATTTTTTTTATATTTAGGACTCGAAATCGAGACATCTGATTAAGAGAGGAGTACTAGTGCTATCCACTGTAGCACATTTTTTATTAGTGTCGAGAAAATATATACTAAATCTTTTATCCAACATAATATCCTATTAAATGAGTGTTAACAACACAATAAACGTGAGGTCGCACGTTGAGTGAACTACGTGCGAAGCAATACATAGTAATGGCTGATCATTTATCGAGAAATTATACCGAATGTATAGCAAAATTATATTAATGTATACCAGTCAAACTTTACTTTTTATGTATAGATATTAAAGTACCTCAAACACTCATTACAAATATAATTTTAGCTAGTATAACCTTTTATCACATGAGATAATAAACAGTACATATAAATTCGTTGTACTAAAGACAACTTTCCTCTTGTTAGACATTGAAACAATAACAATAATATTGACGTACGAATCTAGGATTTTAACGTTGTGAGTTCCTTTAAATAGCGACTTTAAAAAATCCTCGCGCCCCCTAGGGGTCAATCCCGCCTGCTGCTGGATAGTGAAACATCAGGGTGCCTTCCTCGCCACTGAGCCAACCACCTGTTTCAATGTGGGTTCCGATCACAAAAAACTTATTCTGTCTTGATATTGTTTTCAATATAATGTACGTAGACTTACCTCTACCTCTTAGGAGACAGAGTTGTCTCCGATAGACCCTGAGGGTTAATTGATACCTGCCAATTCTCACACTTAAAACATCATATTATATTGATTATGAATAAGAAACTATGTGATCTTTGTTGAGGATCCAAAAAAAGGATAGTAGTTTCAATTGGCAGAAGCAGAGAGAGCACATTCCAACAAACAGCAAAATCATTTTGCTGATGACAGATTGTACTCTCTCTCTTCTGTCAACAGAATTTCTTACTTCGAATCCTCAACCAAAGAAAAACAAAAATGTTAACTAACGCGATGTCATGGGTTAAACTATACCGACAACATGAACAATATTTACGCTGTCAATGTATGTAACTTAACAACAACAACAACAACAACAACCTACACCTCAGTCTCAAATGAGGAGTGATCGGCTATGTGAATTCTCGCCTTTTCTTTAAGCTCAACTCATATCGACAAGCTCTTAGGCTAAGAGAGGAGATTGAGAAGAACATAAATGAAAAAAAGAAGGAACACTTAGTAAGAATAGCTAGAGAGTAGTGAGGGGCATGAAGATGATGAGTTACAAACAGTCAATTTATAGAGAAGATGAGAAGACTGGTAAGAGCATAAGAGGGGCAAAAGATTTGAATTCTCTGTTAGGCTAATATTTGGAAGGTACTTTGGATGTAGAGAATCTGTTAAATGAAGGCAAAAACAATGCAAGTTACTTTCATGTGTATATTTATTACAGCATATGGCACTGCAGGGAAGCAACCTGTTGTAATATATATACATGGAATTAGTGTTGTTGATAATGAACCTTCAAAGCCAAAACTGATGTCACATTGATCTATTTCTAGTGTTAAAGATAATGACTTGCTGTGACACTCTGGTACACAACACAAGCATCCAAGGTCTGAACATTATTCATTAGTGAAAAAAAGTGGAATAATTTGAAATTGAAGTTGGAATAGAAGTTCAAAACTTAAAAAAATTAGGTATCAGCATTAGAATGATTAATTGATCTTTATGATAAATCTGAGTTACACTACTTCACTGTACATGTTTCAATATCGGCAAAAATACAACAGGATGAAAGTTGTAGGTATCAGATAAACAAATCTCTATATCTGGAGAAAAATGAACTAGATGTACATGAAATTCGACTACATAAATTAGGAATAACTACTACTATTTACTCGCCAAGATTTCATCGAGATAAAAAGACTCCGCTGATCTATCTGTTTCAGAGTAGCCATATGGTGGACTCATCGGATCATCTACTTTCTCGTCAAGTGCACTAACTTCGCTTTCTTTGTCAAATACTTGGTTTCCCTGCTTTCCCCTGGACGAGACTGTTTTGTGTTTGATAATAACAGCTTCAGCCTGATCTGCGAATAATATCTTTGAGATGGATGAACTGCATATTTGTCGATATACATCGTAGGTAGCTGCGTGAGTGTATTCACCATTTAGAATATTTGAAAGAGGATGCAACACTGAAATAGGATCATTGTTCCTACTTAGGGTTTCCTTTATTTCCAGAAACTTAGAAACCAGTTCTGGCTTGCCAAACTGAATAAAGACGGCACTTTCATCCAAATGGAAGACGGTGGAAACAGAATTTGGGCCAAAGGCTTGTGCTATACAAGCTCTTATCTCCCTCGCTTTTAGTTTAGCTGGGAATCCCCACAGCAGAACGATGCTAGGAAATGAAATCTCCTGGTACCGGCTTTTGAGGTTACTAGAAGCTGAGGAGTCTGTCGTACATATCCCAGTACTTAGATCAATAACGTCTCCACTAATCCAGCTAAGGTAAAGGCGATTGATATAATTCTGAAGCTTTGACTCCTTCGCTAAATCTCCAGCAAGCACATGGAGGGTGAAATCAATGCCTAGATGATTGCACGCCTGTGCAAAAATGCATCCAGTCATGAATGCATCATAGCCAGCTTCATGCTTGGCTCCTGAGTTCCAGTTCGAGGATCTGCAAATCAACTAAGCTTAGTGACAAGGATAATTCACATTTTCGTTTTAATCTTACAAATTGAGATATAGAGCAATAGATTTAAGCTATAGGAGTACTGAAAGAGGAGAAAGATTTTCTTCACAAACTAATCAAACATACCAAAGAGGCAAAGCAAACACAGATGAGACACACATAATGTCGCACTGTCAAATGCATGCAGAATTCCAACAGGAGAAAAAGAAAGATACACGTAAAAGATGTAAATCAAAATCAATTGTCAAGCTAGAAACAGACAGGCAAATGAAAATGGTAAGCACATAGTAAACTAACAGAATAGTATCACGTTGATTCGGTACCAAGAGTTGAGTAGGATAGGTGGTAAACCTTTTTTCATCTACTTGAACCTCCACTTCTACACACGGTCTATCAGCCAAACCAGATGTTTTGACACCTAAAGCAATTTGAGGACAGATGGAAACAAACGCTTTGGATAGTGAGGTGCTGTTTTTATCCAATCTCTGTCGAAAAACACCGTTTGCATTCAAGAGTATTTTGGTGTCAATTACGGAAGGAAAGAACTTCTGAAAGGAAGATACATAGTCCTCAGCGGTTGAAGGTAGTGGGCCAATGAATTTACTATATATATGCGCCATATCTGCATTCATTGTATAAAGTGTTGAGCAAAACTTGAAATACATAAAGTAGCCTTTCCATAAATCAAGTAGGATATACTTACCAAGAAAGCAATTGTGACCAACAATCAACTTCCGCTCTGATGAAAGAAGATCAATAAGATGCCGAAATCCAACAGCAGATCTGACCTTTATTTCTGCTTCTTTACGAAGGCCGTCCTTCACCTCTTTCTACTTGATATTAAGACATGAATAGCTTTGATGAGATGCAATCAAGGTACTGAGAAGATGAGCAGTCACTCGTTTTCTTTTTCTCTCATCATTTTAAGTTTTATTGTAATGCAAAGTTTGGAAACTCTTTGAAATGGAACTTAAGCTAATGTGCTCACAGGTTTTCACTTAATTACTAAAAAATTGGAAAAGCACAGCAACAGTCAGAAATGTAATCATTGTGCCCATATTATATTTCAACAAGAATTTTCTTTATGATCTGAGCCATTATGCCTTACCATCAGTAGATCCCTGTCATCACTGGAATCTGTATAGACAATCAATTGTCGTGGAGATGTTGCTTCACTTGCTACTCGGATATAGGCAAGATCTTTGAAATGCTTTTTAGTGACCTGCAATTTCAATTCACCAAGTCAATCATCATCAGAAAACAATATCATATCTACAACTGTAGCACTTCTCTCATTTCTGGGGAATTGCCAGGGAACAAAGAAAAGGTATAACAGACATATTTCCGGGATTGATTACCTCCTGCTTAAGGAAAAAAAAAAAGAATGCATCCTCTTACACAGACTCTCATACAAAAAGTAACATCAGCTAACATTGGATAAAAGAAGATGCTTTCATAGTCCCACATCATAAGTTGATCATAGTACAAGAAGAAAAGAACGAAAAGGAAAGGAGCTCATTACCGCTTTAATCATCCTTAGTTGGCGAGAAGTAAAACCACTAAGGGCAAGGCCTGGACGGGTTTTGAAGAAAACCATTTGAAATCTCTGACTTGAACCAGTTGATGTTTGTTTAATTTCAGAGCTACTGCTACCCTTACTTAACAAACTATCACGCCATTCCCTTATTGTGTTCTTCATTCTCTCAGCAAATAGAACATCTGCCATCCTAACCAATGGGAAGTCTGTGTCTTCTCTCAAGCCAAACACGGAATCTGATGATTCATCCATGTATATTGAACTTATACGCTCCAGTGCCTCCTCTTCTTGGCTTCTGGATAAATAAGAGATTCCTGAGATTACATAAAAGTGTAAAATCTCAAAAATGAAGATATAATTGAGCTAGCAAAATTGAAACTCAATGTGTACATAACTCTTATATAAATCTAAAAATAGTGACTAAGTTTGAAAATTTAAAATCCTAAATGCTCCAAAGTCCAAACTCGACAAAGTGTAAAATCTCACCAACCAAATCCAACCAAGTTTGACAGCACATCAGAACACCTACTTGGAAATGAAACTGATGATATTTGTGGCATACCACTTATGGTGGTAACTAAGAGACTCAAATGCAAAACTTTCTATCTGATAAAGCCAATTAAGAATATAGAATATGCTTCCAGTGCAGGATTCAACATAAAGTATCCAAAATGAGAGAAAAAACAATGTTATTCAAGAAAACTACCCATCATAGGTAAGTCAAACTACTTCTATAACAAAGGGGGGTGAACTGATATCTCGATTGACAACTCTATCAAAAACTTGTAAAAGAATGTACTTTGACGTGAATACATCAAAAGGAATTTTATTTGAATAAATGAATTTCATATTTGTTCTTCTGGGTAAACATACAAGTTCATGAAATCATTTTAAAAAGTTGACACAGGTTTGCTGTATTCATGATTTCACGGTTTAACCATTTCTTTTCAAGCCACTGTTACAGGGAAGCTAACTGTGTGGCTGATGCATTAGCAAACATAGGAGCTAAAGAGAAGCAGGAAACACTCTTCACTGAAGCTATCTCTCTTCCAAGACAAGTCAAAGCTATATTGAAGAATGACAATGATGGAACTCCTAATTTCAGAATCAAAGTCAAGAAGAAAAACTATACTTTTGCTCGTGGATTGTAATATCTATACTTGGTGTTTTATTGCTGTCCAACTTCTAAACAGCCTCAAACTCATGCATTATGCCATGAGGTTCTATATCAGTTTTACTAGGATTAAGTCTAGTGCAGACATAGGCCATATTTTGTTTAAGGATGAACCTTTTATTATTCTTAAATTGACAGAGGTCGGGGAAAATCCCCCTCTTGTAACACAAGACTTTTGCTAATATATGCAGGATTGGAGGTGGCCTAACCCCCCACCACGATGGTAGTTCTTTTGGCCCGGAAAAAAAAAACTTTCTTTCTAATTCCATTCAATGGGGATCTTGGTAAGATGAGAAAATTAAAATCCAAACGATATCAAAAGACCTAATCTGATTTGATATACCAAATTCTCAGGATCGCCAAACCTGACTCATGGGCTCGTAGACAAGTTAAGTCAGAGTTTGGACCCACCTCATATGACTCGGACAAGCCAATGTGGACTCATATAGGTTGAAACTAGCAGCTAATAAAAATAGCCAATTGCAACATGATACAATGTCATTAAGTTGTCCAAGAGAAGAACCAAGGTGTTAAGGACTTACCTTCACGTACGCACAGATTGAAATCAAACTGGTATCTTGACAAGAAATCAAGTGATGTTGTCTGACAAAGGAACTCACAGCATTGGTTGCTACCAGGAATTTCTTGTCGTGGGAATATATAGAAATTATGTCTGCCAAAGAGTAATCAGAGTATCAGATTTGAAAATTCAAAAGGAAACATTAACTGATGAAGAATTGAAGGCAAGCTATGCTGCTTGTTCCCCTCAAAAACACATTTATTCTACCCATATTGAAATGAACACCCCCAAGTAGAGCGTAATTGATATTGAAATTGCAGAAATCTTACCATCTTAAAAAAAAATTGATATAGAAAATACATTATGCAACATCTCTAAGCCAAACAAATAGGTTACTGCCCAAATAGGTGATAATTTGTATTTCATGAAAAGCAAAAGAAACAAACTTTGACATCTCAAGACACTAAAATGTTCACTTGAGCTCGCTATGTGCGCAAATAGGTTCCAAGAGAAACAATGCCGATGGTTCTCCAAATGTTGTCAAACACATGATTAATCCCTGAAGAGAGACTCAAAACATGTTGAACACTTCGCCTCGCTTAATGTGTGCTTCAGCGTCATCATCAAGGCTCTAAGACAAATGTTTCCTTGCATATTAGCGGTTTTTGAAGAGGTGACACTAAAAATTGATATTTCACTTTATAGTAAAAAAAAATTCCATATATTTGTTATTCGTGCTTATAATTTTTAGTCTCGGAACAAACATGTATATTTGTATTTTTTTTTTTCCATTTTCACCGTTTTTCACTTAAGCCTACACCTTTGTGCTTAAAGCCTCAAAGGACTTTATAGAGCTTTTATGCACTTTCTGCTTTTGATAACACTAGCTTCTCCTTTAATAAGGAGTAATACTCTCAACAGTTGTCTGAAAGACATCGATCAATCAATTCACTAAACACTCCAACTTCTTCTCATTGTGTTTCGTGGACACTATGCTGACGTGGCACATAAATTCTGGACATATCTAGATGATCATTATGTAAGTTGGAGCTTTGTGCCCTCTCAAAGTTGGAGTACTTGCTTGCCAGCTGAGTTCGAGTTTGAGTGTGTGTAATTGTTTTCTCTTGCACCTTTTTTTTCACTAAAGCCTATACCTTTATTTGCGCTTTGTGCTTCAAGCCTCACTAAAGCCTATAACTCCTCCTCACTATATCTCGTGGACACTATGCTAACATGGCACATAAATTCTGGACGTATCTAGATGATCATTCTATAAGTTGGAGGTTTAGCCCTCTCAAAGTTGGAGTACTTCCTTGCCAGCTGAGTTCGAGTTTGAGTGTTTGTATTTTTTTCTCCATTTGCACCTTTTTTTCACTAAAGCCTATACCTTTATTTGCACTTTGTGCTTCATGCCTCACTAAAGCCTACAATTCCTCCTCACTACGCCTCGTGGACACCCAATGTTTACGTGGCACATAGATTTCGGAGGTGTCTGGATTATCATTCTGTAAGTTGGAGTATTCAACTGACACAATGGAGGTGAGTTGAGGTGTCAGTGCTGAGGCCAAGTTTGAGTGTCTAGTTAATATAATATGCTGTAATTTTAACTCTCATTTGACATCAATTTAAACAATTAACTAAGCATCAAATCCAAATTAAGTAAACACGAGAAAGATGAGTAAAGACTTACGGATGAGCGATAAAGGATTGTTTATGAGAATCCCACCGGAACGGACAAACACCGAACTGAACAACGGCGAATTTCTCAGCGGAGTCCTTAACTTTGAGGTAACGAATATCATACCGGTCGAATTCGAACGATTCTCTCCAAGGAGCACTGGTGACTCCGGTCATTTCCAAATCAACGGCGACGAAATCGGCGTCCCGTAGAAGACCTCGTAAGTCCTTGAGAACTGATTCGAAGTTTGATTTTGTAACATTCTTAATGTCGAATGAGGAAGATGAAGAAGAAGAAGAAGAGAGTGTACGGCGGCGCGTGGTCAAAACGGTGGCCGGCGCGTGGGACAATTGACGCGTAGATTTCAGCTTACACAGTCTCCTCATGGCGTTAGAGACTCTAGTTTTATTCGAACCTTAATATATTGGAAATAGCTTCAAGGCCAAATAATGTTTTAGCTCTATTTTAGATCACTAACCATAAAAAATATAGGCCAAAGTCGATAGGCACTCAAACTTGTTGTCAAAATTTACTTAGACACCTAAATTAAGGCGTGTTTCTATAAAGCCCCTAAACCCCCCCCCCCCCACATATTTTGTTTCAATTGGATATTTTTTGCCTACATGGCACTGCGCGTGTAATGCACTTGCGGTAGCCACGTGAGGAATTTTTTTTTTACTAAATTACGAATTAAAATGTGCCAAGTGGCACTAAGGGGGCCCAAAAATATTAATTAGAAAATTTATATTTAAATTATTTATTAATATAATTTTTAATTATTATAATTTCTTAATTCTTTTTTTAAAAAAAACACCCCACCCCCCTATGTCATCTTCTTCACAACACCCCACCTCACCCCACCCCCTATGTCACCTTCTTCACAACACCCCCACCCCACTCCACGTCATCTTCTCCATCCCCCAACCCAGTTGTCGTCTTCAACCCTTCCCGCGTCAAATATAACATAATCACAGTAGAACACGAATCACTATATTACTGCAAAAATGAAAATCATGAAAATGCTCATGATATTAATGGTGGATGCAATTTTATTTTGCAAAAATTGTCAAATTTCGAAATTTCAAAATTAAAGGGAAACGAAGAAATTTCAAAATTTCTGGGACTGGATCGATCAAACGACGGACCGAAAATCAATTCCGGCGAAAATTTTGCCGAAAAAAGCTCGAAAAAGGACCAAATCTCTCACCAATTCACTATTTTGATCGTCCGCTTCCCATTTTTCAGTCCATTTTTTATCTTCTTTTCCCTGTTTTTGGCCTTCTCTGATCTGCTCTCCCTCTCCCGATATCCCACTCTCGATTTTTCAGTGTGAATCAGTAGTGTGTGTATCATGAGATCTCCCAGTGTGTGTGCATATAGAATCGTGAAGAAGCTTCCCTACTGTGTGTGAAAATCTGTGTATTCTCTAAAGTATAAGGAGGTTGGAGAAGAAGGTGAAGGGCGTGGGGGTGGGGGTGGGTTTTTTTTTCATAAAAAAAAAATACTATAATTCTTTTTAAATTATAATTTAATTAGTCATAAAAAGAATTTAAATTATTGTTGGATTTAATGCCTCGTGTCACCTTTTAATTCGTCATTTTTTCCACGCCATCACGTGTGTGTTGCACACACTTCAGATTTTGGCTGATAGACAAAAAAAGGCTCAATTGAAATAAAATTCGGAGGGGTTAGGGGTCTGATAGGAACAAGCCTTAGTTTAGGTGTCTAAGTAAATTTTGGCAACAAGTTTGAGTTTCTATCAATGACTTTGGCCAAAAATATATAATCAATATCAATATGGATATAAAAGTATATATATAAATAATTTGAAGTTTGAACCCATGGTGTTTTAGAAGCAGTTTCTTCACCTTCTCGAAATAGTGATAAGATCTACGTACATTTTGTCCATCCAAACCTAACTTATGAGATTTTACCGAGTATGTTATAGTTGTTGTATATAAATAAACACAATTGACTAATTTTGCAAAATAAAGTAAGGCGCACAACATTCCCCCCCCCCCCTAATAGCTTTGCTTTGATACTCCGTTAAATATATGTACTACAATTATACTAATCAAATTTTACTCCACAACAAAAGATTTCTCGCGATTCAAGTTAGAAATTAGAATGATGAATTTTGATATGAATTTTTGAAATTGGATTAATCAATTCAATACACAAGGTATTTTTATTTTGTAGTTTATCAACTCATGTGACGCGTACGTGGTGAGGATTGTGGATGACATGGTAAATGTGATTGGGGTCATGATTTTAGGCCTCGATTGACCGTGAAAATCAAATAATATTAGAGTTGAAAATAAAGTTGGAGTTATGTTTGATTATGAATATAAATTACAGCTATTTTTTTAAAAAAAAAATTGTGTGAGAGAAGTGGATCAAAAATAAGTTTTAATGGTCGCAGTGATCGACTTTCGCCCAAAATCTCAAACCATGGGCTAAGACCCATCAAAAGTCGCAAAAAATCTATAATTCACGTTGTTTAGTCCTGCTCCAATACAAATACTAGTATTTTTGTTAGTGAACTTTTCTACTTGAATCCAAGTATTGGTGTCTTTGTTAGGGAACTTCTCGAAATGAATTCAATGTAGTCCAACTCCAATACACCTATCTTTTTTTTTTTAAACCCCAGAAAAATCCGCAGCCGCTACACCCTTCGAATGTGCGCACTGGGTAAACCCCCCACTGTGTAATAGCCTGCAAACCACATCCACAGCCGCCACACCCTTCGGATGTGCGCACTAGGTAAAAACCCCACTGTGTAATAGCCTGCAAACCACGCAGGGGATATAAACTGCACTAGGCAAGCTCTGTGCGACAGACTCATGGCTCAAAGGCATTGAGGGAAATCGATCCCACGTAGCTGTGGTGGGCTACCACCCTCCAAACAGGGGATGTACACCGAACTAGTCCAATTTCAATACGAATATCGAACATTAAGTGAAAACTAAAACAAAATTTCTTTGTCAAAATTTTCATCCAATTCACTTGAAATAAATAAATAAAACATAAAATTTATTTTTCCCTTGTGCAAGAAAAAAATCTCTATTTTTTCTCAACAATCCGTTAGAATTCCCATAAATGCAAGTGGCAAACACTCCAAAGCTTTCTATCTTTCTTCAAATTCTACTTCATCTATTTACAAAAAAAATTTACTCTTATCTTTATAATTTATTTATTTTAAAAATGCTATTTTCCACAGACTCTCAGCTCGAAGGATTAATATCTCTATCTATATAGTTTAATATTTCCTATCGTCCATCCAAATTCACATGAAATAAATAAACTTAATCAAAAGTCTCAAGTTCGAGCCCCCTAGTACAGAGTCATCTTTGTTAGAAAAAGCTTTATCTCCAATTCGAGACTTTTCAGTGCGAATTCAAATGTTATCGGGCTCAATACATGTACCAAACCACGGACGAAAGACATAAAAAGAAAAATCATAAAATTTATTTTCCTCTTATACAAAAAAGTTCCATATTTTTCTCAAAAACTCCTTTGAAATTCAAATTTTACCCCTATCTTTATATATTATATATATATTTTTTAAAAGAAGCTATTTTTCGCAGACTCTCAACTCGAAAGGTTAATATTTCTATCTCTATAGTTTAACTAGACATCACGATAGTTCAGCCAAATCTGGACAATAGCACCAACTGTCATCGGCAAGATAAAAGTTGGCCAGCAAAACAACCGGACATTAAGCTACATGAGAAAATTGAAGGAATGATGTCTTTTAAGTCTTGAATGAAGGATTGATGGCATTCACCAATTTAAAGGGTCAAACATAATTAAAAAACTTAATTAGGTTCATAGTGGACTTGATTAATATTTTCTAAACTTTTTAATCTTTTCAAAAATACAAATTAACCCACAACCACAAAACTTCCATCCCTCTGCAAATCAATCTCTCTCTTCTCTCTTTCTCTCGATAGTTTCTCTCTCTAACTTCTCCCAACCAACAACTTTTCAAATTTCTCTCTTCAATCTTGTGCAACTTCAACCTCTGGCAACAAATAGTTTTGAGTTCTTGCCCGTTCCTTTTTTACTTTCAACCGTCAGTCGACGTGACAACATTCTCCGGCGACAACAACTTCTAGTTCTTCATCGTTTCCTTTCGATTTTCACAAGTAAAAAATTAGGACTTTTAAGTTATGACGAAAATGAGGAACTTGATTTGTTGGTGTTTGTTATTTTTTTTATGTTTTTTGTTATTTTTTTTAATGTTTGTTATTTTTTAGTTGAATTTCTCATCTGGATATATCTGTTACTGCTGTTTTTTAATAATGAATAAAACATGTAACGTGAATCCAACAGATGAGTATTTGTTGCAACATATATGACTAATCTGTTGCACAGATTAGTAATTTGTTGCAACATAATCTGTTGCACTGATTAATAATCTGTTGCAACATATATGACTAATTTGTTGCAACATATATGACTAATTTGTTGCAACAAATGAGTAATCTGTTGCAACAAATGAGTAATATGTTGTAACATATATGACTAATCTGTTGCAACAGATTACTCATCTGTTGAATTCGTTTTATAGTGTTGTAATATGAATCCAACATATGGGTCATCTGTTGCAACAAATTAGTCATCTATTGCAACAGATTACTCACTTGTTGCAATAGATAACTCATATGTTGGATTCATGTTGCAGGTTCTATCCATTGTAGCAGTAGCAGATACACCAAATAATAAATTCAACAAAAATTATAATTTTACTTACACAATAAACTATGAAGTAATGTCCAAGTGATATACGAACAAAATTTGACCTAAATTTTTTAAAAAAAAATTCAACAGGGGCACAACGAATAAGTAAAACACATGAAAAATTTCATGAAACAGGTAAAGAAGACAAAAATAATATATCATACATCAAATGCAAAAGGATCAAGGGGACAAACATTTGAGTTCTCCTAAAAACGTTTAAGTTCCCTATTATTTTAATTGCTTTCTAATAGTTGACCCGTCTGTTACAACAGATTTTCTATCTATTTGATAATTTCCAACAGATGAATCATCTGATGCAACATGCTAGTCATCTATTGATTCAAATTAAGCAATTATTAGTAATAACTAAATTGATTTAGCTAAAATTAAAGACGTCTCTACGACAATGGGACAAACATTTGTGTTCTCCTAAAAATATTTGAGTTCCCTAGTATTTTAATTATTTTTCAACAGATTATCTATTTGTTGCAACAAGTTAGTCATCTATTGCAACAAATGTTTATAACAGGTTAGTCATTTGTTTATTCAAATTAAGCAATTATTAATAATAACTAAATTAATTTAATTAAAATTGAAGACAAGTCTTTAATACAAGACCTTAGAAAAGGGGACAAATGTTTGAGTTCTCCTAAAAATATTTGAGCTTTAGTATTTTAAATTGTTTTTCAACATATATCGAATTCGGAATCAAAATGAGCCACGGAATTAAAAAAGTGACCAAAATAGGCCACCTATTTAAAAGTTACCAAAATAGGCTAAACGTAATACTTTATTACGTTTTTTTACCCTTTTCTTAACGGTCAACTAACGGAGTTGACTTTTACAAAAACGTAAGAATTTCTTACGTTTTATATTTTTTTGTAAAATGTAAGAAATTCTTACGTTTTACATGATAACCAAGGAAAAAATACAATGAATTGTCAAATCAATTAAAAAGATACTAAAAAAAGAGTTGTTCAACATAACAAAAAGTTATGTTCTTAACTTTTTAATAGCAGTGGTCCCCCACCCACAATTCTTTTTTCCACAAATGTCCCATCACTTCTATTTTTTCCTTCTTTTACATATGATAATTATGAATTTTTTTATTAGTTAAATTTATTTATATTTTATATGTAGTTCAAATAATTTATTTTTTCTAATAAATTTTTACGTTTTACATAAAAATAAAATAAAAAAAGAAGTATCAATTACCTCATTAACTTAACAATTTTCTTATATTTATTCTATATAAAAAATAATCGCTTCTATCCTTAATTATCCGATTTCTCTTTAAAAAAATTATACTTTTGAGTTTTTATCTACTCCAAAATAGTGAAATGTTGAATTATCGCCGTTCAAATATGCTACTATATACAAGAATTATATTTTTTTAGGAGTGTTCCTAAAAAAATATATTTTCTTATATTAATTTAGGAGTGTTCCTAAATTAAATTGTGATTTTTTACTCCATTAATTATAATATGAAACGTATTTGTGCATGTGAGTCTCCTCAATATCCTAATCGAAACACTAATCAGAAACTACGATGAATCACTATCCGAAAAAAATAATTTCATATTTTTAACACACCAAAAAAATATAATTATTGTATATAGTAGCATATTTGATCGACGTTAATTCAACATTTCACTATTTTGGAGTAGAGGAAAACCCAAAAGTATAATTTTTTTTAGAGAGAAATCGAATAATTAAGGATAAAAGTGATTATTTTTTGGTATAAGAATAAATATAAGAAAATTGTTAAGTTAATAAGGTAATTGATACTTCTATTTTTAATTTTTTTTATGTAAAACGTAAAAATTTATTACATAAAAAAATAAATAAATTATTTGAACTACATATAAAATATAAATAAATTTAACTAATCAAAAAATTCATAATTATCATATGTAAAAAAAAGGAAAAAGTAGAAGTGATGGGACATTTGTGGAAAAAGAAATTGTGGGTGGGGGACCACTGCTATAAAAAAGTTAAGAACGTAACTTTTTATTATGTTGAACAACTCATTTTTTAGTATCTTTTTAATTGATTTGATAATTCACTGCATTTTTTTCTCGGTCATCGTGTAAAATGTAAGAAATTCTTACGTTTTATATTTTTTTAATAAAACGTAAGAATTTTTTACGTTTTATAAAAAAAAAATGTAAAACGTAAGAAAATGTAAAAGTCATCTTCGTTAATTGATCGTTAAGAAAAAAATAGAAAATGTAATAAATTATTACGTTTGGCCTATTTTGGTAACTTTTTAAATAAGTGACCTATTTTGGTCACTTTTTAAATTCTGTGACTCATTTTGGTTCTGAGTTCACATATATCTTATCTATTTAATAATTTTCAATAGATGAGTCATATGTTGCAACAATTTAGTTATCTGTTCCAATAGATGTCTATATTTGTTGGATAATCTTCAATAGATGAGTTAGCTATTACAACAGGTTAGTCATCTGCTGCAACAGATGTCTATATATGTTTGGTCATTTTCAACAAATGTCTAACTGTTTGATCTTTTGCAACAGATTACTCAACTATTGCAACATGTTAATTGAAATCGTAATTGAACTTATCAATCCATCTTTAATTTTAGTTAAATCAATGTTGTTATTACTAATAATGTCTTAATTTGAATCATTTCAAATAAAACTGGTCAATTAACACTTTACTCAAGACGAATACACTTAGATGATTATGTAATTACTACGAGATTAATTGAAATCATAATTAAATTATCAATTCATCTTTAATTTTAGTTAAATCAATCTAGTTATTACTAATAATTACTTAATTTTAATTATTTCAAATCAAATTGGTCAATTGATCATTCTACTTAAGACGAAACACTTAGTTAATCATGTAGTTACTATAAAATTAATTGAAATTGTAAGTGAACTTACTAATTCATCTTTAATTTTAGTTAAATCAATATAGTTATTTCTAATTATGGCTTGGTTTGAATCATTTCAAATAAAATTGGTCAATTGATCACTCTACTCAGGACGAACACACTTAGTTGATCGTGTAATTACCAAGAGATTAATTGAAACAATAATTGAACTTATTAATACTAGTTAAATCAATTTAGTTATTACTAATATAATGGCTTAATATGAATCAATAGATGACTAAGATGTTGCAAAAGATGAGTAATCTATTGAAAATGACCAAACAGATAAAGACATTTGTTGCAGCAGATTAGTCACCTATTGCAACAGATTAGTAATTTGTTGGAAATAACAAACAGATAAAGTCATATGTTGCAACAGATTGGTCATCTATTGTAAATGACCAACAAATAAAGACATTTGTTACAACAGATGACTAATCTATGACAACATATGTGTATATTTGTTTGATAATTTTCAACAAATGACTCATCTGTTGCAACAGATTAAATCTTTTGCAATAGGTTATACACTTAAATGATCATGTAATTACTATGAGATTAATTGAAATTGTAATTATTAAATCAATTTGACTATTACTAATAATGGTTTAATTTGAATCATTTCAAATAAAATTAGTCAATTGATCACTCTACTCAGAACGAACACACTAAGATGATCATGTAATTAAAACGAGAATAATTGAAATCGTAATTGAACTTATCAATTCATCTTTAACTTTAGTTATATAAATGTAGTTATTACTAATAATGTCTTAATTTGAATCATTTCAAATAAAATTGGTCAATTAACACTTTACTCAAGACGAATACACTTAGATGATCATGTAATTACTAACTATGAGATTAATTGAAATCGTAATTAAAATTATCAATTCATCTTTAATTTTAGTTTAATTAATTTAATTATTACTAATAATTGTTTGATTTAGTTATTTCAAATAAAGTTGGTCAATTGATCACTCTACTTAAGATGAAACACTTAGTTGATCATGTAATTACTATAAAATTAATTGAAATTGTAAGTCAACTTACTAATTCATCTTTAATTTTAGTTAAATCAATATAGTTATTTCTAATTATGGTTTGGTTTTAATCATTTCAAATAAAATTGGTCAATTGATCACTCTACTCAGGACGAACACACTTAGTTGATAGTGTAATTACCATGAGATTAATTGAAACTGTAATTGAACTTATTAATTCATGTTTAATTCTAGTTAAATAAATTTAGTTATTACTAATATAATAGTTTAATATGGATCAATAGATGACTAACATGTTGCAAAAGATGAGTAGTCTGTTGATAATGACTAAACAGATAAAGACATCTGTTGGAAATGACCAAACAGATAAAGACATCTGTTGGAAATAACCAAACAAATATAGACATATGTTGCAACAGATGACTAACCTGTTGCAATAAATGACTCATCTATTGAAAATTATCTAAAAAATATAGACATCTGTTGCAACAGATGACTAAGTTGTTGCAACAGATGACTCATCTGTTGAAAATTATCAAACATATAGGATATATGTTGGAAAATAATTTAAAATAGTAAAACTCAGATGTTTTTAAGAGAACTCAAATGTTTGTCCCCTTGTCTAAGGCCTTGTCTTTAATTTTGGTTAAATCAATTTAGTTACTACTAATAATTGCTTAATTTGAATCATTTTAAATAAAATTTATCAATTGATCATTCTATTAAGGACAAATACATTAATTGAAATTGTAAGTGGACTTATCAATTCATCTTTAATTTAGTCAAAATTAATTTATTTATTACTAATAATGACTTAATTTGAATCATTTGAAATAAAATTGGTCGATTGATCACTCTCCTCGAGACGAATACACATAGTTGATCATGTAATTACTATGAGATTAATTGAAATTGTAAGTGAACTTATCAATACATCTTTAATTTTAGTTTTATCAATTTAGTTATTACGAATAATGGTTTAATTTGTTTTATTTCAAATAAAATTGGTCAATTGATCACTCTAATCATGATGAATACACTTAGTTGATAATTTAATTACTATGAGATTAATTGAAATTGTAAGTTTATCTTTAATTTTAGTTAAATCGATTTAGTTATTACTAATAATATCTTAATTTGAATTATTTCAAATAAAATTAGTCGATTGATCACTCTACTCGGGACGAATACACTTAGTTAATCATGTAATTACGATGAGATTAATTGAAATTGTAAGTGAACTCATTAATTCATGTTTAATTTTAGTTAAATCAACATAGTTATTACTAATAATGTCTTAATTTGAATCATTTAAAATAAAATTGGTCAATTAATTATTCTACTAAGGATGAAACACTTAATTGATCATTTAATTATTGTGATTAATTGAAATCGTAATTGAACGTACTAATTCATCTTTAATTTTAGTTAAATCAATGTAGTTATTTCTAATAATGGTTAAATTTGAATTATTTCACATAAAATTTGTCAATTAATCATTCTACTCAGTACGAAACACTTAATTGATCATGTAATTACTATGAAATTAATTGAAATCGTAATTGAACTTACTAGTTCATCTTTAGTTTTAGTTAAATCAATATAGTTATTTCTAATGATGACTTAGTTTGAATCATTTCAAATAAAATTGATCAATTGATCACTCTACTTAGGACGAACATACTTAGTTGATCGTGTAATTACCGTGAGATTAATTGAAACTATAATTGAACTTATTAATTCATATTTTATTTTAGTAATCAATTTAGTTATTACTAATAATGACTTAATGTGAATCAATAGATGACTAACATGTTACAACAGATGAGTAGTCTGTTGGAAATGACCAAACAACTAAAAACATCTGTCGAAAATGACCAAACAGATATAGACATCTATTGCAACAAATGACTCACTTGTTGCAACAACTAATTCATCTATTGAAAATTATCAAACAGATATAGACATCTGTTGTAACGGATGACTACGTTGTTGCAACATATGACTCATCTGTTGGAAATTACTAAATAGACAAAATATGTGTTGAAAAATAATTTAAACTACTAAAGTTCAAATATTTTTTAGGAGAACTCAAATGTTTTCCCCCTTGTCTAAGGTCTTGTCTTCAATTTTCGTTAAATCAATTTAATTATTATTAATAATTTCTTAATTTGAATCAACAAATGACTAACCTGTTATAAGCATTTATTGCAACAGATGACTAACTTGTTGCAACAAATAAGTGATCTGTTGAAAAATAATTAAAATACTAGGGAACTCAAACATTTTTAGGAGAACTCAAATGTTTGTCCCATTGTCTTAAAGACTTGTTTTTAATTTTAGCTAAATCAATTTAGTTATTACTAATAATTGTTTAATTTGAATCTACAGATGACTGATATGTTGCAACAGATGATTCATCTGTTGGAAATTATCAAACAGATAGAAAATCTGTTATAATAGATGGGTTATCCATTAGAAAGCAATTAAAATACTAGAGAACTTAAATATTTTTAGGAGAACTCAAACGTTTATCCCCTTAATCCTTTTGCATTTGATGTATGATACACTATTTTTGTCTACTTTACATGTTTCATGAAATTTTTCATGTGTTTCACTTATTCGTTGTGCCCTTGTTGAAGTTTTTAGAATTTTTTTAGGTCAAATTTTGTTCGAATATCACTTGGACATTACTTCATAGGTGATTTTGTAAGTATAATTATGATTTTTGTTGAATTTTTTATTTGGTATATTTGCTACTGCTACAATGGATAGAACCTGCAACATGAATCCAATATATGAGTCATTTATTGCAACAAGTGAGTAATCTGTTGCAACATATGACTAATCTGTTGCAACCGATGACTCATATGTTGGATTCATGTTACAACACTATAATACAAATCCAATAAATGAGTAATCTGTTGCAACAGATTAGTCATATATATTGCAACAGATTACTCATATGTTGCAACATATTAGTTAATATGTTGCAACAGGTTACTCATATGTGCAACAGATTACTCATCTGTTGGATTCACGTTACATGTTTTATCTACTATTGAAAAAACAGCAGTAGCAGATACACCCAAATGAGAAATTCAACTAAAAATTATAATTTTACTTACTAAAATCACCTATAAGTAATTCTCAAGTGATATACAAAGAAAATTTGATCAAGTAGCAATAGTAGCGGTAACAACAATATTCAACAACAAGAAGATGATGATGAACAAGAAGAGATGATAATGAAGAACAAGATGATGATAATGAAGAAGAATATGATGAATAAAGCAACAACAACAATGAACAACAAAAATCACGAAGAGAGAGAAAACTCCAATAAATGAGAAGAGAGAGAAACGTGCTTTTCCCCCCTCCATTTCTAGTTATATTAGGTTTTACATTGGATCAAAGGGTAAATTAAAAAACTTGTGGGTTATTTTCAAACTTTTCTTACTTTCTTAATCCTTAATAAAGTAATTGTCACCTCCACTCAATTATTAAGACTTGTGTCACCCACACTTCATTTTAAAACTCTTTTGTCACCTACATTGCTACATTGTCTGTTACATACCCAAATTTCAGCAAAAATAACCTAACCATAGAAATCTAAGATGTTATCTTGATTGAAGATTTTCCAGTTTGAATTCCAAAAGCCGTTGATCTTGTTTTCACAGCACTTTTCTTTGGGAGTTCTTGTCCAGTTTGTGCTCTTGTTTGGATTCCAAGAGCCTTCGATCTTGTTTTCACAACACTTTGCTCTAGGAGTACTTGTTTGGCAATTGCCTTCTTTCCTTCCCGCTTGCGCTTCAAGCCCTTGATTGGTTTGGACCCAATATCACCTATGACCTCGGCAGAATTCAATACCTTAAGTGTGGAAACCAGTCTGCTGCTAGACTTCCCTTACTGCAATTGAAAGTGTCATTGTAACGACCTAAAAATTTGATGAAATATGTGAAATTAGTGATTTTGTGTGATTTGACTATTTTGTCCCTCTCTGTAGTTTCATTATGGTATTTATGGGGTGTGGAAGTGGTTGACATAATTTTTGATGCATTTTCGTATCATTTATGCAATATTGTGGGTTTTTTATGGGCATTGAGAGCCTTATTTTAGACTTATGTGGTTATATTTTGATCCGTGCGAAGGATGACCGAACGGACTGTGCCAACAGCTCCAGAATATCGATTTTAGGCTAGGTAGACCTTTGGTTCGGGTCCTGGTTCACCCGAGCTCATTTCGACCTATTGATCGGAAAGTTGGAAAATTGAAAATATGGGTGTGGGATCCACATTTGATCAAAACGACCTCGGATGAAAAATTCGACTTCTCCAGCAGATCTGTAATGTCGATTTTAGTGTGTTATCATATTTGTTATGATTTTACAGCTTTTAAATCTCATTTCGACCCTCGATTTGGAAAATTGTGATTTCGGATTTTGGGGGTCAATTTTGTGAAAATGACTTTTTCTGAAAAATTTGGTATCGCCATCGCATCCGGAACGTTGAATTTAGTATGGTTGCATAATTCGTTTGCATAAATCGGACTCCGAATGAATCCCGGACACCTCGTCAAAGTCCGGAGTGAACTTGAAGGAAAAACTGGTGCAAAATCCAGAAAAATCTGCAATATATATAGCAGCTTTTTAACATTTTTGGCCCATTTTGCTCATTTTTCATCTTGTCTCTTGAGAGTTAAACTCTAAATATTTTGGGAGCTTAAAAGTGAAGTTTGTGAGAGCTTGAGAAGCTAGATTAACACTTATTTCTTGATTTTAATTACGGATTTAAGGTAAGAATTCACTCTTTTCTTAGAAATTTCTTGATAAATTTCTCAAAATCCCAAAAATCTTAGTGCATGATTTTAAACCCAAATTTCATTCCCTTTCACAATAAAGTAAGTGCAATGTATATGGCTATCTACGTGTTGTGCCCGTATGGGGGCCTATATGTGATGTAATTGTCGAAATTAAAATATTATGTGATATGTTTGACCGTGTGGGGTTCTATGTGACATTGATAGCCTTGAATACATGTGAGTAATTGTATTGTATTGTTTAATGTGGTACCATGGGTGTATTATGATTATATTCATACTTTACTGGCATATGAGACGTGAAAATTCATGGATGAAATAAAAATAACGAGTGAATATTGGCTCATGTGATTGTGGAAATGTATCATTGTGGTTGGTTGTGGAAATATATCATGTGGTTGGTTGTGGAAATACTTATTGTGATTGGTTGTGAGCATTACATCTTCATATCATACTCATTCATGAAACAGTGGTACCACCGTGGAAACATCTGAGAAACACTGGCAACACGTTTTTAAAAATATTGTAACACCTTACAAAGACCTTTCCGAGGGATGTGCCGGAAAGGAGATATGAGATATGTGAATTGTATATGGGTTGACGAACCCCCCATGGGTCCTACGTCGGGAAGCTTTAGCTTCGTAGGTGTATACGGGGATTGTGCGACGATCCCAGAGGTTGTGCGACAACCTCGTGCATCATCATCATCATCATCATTATCATATACATTACAGTTACTTTATTGTGTTTATGTTGCGTTGTATTGCCTTATTGACTTGTCATCTATGTGTTTATCTTACTTTCCTTTACTTGTATTTGATGATCTTGTATCTACATGTTCTTTCTTGTTATATTATATGTGACATAATGTATACTTGTGTTTCGTATCTTGGTGTGTTTTTGTAATATATGTGAGATATACTAGAACTGTTAGTGCAAGCGGTGTGGGCTACCGTTGTGGGACATTATCTGATTGCAGGTGACATGCCCTTAGTGTATATTTTGTATGCTTTATTTACCACTTTGCTTGGTCGGCCTATGATACCTAATGAGTACAAGTGGACCGTACTCATGCCTACTGCGCCCTTTCGGTGCAGGTCCTAGCTCGAGTGCGCCTCAGCTTACTTGATTCGTGCGATTGTTGGAGCTTCCAAGGTAGTGGTTGGGCATTCATGTGTCCGAAGTTCACCTCTATCTTTCTATACTAGTTATGTCTTTATTAGTATTAGGAGACAATTATTATTCCTTTGTGATTATTTTTCCAATGTATTTGACTCTTGGATTGTATTAGTAGTTCTTACACTATTGACACCTGGTTTTGGGCATGATTGATAGTTTGGATAAGTTCTTTCTGCATTGTTATGATTATTTATATGGTTCGGCTTCATTCTAGAAGCCTTACCTTGGGTATTTCTGTCTTTTTCTCTATTCATATTAGTTTGGGTGATAGACTTACTTGTCAAGGTACGCCGCGACAAGTACCATCATGACCCTCATTTTTGGGTCGTGACAAATTGTTATCAGAGCCAGGTTTCATTAGTCTCAACGGTGTAAGAACGGAATGTCTAATAGAGTCTCGCGGATCGGTACGTAGACGTCCGTATCTATCTTCGAGAGGCTATAGGATGTCTTTAGGAAAATTTCCTCGTTTCATTCTTTATCGTGCGAAATTCTTTCATAATCTGTATTCTGAGTTGTGTTTCACTATTTCTACGCGAATGGAGTTGCTTATACCTCTTATCAGTTGAGAGATGCAACGAGAGATTATTGGATATCATTTGTTGGTTGTAGGTTTGTTAATGCTCCTGAGTTGTCATGGGATCAGTTTGTTGATGCCTTTCTGGAGAGATTTATGCCTTTTAGTTTGAGAGATCATATGTGGAACGAGTTTGATAATTTAGAGCGGGGTTCCATGACAGTTTTTGAGTATAAGGCATGCTTCCATACCCTGTCTTGATATTTCTAAGATAACATTTCCACTGAGTTTGAGAAGATTCAAAAGTTTGTGAAGGGTTGGGTTGTCTTTCTTCTGTTGGCTACATTTCATATAGTTATGTTTGAGGCTTTTTTTTTAGAGTATTGTGGATCATGCTAAGATGACAAAGGATATTCTTAGTGCATCTCAGGGAGGCGCCAAGAAGGCGCGATATTTTGGTGAGTTCAGGAGTCAGACCTCTCGAGGCAGAAATTTTAGAGGTTCTCGTGGATACTATGGTAGGCCAGTAGAAGCGGTATTACAGAGTTCAGGTGGTGGACCTTGTAGTCCAGCAGTTCAGGGTGGCCATTCAGTCCCAGTTGTACCTTCTCCTATTAAGAATAGTCTCAGGGGTTGTTATGTGTATGATGAGATTGGTCATGTGGCCAAGGACTATTCTTGTCGCGTGTTTAGAGATAACCTTATTTCAGCTGTGAGAAGTAGGTGTTCTACCAAAGGTGCTAGAGGTAGAGATGGTAGAGCCTGTGTTGGTGGTTATGGGGCCACTCAGCCAGATGGTAGTCATGGATAGTGCTACGCTATATCAGTCAGATCTGAGGCGGACGCTCCAGATGTTATGATCACAGGTACCGCTCCGTTTGTTTCAGACCTGCATGTTATTATTTGATCCTGGATCGACTTTCTTCTATGTGTCTGTATATTTTTCTTCGGGTTTTGATTCTGTTAGGGAGCCTCTTGCCATGCCTATTCGTGTATCTACCTCGGTAGGTGATTCTTTAGTGGTGGATCAGGTGTACCGATCTTGTGTTATGACTTTTGCCGGACGTGAAACTTTGGTAGACTTGCTTGCATTAGATATGGTCGATTTTGATGTTATTTTGGATATGGATTGTTTGGCTCCTTATCATGTTGTCTTAGATTGTTTTGCTAGGACTGTGACTTTAGCTTTAGTTGGTGTGACAAGGATAGTTTGGAAAGAGTACACTTAATTCGGGCCCTAAGAGGGTTATATCTTATGTTCAGGCTCATAAATTAGTTGAGAAGAGATGTTTATCTTACTTGGACCATATTCGTGACACAAGTGTTGTTTCGCCTCCTTTCTTGGATTCTGTCCGTGTTGCCCATGAGTTTATGGAGGTGTTCCCTACGGATTTTCCTAGTATGCCTTTGAATTGAGATATTGATTTTATTATTGATGTTGAGTCGGGCACTGAGCCCATTTCTATTCCTCCTTCTAGGATGGCCCTAAAAGAGTTGAAAGGAACTGAAGGATCAGTTATAGGAGTTGTTGGATAAGGGATTTATTCGACCTAGTGTTTCACCTTGGGGTGCGTCTGTCTTGTATGTAAAGAGAAATGATGGGTCTATGCAGATATGTATTGATTATCGATAGTTGAACAAGGTGATGGTTAGGAATAAGTATCCTCTTCCTCGCATTGATGATTTATTTGATCAGCTCCAGGGTGTTGTGGTATTTTCGAAGATTGATTTGAGGTCTAGTTATCACCAGTTGAGGATTAGAGCTTCGGATATTCTGAAAACTGCTTTTCAAACTCGATATGGTCATTATGAGTTCTTGGTCATGTCCTTCGGGTTGACCAATACCCCTGCCGCGTTCATGGAGTTGATGAACCGAGTGTTTCGACCGTATCTTGACTCTTTTGTTATTGTATTTATAGATGATATATTGGTTTATTCCAAGAGTGAGGTTGAGCATGAGGAGCATTTGCGAATTGTGCTTCAGAGATTGAGGGATGAGAAGTTGTATGCTAAGTTCTCTAAGTGTGAGTTTTAGTGGGAGTCTGTTTCTTTCTTAGGTCATGTGGTGACTAAGGAAGGTATTATGGTTGATCCAGCTAAGGTTGCAGCGGTTAGTGATTAGGGCTAAACCTACTTCGCCCACCGAGATTCAGAGTTTTATTGGCTTGGCTGAGTATTATCGACGTTTTGTTGAGGGTTTTTCATCTATTGCAACTCCATTGACCAAGTTGACCCAGAAGAAGATTCATTTTCAGTGGTCCGATGCTTGTGAGGCGAGCTTCCTGAAGCTCAAGGAATTATTGACTTCAGCTCCTATATTAGTTTTGCCTAAGAAGGGCGTGGGCTTTACTGTATTTTGTGATGCTTCAGGTGTTGAGTTAGGTGTTGTGTTGATGCAGGAGGGCAAGGTAATTGCTTATGCATCTTGTCAATTGAAGCCTCATGAGAAGAGTTATCCTACCTATGATTTGGAGTTGTGCGCAGTTGTGTTTGCCTTGAAGTTGTGGAGGTACTACTTGTATGGAGTCCATTGTGAGATCTTTTCAGATCATCGTAGCCTTCAGTACTTCTTCACTCAGCGAGATCTTAATATGAGGTAGCGTCGTTGGCTTGAGTTGCTTAAGGATTATGACTTGACTATTCTCTATCATCCGGGCAAGGCTAATGTTGTTGCGGATGCCTTGAGCCGAAAGTCGACTAGCATGGGTAGTTTGGCGCATCTTTTGACCCAGGAGAGGCCTTTGGCCTTAGAGGTTCAGTCTTTAGCTAACTAGATGGTTAGACTTGATATCTCAACATCGGGGTGTGTTTTGGCATTTGTGGATGCTAGATCTTCTTTGATGGAGAAGATCCGAGCTCATCAGTTTGATAATGTTGGATTGAGGTCGATTCGAGACAAGGCATTGAGTGGAGAGGCTAAGGAAGCCTCACTTGATTCGGATGGAGTTTTGCGGATTAGAGACCGAGTTTGTGTGCCGAAAGTGGGTGATTGGATTAGGTTGATCTTGGAGGAGGCCCATTGTTCCAAATATTCCATCCATCCAGGTGTGACTAAGATGTATCGTGATTTGAGACAACACTACTGGTGGGGTGGTATGACGCTAGATATAGCAGATTTTGTGTCTCGTTGCCTATGTTGTCAACAGGTGAAGGCCGAGCATTTGAGATTTGGTGGTTTACTTCAGAGGTTACCCATTCCTGAGTGGAAGTGGGAACGTATCACTATGGACTTTGTGACCGGTTTGCTGCGTACATTTCATGGTTCTAACAGTGTTTGGGTCACTGTGGATCGATCAACTAAGTTAGCTCATTTTATTCCGGTTCAGGTCTCATTTAGTGCTGAGAGGTTGGCCCATATCTACATTCGTGAGATTGTGCGTCTGCATGGTGTGTCGGTGTCCATTATTTCAGATCGAGGTCCTGTGTTCGCATCTCACTTTTGGAAGACTATTCAGGATGAGTTAGGTACTCGAGTGGATCTTAGTTCAGCGTTTCACCCCAGACTGATGGCCAGTCAGAATGGACTATCCAGATTTTGGAGTATGCTCCGCGCGTGCGTGATGGATTTTGGTGGCCAGCGGGAACAACATTTGGCTTTAGCATAGTTTCCACATAGTAATAACTACCATTCCAGTATTGATATGGCTCCTTTTAAGGCGTTGTATGGTAGGCGTTGTCCCTTTCCAGTAGGTTGGTTCGATGTTTCAGAGGTGAGACCTCGAGGTATGGACTTGCTTCGTGAGTCTTTGGATAGGGTCCGGGTCATTCAGGATAGACTTAGAGCGGCCCAAAGTAGGCAGAAGTGATATGCTGATCGTAGACTTCGTATCTTGAATTTTGGTGTTGGTGATCGTGTTTTCCTTCGAGTTTCATCCATGAAGGGTGTGATGAGGTTTGGGAAGAGGGGCAAGCTTAACCCTAGGTATATTGATCAGTTTGAGATTCTTCGGACTATTGGTGATGTGGCTTTTCCCCTTGATCTATCTGTTGTTCATCCAGTTTTCATGTTTTTATGCTTCGTTGCTATATTCTTGACAAGTCTCATGTCATTCGTTGGGATTCAGTTCAGTTAGATAAGCGGTTGTCCTTTGTTGAGGAGCCAGTTTCCTTTTTGGCTAGGGATGTTAGGCAGTTGCGCTCTAAAGTGATCCTTGTGGTTCAGGTCCAGTGGCAACTTTGACCTGTAGATGTGACTACTTGGGAGATTGAGTCTGATATGCGTAGTTCCTATCCCCATCTTTTCATTGATTCAGGTATTTCCTTGCCTTAGTTCGAGGACGGACTAGATTTTTAGTGGTGGATGATGTAACGACCTAAAAATTTGATGAAATATGTGAAATTTGTGATTTTTTGTGATTTGACTGTTTTACCCCTTCCCGTAGTTGTATTATGGTATTTCTGGGGTGTGGGAGCGGTTGACATGATTTTTGATGCATTTTCGTATCATTTATGCAATATTGTGGTTTTTGATGGCTTCAAGAGCCTTATTTTGGACTTATGTGGTTATATTTTAATCCGTGCGACGGATGACCGAACGGACTGCGCCAACAGCTCTAGAATATCTATTTTAGGCTAGGTAGACCTTTGGTTCGGGTCCTGGTTCACCCGAGCTCATTTCGACCTATTGATCGGAAAGTTGGAAAATTGGAAATATGGGTGTGGGACCCATATTTGATCAAAACGATCTCGGATGGAAAATACGACTTCTCCAGCAGATTCGGAATGTCGATTTTAGTGTGTTATCATGTTTGTTATGATTTTACAGCTTTTAAATCTCATTTCGACCCTCGGTTTGAAAAATTGTGATTTCGGGTTTCGGGGGTCAATTTTGTGAAAATGAATTTTTCTGGAAAATCTGATATCGCCATCGCATCCGGAACGTTGAATTTAGTATGGTTGCATAATTCGTTTGCATAAATCGAACTCCGAATGAATTCCGGACACCCCGTCAAAGTCCGGGGTGAACTTGAAGGAAAAATCTGGTGCAAAAACCAGAAAAATCTGCAATATATATAGCAGCTTTTTCACATTTTTGGCCCATTTTGCTCATTTTTAATCTTGTCTCTCGAGAGTTAAACCCTAAATATTTTGGGAGTTTAAAAGTGAAGTTTGTGAGAGCTTGAGAAGCTAGATTAACACCTATTTCTTGATTTTAATTACGGATTTAAGGTAAGAATTCACCATTTTCTTAGAAATTTCTTGATAAATTTCTCAAAATCCCAAAAATCTTAGGGCATGATTTTAAACCTAAATTCTTGATTTTAACCCGGATTTCAAGGATTTTACCCGGTAAAACTAAAAAATATGTATAAGCCCCATCCAAACACCCTCTAACCCTTTAATTTTATTGAGATTAAGATATATGTATAGCTTTACTCGTTAGTTAATTAATATGCATATTAGGCAATAATAGTTAGGCAGTAATAGTTAGTTGGTTAGTTACAATTGTGTCCAGCTGTCAAATCAAGTCGGTTAGGAATTAGATACTTTCTAGATGTTTCCTTTTTTTCATTCCATCTGTATAAATAGAGAACAATATACATTGTTAAGTAGTTTTGCAGTTTCTTCTCCAATACAAAAGAAGAGAACTCGATTATCTCTAATGTTTCTCTCTGTTTTTTTCTGCAATTCTCACCATTGATAGAGCAGCTTGAGCTCCAAATTTGCCAGCATTTGTTCATCTCAACATGGTATCAGGGCCAGGTTAACATTTTGGGTTATCGAGCCTTATCGCGGTTCTTCAATTTCTGGGTATTGACTGAAATTGGTACCCTTTTGACTCTGGTTCTCTTCTCGATTGTTGCATGTAAAATTGTACATCAATCGCATCTTCAAATTGTTAATTTTCCACTGTTAATTTGCTTGACTTGCTCGATTTTCCCTGATTTCCCCTAGTTGCATTGTTCTTAGCTCAGAGTTGTACTCACTGTCCGTTTCTCTACTTCCTTGGATCTGTAATTCACAATTTTTCTATTTTCTTGGATCTGTAATTCATAATTTTCCAGCTCACAACTGCGGAACTCATTCCAAATTGGTTGTCCTTTGTTTTCCAAAAACTTTTTCCCGTCAATTTTTCCTTCTCTACTGTATTCGATTCGCCATGGTAGAAATTGCGAATCCAGTCGTTGAAACCTCTGCTATTGAGTCAACTAATCGACTTTACATTCATCCCTCCAATAGCCCTGGTGTAACTCTTGTTCCAGTTCCATTTGATGGAGTTGGTTATCGATCTTGGAGACGTGGCGTACTTAGGTCGCTTTCAGTGAAAAATAAGTTAGGCTTTATCAATGGGGAATGTAAGAAGCCTGCCTCAACTGTTTCTACATATCGTCAATGGGAAAGGTGTAACGATATGGTTACTTTGTGGATCCTCAATTCCTTGTCAAAGGAAATTACGGACAGTGTCGAGTATGTATCTGATGCTTTGGAATTGTGGACTGAATTAGAAGATCGTTATGATCAAACTAATGGTGCAAAGCAGTACCAAATCCAAAAAGAAATCATTGACCTAACTCAGGGAACCCATGACATTACTACATACTATACTCGACTTAAGAAACTATGGGAAGAATCGAGTAATTTGAATGCCAAAAATCAGTGTAGTTGCATATGCACTTATGGCGTTAGGGAAGCATCACACAAGGCAGAACAAGACAGAAGATTGATTCAGTTCCTTATAGGTTTAAATGAAGTATACACTGTGATCAGGGGGAGCATACTAATGATGAATCCTCTACCATCCATGGGACAAGCTTTTGCCATTTTAATCCAAGAGGAGAAGCAAAGAGAGCTCAAGCCAAATAGTCAAATGTTTACTGAGTCTAGTTCCCTTATGGTAGGAGCATCTAATATTTCCGGAGGAAGGCCTAATTCTTTTATTACCAGCTCTTCGAATCCCTCCAATACTAGGAGTTTTAGAACTAATTACTCTGCGTCCAACCACCCATCATCCAGTAAGAATAGACTCTTTTGTGAATACTGCAAGAAGTCAGGTTATACCAAGGAAAAATGCTACAAGTTGAATGGTTATCCCAACTCCACTCATCCAGCTGGTTCAACACTTCTGTATTACTCCAACAATAGTAACAAATATTCAATCAACTCACAGCACTTCAACCAAACTACTAGAAACAACAAGGGTAATGGCATGTCATCTGCTAATTTAGTGGAGATGTCTTGCGATTCTGCTGCAGGTCACAATGGTGAATTTGGTTTCTCACCTGCACATAAACATAATCAGCATAACCTCAACCTCACCAAGGATCAGTATAGTCAAATTGCAAGCTTACTGCAATAATTCCAAACCAATAATACTGGAGAAGTCTCTGCTGAAGGACAAATGACAAGTGGATCAGTTAACTTTGCAGATATTGTTTCTTGCAACTCTTCTATTAATTTTGACAAACTCACATGTGGATGTTTCAGAGCAAGAACTGATTTATGGATATTAGACCCAGGAGAATCCCATCACATGACCTTCAACAAATAAAATCTTACTAATTTAATCACACTAGCTTATCCTTTCTTAATCAGACTACCAAATGGATATAGAGTCAAAGTGATAGAGATTGGAACTGTTCCACTTGCTCCTCAAATCACTTTACACAGTGTCCTTTTTTTCCATTCTTTTAAGTATAATTTAGTCTATATTAGTTGTTTGACCACACATTTAAAATGTGTCACTTCCTTCTCTGACACCTCATGTCTATTGCAGGCCCCTTCACTGAAGAGGCCTCTAGAGATTGGTAAGGTGCATGATGGTCTATATTTTCTCTGCTCAGATTGCCTACAGAAGAGCAGTACTCCAGCTGAATGTCCTACTTCATGTTCTCCTTCTTATACAAATAAAATACATTGTCAATGTGTTTCTCATACCTGCTTTTCAGTTCCCTCAATATTTGTATTGCCTAGTATTCACAATTTTCATAAGGACAATGTTACATGTAATGTTTCTGGTTTGTCTAATGACATTGATGCAAATTTGTTGTGGCATTATAGAATTGGGCACGTTCCTTTTGTTAAAATGAAAGGCATATCCTCCATACCTGTGGTTTTCTCCCATAAACAACCTTTCTTTTGTCCTATTTGTCCCATGGCCAGACAATGTAAATTGCCCTTTTCATCCAGAACTCACACCAGTAGTAAGATTTTTGAACTAGTACACGTTGACCTGTGGGGCCCTTACCAAGTAGCAAAAGTAGGTCTACTTGGACACAACTATTGAGCAGCAAAAGTAATGCCCTTCATGTCATGAAAGCCTTTGTCAGCCTTGTTGAAAATCAGTTTGACACCACTATCAAAATTATAAGATCAGATAATGTCCTGGAGTTTACTAATAATGTGGCAATTCAATTCTTTCAATCTAAAGGAATCATACACCAAAAATCATGTCCATACACACTACAACAAAATGGTGTGGTTGAAAGGAAGCATAGATACATACTTGAGACAGCTAGAGCCCTTTTTTTTCAATCAAAACTCCCTATAAAGTATTGGGGTGAATGCATATTAACTGCAACTTATGTCATCAATAGACTACCTTCTTCCCTACTCAATAACAAGTGTCCCTATGAAGTACTATATCAAACAAAGCCTGCTTATTCACATCTGAAAAGTTTTGGTTGTTTGTGTTATCCTGTCACCCCATCACATCAAAGATCCAAGTTTGATCCAAGAACCACCCCACATGTGTTTGTAGGATATCCTTTTGGTACAAAGGGATACAAGTTGTTAAGTCTAGCCACTAAGAAGATGCATATTTCCAGGAATGTTATTTTCCATGAAACTATTTTTCCTTTTGCATTGCCCAAAAATTCTTGTTCCTTTGGTTCTGGTTATTTTCGTAGTGGTCCTTTTAGTTCTACTATACCTTCTGATTATTTTCATTCTGATGATGTTCCAACCTCAACCAATGCAACTCTAGTCAATACCACTCTTTCTGAGTCAAGCACTCATGTACAGAGTGATATCAGGTCTTCCAGTAGTACTGGTCCAAGTCTGTCACCTTCTCCCAATGTGCATGGCACTATTTCTTCACCAACAAGTATTTCTCCTATGTGCTCTAATGGTCCTCACACCACTTCTGCTCCATGAAATGTAGAAATTAGAAGGTCACACAGGGTATCTAAACTACCCAATTATCTAGCTGATTATATCCATTCTCTTCCCAAGCCTCCACTTACTTCACCTGACAGTGTTGTTCCTACTCCTCTATCCCTTAATGCTTTTTTCTATTTTCATAATCATATATCTCCTGAGGATCTTTTTCCTGATAGTCAATCTTTTATAATGAATATTTCTCATGTGTGTGAGCCATCATCATATGAAGAGGCTGTTATAAGCCTTGCCTGGCAGACTGCTATGACACAAGAGTTTATTGCTCTTCATGATAACAATACTTGGAGCCTTGTACCTCTACCACCAGGCAAGAAGGCCATTGGTTGCAAATGGGTGTACAAAATAAAACACAAGGCTGATGGAAGTATTGAGAGATATAAGGATAGATTAGTAGTGAAAGGTTATACACAAGAATCTGGAATTGATTATACAGAAACTTTCTCTCCAGTTGCCAAAATGACAACTGTAAGACCACTCATAGCTACTGCAGCTAAGAAAGACTGGGATATTCATCAACTTGATGTGAATAATGCTTTCCTCCATGGAGATTTGCATGAAGAAGTGTATATGGAACTTCCCCTGGTCTATGTACTAAGAACACAGACTGAAAAAATCTCTTTGTGGCTTGAAACAAGCTAGTAGGCAGTGGTATGCAAAGCTTACTGAAGTATTAAACTCAAGGGGATATACTCACTCTCAATATGACCACTTTTTATTCTACAAAAAGAGTGAGTCTTCTATTGTGTTCTTAGAAGTGTATGTAGATGACATATTGTTGACTGGAACTGATATTGCAGAAATAGTTCAACTTAAGTTCTTCTTGGACAATCAGTTCAAGATCAAGGATCTTGGAAAACTCCACTACTTCTTGGGTTTAGAAATTCTTTACAAACCTGATGGAATTCTTATTTCCCATTGAAAGTTTGTCTTGGACTTACTTAAAGAGTTTGATTGCAGTCACTACACTAGTTTATCTTCACCTCTTGATCCAAATGTCAAGCTTAGAGCTCATGAAGGGAAAGTCTTGTCTGATCCCACATATTACAGAAGGCTGGTAGGGAAACTCAACTTCCTTACCAACACCAGGCTGGATATAGCTTATGGAGTGCAACACTTAAGCCAATATATGCAGGATCCCAGAGAACCACATCTGCATGCAGCTTTTCATATGCTCAGATACCAGAAGCAGGATCTAACCTTGGGTATTTTTATGTCTTCCTCTCCGGATAGCACAGTTCATGCATATTGTGATTCTGATTGGGCAAGCTGTCCAGACTCTAGAAAGTCAGTATCCGGGTACATTGTACTTCTAGGCAGCAGTCCTATAAGTTGGAAATCCAAGAATCAAGAGACCATCTCTTTGTCCTCAGCGGAAGCTGAGTACAGATCTCTCAGAAAAGTGGTCGGAGAGCTGGTTTGGCTACATAAGCTACTTGGAGAGCTGACTATTCCCTTCCAAACTCCATTCTCTGTTTACTGTGATAGCCAATCAGCCTTGCACATAGCCAAGAACCCCGTTTTCCATTAAAGAACTAAGCACATTGAGGTTGATTTCCACTTTGTCAGAAGTAAGCTTCAAGATGGTCTTATTTCTTTACATCACATCAACACAGGAGATCAGCTAGCAGATATTCTTACCAAGTCTCTTACTGGCATCAAGCATTCTGCTCTTTTACACAAGTAGGCTGTGATTATATCACCTCCAACTTGAGGGGGGTTATTGAGATTAAGATATATGTATAGCTTTGCTCGTTAGTTAATTAATATACATATTAGGCAGTAATAGTTAGTTGGTTAGTTACAATTGTGTCCAACTGTCAAATCAAGTCGGTTAGGAATTAGATACTTTCTAGATGTTTTCTTTTTCATTCCATCTGTATAAATAGATAACAATATATTGTTAAGTAGTTTTGCAGTTTCTTCTCCAATACAAAAGAAGAGAACTCGATTATCTCCAATGTTTCTCTCTGTTTTTTTCTGCAATTCTCACCATTGATAAAGCAACTTGAGCTCCAAATTTGCCAGCATTTGTTCATCTCAACAAATTTCATAAACCAAAATCCATAAAGCTCTCTTTTTCTCAAGCTTTCAGTTTGCAAGTTATTTTATGCTTCATATTAAACAAACTCATTTCAATTATCAAAAACTGCATTCACATAGTATAGTTCTCACAAAAGGAAGCCATCTACCATTGTTAAAATAATGTTTGTGACAATGTTGTTTTACCAAAATTTAACAGAAAAAATTTAGTTGATCTTAAGGGTCATGATTATTAGGTTAAACCCTTATATTATCTTTCTCCACTTAATCAGGCGTGCGTAGTTCGCACTACGCACTTATCTATTTTAATTTATAGGTCTTTTTTGTACATTTAATTCTATGTTAGTCATTCAATATAGGTAGATTTAGTCACCGAGACTGATAAGGCATGTGAAGATCTCATTTTTAATCATCTCAAGCAATGTTTTCCCAGCCATAATAAAGTTAGCTTTCAGCTCTTGTATTCTTTAATTTGTTCCATCACTTCCAACAATTGTGGCAATTTTGGAACTTGACTGACTTTAGGTTCCCTTTTGTCTGCGTATTTGTCGGTCAAGATACGAATACTTCACGCATGCCTGGATGCATAAAGTTGTTTATCTTCGATTTTTAAAGTCAATTGTTATTTTTAATAAATATTTTTCTTTATATATTTCATATCTATTGATGGCTTAACAGCCGCTACACCCTTTGGATGTGCGCACTGGGTAAACCCCCGTGCACAGCCTGCAAGTAACATCAGTAGTTTCCCCTCACCCCGCTTTATTCCACCCTCTAACCTACTTGATTTTGTTTGTGCCGTTACTAATGAGATCCAAATAGATTTTGTTTAGCCCGAGAATTTGATCTTTGATATCTTCGTCCATAATAAAGGAATGCTCAACCACATCTTTGAAACGGAGTCCTTCCGGAAATTGCAGAGTTCCATTCGTATCTCTATACTGCTTCCAAAGCATCCTGCAAGTAACATCAGGGGGTTTTAACCGTACTAGGCAAGCCCGATGCGACAGGCTCGACTCAAAGGCCCTACCTGGGAATCGATCCCAGGTAGCTGCGGTGGGTTTTCAACCCTCCGACCAGTGAGCCACACCACAAGTTGGTGTTGCTTACTACCCACTTATTGATGATGAGGTATGATATCTCAATCAATGATGTCTAAATTCCAATTCAGTTGAGTTCCACGACAAAAATCCTCTACATTATCATTCCTTTTACTGAGGTCAAATCAATCCAATACTAAAACATAATATCTTTTTGACAAACAAGAGGTTCTCTCCTACATTTCCTAATTCATAATAGTGATGAAGTTAATAAGAAGATTAAATATGAGGTGAGGAAAATCAAAAGTAGTGTGGTCCACTGGCAAAGAGAAAATAATGCACTCTCAGTAATCCTGTCTATCAAGTTATGAACCACCATTTTAACATTTTTTATTTAAAAATTTTGGTGTAGATATTAGAAAATATGTTAACAATCCATAATTAAGAAAATTATATACAAATCAATTTTTGTATGAGGAAGGTATAAGGGGACATAACAAATTCTCATGAATCACATCTCCTACCTCCACCATGCAAACAATGTAACTAATTAAACATGAAGAGATATGTATATATTACGTTATTTTTTTTGTATAAATAATTATGTGGCATCTTTCGAGGCTCTCTTTGATGGTACTTTTTTCATATATAATCTTTTGAATATTTTTAAATTGTTAATTGTTGTAACTTACAGTAGTTTTTCATATATCTTTTGAATATTTAAAATTGTTAATTATTGTGATTTATAATATTATTTACGTAGTTTTTAGATATAACTAATACATTCAGTAAAAAGATTATCTTGGCCCCTGTAATTCCCCTACAGTTTGCTTTTAGCAACTGCATCAATAATCTCCAGCTAAATATACCCACAAATTATAAATATCCAAAATATCCATCTTTCTTGAAAAAAAAAGAGGAGATTTTTCCTTCTTGATCATTTCTCTAAAAACCTCACCAAAGAGTGGTTGGTGAACAATACAACATGCATAATTTAAATTTAAAACCTCGAAATTTTTAAAAAATTAATCCAAAACAACATAAAATTAAAAGGTTTTAGCATTAAGAAATAAAGAAAAGCAAAATCAAACTATGCACAATGTTTCTAGAGAAAAATAATAAGAAGAAGAAAACACTCACTCAAAAGTCGTGAAGAAGTCTCAATTACACCTTGTACGTGAACTTTCATTCACCTACACATCATGCGGAAGCCAACAATAAATAAAATTATAATAAAAGAAGCCAACAATCAACAATATAAACTTGAATAGAACCGAAATTACAATAAAACAATATAAAAATCGAGATATTAGAATAATATGATTAATTCTAACTTTTTTTCGATCATAGACACATCTCCAAAACTAATCAAAAAAATAGTTATAAGAATCTCTGCCATCAGATATGTTATAAATGCTATTATAATACTATTAAATTTAACCTTCACACAATTTTTTTTTTTTAAAGTCCAACAAAACATTTATTATCAACAATATAGATCTGAATAGAACAAAAACTACGACTAAATAATATGGTAATCAAGATATTAGAATAATATGATTAATTCTAACCTTTTTACTATCATAAACACACCTCCAAAATTCATTGAAAAAATACTTAATATCTCTGCCATCAAATTATATTGCAGATATTATTATAATTAAGAATATGGGGTTTTCTATCCCAAATAGAGTAGAATTTGTTGAGAATTGTTTCCTAAAATAATAGATTTTTTTTCTTACTATATATTTTATGTTTTTTAATAAGTTAAAAGGGGAGTTTTCCTAAAATTGATAGGAATTACCGAATTAGGGGTGTGCTGCCTTTTGATTTCTCAAATTAAATATCGAAATATGGAAAAATAATTAAATGTTTATACTTATGTATTTGAAAATTATGGTTCAATTAAGAGTTCTTACCTTTTATAAATAAGTAAAACTAAATATTTAGATTATAATTAAATAATAATTAATTAAAAAATAAATAAAATGATGATTTTGTCTGTTGCATGATCTTTTAATGAAGGGCAAAAAGTTCAAATCACTTTTATAGATTATAGATTATAGATATAAATGATAGATATAGATATAGATTCTGTTAATTTCTCTATTCCATTACTGCATAAAATGAATAAAACTTTCATTCTACTCCAAAATTTTCATAATTCATCTTTTCTTTTTTATAATTTTTTTACCATCTAAATACTACTATAAGTATAATTAGTTTATAAATTCATCACACGCACACATTATGATGTTATAATGTTCAAAAAGAGGAGAAAAAGGAAGAACAAAAAAAATAGCAATAAATGTGAAATACATATTTTTTTCCTTCACTATCAAACTTACCTCTAACTTTCTTGTCAATCCTTTCGTTTCACCCTCATATAATGTTACCGTCTTCAAAAAGAAGAGGAGTTGAAAATAGAATAGAAAAAAAAAAAAAAAAGTCTGATACACACTCTTCGCTATCCTACAAAATTCATATAGAATTTTCTTGCCGAACCTTTTTATTTCATCCTCATACTTATCATTTAAGTTGACATGGCAAAATTTGAAGGCAGATTTTCAAAAACAGGTGGTGAATTTTCTAAACAGCTGAGATTATTTTTTATTTTTTTTTATATTGCTAATTCTTTGAAGGTGGAATGAGATGAAATTTTTATATGTTTCACGCATTAACAAAGCTAATTTTGCAGAAGAGGATGTATGATCGAGACTCTAATACTACTGGACTAATATTTATAGGCTTGATGTTTGTTGTAATTTATTTATGTCATTAATAAAAGTTAATGGTGTTTAATATTATAATAAAACGTGGGTATAGTGACCGTTACCGGAGAGAGTTGAAAGAATATGAAAGTAATAATAGCGGAGTAATAATGAATGTGAATATTAATTATTTATTTTTGTAGTCTTTTGGATATTAATTAAGGAGGAAAATGGAGAAAAAAAGATAAATGGCAATGCTGGCTATAGAGGCATGCCACATCAGCAGCCTTATATTTCTCCTTTATTATTATATATTGATTAGGTATGTAATATTTAGGAAAAAATATAAAAAGAGATAATATTAAGAGTTAAATAACAACAACAACAACAAACTCAGTGTATTCCCACAAAGTGGATTTGTGGGGGTAAGATGCACGCAGTCCATACCGCTACCTTCGAAGAAGTAGAGAGGTTGTTTTCGATAGACCCTCAACTCAAGATAAAGAATAATAAACAAGGAGAATGGATGGCACAACGGAAAAAACAGGAATAAGAAATAATAGAAATGAAACCAGAGAAAAAACAAAAATACGAGAAATAAAGGCAACACTAAATACAAAAATAGGAACTAAGAAATAAGAAATAGGCCCCCCACCTAGTAATAACATACCCTCACATACCAACGACACCTACATATGCAGTCCTAGAGTTACGAACCCGGCTACACAAGATCTCTCTTGACTGTCTGCTACAACCCACACACTCAAACTAGTCTTCTACCCTTATCCGCGACCTCCACACTTTCCTATCTAGGGTCATGTCCTCAGTAAGCTGAAGTTGCTCCATGTCATGCCTAATCACCTCCCTCCAGTATAGCTTCGGCCTACCTCTACTCCTCTTGAAACCATCCAAAGCTAGCCTCTTACACCTACGAACTGGGGCATCCATGCCCCTTCTCATCACATGCCCAAACCATCTTAGCCTTTCTTCCCGCATCTTGTCCTCCACCGAAGCCACTCCCACCTTCTTCCGGATAACCTTATTCCTAACTCTATCCCCTCTAGTAAGCCCACATATCCAACATAACATTCTCATTTCTGTCACCTTCAATTTTTGAATGTGGGAGTGCTTGACCGGCCAACACTCCGCTCTATACAACATGGCCGGGCGGACTGTCACTCTATAGAATTTGACTTTAAGCTTAAGGGGCACCTTCTTATCACACAACACTCCCGAGGCGAGCCTCCACTTCATCCAACCTGCTCCAATACGTTTAGAGACATCCTCATCAATCTCACCAGTCCCTTGAATCGTAGACCCAAGATACTTAAAACTATCCTTCTTACAAACATCCTGGGAGTCCAACCTCACCACCACTTCGTCCTCCTGCCTCAAGTCACTGAACTTGCATTTCAAATACTCCATCTTAGACCTACTCAACTTGGACCCCTAGACTCAAGGATTTGCCTCCAAACCTCCAATTTGTCATTCACACACCCCGCGTTTCATCAATCAACACTACATCGTCCGCAAATAACATACACCAAGGCACCCCACCTTGAATTCTCAGCGTTAACATGTCCATCATCAACGCGAATAGGAACGGACTAAGAGTCGATCCCTGATGCAACCCCGCTCGACTGAAAAATGCTCTGAGCCTCCTCCCGCCGTCCTCACCCGGGTCTTTCCTCCATCGTACATGTCTTTAATAGCTCTGATGTACGCCACTGGTATCCCTCTCACCTCCAAGCATCTCCAAAGAATCTCCCTCGAGACTTTATCATATGTCTATTCTAGGTCGATGAACACCAAGTGTAAATCCATCTTCCTTTCTCTATACTGCTTCACCAATCTCCTCACCAGGTGGATTGCCTCTGTCATCGAGCGACCAGGCATAAAACCAAACTGATTCTCCGAAACGGACACGACTGTAACGCCCCGAAATTGGGTCCCGAGACGTCACACGGTGCTTAGGATCACAAGTGACCCCAAGCTAACCCTTTTACTGGCATAACTCATAAGCAACTGAATAAAAATACAAATCAACAGAAATTAACTCTTTTCTGAATCTGATCGATACAAAAATGGAATTTTACAAGATTACAATTCTGCCTTTACAACCAAAATTGAAACAAAATACATCAACTTCTACTGACTGTCTATGAAGCCTCTACTAGTACTGACTGTAGGTAGCCGGGTCATGACTCCCAACTACCCCAACTCAATACGACTGAATAAAGAAAATACAACACTATAAACTCTGCATAACTAACCCAAGCCCTTGAATCAAAAAGGACTCATCACCTGCTGACTGGATACCACGAACTGACTGGATCAGAAGGTGCAACTATACCTTGTACCTACATTCCGAGAAAATGTAGCCCACATACGAATATGTGGGTCAGTACCATGGAAAAATACCGAACATATGGGGGCGTATGCAGTTGTATAAACATCATCATCATAAATATTTATAAGAAATATGCAGGATGTATGAAAGACTCACATAGCCCGAAGAAAATCATCATAATCATGAGAGGATGAAATAAGTATAATAACACATGTGAGTCATCATATAATTTGTCAATCACTTTCAGTTCATCAAGAATATCAATTCTCATAATGTAAATATCATTTAAATCTTTCGAAAGAATAACTTTCACAATTCCACTTTCAAATCACTTCACCATTCACCATAGACACAAGGAAACACACACACACTGGGAGATCCTATAACTGAAATAAACCATGTGAGCTACATGGAGTCCAACGTACAACCCACGTTGGGGAGATCCGTCCTATCCTTGCCATCGGAGTAGGACTATCGATATCAAATCCACACAAACTAGTGATCACTATATAAATCAGCCTCAGGCTCACTCCTACGGGGGCACGTAGTTCTAGGGAAGTAAGGTCGTTTTATACCTCCCACTCGGTGCTAAAGATTACTCCCGGACTTAGCTCAGAAATTTAAATCAGCCTCAGGCTCACATTAAAGAAAATCCACAATAAACACTTCAACAATTTTCATCGGGAGCCAATTTGCTACCCCTTTATCATAATTAATAAAAACGTGGATTTCTTTCACAGCCGAGTTCAAAATAACTCATTCACGACCAAAAGGTCAAATCATTCAAAACATCTCAAATATTCAACATCAACGTGCATATAACACATATTTTCTCAAAGACACAATTTCAAATGGGGTTCAAGACCCAAATATCAAAATCATATTAAATTTCATTCAAGCATCATGTTTTAAGTCATAATTTCATATAAGTTTGACTTTTCAAAGTCATAAACATCATAATCTCAAGATAACCAAGATAGAATATAAGTTCATGCTCCAAAATCATAATAAACATATAAAAATCATATCTTCGTAAAGAAAATTACTTTTGGGCACAAGAACGAAAGATTGTTCTTGTTGAAAAATCCCACATACCTTGAATGATGAACTTTAGATCGATACTCATTTTTGAGATGTTAATCGTGCCTTTGAATGATGGTTCTTGGAGTTCTTGAACTAGGAACTTGGAATCTTGAATAAATTTGCAGAATTAATGGTGAACTTTGGAGGTTCTTGAAGTTCTTGAACTAGGAACTTAGAATCTTGAATAAATTTGCAGAATTAATGGTGAACTTTGGAGGTTCTTAAAGTTGGATGGAGGAGCTTAGGGTTTTCTTTTTTAGGGAATTTGATGAAATATAACATATAATGCTTCTAATAGGCTTTAATATAGGGTTTGGATGGATTTTGGGTGAGGGGGAATGACCAAAACGCCCCTAAAATCAAATAATTCTTGAATCTGTCCTTTGGTGGACTGTTTTGATAGTCTGAAGTAGATCAACCATAACGTTTTACTCCGATATCCAAATTGGATGAAACCAATTTCATTAGAAAGAGAACTCTCATATCTTTCCGTTGATATATAGTATCTCACCTAGATCATTGTGTACGAGGAGTTATGATCATTTGAAGTTGGAGAAAAAATACGCCAGGCCTCAGTACTTTTTTTCCTGCACGTTTTACTGTTCACTACTATTCACAGTTCGATCGGAATATTCATAACTCATCGCTCGGGTTTCCGTTTTGGATGATCCACATATCGTTGGAAAACTTATTCGATACTCTACGCAATGGTGGGTCATAATCTAAGACATTCCGCACGAAGAATTTATAATTCATTCTAGAAGATAGAACTCAACACGTTTACGCACAAAATTTTAACAAAAAATTTCCCGGGGTATTACAACGACCCTCCTCAATCTCCGCTCAACCACTCTCTCTTAAATCTTCATAGTGTGACTCAACAGCTTTATACCCCTATAGTTGTTGCAACTCTGAATGTCACCCTTGTTTTTATATAACGGAATCATCGTACTCCATCTCCAAGCCTCAGGCATTCTCGCAGTCTTGAAAATGTTGTTAAACAAATCCGTCAACCACATTAAACCTGCCCCACCAGCATACTTCCAAAAATCCACCGGAATCTCGTCAGGCTCCGACGCCCTACCCCTCTGTATCCTACGAATATCCTCTCTGACCTCCTTAACCTTAAAATGCCTACAGTAACTGAAATCAAGGCTCTCCTCCGAGTGCTCCAGCTCCCCTAACTCAATGTCTCTGTCCCCCTCCTTGTTCAGAAGGCTATGAAAGTATTCCTACCATCTCTTCTTAATGTGAACATCCTCCACCAAAACACTACCATCCTCTCCCTTAATGCACTTCACTTGATCGAGGTCACGACCCTTCCTCTCTCTAGCCTTAGCAAACCTATACAACCTCTTTTCCCCATCTTTCTCCTCTAACCCCGCATACAAGCTTTCGAACGCTGCTGACTTAGTAGCCATAACTGCTAACTTAGCCTCCTTCCTTGCTACTTTGTAAACCTCCCTATTCACCCGTTTCTCCGTTTCATCTTTACTCTCACACAACTTAACATACGTCTTCTTCTTAATCTCCACTTTCTTCTTCACTTCTTTATTCCACCATCAGTCCCCCTTATGATGTCCTGCTCGACCCTTCGAAACACCCAACACTTCTCTAGCAGTCTCCGTGATGCAGCTGGTAGCTCTATCCCACATAACATCCACATCCCTCCTGTACTCCCACACCCCCGCTCCCGCCACCTTTTCTTCTATCTCTAGGGCACTAACTAGCGTCAAGCCACCCTATTTATAGGTCGACCCTCCTCGGTCCTTCTCTTCTTGCCCTTCTTGATAGACAGTCCATCACTAGAAGCCTGTGTTGGATCAAAAGATGCTCACTCATAATGAATTTACAGTCCTTACACAACACCCTATCCCCCTCCCTAAGCAGTAGAAAGTCAATCTGGGTCTTGGCTATCACGCTTCGGAAGGTAATCAGGTGCTCCTCATTCTTCAAAAAACTCGAATTCACTACCACTAGCCCAAAGGCCCTTGCAAAATCCAACAGAGCAGCTCTCTCACCATTTCTATCCTCGAAACCAAAACCTCCATGCACATCATCATATCCTCCCGGTAAGACCCCTATATGCCCATTGAAGTCCCCTGCTATGACAATCTTCTCCGAGCTAGGAACGCTTCTCACCACCTCGTCCAAATCCTCCCAGAATATAGGTTTCACCTCCTCTTCCAAGCCCACATCGACGCATACACATTACACACATGCAACATAAAATCCCCAATGACCAACTTAATTTGCATCAGTCTATCACTGACCCTCTTAACCTCTACAACCTGTCATCTAAGCTCCTCATCCACTAAGATGTCAACTCCATTCCGACACCTCTCACTCCCTGAGTACCACAGCTTGTACTCATCCACATCCCTAGCCTTAGAACCTACCCACCTAGTCTCTTGAATACACGCAATATTAATCTTTCTCTTCTTAAGAATCTTTACCAGCTCTACAAACTTTCCCTGGAGTGTCCCAATGTTCTAAGACCCTACCCTCAACCTATATTTTCTCGTCTCTCGCCTACCTCTAACACCCCTCACCAACCCCGCCCAAATACCCGACCTATCTCCTACCTCCTCCCCTGCCCTGCCCTCCTTACCCCCTCTCAAAATAGCCCTCACCCCCAAACCCCTCGAATATGACCCTATTCTACCATCAACTCCTCTATCCACTACTTAAAAACAAAAAAACAGAGCCCCAAACCGAAAGACAAACAAACAAAGCAACAGTACGAAAATAGTATGAGAAGGCACACACAAAGTACAGTAATCGGCCTAGCAACTAGGGCACCACAACAATATCCACCAAAAGGCAACGCAGCCGGTCCCCACTATAATCCTAAAAAATAGGAAATACACTCAAATACGTATAAATCAAAAGAAAAAAGGAAAAAAATTACGCGCACTATATTGTAAAATGAAGAAAACAGGAAATTCAATCAAACAAGAAGCGAAAAAGGAATCAAGAAACAAAGTAATACAAAGAACCCAAACTGTATGAATTTACTAAATAATAAAGCACCAAGAAACAGGAAACAAAGTAATATAACGAAAACCAAAACTGTATGAATTCACTAAATAATAAAGTTTAGATGTCATCAGTACGCCTGCGTTCTGTTGGTGCGTCGCCGGAGTGTCGCCGGAGCGTCTTCTGGGTCTTGCCGGAAGCTGGACGTCGGCTGACGTCATACCACCCTGTTTGACCGACCTATTTGACCGCTGATGCAGGCCTACACCGTTGTCGGAGTTGAGCCGGTGGGAACCCTAATGTCGCCGGCGATATCAGTGTCGGGACAGGGAAGGGGAAATGGAGAGGTAAGAAGATAGAGAGAACTGGGAAAAGAGAGAACTGAGGGAGAGAGAAAGAGGGAGAGAGGTTCAAACCTTACCTTCTGCCGACGTGTCTACGCCGTCACCGGCGTCGGTGTCTTCCGATCAACCGAAGTGAACCGTTACGGGTGAGTTAAATACCATATAATAATAATAATAATAATAATAATAAAAACAATACTTTTATAAAATTATATTTTATATTAAAATAGCATTTTTTATGGGATCACTCAATACATGGTGTTTACCATTATCAAAAAATAATTTCTCATATTTTCACTTAATACATCTGTTTGATGTGTGGGCTTACTAGGAGTGATAGGGTTAGAAATGAGACTATCCGGGAGAAGGTTAGAGTGACTTCGGTGAAGGACAAGAAGCGGGAAGGCCGGTTGAGATAGTTCGAATACGTGATGAGGAGGGGCACGGATGCCCCAGTTCGGAGGTGTGAGAGGCTAGCTTTGGATGGTTTCAGGCAGGGTAGGGGTAAGCCGAAGAAATACTGGAGAGAGGTGATTAGACGTGACATGGAGCAGTTACAACTTACTGAGGACATGACCCTAGATAGAGAGGTTTGGAGGACGCGAATTAGGATAGAAGGCTAGTGCATATGAGTGGGTCGTAGTCAATAATTCAGAGAGATTTGGGGTAGCCGGACTGGTAGTCCTAGGGCTATGCCCATAGATGGGAGCTGCTAGTAGGAGAGTATAGGGGTAGGGGTGCCGCTGGTTAGTTAGTGTAGGGTATTACGTTGTGTGTGTCTTATTTCTGTTATATTATCTTGGTTCAGGCTTTATTATGGATTTGTTACTATTCTGTATTTACTATTCATGTTTTATTACGAATTTGTTTACTATTTTTTGTCTTTGGCTGGGGGTCTATCGAAAACAACCTTTCTACTTCTTCAGAGACAATGGTATGGACTGCGTACATCTTACCCTACCCAGAACCCACTATGTGGGAACAAACTGGGTTTGCTGTCGTTGTATTTTATTTTACTTTTTTATTTTATTTTTTTCAAATAGAGTCTATTCTTCATATTTTCGTTTCAATTTTTTCTTTTTTCTAACATTTTTTCACCTTAATAAATAAAGATTGTGCTTCTCAAAATAAGGCAAATATTAGTTTTACAGTTATTGTATATTATCTTTTCTCCAAATTTATATATTTTGTATTTTTTTTGTTCATCATTGTTTCTGTGATTTTTTATTGTATGATTGTGGAGGTTTACTCTAATGGCAAAATAGTCGAAGAAATGAGTGAGCGTAAAAGAGGTGAGGTTGAAGCATCGTAATGATCCAAAGAAGATGACCAAAGTAGTGAAACGAAAAGGATTGAAGAAACCTTCATCACCAAAAAAAAAAACCAAAATACAGAGATCTGAGAAGAAAATAAAAAAAATGGAGAATCAAGCAAATTTTTAAATCCTGATGTTGAAAATCTTCAGAATATGATTCGAAAAAAGATAAAGATGGGAGGTATTTGTATATGTATTTATTAACTAATGGGTACTCATTTATATATATATACTAGTTTAGGATACGTGCGTTGCACGTGTATTTAATATTTAAAAATAAATATTATTTATTTAATAGTTAAATATTTATTTATAAAATTATGTGACATTCTACATAGTTCAAATAAGAAAAATATAATAAACATATTTATACATGATTTCAAAGTATAACAGAATTGTACTCTAAGTCTGCCACAACCTGTAGACTTTTTGTTAGTACTAGTTTAGTATGCGTGTTTTGCACGTGTGTCTCGTGTCAATTAAAAAAATAATATATAAAAAATTTATTACGTAAAAGATATCAATTGACGTTAAAATAAATATTACATCTATTTAATTGAGACTTTAGTCACACAACATCCAAAATAAATGAATAAACTTTAGTACTTAAAATTTATTTCAAGCTACCTAAATTACTTGATCGAACTCTTTAAAAAGTAATTATAGAAAAATTATTGATTTGCATTAAAAGTTTTCTAAAAAAATATCCTTAAAGAAAATTACTGAGACAAAAATACTGCATAACATTCCCTATTAAAATGGCATTTGTATTTACTTATATTTTAATGCTTTTGATTTTTAAGTACTTTTTTATTTTTAAGATGTTTGATAAAGACATAAAGTCCTTTTAAGCACTTTACTTTAAGTTTAAAAAGTAGAAAAAAAAATGAATTTCGACTTTTAGCTTTTAGATCACTTTAAAAAAAAGCTCATTCAAACACCCTCTAAAGTTTTTGCTGCTCTAGAATGCATATCAGGCATCGTGAAACCCTACCAACTTTTGTTCTTACCACTCTTTTGTTCCTATTTTTTCACTCTTTTTTTCATACCAAAACACAACCGTTAAGCTGACAAAAAAACTTAATGAAGTTAAGCTGACAAAAAAACTTAATGAACTCTTATTATATTTTAGATTTTTTTTAAAATTTAGTTGATTTTAATTGGAGTTGAGTATGTTAATCGTAGTATAACATATCAGTTATGATCATCTATTCTCTGAAATAAAAGTGTGAATAGTAACCTTGCGTGAGGTTTGTTCTAACACAAATTTTATTATTGTGAACTTGTAGACAACATTTTTTCTTAGGCATTCACGACTCATACTATACTCTTTAAAATTTTTGTGACTCCTGGAGAATATATGATTCTTATGCATATGTGACTGAAAGTGTACTCTGGCGATTGTGCCAACTCGAACAAATTCAATGATGACTTTATTTCTTTTTTGTAACACAGAATAAAATTCAAGACAAACACATCATATATAGATAAATCACATGCCTTTCTCGATGTATTCAATCATCAGTGAACTACAAGATATACCATAAAAATATAGTTTAAGACAATATATTACACCATAGTTAAATCACATATCTCTCTCAACGTATTTTATGCAGTGACTTAAGTGTCAGGGTTCTTTAAAAAAATATATCTATGAATATTGTGATAATTTTTTTTTTTTAACATGCCAATAATTAATGTCGTTGAACTTGATCTTATTTTCTCCATGCATCATAAAGACTGACGGAAAGAACTCAAAAATCATAGTTCTATGTTTTAAAAAAGCACTACGGAAGAAAAAAATAATTCAATTCTTTGGAAGAAAATAATCAAACACGACTTAGATAAAGAGAGTGAGAAATTCTTACCATTGATTAGGGAAAGTTGTAGTATGACTTTTCTTTGCCAACCAACTATGCAGTGCTTTCAATTCAGCGATTTATGTCACAAACTAATTTATTTGCACAAGAAAATTAGACTAAAAAAATTTAACTCTTTACTATAAAATTTTTTAGAGTTCAACAATGTCCAAAGTATTTATGGACATTGAAAGCATGGATGTCAATCTACAAATTATATTGAAGCAAATTACGTTGTGTGGGCGATGCAATTTTATTAAATTTAAATCCGTACAAAATTCGGACTATATTAAATTCAAAATATATTAGTTCCAAATAAATATTGCGGATTAATATAATTGAATTAATTATTTAAGTCCAAATAGGTATGAATTTAAATAAGACCCAATATTTATTGGGATAGCCCATTAATTTGGACTACAAATGATGAACTCACTTTACTAAGACCAAGATATTGTCATATTCTAGAGGCCCAAATAAGCGTCATGTGTCAAATGATGTGGCATGCCAAGTCAAGTGAAGGAGCCAATAGGACCGTGCCACATGTCAAACTGATGCAGTAAGCCCATAAAAGGCGTCACATCACTTAAATCTGATTGGTCAAAGGAAGTCTATATTCATCATGACTCTTCCTTTCCTACAACTATAAATAGGGGCCTCATAATTCAGAAAAAGGACCCTAGACCCCAAATCTCTAACAAGTAGCAAGAGAAAGCTCGTGGATCAAACGCCGCAATTTCTCTAAAAAGCTCAAGCATTCAAATCAAGTTCATCAACTCTAAAAAGCTCAAGCATTCAAATCAAGTTCATCAAGATTCAAGATCAAGACCGCAATATTCAAGAACAAACTTAAAAGCCCTTGAATTCAAGCACAAGTCAAGATCAAATCCCTCAAATCAACAAATTAAGTTCAAATTCAAGATCAAGCTTCAAGACCTTGAATTTATATTTGAAAAGGCGAGATTCATAGAGATTGTAACACTCGCATTGAAATCAATAAAATCGATTGTTGCAATATTTTTCTTGTCTCGATTATTTATTTTTCGCACTCAAATTTTTTATTGTCCAACATACGTATCAAAGAAATATCAGGTGGAATAAAGAAGACCCACGTGACTAATTAACTCGTAGCTTAAATTTTTATGATGTTTTGTGAAAGACAATATATTGCATAATTAATGAAGAATAATGCATTAAGGTACAATCACAAACGGGATAAACGGAAGACGAAAGTTAATAAAGAGAAGTGAGGAAAGAAAAAATATGCCTCAATTATGTGAACAAAACCTCTAGCAACAAAATTTGACTAACGAAATTGCAGGAATGAGAATTTAGTCGACACAAGAAACACCCTCATGTATTTTACTTCTAGTTTAGCTAGGACTCTGTTACACAAAAACTTCCAATAAATTAAGAGTCTTCCATAAATATAAAACTCTTCCCATTTATTTTAGGATCTCTTCACTTACGCAATTGTTATATATTTATTAATATTAAAAAGGATGAAAATATGATTTTGTCTATTGCAGAGTCTTTTAATGAAGACAAAAAGTTCAATTCACCTTTTTAAGGGTTTTCACACTTTTAATATATTATAGATATAGATTATAGATATAAATATAGATTATAGATATAGATATAGATATTTCTCATGATTATCAACATTCACCTGAAAAAAAAACTTAATCAGAGGTTTTAGGTTCGAGCCTCCTAGGACAAATTCGTCTATATTAGGGAACACTTTATCCTTCAATATGAGACTTTTCAGCATGCATATAGATTTTCTCGGACTCAATACATGTATCAAATCACGAACGAAAAACAACAAAAGAAAAATCATAAAATTTATAGTTTAATATATCCCATCATCTATCCAAATTCTCATGAAATAAATAAACTTAACCAGAGGTCTCGTATTCAAATTCCTATACATAATCGCCTTTATTAGAGAACACTTACTCTAAAATATGATATGTTTCGATATGAATTCAAATTCAGCAAGAATCCAATACAAATATCCAACACCGAATAGAAAAAATAAAAATAAAAAAATCATATATTTTATTTTCCTCTAATATACACTAAAAAATTCCCTATTTTTTCAGAAAAATCCTTTGGAATTTCTGTATATATATATAGGAATGCAGAGGTGGCAGCACTCCAAAGCTTTCTATCTTTCTTCAATTTCTCCTCTCTATCTCAGTCTCCTCACCAATCGTTTAACACAAAAACCCTTTCTAAAAAACCCTAGAAATCGCCAGCGATCTTCATAAATTCCAATTCAATTTTCACTTTTTGTTTTTTATTTACACATCAATTTTGTTCGTGTTTTCGAATCGCTTCGATTTATTGGATCGATTCGATATAACTTTTTTTTCTTTAATTCTGAATTTGATAATGGTTTTGTCAGTTGGTTGATTGAATTCGCGATGAAGTTAAAGCGAAGGAGAGCTGTAGAAGTGGTTAGTTATATGTGTATATATGTTTTGATTTTTGATCATATTAATTGAATTGATTGAAGCGTGATTATTTGATGAATTTGATTTATTTTTTTTGAATTTTTTTATTTAAAGTTGATTTATTTTTGATATCTCTAGTTGAATGTTGTTAGAATTTGTTTAATTAGTCACATGAAGTGCTAATTCGAAGTGAATTGATTGGAAGTGTGATTTCTTTGTGGCTTTTTTGAGTTTTTTTGATTAAGTTGATGTTTTTTTAGATATAGCGAGTTGAATTTTGTTAAATAGTCACGTGAAATACTAATTCGAAGTAAATTGATGGGAAGTGCGATTGGTTGGTATTTTTTTGCCTCTTTTTTTTTAATAAGTGCGAGTTGAATTTGGTTAATAATTTGTTTAATTAGTCAATTCGAAGTAAATTGATTGGAAGTGTTTACTTGGTGATTTTCTTTTGATAAAGTTGATGTTTTTTTAGATACGGCGAGTTGGATTTCGTTATAAGTTGTTTAATTAGTCACATGAGATGCTAATTCGAAGAAAATTAATTGGAAGTGCGATTGCTTGGTATTTTTTCGAGTTCTTTTTAATAAGCGCGAGTTGAATTTGGTTAGTAATTTGTTTAATTAATCAATTCAAAGTAAATTAATTGGAAGTATGATACAACAACAACAACAAACCCAGTGTATTCCCACATAGTGGGGTCTGGGGTAAGATGTACGCAGTCCATATTGGAAGTATGATACTTGGTGATTTTATTTTTTTTTGGCAAAATTGATGTTTTTTAGATATGGCGAGTTCAATTTTTGTTATAATTTGTTTAATTAGTCACATGAAATGCTAATTCGAAGTAAATTGATTGGAAGTGTGATTAGTTGGTGACTTTTTTGAGTTTTTTTATTAAGTTGATGTTTTTTTTTAGATATCGCAAGTTGAATTTTGTTAATAATTTGTTTAATTAGTCACTTGGAAATACTAATTCGAAGTAAGTTGATTGGAAGTGCGATTGCTTGGTATTTCTTTCAAGTTTTTTTAGATAGCGCGAGTTGAATTTCGCTATTTGCTTAAATAGTCTCATGAAATGCTAATTCTGAGTAAATTGATTGCGCGTGTGATTACGTTGTGTTTTTTTGAGTTCTTTCTGATAAAGTTGATGTTTTTTTGGATATGGCATGTTGAATTTTGGTTAATCGAAGACATGTAACTTGGGAGTAAATAGAATTTATTTAGTCGCCTGGAATACTAATTCAGAATAAATTGATTAGAAGTGTGATTACTTGGTGATTTTTTTCCGAGTTTTTTTTTTTCAAAAAATCAAGCTGATTTCTTTTTAGATATCATGAGCTGAATTTTGTTTGTGATTTGTTTGATCTAGCAAGATATGCCCTTAGAATTTTTGGTTATATGTTACTAAGCTTTTATGGAATGGGATGAGAATATATCACATAGATATAGACATTTCATATCGAGGAGTAGTTGATTGATTGATGCATTGCTAGTTTATGGTTTTTTTTGGGAGTTGAAACTGAACTTTTCAACTGGTCGGAAGTAAGAGGGGTCTTTCCTTTGTGCTATAGGCACCATGGTGACTTGTGTGAACTGTGAAGTGCTGTGGTAATTGGCAAAAGGCTGATTTTTATGTCAACTGTTACTTTCACTTTCAAAGGGCAAAGTTCCCCCCACTGTGATCAATCTGGTTTGTGTAGGTGTAAACTAGTACTCCAGCTAATAAAAATCAAGTCTGGTTTTTGTTAGTGTATCTTCTAGTAAATCAAAGAATATTTAAAATGCTTTCTGCTAGGCTTTCAGTCGTGATACTGGCATGGCTGTTAATTGAGGTTGAATACCATATTATCGTTGATGAGAGTCACGTTTTATATGATGATTTAAGTAAGTTGAACAACATTGCCTTTTCTTTTCAAATCACAGCAAGTCTCAAATTCTGATTTGGTGCAATTGCTTATAAAATTTTAGATATCTGCATTTTGAACTTCCAAAATGACCTGCGCAATTTACTAATCATAGAAGTTGCATAGTCAGGGCTGTCAGGCTGATCTTTGGAATTTTACACTTAAAACATTCCAAAATCTTCTGTTATTTGTAGTTTCCAAACTACAGTTTATTCGTGTTTGCTCATAAATGTACTTCAGTCTGGCTTCATTTATCATGTTCCAAAATTTAGTTGAGTAATTTAGGGAAAGACGTCTTCTTGAATCACAGTATCCATTGTTGGTTTAATAATGTTTGTTTGGAAGGTGCCGGTATTATGTTTAACGTGAAGAAATTTAAATGTGCACTGATCAAATTTGTTTTTGCATTTCCTTTTCAGCCTCCAAAGATCCGATCATTCATCTGTAGCGTCATTGCTACTCCATTAGAGAATATAGAAGAACCCCTGAAAAGTTTTGTTTGGGAGTTTGATAAGGTACATATACAGATTTCATGTTGACGATGTCAATACTATTTCCCTCCCTTCACACATCTTCTCCTTTCTTATTTTATTTTCCCTTTCTTATTCATGTGTATGCAGGGAGATTTTTATCATTGGGTTGATCTCTTTAACCACTTTGATACATTTTTTGAGAAATACATTAAGACTAGGAAGGATTTGCAATTTGATGACCAATTTTTGGAGTCTGAGGCTCCATTTCCAAGGGAAGCTGTCCTCCAGGTCCTTCGTGTTATAAGGATAATATTGGAGAACTGCACAAATAAGCATTTCTACAGCTCATATGAGGTACGGAAGATAGCTAAAGCGATTCTTTTCATTTTGTTGCTCCTGATTTTAATCTGGAAAAAGAATATACACATTGACATATGATTAGCTGTCTGTGTGTCTGCATGTTGACCTGTTTTTTGTAATTCAAAGTTTGCGTGATTTCTTAGCACCACAGATTATTTGTTTTTAACTGTTGAGGACCCTGGCATTTATTCTGTAGTGTTTAAGAGATGGCCCTAAAAAAGGCAAATAGAAGAAAGGGAGATAGAATTGGCACATCTTGAGGTGGTATTGTTAATAACCTTAGGGGGAGGGTGTGTGTGGTTGCGGATGTTTCAGTTTAAGTTCCGAACTGACTTAAATCTTAGTTTCTTCCCATCTCCATCTTTGCTCTTGATCTGGTAAAACAATGTAGTTCTTGGTGTTTTCAAAAATACCCCCAACGCGCATTACAAATCATTATATTATTTTGAATATGAAACTTTATTTTCTTTGTTTTTCTTTGTGCTGCAGCATCACTTGTCAGCGTTACTTGCTTCCACTGATGCGGATGTTGTTGAGGCGTGTTTGCAAACTTTGGCTGCCTTTTTGAAGAAAACAATAGGGAAATATGTCATTAGAGATTCTTCTCTTAATTCAAAGCTGTTCGCTCTTGCACAGGGTTGGGGAGGAAAAGAAGAAGGCCTTGGGTTAATTGCGTGTGCTCTACAGGACAGCTCTGATGCAAGTGCTAGTGAGTTAGGTTGCACCTTACATTTTGAATTCTATGCAACTGAATCATCAGATGAGCCCACTGTTCCCACTGGTTTACAGATCATCCATTTGCCTAACATTGACAGCAGAAATGAGTCAGATCTTGAACTTTTGAACAATTTAGTCTTACAGTACAAGGTTCCTCCTAGTTTGAGATTTCCTCTTTTGACAAGGTTGCGGTATGCTAGGGCATTTAGTTCCTCAGCTTCTCGACAACAGTACACTTGCATACGCCTCTATGCATTTATAGCTCTTGTTCAAGCATCCAGTGATTCAGATGATTTGGTTTCGTTCTTCAACAGTGAACCAGAGTTCATTAATGAGTTGGTTACCTTATTGAGCTATGAACACGCGGTTCTTGAGAAGATTAGAATTTTGGGTCTTGTTTCCTTGGTTGCTCTCTGTCAAGATCGGTCACGCCAGCCAAGTGTGTTGACAGCTGTAACATCCGGGGGGCATCGTGGTATTCTTTCCAGCCTTATGCAAAAGGCGATTGATTCCATTGTCAGCAACTCCTCAAAATGGTCTGTTCTTTTTGCTGAGGCTTTGTTATCTCTTGTTACCATTTTGGTCTCATCTTCATCTGGTTGCTCAGCCATGCGAGAAGCAGGGTTCATCCCTACTCTTTTACCGCTACTTAAAGATACGGATCCTCAACACCTGCATTTAGTTAGCATGGCTGTTCATGTCCTAGAGGCATTCATGGATTATAGTAATCCAGCTGCTGCACTATTCAGAGATTTGGGAGGTTTGGATGACACCATAGCACGCCTTAATGTAGAAGTTTCTCGTGTTGAAAATGGTGTAAAGCTGCCAGCTGCTAGTAGTGATCTCGAAAGTTCTGATTTAAATAGCTCACAGATTGTTGCTGGTACTTCTTCCGAGCTAGACAACACGCAGGCTCTTTATTCTGATGTGTTGGTTGCTTATCATCGGCGATTACTGATGAAAGCTTTATTACGTGCCATATCTTTGGGAACCTATGCCCCTGGAACCACTGCTCGTATTTACGGTTCAGAGGAGAGTTTGTTGCCTCAATGCTTGAGCATAATCTTCAGAAGAGCTAAGAATTTTGGTGGAGGAGTGTTTCATCTTGCTGCAACTGTGATGAGTGATCTTATTCACAAAGATCCCACCTGCTTCCCTGTATTGGAAGCAGCTGGTCTTCCTTCTGCCTTCATTGATGCCATTATGGATGGGGTTGTTTGCTCTGCAGAAGCCATCACTTGCATACCTCAGTGTTTAGATGCGTTGTGCTTGAATAACAATGGTCTTCAGGCTGTAAAAGATCGCAATGCGTTGAGGTGTTTCGTAAAAATATTCACTTCAAAAACATATGTCAGAGCCCTTAGTGGTGATACCACTGGATCTTTGTCTAGTGGCCTGGATGAACTTATGAGGCACACCTCATCATTGCGCGGACCTGGAGTGGAAACTATGATTGAGATCTTGAAGGAGATTGCTAAACTTGGATCTGTTCCAGAAGCTATTTCACCCTCAGCTGACAGTCCTTGTTCTTCTAACCCTGTTCCGATGGAAACAGAAGGTGAGGATAGGGGTGTGGTTTCGCCTGATCAAGACTCACTAAAGGCTAAAAGTTTGGAGCATGTGGAACCATCTTCTGATTCTGTCGTACCAAACATCGAGTCTTTTCTTCTTGAATGTATAGGCAATGCTTCTCGTCTGCTTGAAACAATTCTTCAGAATTCTGATACGTGCCGTATTTTTGTTGAGAAGAAAGGAGTTGAAGCTGTTCTTCAGCTGTTCACTTTGCCTGCCTTGCCACTTTCTGTTTCTGTGGGTCAGACGTTATCTGCTGCATTTAAGAATTTCTCTCCGCAGCATTCTGCTTCTCTTGCTCGTGCAGTCTGTTCTTTTTTAAGAGAACATTTGAAGTTAACAAATGAACTTATAGTTCAAATTCGAGGATCTCAACTTGTGAAGGTGGAGTCTGCTAAGAGGATAACTGTGTTGAAGAATCTTTCAAGTCTGGAAGGTATTTTATCTCTCTCCAATTCTTTGTTGAAGGGAAGTACTACTGTGGTTTCTGAGTTAGGAACTGCAGATGCTGATGTCTTAAAGGATCTTGGGAGAGCGTATAAGGAAGTACTTTGGCAAATCTCCTTGTGTTGTGATTCCAAGTTGGATGAGAAACAGAATGTGGAAGTAGACCCCCAAAATGTAGAAGCAGGTTCATCCAATATAGGAGGTAGAGACAGTGATGAAGAGACTAATATTCCTTCAGTTAGATACATGAATCCTGTTTCTATCAGGAATAGTTCTCACTCTCAATGGGGGGTAGACCGTGAGTTTCTTTCTGTAATTCGGTCAAGTGAAGGTTTTAATCGTCGCAGCAGACATGGTTTAGCACGAATTCGTGGTGGAAGGACCAGTAGGCATTTGGAAACTTTACAAGCTGAATCTGAAGTTGCTTCCAGTGTTGTGGAGAGTACTATCCAGGAGGTGAAGAAAAAAACTCCCAGTGTTCTGGTTTTAGAAAATCTGAACAAGCTTGCTTCTAGCATGCGTTCTTTCTTTATGGCTCTTGTTAAAGGATTTACATCTCCAAATCGTCGGAGAACTGAAACAGGATCTCTAAGTGCAGCTTCAAAGAGCATAGGAACTGCCTTGGCCAAAGTCTTTCTTGAGGCTCTTGGTTTCTCAGGATATCCAGATGCTGCTGCACTTGATATACCACCTTCTGTCAAGTGTCGATATCTTGGTAAGGTTGTGGATGATATGCTGACCCTAACATTTGATGCCAGGCGGCGTACCTGTTATGCGTCTATGATTAACAATTTCTATGCCCAAGGAACCTTTAAGGAGCTTCTGACAACATTCGAAGCAACCAGTCAGTTGTTGTGGACACTTCCCTATTCTTTACTATCTGGAATGGTTCCTGAAAATAGTGGTGAGGAAAACAAGTTATCTCACAGTTCGTGGCTTCTTGGTACTCTGCAGAGTTATTGCCGTTTGCTTGAATATTTTGTCAATTCGGGGTTGCTGTTGTCTCCAACCTCAACATCCCAAGCGCAGCTCCTTGTTCAGCCAGTTGCTGTCGGTTTGTCTATTGGGTTGTTTCCTGTTCCAAGAGACCCAGAAGCATTTGTCCGTATGCTGCAGTCCCAGGTTCTAGATGTCATACTTCCCATTTGGAACCATCAGATGTTCCCCAGTTGTAATCCAGGGTTTATTAATTCTATTATTATGCTTATAACTTACATCTACTGTGGTGTTGGGGATGTGAAACAAAATCGCAGTGGGTCATCAAGTTCTGCAAATCCACGTGCATTGGCTCCTCCACCTGATGAGACTACTATTTCTACTATTGTTGAGATGGGCTTTTCAAGAGCAAGAGCTGAAGAGGCATTAAGACGAGTTGAAACGAACAGTGTGGAGATGGCTATGGAGTGGTTGTTTAGTCATGCTGAAGATCCTGCTCAAGAAGATGATGAGTTGGCTCGTGCACTAGCTTTATCACTTGGGAATTCATCAGAGACTTCTAAAGCTGACAACGTTGATAGATCCGTTGAGGTTCTATCTGAAGAACAACAAACTAAGCCACCACCTGTTGAAGATGTCCTTGCTGCAACAATTAAGCTGTTTCAGAGCACTGACTCAATGGCTTTCCCATTAATGGATTTACTTGTGACTCTTTGCAATCGCAACAAAGGAGAAGATCGTGCAAAAGTGATTTCGTATCTGATTCACCAGTTGAAAGATTGCCAGCTGGATTTTTCCTGGGACACTGGTGCCTTGTGCATGATAACACATACTTTAGCATTGCTTCTCTCTGAAGAAGAAAATATACGGGAAATTGCGGCAAAGAATGACATTGTCTCTGTAGTACTTGAAATATTGATGAAGTTCAAGGCTAGAGCTGAAAATGAAATTATGGTTCCTAGATGCATCAGTGCACTGTTGCTAATCTTATTTAATCTGTTGCAAACCAGGCCTAAAGCATCTGGTGATGACACTGAAAGAGTCACAGCTGCATCTTTACCAGAATCTTTAGAAGAGCATCTCCCATCACAAGTTCCTGAAGCAGTTATTGAGAAGAAGTCAACTCTAGTCTCCCAGGATGATGAATTGTCCGCTGGTTTTGAGAAAATATTTGGGAAACCTACAGGTTATTTGAGTATAGAGGATAGTCGTAAGGTGCTTGATTTTGCTTGTGACTTGGTTAAGCAACATGCACCAGCCATGGTTATGCAGGCTTCTCTACAGCTGTGTGCACGCTTGACAAAAATACATGCTCTTGCCATTCGGTTTCTTGAAAATGGCGGAATGACTTCTCTTTTTGATCTCCCAAGATCTTGTTACTTTCCAGGATATGACACCTTGGCATCTGCCATTGTTAGACATCTTCTTGAAGATCCTCAGACTCTGCAAACAGCCATGGAGATGGAGATACGGCAGACCCTTAGTGGAAGTCGGCATGGTGGTCGTACTTCTGTTAAGACATTTTTAACATCAATGGCTCCTGTGATATGTCGAGACCCTGGAGTCTTCGTGAAAGCTGCCGGTGCAGTTTGCCAGCTGGAATCATCTGGAGGGAGATCTATCGTTGTCTTAGCAAAAGAGAAAGATAAGGAGAGAGAGAAAGAGAAAGGTAAAACATCTGCTGAGTTTGGAGCTTCTAATGAGTGTGTGCGAATTTCTGAAAATAAAGCCCATGATGGATCAGGAAAGTGTTCTAAAAGCCACAAAAAGATCCCTGCAAATGTTTCTCAGGTAATTGATCATCTTCTTGAAATAGTTTCAGCATTTCCTAGACAGGGATTGGTAGAAGATTGCATGGGAAGCGCCTGCGCTATGGAGGTTGATGAGCCCATAGTCAAAGTAAAGGGGAAATCAAAGGTTGATGAGGTGCGAGAGGTTCAGTCTGACAGTGTTTCAGAGAAATCAGCAGGGCTTGCTAAAGTTACTTTTGTACTCAAATTATTGAGTGACATTCTTATGATGTATGTACATGCTCTTGGGGTTATCCTGAGAAGGGATCTGGAGATGTGTCAACTTCGGGGATCCCATCAGCCAGATAATCCTGGTCATGGGGGTATTATCCATCATGTTTTGCAACGGCTTCTTCCCCTTTCAGTCGATAAATCTGCAGGCCCCGATGAATGGAGGGACAAGCTGTCTGAAAAAGCTTCATGGTTTCTGGTAGTTTTGTCTGGTAGATCTAGTGAAGGTCGTAGGAGGGTTATTAATGAACTTGTGAAAGCTTTGTCCTCATTTGTGAAGTTGGCGAGCAACTCCGCCTGTAGCAGTTTATTGCCAGATAAAAAGGTCCTTGCTTATGTTGATCTGGCATATTCCATTTTGTCCAAGAACTCATCCTCAGGCGACCTACCTGGTTCTGGTTGTTCTCCAGACATAGCCAAAAGCATGATAGATGGAGGATTGGTCCAGTGCTTATCTGGTGTGCTTCAAGCAATTGATTTGGATCACCCTGATGCTCCGAAAGTTGTGAATCTGATTCTTAAAACACTGGAAAGCCTTACAAGGGCTGCCAATGCTAGTGAGCAACTTTTCAAAACTGATTCTGTCAACAAGAAAAAGTCAACTGCCCTCAATGGTAGGTCAGATAATCAGGTGAATACAACATCAGCCTTTCCAAACATAGAGGCCGGTGGAAATGGAAATGGCCAGCAGGAGGTTCCTAATTCAAATGTAGCGCAACTGCCCGCTAGTGCTTCTCAGAATCACAACAATGAGAATGCGACTACAAACCCGTCCATGGAGCAAGAAATGAGAACTGAGCAAGAAGAAGAAAATGCAGGCAATCCTCCTCCCCTCGAGCTTGTGGATTACATGCGTGATGAGATGGAAGACAATGGTGTTTTGAACGACACGGAGCAAATTGACATGGGTTTCCACGTTGAGAATAGGGCACATCATGAAATGGGTGAAGAAGATGATGATATGGGAGATGATGGCGAGGATGACGAGGATGATGATGAGGGTGAGGATGAGGATGAAGATATAGCTGAAGATGGCACCGGCTTGATGTCTCTGGCCGATACTGATGGGGAAGAGCATGATGATGCTGGACTGGGAGGCGAATACAATGATGACATGGTTGATGAAGAGGATGATGGGTTTCATGAAAATCGAGTTATTGAGGTTAGGTGGAGGGAAGCCTTGGATGGCCTTGACCATTTACAAGTTCTAGGGCAACCTGGAACAGGTGGTGGCCTTATTAATGTTGGAGGTGAGACAATTGAAGGGTGGAACGTAGATGACCTCTTTGGTCTTCGCAGGACCTTTGGCTTTGAGCGCCGCCGCCAGACAACTAGGAATTCCTTGGAACAGTCTGTTACTGAAGTTACTGGTCTGCAACATCCTCTCCTCTTGAGGCCATCACAGTCTGGGGAGTCTGCCCCTGTCTGGTCATCGCTTGGGAACTCATCCAGGGATGCAGAAGCCTTATCTGCTAGTAGGCTGGATGTAGCTCGTTTCTTCACTTTTGATTCCCCAATACTCCCGTTTGATAGTGCGCCGTCTAGCCTTTTCAGTGACAGACTCAGTGGTGCAGCACCTCCACCTTTGGCTGACTTTTCTGTTGGTTTGGAGTCTCTACATGTTCCAGGTCGGAGGCCTGGTGATGGTAGGTGGACCGATGATGGCCAACCCCAAGCAGGTGGTCAGTCTGCTGCTATTGCACAGATGGTTGAGGAGCAGTTCGTTTGTCAACTAAGCAGAATTGCTCCAGCTTCTAATCCTCCTGTTGGAGTACTGGAGAGAGAGCAGGACATACCTGTAGTTGGTGAGAATCAACAGCAGATGGAGGGTGATAGCACTACTGGTCAACAAAATGATGATCGCCCTAACAATAGTGAGCAAGAATCCAATCAACCAGTTGAAGTTCAGTCTTGTGAAAGGGAACACAACCCGGAGGTTGCCGCTGATCAGGTAGGGGAATTCCCAGAAGCTATTGAACCTATGGAAAATGTACTCCTGGACAGGTCAAACAATGGTCATGGCAGCTTGGTGATTGGAGAAGGAAATGCAAATCCAAGCGACAGCATAGAGGGAACTGCAGGTCATGCTGTGTCATCCATACAAGGTGAAGGCAATGCGATGCATGATCGGACTGCTGATGCGGATGTAAACATATGCAATGCAACCTCAACCGCTGTAACAGAGAGTCATGCCACTGATGAGCCACTGCTAATTTCTGGGGAAGCAATGCTGGATTCCAGTGCTCATCATGTTTCTGCAGTTCAGGAGGATACTGATATACATATGCACAGTGCAGAAACAGAAAGGGAGAGTGACCAGCCATTACCTACTCTTCCTGAGGATCCATCGGTGACTCAAAACCTTGAGGAAGTTCAAGATGCTGTTCAAACTGATGAAACTAGTTTGAATAATGAAGCTTCTACTGCAAACGCTATCGACCCAACCTTTTTAGAGGCACTTCCTGAAGATCTTCGGGCAGAGGTTCTTGCATCGCAGCAGGCTCAGGCTCAACCTCCAACTTATACAGAACCGACAGCTGAAGATATCGATCCAGAGTTCTTAGCTGCTCTTCCTCCAGATATTCAAGCAGAAGTTCTTGCCCAACAACATGCTCAAAGAGTCGTGCAGCAGGCTGAAGGTCAGCCTGTCGAAATGGATAATGCTTCAATCATAGCCACATTTCCAGCTGATCTGCGTGAAGAGGTCTGTATTTGGATTGTTTTACGCCGTCCTCTGAATATTTTAACATTTTATTTATGCTTATTTTGGGTGTTTGTCAGGTTCTGTTAACATCGTCAGAAGCTGTTTTGTCAGCATTGCCATCTCCATTACTCGCTGAAGCACAAATGCTTAGGGATAGAGCTGTGAGTCATTACCAAGCGCGCAGTTTGTTTGGAGGCAGCCACAGGCTTCATGGTCGTAGAAATGGTCTGGGATTTGACAGACAGACAGTTATGGACAGGGGTGTGGGTGTTACAATCGGCCGGAGGGCTTCATCCTCTTTTTCAGAGAGTTTGAAGTTGAAGGAACTTGAAGGCGAGCCACTTTTAGATGCTAATGGCTTGAAGTCATTGATCCGCCTCTTGCGTTTAGCACAGGTAAATAGCTTCCATAAATCAAGCTCACAGTTTTGAAATGAAAATACTTCTATCATTAGACAATAGGCTTGCTTCTGTAGAGTTATAGTTGGTGATGTAATATTCTGGTCATTTATATTCTACGATGTGTGCTCATCTTATAGAACTGAGACGTTCAATATTTATTTTCAGCCTCTTGGGAAAGGTCTGTTGCAGAGACTCTTGTTGAATTTGTCTGCTCATAGCAGCACAAGAGCAGTTCTTGTCTACCTTCTTCTTGAAACAATCAAGCCCGAGACTGGAGGTGCAGTTGGTGGTTTAACAACCATTAACTCACAGAGACTTTACGGCTGTCAGTCAAATATTGTTTATGGCCGATCACAGCTATTTGATGGTATTTGTCTTTTCTAAATTGATGTTGTAGATCTCTGTTTGCACATAGCCTTTTGCTAACCATTTAAGTCATTTCCCAGGACTTCCTCCACTGGTATTGCGTCGGATTCTGGAGATCTTAACTTACCTCGCTACCAACCACTCTGCAGTTGCCGGTCTTCTTTTCTACTTTGACCTATCGCTTATTCCAGAGTCGTCAGATGTGAAGTGTTTGGAAACCAAGAGGGACAAAGGCAAGGAGAAAATTGTTGGAGGAGATTCCTCAGTAGTGCCTTTTGGAAGCTCTAACAAGAGGGATATTCCATTGATTTTGTTTCTCAAGCTTTTGAACCAACCACTTTTTTTGCGCAGCATAGCACATCTTGAACAGGTCGGTTATGGTGAAATGCTTTGATACTACTGACATGTTAGGTCTTTGGAGATAGTTAACTCTGATTCATTTGTTGTTTCCTTGCATAAACTGTGTAGGTCATGGGCCTCCTTCAAGTAGTTGTCTACACTGCGGCTTCCAAGATGGAGTGTCAGTCTCATTCTGAAGAAACAGTAGACCGTCCTAATAATGACCCAGTACACGGTTCTCATAATAACACAGTAGACGGTTCTAATAATCCTGTTGGCAATGAAACTATGAGTGATATACAGAAAGATCCTGGATTGCCGGAGATGAAGTCCCATCAAGATGATAGCGCCGTTGGTTCTGCAATCCCTGCATCTGATGCCAATGGAAGCCCAAACATTCGTGACATCTTCTTGCAGCTGCCACATTCTGATTTGCACAATCTTTGCTGTCTTCTTGGTCATGAAGGGTATTATTTTTGTATTTAAAATTCTGTACCATGATTTGCCTAAATATTTATGTTTCCATCTGTTCGTGATTTGAGATTTTTCATTTCCCATTCCTTGATTTTTCCATTTTAGTTTTATCTTTCCTTTTCACTTCTGAAACATAAATGTTGTGTTGCTACTATCTGACCTCTAGTGTATATATTTTAGGCTCTCAGACAAAGTTTACATGCTTGCCGGCGAGGTGTTGAAGAAGCTAGCCTCAGTTGCTGCTCCCCATCGGAAGTTTTTCATTTCAGAACTTTCAGAGTTGACTCAAAGGCTGAGCAAAACTGCTGTGGAGGAGCTTATCACGCTAAAGAATACACACATGCTGGGATTGAGTGCTGGATCTATGGCTGGAGCTGCAGTCCTTCGTGTACTACAAACACTTAGTTCACTAAGTACAGCTTGTGCTGATGGCAACACGGACACATCTATGGAGGAGGAACATGATGAGCATAACATCATGTGGAAGTTAAATGTTGCACTTGAACCTTTATGGGAAGAGCTGAGTGAATGCATAGGGACCATGGAGGTAGAGCTCACACAGAGCGCTTCTGCTTCAGTTATGTCAAGTACCAACACTGGAGAGCATATACATGAAGCTGGTGCTTCATCTGTATCTTCTCCATTGCCTCCTGGAACTCAGCGACTGTTACCTTTTATTGAGGCTTTCTTTGTTCTGTGTGAGAAGCTTCAGGCAAACATCTCTATTATGCAGCAAGATCATATCAATGCAACTGCAAGAGAAGTGAAAGAATTAGCTGGTACTTCAGTTAAGCTGTCCTCCAAGTCTATTGGGGATTCACATAAAAGAGTAGATGGGGCTGTAACATTTGTAAGATTCGCGGAAAAGCATCGGCGCTTGCTTAATGCTTTTGTCCGGCAGAACCCTGCCTTACTGGAGAAATCACTTTGTGTGATGCTGAAAGCCCCGCGACTCATTGATTTTGACAATAAAAGAGCTTATTTTCGCTCTAGAATAAGGCAGCAGCATGAACAGCACCTCTCAGGTCCTCTGCGAATTAGTGTTCGGCGGGCGTATGTGTTGGAGGATTCTTATAATCAGTTGCGTATGCGACCCAATCAAGACCTGAAAGGACGGTTAAATGTGCACTTTCAAGGTGAGGAGGGTATTGATGCTGGTGGTTTGACAAGAGAATGGTATCAATTGCTATCAAGGGTCATATTTGACAAAGGAGCTTTGTTGTTTACGACCGTTGGGAATAATGCAACTTTCCAGCCTAACCCGAACTCTGTTTATCAAACTGAACATCTCTCATACTTCAAATTTGTAGGCCGCGTGGTAGGACTTCTGGAACTCTCTTTTTTTTTTTTTCTTGAAATAAAAGATATGTCCAAGCTATGACTTTATTATCCTTATTTCACATGTTAATCTCAAACCTTTCACGTGATACTCTTTATAGGTTGCCAAAGCACTATTTGATGGGCAGTTGCTGGATGTTTATTTTACTCGGTCATTCTACAAACATATCCTTGGTGTAAAGGTCACATATCATGATATAGAGGCTGTTGATCCTGATTACTATAAGAACTTGAAGTGGATGCTGGAGGTGAGATTTTATTAACATGCAGTATTTTGTTAACTGGTCTATAGAATGTCATCCGTGGAACTTCTGATGGTTTCTTGGTTTCCTGTACCAGAATGATGCGAGTGATATACCAGATTTGACCTTTTAGCATGGATGCAGATGAAGAAAAACTCATTCTTTATGAGAAAACAGAGGTTAGTAGGCACAATTTTTTTTGAACCCCCCAAACAAAAAACAAAGAAAGTTCAATGAGCAAGTCGGATATTACTCTGTCTGAGGTGTTATCTAAACTAATTTTTTTATTTTGCATGAGCAAGGTTACTGATTATGAGCTTAAACCTGGAGGAAGAAATATACCGGTCACAGAAGAGACAAAGCACGAGTATGTTGATCTCGTGGCTGACCATATTCTGACAAACGCTATTCGCCCTCAAATAAATGCATTCCTTGAAGGTTTCAATGAATTGGTACCGCGTGAACTTATCTCCATTTTCAATGATAAAGAGCTTGAACTTTTGATAAGCGGTCTTCCAGAAATTGATAGTAAGTGGACATGCTTCTCCACCTTTGCTTTGTGTATATACACCATATCCTATGAAGCTTCTTATCATGATTCTGTATGCAGTGGAAGATCTGAAGGCCAACACTGAATATACTGGATATACAGCAGCATCTACTGCTGTTCAGTGGTTTTGGGAGGTCGTTAAAGGTTTTAGCAAGGAAGACATGGCAAGGTTTCTGCAATTTGTGACCGGTACATCCAAGGTTAGTAGATGCTACCTTAATACCAGCAGAGGTTTTCTCATCACGTATAGAATCTACTTAGTGGCGATAGAATTTGTTTCTTATGTTGGAAAACCTACAGAAACTCTTCCTTTCCCCTTTGTTTGGTGGTTCAGGGTTCTGTATGCCCTTTTAAATGTTTTACGGAGTGCATTTGCACCTTTCCTGCAAATGTCTGTCGATTTCTTCTTTAGGATTAATTGTGGGTGCTGTTGGCCTTAGGTTCCTTTGGAGGGTTTCAAGGCATTGCAAGGGATTTCTGGCCCTCAGAGATTTCAGATTCACAAGGCTTATGGAGCTCCTGAGAGGCTTCCGTCTGCACATACCTGGTCAGTGCTTGTATATCAGACTTATTATAGTCTCAATCAGTAGTTCACTCATTATTTTATTAAGTAGATGCCATCTGGGTGGTAGTTTATTGCAAGCTATAGTGGTCCTTACAGTCACTTTTGTCTTTTTCTTCCAGCTTCAACCAACTTGACCTTCCGGAGTATACTTCCAAGGAACAGCTTCAAGAACGTTTGCTTTTGGCTATCCATGAGGCTAGTGAAGGATTTGGTTTTGGTTGAGACAAGCTTCCCGTATGCAGCTATTCTGAAAATTGCTTGTATTTGATCGCCCTGTGATTGCCATGTAAATGTAAGTATGTCCTACTCTTTTCATTTTTCTTCTCTTGTTTGGCTGCCTTGGGATGGCTGTTCCACAGTTCTGCTTTCGGTTTGTCTTTCCTTGTGAAAGGTACCATCGGAACGGTTAATTTGGAAACTGGCACCACTCACTTGTTCACTGCTTTCTCTAGTGAGGAGAATTCTGTTCTTTGATCTGTCAAAATTTGTTTCCTACACCTTCTTCAGATGTGATTGTTAGAAAGGTTCTTGGAGTACCATTAGTTCTGTTTATTTGTTTGAGTGCTTAAAGCCTGCTACTTGATGGCATATGATTTGCACTTTATTGGTGTCTCCGCAGTTTCCCCTAGATGTCCTATGGTAAGCATGCCTTCTATATTTATGGAATGCTGTAGAAGTTTCCATTGATTGTTAAGGAAGTTGTTTGACGAAAATATATGTTATTTTGCATTTCTCCTGTAGTTACTGAACCATTTTTATGCAGCTATCCTGTCCTTGTGCTGCTCCACTTAAGTATTAATCGAACATATAATTAATGAACCATTGTTGGTCTTGCATCATTTACATGAACTGGATGATTCAAGTTGTCAAGTTTTAAGACGCGTGGATTTTCTGCTTAGTTGATTTACTGGTCAAGTAACTCAAATTCCGCGAAGAAAAAGAGATGACCTTCAGCTTGCTGATCTCTTTGTCCCATGCAGATTGGCTGATCGATATCAACTGCACAACATTGATTTGGAGTGTATTGCTTACAGATTTGAGTCCATAGATAGCCTGCCTCAAGGATGACGGAGTAATTGCCACACTACTTCAGTCATGTACATGGCAGTTTAGTATCTTGAGGTGGTGAGTTCTGCATTACGCGTGGAGATCATCTTGCAAGTGGCGAGGAACTCTGTTATTTTGTTGTTCCTTCCATTGCAACAGATTCAGAAGACAAGTCCCCTACCGCCTTAATATATCCCCATGTAGATAAGTCGTCTTCTTTTTGGCAGGGGGTTTAGTGGTGTAGGAGGTTGACATTTATTTTGGGTAATGGGGGTAGATACTAATTCTTTCTTGCTTTAGAATTTAATTAGTTACTTATGGTTAACAATTGGCATCAGATCAACTCTTAAATCTGCTTATAATGTTATACTTGATCTGTTATTTATTTTGGAAATGGCGAACTTGGTCGTCCTTTAGGTTTTTTATCCCGGCATTATTTTTTTCTCCGTTTTTTTTGTACTTGTACCTTTCCGTAAGAGCCCTAAACTAATCATGTCAACAACAGGAACAACATACCCGGTGTAATCCCACAAGTGGGGTCGGGGGTGGATTGTGTAGCGGTGTGTCGGAAACTTTCTTAATTGTATCTTTTCTAGTTTGTCCATACATCTATCTCGACATCCTCTCCTAAACTAATCATGTCATTCACTCTAATATAAGACTTTTTGTTTCTTGTTGGTTGGGGGTTGGGTTGTAAGATGTCACAACCACGTCTTAATCAGCTAATGCAACTTGGAAGTACCTTATGATTTGACATTAACTTGTCACGTCATAAATAGGAAGCCTACCATATGGGAAAGGGGAGAACAAAGTTGCTGACATGTGATCGGATGATAGCAATTTGAATTGTGGAAATAGCCTCCTGCGGGAATGCAAAATAAGGCTTTGGACGTTTGGATTTCACGTAGCGAGAGTTTAATGCTGAGTGGTTTTTTTTTTTTAACTCATACTAACGAGGACATCTAATAACGAATATCTGACATCATAAAATTTCATATATGTAATTCTATTACGTATTTCCGATGTCCTTACCATCGATTGTATAGATTTTTCTCTCTGCAGTAATCCCAATTATTATTAATTTAAACATGAATTGTTGGTTGACTAATGTTAACATGAATTTATTTAGTAGTTGGAAATCGAATATATTATCCACGAGAAATTATAGCACTGCGGCTGTTGACTACAATTTTGATTCTGCTACTTCATGATTAGTAGAATTGATCTAATTATGAGTTATTTTTTGGTTCTGCTAATTAAATTAAACTATGATTAATGTAAAAGTCAAATCTTGGCTTTCATAACACGACAAAATCAAGTACATGAAGACTAATAATTGAGTAATGTGCATAGGACTAAGAAAAAAAAACCATGATTAGTTTCCTTGGATTATACTCGGATTAATCCAGATTTCATTGAACATATAATTATGACTATGAGGCTATAACTGAGAAATTTTCGAGGGTCACTAATATAAGTTTTGAAATTTGGTGATTAATGAGTTCATTTCTTTACTTTTCTTCACTCAATCAGTTTTGTCAAAGTTTGAACTCATGACGTGCACTTAATTTACACCATCGTAGCGGAGGGAGTGGCAATTTATAAAAGGCAAAAAAGGAGGATTTTAATGATTAAAAGGTTACAATCAAAAAATGATATCAAATTTTAATAGTACTCTGTGTATTGTTCATTTACAACAATAACAACGTACATAGTTTGCACAAAGTAGGTTCAGGGAGGATATGAATTATGATGTGTGGAGATCAAGCCTCTACCTTAGAGCTAGGTAGAGCGGTTGTTCTCGATAGACTCTGATACAAGCCAAAGGGGCCTTAAAGCTTTTAATTACATCATTCGAGGCCAATACAAAGAGGTCCAAGTCATGGTCAAGAAAGGAGCTCGAGGATGCACTTGGTGTATCCCGTTTAAGCTCCTGAGGCCACAATTCCACGTGAGAATAATTGCTTGAAGCTTGGAGCATGCTTTGAAGAGCCCATGTGGGTTATTTTCAAAATAGCCACTTTTAGGCTATTTTTGTAATAGGCTAGTTTATGCAAGAAAGGCAAATACTATAAATAGATGCCTTAGTCATTTCATTAGCAACTTTTGATGATATTTGAATGAATGCTCCTTTAAGAGTGAATTGCAAGCTTGGATTAGCTTGTGTTGACATCTTGTTTAGAAACGTGGGTTGCTTGGGAACTCGATTCCCTTGAGGTCTACGTAAGAAATTGGTGTTCGATTCTACTCGTTTAAGGATCTTCGGGTTTGATACACCCATTGGTTCTTAATTCTTTGTAGTTTCTTATGTCAATTTACCTATCTTTACTTTCTTGCATCGATTATCTTTTGCTTCTTTAGGTAGATTTCTATCTTTCACATCTAGATCCGTATCAGACTCGTATTGCTCATTCGGAGACCTAGCCTCTACCTTAGAGGTAGAGCGGTGTTTCCAATAGACTCGTATTGCTCATCTATGCTCATCAAACTTTCATATTCAATTTCAGATCAATTAAGATAATCACGTCGGAAGAATTTCGAGTGTGAACTAACACTCATGACTCATACAACAACGATATAATCGTGTCAAAGAAATTCTAAACTCGAACTAATACTCATGACTCATGCAGTGACAAGAACTCGCAACTCTCCATTGCTAAACGTTAGAAGAAAATGTGGAGTCATAATATTCTTTGTCTAACGTTTTATACTCAAAATTGACCCCACGTCTACTTAAGTCTTAGAGTCGAGTTTGTGTGCAAATTGGTTTACAAATCCACATGGGATGGTCCACAAAAAGAATTTATTGGCATTTGATTTATTTTTTTGTGTGTGTGGTTTCCCAGCCGACGTTCGGTGTCCGCATTGGAGCCCCGACTAATTCGGATCGCGCGTTGCAGGGCCCACTAAGGTGGCAGCGCTCCCAAAAGAGTTTTCTCCATACCCAGGATCGAAACCTCGACCTCTAGTTAAGGGTGGAGCAACCCCATCCACTGCACTATTTCTAAACATTTTACTTGATTCCTATATTAATAATAAATAATAGTATTCTATTGTATTTATTCATTTTAATAATAAATTAGAAGAATATTATTGTTTTTGTTAAACAATTTCATGTAATAATTTTAGTCAAATTTAGATTTTCAAAATATTATTAATAAAAGCAATTTAGTAAAATACATGTGTGATTAAAGCTTTTTGGAGGAGTTTGTCAAGTCAAAAGCGACCAAGTAATATGAAACGAAGAAAGTGGTTGTTGTGTTTTTTCATCCAATCGAAAACAACCTCTTTACCTACATAAAATAGAATGATCCGAAGTACACTTTACCATCTTAAATTTCATTTGTGAAATTAACTGAATATATTATGTTGTGATATTATCATTTAATTATAGTTAATTTATATACATATTTGACTTTTATTTATTAAACTTAAATTAATTTAATGTAAACATCAAATTGTCTAGAAGGAGCAGCACAATAAAGCTCCCGCTATGTTTAAAATTCCATAAAAGATCGTACCATTAGATTTTATTATATGCAATTTTAGCTTGCATTTGTACCAAAAGTTGTTTATATGCCTTAAACTCGTAACCATAACAATAATTTTACTAATTACTCCAATACAACCTTAGCAAACATATAAGTTGTCTACTTTTCTTTGTAGTCCAAAAACATATATGTAGTCTCATTTTCACATATATATGTTTCTATAACAACAATAATATATCAGTGCATTCTTACTAAGAGGTCGTTTGGTAGAGTGTATTGAAAAACTAATATATGTATTAATTTAATGTGTATTACTTATAGCTTATTTGGTATACTTTTGCACCCTACGTATAGGTAATATTTGCATTAGTTATACACTCTATTGTGTATTAAGGTATGTATTACTAATACCTCAAAATCCACGGTATTAGCAATGCAATAGATCCAATACATGTATTAATATGATTAAAGACGCTATTATCCATCAAAAAAAATTTCACATCCTTTCCAACATATATATGAAGAATATTTTTGTAAAAAAAAATATTTTGTAAGAAATTATTTAATTCATGTTATTTTTAATATATTAAACCAAACACTGCATAAGAAAAATACAATCATAACTAATGCAAACATAGCTAACACAAGCATTACTAACACATCATATTTTACATTATTCTTATACACTCTATCAAACATGTGCGCGCACATACATATATTTATATATATATATATATATGTGTGTGTGTATATATATATAGGGATAACTCGGTGCACTAAAGCTACCGCTATACGCGGTGTCCGAAGAAGGGCCCGTGTATCGTATGCAGCCTTATCTTGTATTTCTGCGAGAGATTATTTTCCAAGACTTGAACCTATGACCTCCTGATCACATGACAACAACTTTACCACGAGGCTTCACTTCAATATATCTATATCTCTCTCTATATATATATGTATGTATATATATGTATTTGTACCAAAAGTAGACTACACAGTTTCAATACATTTCTGTTTTCTCTCTCTCTCACAAATTCCATTTCTCTTTTGCTCTGTTCCAGTGACGAAAATCATCAAAAAAAAAATTCTATATTGAGATTCATGTCGGTATGTAAAGATTAAATCTTTAATCCTCTTCATTAATTGTTTCTGTTCACTCGATTTCACTTGTTGTCTGTTCCTTTTTTCTTTTAATTGTGTTTAGCTGATCATCTGTACTCATATGAATAAATGTTTATTTGTTTTTTGGTTTATTGGGTTTTTTTTTGCTTATGGATTTTCATTGGTAGCTTCATTTTTGCTGACTTTTTTATTTTATTTTTGTGTGTGTTTGATCGAAATCTTGACTGTGGTGTGTTAGGCTTATTGGGGGGTGGGGGTGTTTCTGGGTGTGTTTGTTTAATGGGTTTTCATTGAGAGCTTCATTTTTGGTGAATTTACTCTCAACTCTGTGTGTGTGTGTGTGTGTGTGTTTCTTTTAAAAAGAATTGATTTTGAAGGAAAATCTTGACTGTGGTATGTTAGTTTTTGGGGTTTATTGTTTTTTTTTTTTAATTGATGGTTTTCATTGATAGCTTAATCTTTGCTGAATTTACTCTCAGAAAGTTTTTTTTTTTGTTATAAAAAAAATTTGATTTGATCGAAATCTTGATTGTGGTATGTTAGATTTTGGGGTGGTTTTTGATTGTTGAGTTTTCATTGATGGCTTCATCTTTGCCGAAGTTTACTTTTGAATGAAAAAAATTTGAGCTTGATCGAAAATCTTGAGGTATATTAGTTTTTGGGGTTTATTTGTGGGGTGGGGGTGATTGATGAGTTTTCATTGATAGCTATATGTTTGCTGAATTTACTGTGTTTGTGTGTTTTCCTTGAGTTTGATCTAAAATATTGACTTCTAGGCAGATCCTTTATAAAGCTTGGTTTTTCGTTGAATTTTGATTCTCGTCTGCTGCTTAAATTTTGCTTATCATTTTTGGTATGACTTTGGATGGTTAAGCTGAGCTAAAATGCACCCAACCCCCCTTTTCGAAAACATCAGGGGCCAATGGACTACAATTGGAATGTAATATTCTGAGCTAGAGTCCCGGTGACCTCCTGCTCCCCCCTCTCCGGTCACTGCAATTCAGTGGGTTGTGGTTTTTGAACTGTGCGAAAAAGAAAAATTGCTTTCCCTTTTGAAAGGTTCTTTATTTTTTGATGAAGCTTCGTAGGGTTCCTATTTTAAAATTTTGGGGTAGGGGAAATGGGGGAGGGGATTACAAGGTGGGGAATCGAACCCTCACCAGCAAGGTGAGTGTTAGGTGGTCGACCAATTGAGCTACTAAGATTACCTGTTGGGTTCTTATTGCTAATTAGGTCCTATATTTTTTCGATAAAGCTTCATTGGGTTCCTTATTATTATTTTCCTAAAGTTGGGGATAGGGGAAGGTGAAACGGGAGAGTGGATTAGAAAGTGAAGAATGGAACTCTCACCAACAAGGTGAGAGTTCAAGTAGTCAACCAACCAACTGAGCTGCTAAGATTCCCCGTTTGTGTTCCTTTTTACTAATACTTTTTAGGATCTTTTTACTATTTTTTCACGTGTTTTATATTCAAGGGTAGTTCTTGATGTGATGGCTATAAGATGGTTTAACTCCATTACTGCAATTCCCCCATTTTCCCCAAGGGACAGTCTACTTCTTGCAAAATATACCTTAGCTCAGTTAGTTATCTAAAACGTATGCTTCTAACTATATTTCTAAATGGGAGTTTATTTTACCGTCTCTACGGCCATATAGGTATTTCAAGTTTAGTTTTTTTTTTGGCTGTACTAAGTAGATAGGCTCATTCCTACCAGTAGTGATAACTTTTTGCAGTTTATGTTCAGTATTTGAATTTGTTAAGTAGACTAGTTGCTTGCTTTTTTCAATCAAAAAATTCTGAATAGCCTAAAGTTAATGCTGCATTGTTGCATCTTGTGCGGTTATTTTACTCCTTGCCTATGTATAAATTTCTAGTCTTTCCTCCTTTTAAAGCTTTGATCTGCTATGTGCATGCATGAATTGATGGAAAGGTGTATATCTCCAGTTGGAGTTACGTTGAATGGTTTTAGAAAAGTTGTGTTGATAGTTTTGTTATGACCACTAGGGCATGTGATCATCCTGAAATGTCAAAGCCCTTTTAGTGGTATTGATTTAGATCATATTGGTTTAACAACCTTTGAGGGGCAACATGCCAGCAATATCGGGGTACAATTTGAATTCTGGAATCAGCTTTAATATGAAGTCTAGTTCATTTAAGAAATACAGAATTGACATTTTGTTTGATTTACTATGTCCTCTTTGATTCTGTTTTTCCTTTTCTACTGCCTTTGATGTGCATTACTTGAGCCGAGGGTCTGTCTACCTCCACGAGGTAGGGATGAGGTCTGCCTACGCTCTAGCCTACCCAGAGCCCACTTGTGGGATGCGGGATTACACTGAAGATGTTAGTGTAGAATTGACATTTTGTGGATGCATATTGTAGTTTGCCAGTTGTTGGAAGACCTCATAAAATTGAACATAAGCACTTCTGAAAATTTCGAAGTAGACTTCAAGTAGGTGTTTTTTCTTTTGTTCTCAAGTTGTTTGAACCTTGTCCACATCTTTTTGCAGTGGGCACCATTATGAGCTTTTGGTAAGGCCAGCGGAATTTCAGATTTGTCCTTCTGGAATCCCATTGTGCATGCTTCCTAATGCATCAACTTTCAAATATTCATTTTGTAGTATTAAAGATTTGGAGAATTTTGGCCTGCTCTTTGCGTCCTTTGGTGATTGTGGGATGGAGTCATAGATATGCATTCTTGCACTTTGTATTAACAAATTTACGGTGGCACGTTGATAATTTTAGCTGCTTTCTCTGCTACAGTATTTGTTCATGATTCATTCATGAAATTACTCAGTTGACTAAAGGCAATTATACTGTTCAGGAGTGTTTTCCTTCTTGTCCAATTATTTAACTTTCCTGTTTGGCTTTCACATCTATCTTCCAGCAGGAGAAGGGTCGACCATTGCCGAAGTTTGGTGAATGGGACGTCAATGACCCAGCTTCTGCAGAAGGATTTACTGTGATTTTCAACAAGGCTAGGGATGAGAAAAAAACTGGTGGCAAGCCAGAGTCACCAACAAAGGCTGATGGTAATAGAAAGGAAGGAGAAGAACCTTTAAAACCTCAAACCGTAAGTTATCTCAATAACTTCTTTTTCTAGCTGAGTAAATTCAGTGACTTATACCCTCTACCCTTTTTGGTCTAAATGTTAACAAATTTCTGTTTTTTGCTCTTCTCATATTTAAACTGCCATTAGCTGCATGAATCTGCATTTTCACAGAGAGTTTTCTTTTTCCGTTCAGAGGATAATTCATTTTTCAGATAGGTGAAATCCCATCTTACTCTATGTCCCTCTCGAAACAATAGAAGGACTTACATTGGCCTAAGATATCCATTCAGGACCAACTAAGCCGCTTTCAGCTGTCTTCTGCTGCCTCATATGTTCAGAATATTTTGGTTGTAATTTAGTGAGTCGTACGTGGAAGGTTTATCAAAATAAAACTTCCATCACACAGTATAATCATCTTTTAACAATAATTTGTTAGATCAATGCAAAAGCTTGAGCTTAATTACTTGAAGATCCAGAGCCTTAACTTAATCAGCAAAAGTTTGAAACGCATGGCAGTAAGTTTTTTCCGAAACTGGTAGTAGGGTATTCACATACCCGTAGGTGGTAAACAGTAAAATGGAGTCAACAACTCATCTCTTAGGTCAAGAAATTGCACAGAACTCATCTTGTAAGCTCAAAGCTAGCTAATCACACTTCCCTTCTATCCATCTATCTAAAGGAAAAAAATATGTTGAGGCAATTGTTTAGCAGGACTCCTCTGGGATTCTCTAGGTGTGACGTAGGCTTCTAAACACACAAGGGCAACCATGAAGAGCAGAAGTTTTATAGGGCTAACGCTTTGACATGTGGAGCTTTCATCCCCTCCATACTATTCATATTGGTTGTCCGCCTCGTATGTCACTAGAACTCCAAGCTCACACTTTACAAGTTTGATTGTTCATCTCGTACGTACTAAGACATTAGCTTAGCTCTTCCTTCTAAATGTTAAACTATAACTTTTATAATTAATATTTGTTTGCTCCATAGTTTGAAGATGTAGTATAACTTTTATGAAACGACACTTAATTTTCTTTTGTACATTTTTTAGTTTGGATTTATACAATTTTAAATGTACTTCTCATGATATAAAAAAGGTCAAGGGCAGACCCTAATCTATGCCTCTACTTTTAAACATTGGATAGAAGAACCTAGCTTTTCTTACTCAGGATGGCTGGGTTGTTCCCAACGTGATAGTTGAGTTGTTCAGGCATAAAATTAACAACCTAGAGATCATAGTTTTCAGTTCCATTGAAAAAATTCATTGTCGAAGTTAACTTGGTCGTTGCCAGCTATTATTTCTTAATATTGAAGGAATTGAGAGCAACACTAAGTATGTCATTGTTGGAATGGTGTTTCCTTTACATACTTGATATGAGGAAAAAGAAACTACTTGTCAGGTTATCTAAGTAGTTAACCAGCTGCATTTTGTTTTATTTCGTATACTGTTTTTAACGAGTAAGAGTAGTTAACGACCAGCTGGATTTTGTTTTCTTTCGCATACTTTGTTTAATGAGTAAAGAGTAGTTGACCAGCTCCATTGTGGCTTAGGTTAGGAAGAGCTGTCCTCCATTGTCAAACTTAAGTTTTGGAATCTTCAGGCTAGATTCTCGTCTTTTCTATTATGACTCTATGAGCTCGGGGCCGTGTGCATACTACAATTATGCGCGACTGCTTTCTGATGTAATGACGGATAAACTTGTCCGGTGACCCATCTGAATATACTTTTCATAGATGCTACTTCTCTCATTAATCATTGAAGCATTCTTATTTCTTAGAATCTCACTACTATCTTCTATATATGAATGCCGTTTTGCAGAAAAAATGGTTTTGCTGTATGCAGAGCCCTCATGCAGAATCTTGACGAGGTTCGCTGTAAAAGTTGAATATAAGTATGCATATTCATAATGAACCCTGCAAACTTCACTTCTTTTGGATTGGTGCTGCTGGAGACTGAGGCATTGCTCATGTTCCCTTTTGTCTTGTAAAACTTGTGTTATACTTGTTGGGGGACAAAATGTGAAAGACAAAATGTTTGATGTACCTATATATGTTGTATCTTTTTATTTTTACATTTAGCAGACAAGTAGTCTGCTTGTTTTCACATATTGTTGTGGTTTGTAAAGCACCCTTTCAATCGTAAATTTCTGTTAATTTCTTGAGATTCATCATTTTTCGCCAGTAGATAATGCTTTCTTAATGCTTAAAAATCACCCAACATTTCGTTGTACAGATTCCTTTTCGCGTATTTATTTAGTAAAAATATGGGCACCGTCTTAGAGAGGCTCGCTGAAATGGACATGTCTGGAGTTTTGAGCTCATGAGGCCAAATTACGGTCCAAATGCATAGCTTAATGCCAAATTTCCTTGAGCCAATGGTCGATCGGGAATAGCCTCTTTACCACCCATGGAACAAAGTCCGCATACACTCTATTCCATCGCATGGGCGGGTAAGTCCAAGACCCTCTTTACCACCCATGGAACAAAGTCCGCGTGCACTCTATTCCATCGCATGGGCGGGTAAGTCCAAGACGAGCATAACCGTCATTGAAGTAACTGAAATATAATGAGACGGAAGTGCAAATGTAAACTCAGGATCAAGCTTGTTGAAGGGAAGAATGTGACAAACAAAACAAAATTCTAAAAGGAACAGTAAAATTTTATTGAACATTATTGAGCCTTCACCATCCAACTAAAGGAGTTGTAGTAACTTAAATCTCCAGCGAAAACCGTTCTTTCTAGTTTTTACAGTACCTGCCTTCTGCAAGGAATACAGAAAGCCAATATACCAAAAGTTCAAGGGTATTCTGTCAAAAGCTAAACTCTGGACTGCCCCAGCTTTCGTTCGAAAAGATGCTTGAGGAGGTAAACTTGCAGGACGCTAACGCAGATCAGAGCAGAAGACTCGAACAAAGCTTTGTAGAATGCTCTTTTGCTCATCGTTTCATTCACTGCATAAAATCGAGATAACATCATACAAACTAAGCACCATCTGGCAGATTTGTGCATACTACTTTTATCGTTAGTTTAACATTGAGAAGCCAAGAGAAACATATAACATATGGGTATAATCTCTTCTTGTAAGCGTAGCAGAATAGAGACAATGCATGCGAATACCCAAACCGCTAAGTTGCAGATATACTTAATCCAAAGAAGACAACATCTGAAATGCTTAGAGATAACTGGTTTATGTTACAATATAAGCAAATAACATCTACGTTAATTCATAACGTTTGCAAAGCTGAGGTAGCTCAGCGAAATGAAAGAGCGACCTCTCACTTCTTTACTATTATCAGTATTTTGAGCTTAAAGTGGTCGTATGCTAATGGTCATGACCATTCATATAATATAAGATGAAGGAGAGGTACGCATCCTCATCAACAAAAAGCTAAACATTAGATGATAAAACCAAACTAAAACGATAAATGATCATTTCACTGGATCTAAAGACTAACATAATGTGAAAACGCGAGGAAAAGGGGAGAGGAGAATTATCTTATTGAAGCCTACGATAAAAGGAAAAGAGGACCGCTTCTACTAGAAAGACGTAAGTGATTGATAACATCTTGATTTGCGGAAATGTGGGAGATTCATGTAAAAAATATGCACAAGCTTTATTTGTACCTATTGCTTGCCGGTCTGTCTGGGCCTCGAGCCAATGCTGCTCAAACTGAATGTTGTATAAAGCTTCCTCTAGTTGTCCAATGTGCTCAAATAGTGGTTTGAAATGTTCTGCAGCATCATAATCAAAAGTAAAGTCCCTCGTAAGGAGACCCCAAATAACAAAGTAAGATGACGCAAAGTGGCAAGCTAACCGTCTTTTGCGTGCTCATCGTGGTATGCAAAGTGGGCAGAATGTAGATCAAAGTCTATGGTTTCATGATAGGGTGATTTGTTGCTGAAACAGAAACGATAAACTCCTTCATGATGGGCCACAAACTCGGTCTTCTCACTTATTTTGTCACGAAAATCATGAATCTGTTCCCCAGAAGGTCCTTTCACCTAATTTCCACCAACACGACGACATCAATTGAATAATACACCAGATGATAGATGAAACACACCTTTTTCCACTAGACGAGAATGTAAAACAAGGCTATGTAGGCTTTTATCCCAGATAGCATGAAAAACCCGGAGTGAAGAAGTTAAAAACTAAAGTCCCCAAGGCTTTGGTCTAATACTAAGATTGCAATTCATGATGTGTTGTTAGGCGCACATCATGGATTCAACCCCGTTGCAATAAACTCTAATATTTAAGTGGCGGACAGTAGAGGGGTGGGTCAATTTTTCACCGAGTTTAAAATCATGCACCATTAGCCCTCGGAAATATCTTGTTTCTAGAAAATGTAAAGACAAACACTCGACAAGAAAAGTTGACTGAAGTAATCCTTACGTGTCAAAAAGAATCATCAATTTATGGAACCAAGATTCAAACTTTCTTGAAAATGAACCCCTATAATTATATTCTCATAGTTGGGACTTGCTCACTCAACTCACAACAGAAAAAGAAGGGAAAATAGTGATAACCTTTTCTCATACCACCCGCAAAAACAAATTGCAATTTATCGTGTCCCATTTTATGCGTGAAAAAAGGATTAAAGTTGCAAAAGACACAAGAAGAGAGACAAGCAAAAGTAATGAAAAGATAATGCTAGTTACACGTCAATTCAACATCCTAATGAAGCTCAAAATCAAAGTCAACACAAATTTTGAAAAAACAAAACAAAAAATCTCAGACAACTCAAGCTTCTAATGAAAAATTTGCAAACAAAACAACAAATTAACAGTATAGAATCACAGCAACAAGATATATAACTAATCCGATAGCTACTACAATGCCTTTCATCTCAATAACGACGAAATCTTTTCAATTCCTCGGACAACTCAAGCTTCTAATGAAAAATTTGCAAACAAAACAACAAATCAACAATATAGAATCACAACAAGATATATAACTAATCTGATAGCTACTACAATGCCTTTCATCTCAATAACAACGAAATCTTTTCAATTCCTCGGACAACTCAAGCTTCTAATGAAAAATTTGCAAACAAAACAACAAATCAACAATATAGAATCACAACAACAAGATATATAACTAATCCGATAGCTACTACAATGCCTTTCATCTCAATAACGACGAAATCTTTTCAATTCCTTGGACAACTCAAGCTTCTGATGAAAAATTTGCAAACAAAACAACAAATCAACAATATAGAATCACAACAACAAGATATATAACTAATCCGATAGCTACTACAATGCCTTTCATCTCAATAACGACGAAATCTTTTCAATTCCTCGGACAACTCAAGCTTCTAATGAAAAATTTGCAAACAAAACAACAAATCAACAATATAGAATCACAACAACAAGATATAGAACTAATCCGATAGCTACTACAATGCCTTTCATCTCAATAACGACGAAATCTTTTCAATTCCTCGGACAACTCAAGCTTCTGATGAAAAATTTGCAAACAAAACAACAAATCAACAATATAGAATCACAACAACAAGATATATAACTAATCCGATAGCTACTACAATGCCTTTCATCTCAATAACGACGAAATCTTTTCAATTCCTCGGACAACTCAAGCTTCTAATGAAAAATTTGCAAACAAAACAACAAATCAACAATATAGAATCACAACAACAAGATATTTAACTAATCTGATAGCTACTACAATGCCTTTCATCTCAATAACGACGAAATCTTTTCAATTCCTCGGACAACTCAAGCTTCTAATGAAAAATTTGCAAACAAAACAACAAATCAACAATATAGAATCACAACAACAAGATATATAACTAATCCGATAGCTACTACAATGCCTTTCATCTCAATAACGACGAAATCTTTTCAATACCTCGGACAACTCAAGCTTCTAATGAAAAATTTGCAAACAAAACAACAAATCAACAATATAGAATCACAACAACAAGATATATAACTAATCCGATAGCTACTACAATGCCTTTCATCTCAATAACGACGAAATCTTTACAATTTTCAATCATCAAAAAACCACAAACACTGCAAATTTACTTACCTATATACAAAATAACCTAACAAACAAACATATCAACACACACACAAACACACACACATACAAACACACACAATAAAGATGAAATCTTTACAATTTTCAATCACCAAAAAACCACAAAGACTGCAAATTTACATACCTATATACAAAACAACCTAACAAACAAACATATCAGCACACACACACACACTAAAACAGATATAGATAGAAGCAATTTAATTACCCAAAAACAGATATAGATAGAAGCAATTTAATTACCACAAGGTCAACACCCTCTTGACTATAATGCCAAGAACCTTCTGATTTGATAACAACAAATGATAAATGAACTGTTTCTCCCATTTGAACTTTATGTGAAAAACATTCTTCTCTATCTATCACAAATCTTATCCCATATACCCCTCCACACCTCCATGCCACCACCAATATTGTCACCAAGATCCAAACTTTCAATGACCCAATTTTCATCTGCAATTAATCCACAAATTTAATTTCACAAAAAATAATTAAATTAATTTTTTTAAAAAAATAAATAAAGATAAAATAGGGATATTTAGAGCTAGGGTTTACCTTTTCTTGGAGAAAATTTTGGAATTTGGACAGAAAAAATTGTGAAAGAGTTTGACTGAGTTAAGGAATGTAAGTACAACATATGACTTATGCTTTTGTCTTAAAAAAAAAATTTGACATGAACTAAAATTGTACTTTGAATTTGGGTTAACCGTACCCCAAAAGCCATAATTATTTCTATTTTTTTTTTGGGAAATTCTTTAATTAGTTGGAATTGGGTAGTCAAATAGTTGACTTTAGAAATGAGGATTTTTAATTTATTGGGGTTGTATGAGATTCGTAGTCGAGGAGAAAATCACCCGTTCAATTGAACATGTTATCAATTATTTTTTTTTTTTTTTTGTTATAATTGAATAGAAAAAGACATTCTGATGTATTACGTTTTCTTTATGTGCGAGATGAAAGATCAGACTTCATGAATCTCTTGTATGCAATTTTGACTTGTATGTATTTATGTGAGAAGGTGTAATTGATTCAACTTTTAATATTGTAAAATATGAGTTTTGTAGCACCAAATGTAAGTGAACTGAAAATATAGAGGACATTAGATTTTTTTATTTTTTTTTTGATTTCTCATTTGGTGTTTGGTGTCCGCATTGGAGCCTCGACTAATCCGAATCGCGCGTTGCAGGGCCCATTAAGGTGGCAGCGCTTCCAACGGAATTTTCTCCTTACCAGGGTCGAACCCTCGACCTCTGATTAAGGGTGGAGCAACCTCATCCACTGCACTACAACTCATGTTGATTGAACAATTAGATTTTGAGTGGTTCAACAAAATGTTACGAGGTTAATTGAGTTCATAAGTGTTGCCGCCTTTTCTTTAAATTATTATAAGATAGAGTTTAATATTTGTAAGTATTAGTTACGTCAAAGTTATAAATTTTGAGATTTACCTTCAGTAAACCAATAAAGAAGTTTGAGTTTACGAAATTAAACCCTTTAAAGTAAATTGAACTTGATATCTCGTAAATATTGAAGATGCACTGATCAACCAAGATGTCGCTATGCAAATCATAACGTTATGAGTTCAAATTTAATTGTCTTACAGGTAACTTGATTGTATAAATATTTTTACCCTCAACACACCGTCAGTACGTAAAACTTCAACTCGTTAAGAATTTATCACAGGGATCATATATTTAGTAGCCGTTTGACCATGAAAATTATTTTTTTCCGGAGTTGGAGTTGGAGTTGAAGATGAAGTTGGAGTTGGAATTGTGTTTGACCATGTCTTTTTGAAATTTTTTTTAGACTTTTGAAAAATCTTTTTTAAATATAATTTTATGCCCTCAACTTTTAAAAATTATTAAAATCACCCAACTACTAATTTTCCTATTAACATACAACCAAATGTTGAGAAAATAATTTATGTCTTCAATTGATGAAATAATTAACAACAAACTAATTATTATGATTGTTATTCTTCTAAAATTTGAATAAAAATATCACAAGCACGAGCTAAATAAGTTTATCTAATCATAATCGATTAAATAGAGAAAAATATATTTTGATAAATATGATTGATAGATATAAATATGTTTTATATATTCTTAAATTTGTTGATGAAAATTCTTAATTATTTTATTGAATTTGATCTTTTTTTAAAAAATTACGGAATTTAGTTAATAAGAGGAGTTTGTGTAAAAATTTAAAGATTGGAGTTATATGTAATAATAATGAAAGTTGAAATTGAAAGTGGAAACAAGGAAAATCAACAAAAAGTTGTTTTCCATTTTCGGAATTTTATTCCGGAATTGTTTTTCAAAGTTTCATGGCCAAACACCATAATTTTCAACTCCGGAAAAATTTTCCGGAAAAAAGAGAAAAATATCCATGGCCAAACGGGCCCTTAGTCTCATGATCACGAAATTACACATTGTTCTTAAAAAGATCCGACCTTTATAGTACCAGTGGCGGAGCCAGGATATTCACTAAGGGGTTCATAAGTGAACATACTAACTAACTAACCGAAGGGACTCTTCAACAATTACAGATATGCAATACATGTGCAAACAGAAATTGCAAAAACAACAGACTGAACAGCAGTAGAACTAGGTATTTTCCCCTTATCTTTCCTAAAGAAAAGAGCATTATACAAAGGCAAGTTCACAAAAACAAGAACCCCACAAAGCAAAATTTGCAAAGCCATTGTTTCAAATACATATTTCAATCCCAATTCTCTTGTTACTATCAACTTCATCACCAACCCCATAAGGCAGAAAAGATTGAGCATTGCCAATGTTGACAATATTGTAAGCATAGGTGAAGCACTTCCAAATTCCATTATCTCTTGTTTGTATCTCAACAACACATCTTCATCAGTCACTTTTGGAGTGACTATAAATGTCGTATTGGATGAACCAAATAGCTTCAACATTGTATCAAGAAATGCAAATATGTAGGAACTTGTTCGCTTGTAAAGCCATATTCTTTGTTCATTCCACCATCCCAGAACTGTTCCGCCACTCCACAGGAATTCAGCGAAACTATATATTAGTTCTGTGATTATCACGTATGCAAATGGCAGGAACCATTTGCTGGAGACCTGAAAGTAGTGAGCAAAAGGGGAGTGAGTTTGCTAGCCACGTGCTTTTAGTGCCGGTTTGATGTTTTGCCCGACTCTTCAAAAATGTTGTCATGTGCGTGTCAGGTCGTCCAAAAGTAGTGCATTTTTGGAGAATCCGAACATAACGGACAGTAAATTTGATAGAAACTCAAAGCTGAATGTGGCTCATAACCGATAGTGATGCAGTAAGGTACTACACGGGACTTATGTCAAAACGAAAGTAAGATATTGAGAAGAAAATGTGATGATTAAGTGGCGAAAGTACCTGTGGAAACAGGGAAATCCCTTTGAGTAGATAAAGCGAAGGGACGATAGAGTAGTACACAGTTGCAAAGCAATTCGGAGACCAGAAGCAGTAATGGAGATACCCCAACACAAGGCCAGGATTGAGCTTTCCAAGTCCATACCAAACAGGACTATACTTGGATAACAGAATGTTTAAATCGCCCTCGGACCATCTCTTATGCTGCACTAATATTTGATCCAAAGTAGTTGCAGTAACCCCTAAAAAGGCCTCCCTTTTAGGACGATAGTAGACAGATTTCCAACCTTTACACTTGATTGTCAACCCGGTCAGTACATCTTCTACTGGGCACCCGTACTTCAAACCAATCTGACATGTTAGTTAAGTTCACAACGAGTCAGTTACTAAAGTATGTGACCATCTCGTCTAAAATTTGAAAAATCAGATAGACATACCTCATTTCCCCATTGAGTGTCTTGCTCATATGTGGAACTTGCTAATCTTTCTAGTCTTTCTTCCAACTCGTGCGGGTGTTCTTCCCTCTTCTCGGGACATGAACTCTTCAAATCAATTCTAGCTTCTGTGCTAAAGTCTCTACCGTAAAGGGTGTCTCTCCTATGAAAACAGCCAGTTCCAGTGTACAAAGGGCCTCCGTAACCATCAGCACCGTGGAATTCCACCTTAAGTTGGCGTAAAAGTAATGGTAGGAAAATAGCAATGCATATTCATCAACACCAAATTGAATGATTCCGGATCTAAAACAAACTAGAGATATACTAACCTCATCAATTACTCTTAGAGAACCATAAACTTCGTTTTTAGTAGTATTTTCAAAAGATTGGGGAAATTGCACAAAAGCAATTTCATGACTTTTTTCTTGATCCATAAAGAAGCAAAGAGCATCTTGAATCGAGTTTGAGTTGTTCGAGTACATATCACAATCTACATTCAGAATTACTGGGCCGTTGCTGATCTCCGAGGACACCCTGATCTGAAAGTTTTAATCAACAAAATCATACAACTTTATCCAAGATTTCATATATCAACAACATATCCCCTGAGGTCTAGGGAGGGTAGAGTGTACGCAGACCTTGCCCCTACCTTGGGAGGTAGAGGTAGAGGTAACAACTTTATCCAAGATTGATAAAGCAACAAAAACATATTGATCACTTGTGTGATGAGCAACTGGTACTAAGACTTACCAATGCATTCATCGCCCCGGCTTTGAAATTATGGAAGTGCTGAGGACGCTTCTCCCGAGCCACATATACCAAAGTTGGCAGTTTTACCCCGTCAATGTCCTTTGCCCCTTCATCTCTGCTGTCGATTAGTATCTAGTACGCGAATAAAAGCAGACATAGATGAGATCACATATGTAAAGTCACAGTTATTCTGTCCATATGTGATAGTAAGCAGCGTATTGAATCCCCTTCATCGGAAAATTGCACTATGCGTATGTATAAATTGTTGAATCTCTCTTTAACATAAGAAACGAGTACTCGGCCCAGCTTGCTTTTTTATACCTGCAAGATAGCAGCATAGTTTTTCTTGGATGAATATGAACTCCATTTGGAAAATCCTTTGTATTCTAATTTTGGTTGATCTGAAACTCTTCCAGCCTTGCACGCAGCGTCAATTTTGTTTGCCATGTCCTCGTATAATCTCTGCAGCATTAGGAAAATACATTGGCTATCAAACCGTATATATACCTCAGCATTTTATCGGATTCACCTACTAACTGGCTAATCGTAAATAAAAATCTTTGTTCACTTGCTATCTATCCTCCAGGATAGTAAAGAACAGGCAAATCATGAAACAAGAGTATTTGATTGGACACGGAGTTTAAGAAAGAAAGGCGGGCTTGTGGCACATACCAAAAGCATCTTCAGAAACTAAGGTCTTAAACATGTCATGACATTTCTACGACTATAATGGTACGTCACTAAGGATAAACCATGAAGTTCAAATTTGAAGAGTTTCCAAGAAAATAAACGCGTAATTCATTCTGAAATAGATTGAAAAGAAGTAAACGTCATATAAACTGGAATGGAGGGAGTACCTTTATTTCGGAAAATTCTGCACCAGATTGATCGGACACAGACAAAGATGCAAAATAGGCAGCAGGTGATCTCGGCTCAACGTTGAATTTTTTGCAATAATGAAGCCAATGCTTTGCGAAGCGAGAAGCTTCTAGCAAGGCATAAAAGGTAAGCTCAGAACCGGCATCATCTGAGAGATAAACGCTGAGCTTTTCCGGTGGATAATTGTAAGCCATGACTGACAAAACTGTGTTGATCACCATAATTGGTGGCTCTATTGCAGGATCAGCTGTGCACACGAATACATCTACTCTCGGCAGCTCATTCTCGTATCTATTTTCATTCAACAGTAAATAGTAACGTTAACAAAACTATGTTCTCTCTAACAGCTTAGAAGTTAAAATTCTAGACGAGATGATTACACAATTCAACATGGCACAATTCAACGGCTTACAAATGATGTTGATCATTTATGTCATCATCATAAATGAGTTCGCAGCTCAATAAACAACAACAACTATGCCTCGGTCACAAACAGGTTTGGATCGGCTATATGAAAACTCGCTAGTTCGTTTAAGTTGAAATTATATCATCATTAGCCAGTGTTCAGCTCAATAAACAACTACTACTACTACTACGCCTCAGTCCCAACACAAATTGGTGTCGACTCTATGAATAATACTCGCTATTTCATTAAAGTTCAAATTATATCGTCATCATAAACGAGTTCTCAGATCCATAAACAACAACAACTACTACGCACTCCATCCCAAACAAGTTGGGAGCGACTATATGAATCATCGGTTATTCATTGAATCTCAACTCATGTCATCATAAGAAACGAGCGCTCAGCTGAACAAACAACAACTACAACAAGGACTCTGCACCGAACAAGTTGGGATCCGCTATATGAATCATCACTAATTCATTTAAAGTCAACTCATATCATTATAAACAAGTTTTCAGCGCAATAAACAACAATTTGTATTACTCCTAAACAAGTTGGGATCGGCTATATGAATCATCACTGATTCAATAACGCTCAACTCATCGCAGCTCCATAAACTACTACTACCACTACGCCTCAATCCTAAACAAGTTGGGATCGGCTATACAAATATCATTGAAGCTCAACACAATAAACAACAACAACTACGCTTCAAACCCAAACAAGTCGAGATCGGCTATATGAATCATCACTGGTCCGTTGAATCTCAACTCATGTTAATCATCACAAACAAGCCATCCACTCAACCTAACACATTAAACTTTTAGATGAGATCGTCACATACCTTTGCAATAGCCTCTCTCGAAATGCTTGACGATAAACTCTGTTCCAACGAAGAGACTGAGTGAGGAACCAATAAAAAACAAACCACAGTTCAGCTCCAAGCATTCCAATCCAAACATATCTACCATTTTCACCTGGTTTTGGTATATTACACAATCTATAAATCCATATCAGAAAAACCCCACAAAAAAGTGAAGTTGCAAATAGCCTATATATTATCCTCCCCTCAGCCTTCTTGGTCTCAAATAAAGGCTCATACTTCAACTCTCCCATATTTGAGTACTATATTCTCTTCTTCTCTCTTATTGACTTATACTATACTATATATATATATAGTACTTACTATTTTCAACAAACGTACATCATATTTTTTCCTTATTTAAATACTTTTTCATAGACATTTGTGGTCCGGTTCTTTCTCGAACTCCATGCATGGTGAAACCTTCAGTACAAATTAATTATTACTCCACTAAACTTCCTTCGTCCTGATTTACCTGACATTATTATTTGACTTGATATAAAATTTAACAAAGAAAACTAAGACTTTTGAAATTTGTGATTAAAATATTCCTTGATTATTTGCGTGTCTATAAATCACTTCGTTAACGATAAGAAGAAAATTTTAAAGTTAAATTGTGTTTCAAGTTACAAAAGCTTTCGGGACTGATTAAAAAAATGTCACACAAGGAATATATTTTTGGGTATTAGTGGAATTAGTTTTCAGGATTTCTTTTAAAATTTGATCAAACACAAATTGTTGTAAAAATATTTTTGAAATTAATTTATTAAGCATAAATTATAGCTCTCAAACATTTTTTATTATTATTATTGGAAACAAGGCTGTATAAAATAAGTAAAATTTGAAAGTTTAACCAGATTATTTTACACAGAAAAAAAAAATAGGATTTCTATATTTAGTAGTAGCCACTAGTTGCTCAAAAATAAAAATAGTACTAGTATTACTTATTGTGCAACTTGAAATTAAAAATATATTTATCTTCTGGGGGTCTCCTCTGTGTGACTTTTTTTGTCCTGGACTTTGAACAATTACGTCAATTTATCAAAGTAGTACTTTCGTGTTTGAATTTGAATTTGTTCGTCTTACTATTTTTTATTTTCTTTCTAAATAAAATATTTATAACATCTTTTAATTTTGAAATAACCTAATATATATTTTAGACTATAAAATTTTAAAAAATCGATGTATAGTGTATACTTTTTAAATTTAATAAAATGAAAAAAAATATATTTTTATATCGAATTAAATTAAGATAAATAAATTAAAACGGATCGAGTTCAAATTCCAGAAAACGACATTGTATCCAAAAGTCTACATTTTTGGACAGTATCTATTTGAATTTTGACAATTGATTGACGGAGTTAAAAGTTGAATTTGACCTGCCAATAATTTATATCCACATTCGTTTCATCTTATAAATTGATCCAAAAATAATTACTATTACTTTAAAAATTAATATTAAAGTTGAAAGTTGTTTTCAATTATACTCTTATCATTATTAAAGAGGAATGAAAAATATTTAAAATAAAAATTAATCTGCTTTTATTAAATAGAAATGACTCAGTAGATTATGTTTTATTTTTATTTTTTTTAGTAAGTGTGAAAAAAGCTAAGAAATAATTAAAATGAGACGGAAGAGAAGATAAGGATGTTGCGATGGATGTGTGAACTTATCAGGAGTGATAAGATTAAAAATGAAATTATTCAGAAGAAGGTAGGGCGGCTTTGGTGGAGGACAAAATGCGAAAAGTGATGAGGAGGAGCGCGAATGCTCCAGTATGGAGGTGTGAGAGGCTGACTATGGATAGTTTTAAGCGGGTAGAGATAGGCCCAAAAAATAGTGGAGGGAAGTGATTAGGTATGATATGAAGCAGTTACAACTTAGGGAGGATGTGACCCTTGATAGGAAGTTGTGGAAGAGCCAAATTAATTAGGATAGAGAATTAATGGGCAAGAGTTCTTATTTATGTTGCCTTTGATGATGTCTATGATTATTTTAAATAGGTAGTTTATTAGCAGTACCTTGTGGGTATCTTATTTCCTTTATTATATATCCAACAGTGTGTTATCTTACTTGTTGTGTGCTTTCATGTTGTTTAATTTATTTGATATACTATTATATATCCTGAGCCGAAAGTCTATTGAAATCAACTTTTTATTTCATCTGAAGTAGTAGTACGTATGAACTGCATATACTTTTTTTTTTAATCCCACTTTATAAAAATACACTGATATATATATATTCATTGTTTTGCTAAGATTTTGTAATTCACAATTTTTGACTCATATACCATTATCAGATAACTTAAATTTCGAAAGCTATAAAGAGAACTTCCTAGTTCACTCAGAAAAGAATAATCGTTGTCAATTTTAAAAATCTAATTTTATTTTAATATCAAAATAGATGAAATAACGATCTCCATTCCTACCACTAACTAGAAAAGTGTTATCAGATATCTTGATTGTGTAATTCACACAAATTTTCATATTCATATGTTGGCGTGATATTTAATTTTTCAAAGTAATCTGTTCTCTAATCAAAGGACCCCTCGTTATTTCGAAATTAATTAGTTATACTAATCCAAATTAACTTGTTCCATAACCAAGGCCCTCATGGTGACAAATCAAATTAATAGATGCATATTGCTACGCTAGTACACTAGCTAGTTGCCTTGCTAATATTATTTTAATAGAGGCACCACGTAGGGAAAGGAGAAGAGAAAAGGCGATTACGAGGTGAGAAATCAAATCCGAACTAACTAATTTAACTAGAATCAATGTATGATCGATCAACGGAGAAGTGAAAAGACGATTACGAGGTGAGAACTCAAATCCGAACTAACTAATTTAACTAGAATCAATGTATAATCGATCAACGGAGAAGTGAAAAGGCGATTATAAGGTGAGAACTCAAATTCAAACTAACTAATTTAACTAGAATCGAACTCAAATCTGAACTAACTAATTTAACTAGAATCAATGTATGATCGATCAATGGAGAAGTGAAAAGACGATTACGAAGTAAGAAGTCAAATCCAAACTAACTAATTTAACTAGAATCAATGTATGAACTAACTAATTTAACTAGAATCGAACTCAAATCCAAACTAACTAATTTAACTAGAATCAATGTATGTAAAAAGGTGATTACGACTTACGAGGTGAGAAACCAAATCCGAACTAACTAATTTAACTAGAACCAATGCATAATAGATCAACGGAGAAGTGAAAAGGCGATTACGAGGTGAGAACTCAAATCGAAACTAACTAATTTAACTAAAACCAATGTACAATAGATCAACGAAGAAGTGAAAAGACGATTACGAAGTGAGAAGTCAAATCCAAACTAACTAATTTAACTAAAATCAATGTATAATTAATCAACAAAGAAATGAAAAAGCAATTACGAGATAAAAAATCAAATCAGAACTAACAAATTTAATTAGGATCAATATATAATCGACTCAACGGAGAAGTGAAAAGGCGACCGAGGTGAGAAATCAAATCCGAACTAACTAATCTAACTAGAACCAATGTATAAACTAATCTAACTAAAACCGATGTATAAATTATCGACGGAGAAGTGAAAAGGCGATTACAATATGAAAAATCAAATCTGAACTAACTAATTTAACTAGAATCAATATATAATATAATCGACTAAAATTCTCAGTAGCTAATATTATTTTATTAGGGGTAGGATGCAGGGAAAGCAGAAATGAAAAAAAAATTACAATTACAAAATAACGAATCAAACCCTAACACTAATTAACTAATCAACTGAGCTACTAAAATTTTCTGTATCAGCTACTAAAGTTTTCGCGTCATTCTCGTTGCTAATATTATTTTTATTACAGGTAGGATGCATGGAAAGCAAAAATGAAAAAGAGTTCAAACGTAAGAAATCAAACCCTCAGCACTAACTAAGCGCTAACTAATCAATTGAGCTACTAAAATTCTCGCTAATATTACTGTATGTTCACTTGTGACACCTAAAATGATCAGCTTGTTGATACATAGTTTGACATTTCTCAGCCAATTGACCCGATCCATCGTCGTCGAATTCGCAAACTTCCACCGTAGCTTTTCTCTGATCGGTACCTCGACTGGCCGGAATACCTTTGCCATGCAATTGGCACATCTCCGACATTTCGTTCACATCCACTTCTCGTTCAGCTTTCTCTTCAGCATCTTTCATCGCCTTCTCGTGGTTCGTTACTGCTGGATGACGGCGTTGTTGGTCGTCGTCACCGCCGTGCTCCGCCACTTTGTCCGTCGCCATGACAAGGGAAAATTAGGGTTTTGTTTGTGGGGAAGGAGTGGAATTAATGGATTATGAAGAGGGAATTTTTTTTGAATTTATAAGACGGTTAGAAGATGAGTCAGCATGACACGGGTGTAATATTATGTTGAGTTGTCAAGTTGTTAAAGTGACGTGGCACATTTTCAGATGGGGATGATGATGAATCGAGGCGGAGCTAGTTTGGAGCGAGGAAATTTGAATAACGTAACGAAAATTGTATTATTTATGTCGTTTGAAATTATTTTTATGTATTTTACTTAGATGTACTCCTTTATATAAAAATAAGGGATACATTTAGAGTTGTAATAATTTGAGGAGTATTAAATTATTGAGTTATATCATGGAAGTTTGGAAGAGGGTGATAGAGTTGAGACTGAGGAGGATGGTGATCATTTTCGAGAATTAATTCGATTTTATGTCAGGTCGTTTGACTACTGAGGTCTTTCACCTCGTGAGGAGATTAGTGGAACAATTTAGGGAAAGGAAGAAGGACTTGCATATGGTGTTCATTGATCTTGAGAGGCGTATGACAAAGTTCTCACGGAGATTTTATGGAGATTTTTGGAGGCTAGAGGGGTGCCTGTGGTATACACTAGGTCGATTCAAGATAGGTGCAATGGTACAAAGACTCGTGTGTAGACGGTAGGAGGAGATTCAGAACACTTTTCGATTTTGACAGGTTTGCACTAGGGATCGACTCTTAGCTCATTTTTATTTGCCTTGGTGATGGATGTTTTGACGCCGCGTATTCAATAGGAGGTGTCTTGGTGTATGCTATTTGCGGATGATGTTGTACTGATTGACGAGACTCGAGATGGAGTTAATGATAAGTTGGAGGTTTGGAAACAGACTCTTGAGTCTAAAGATTTTAGGTTGAGTAGGACCAAAACGGAGTACTTGAAATCTAAGTTTAGTTTGCCACATGAGGATGACGTGGTTGTGGAGTTGGAGTCTCAAGCCATTTAGAACACTACTAGAAAAACAGGAAAAATCGACCGACCAAAACCGACCACTAGTGGTCGGTATTACCCAAAAATCAACCACAAAATCGACCAAACAATGTGGTCGGAAAACCTGTGGTAGCTTTTTTAAATCCGACCACAAGTGGTCAGTATTTTTAAAAATATATATATATTTTTAAAATTTATTATTATTTCATTAAAATATGAAAAACTAATTTTTGGGAAAAATATACCGACCACAAGTGGTCGGCATATTAATGAATTAATTAATTTATTTATTACAAAACCGGCCACTTGTGGTCGGTTATTTCAAAAGAAAAATTGGAGTAACCGACGACTTGTGGTCGGTTTTTTCGAAAGAATTTTTAAAAACCGATCACTTGTGGTCAATATCTATGTGAAATTTCAAAAAGAAAAAAAAATTCAGACCCAATTACAGCATGCAACAACGCAACATTGCAGTATCAAATCAAATACATACAACAACAATAACAAAAAAAAAATCAAATATAAAGACTTTGAAAAGAGAACAATACATACAAAGTGTCCAAGAAAACTGAGTATCAAAATACAACAACAGTTTCAATCATCAAAATGTCTAAATTCAAAGTTCAACACACATAAAAAAAAACTAATCCTCATCATCTGATTCGTCTTTGTCGTTCATATCATCATCCGTGAAGAAATCATCCAGGGGGCTTAGACCCTTTGCAGCCCGACCTGCATCACCAGGACATGGAGGAATAACCCCCATAGTCTGAATGAAAGTGCTCAACTGCAGATGCAACTTCTTGAATCGTGATGATGTTGCCTTCGCCCTCTTCTTCTCCCTCTCTTGCTGCGCAGTAAGTTGTTGCGTGAGTTGAGAAACTGTAGTTTGTAGTCTTTCAATTCTCTCACTATCAACTGAAGAGCTCGGGTATGCAGGGCCGGACGAACACCTAACATTATCGCTAAAATAGTCATTGTGGTATCCGGCCAAATGACCTCTATTTGCAGGACCCACAACTTTTGTCCATAACTCCACCTCGACATGTTTGGGAATGGGGTCACCTTGACTTTCAAGTGGCTGACTACTACAATACGCACCAACAAGGCGCATATATTCGTCCTATATTCAAAGTAAAGTTAATACTAAAAGTAAAAAAATATTAAAGTAGTTATAACTGAATAATATCAACTTTGACAAAAAAATTCATAAATTCAGAATTTGTTTCTTACATGTTCAGCTTTTGCACGAGCTTCAACCCAGACAGCTTCATCAGTCGGGTTCTTTTTTTTCTTCACATGAGTCTCAACGTATATCACATCATGTGGTATTTTCGTACCCTGTTCTTTTTCCTGCATATGAAAAAATTATCAATGTTCAAATAATAATAAAAATTTAATAGAAACAAATAATTAAAACTGTAAAGTTACATACCATTTTTTGAATCACAGCAAGAGTACTTCTGGCACCCGCAGTATGCAGGGAGCCACCCTTGGATGATGCCCGGGCTTTCTTTCCCTTTTCACTCAACAATTTGAATTCGTCGCTATTCCAATATATAAGATATCGATTCCTTGCGGGTTCAGACATGCACGTAGGTTTAATCATGTTTTGTCGGGCATAATCCAAGAGATCTTTAAATCTGACTCTACATCTTTGCATAAAGTTCTTCTTTATAAGAAATGTATTTTCATCATCCCACCAGTAAAATTTCTACAACAAAAATATAATAGTCAATGTTTTGTTCTACCAAAGTGTCAATAAGTAATCAATAAGTTAAATCTGTACCTTAAATTCATCAAACATTCTATCCCTGTCAAGTTCTGGTACCTTTTGCCAGCTGGTCCAGAAGTTGTTGAAGTGCCGACCAATGCATATTCGCGCCCTATGTCCAATTCCAGCATCCGGGTTAAACCTACAACACAAGATCAAACAGTAATTTCATAGAGCATAATAATATAGTAATGAAAAAATGTGTAACGTAATATGTAGAAATCTTACGCTTTCGCAACTGGAACAAGATAAATCCTCCCAGAATCATCTAAGTCTCCTGGCTGCCTAGTAACTGATGGTGGATGCACTGGCGTGGCCGGATCTGAAGAAACAGATGGAGTGCCTCCCAGCTGAAGCTCCGATAACCCAATAGATCCAGCAGAATCACAGTGCGTAGCTGCGTGACTACTGCAGGAGGGTATCTATGATGGTCGATGCCTGGAGGGGCCATCAACAGTCCGAAAGTACTCTACTGGTGATGGCATGGTCATAGGAGCCGGATGAGTCGGTGAAGACCTAGGTAGTGGCCCCACATGCGTAGGAGTAGGTATGGAATCCTCGGATGACCTAGAATATAAGGGTCGTGCTGGTGTGTCAGCTAACCGACCCTCAGATATATGAATACCGGTCGACCGGCTATAAGACGGAATTTGTCTTTTCTTTTTTGGTTTCATCGTATCAACTTTTCCCTTACCTTTGTCATCTCTGCCTGACATCTAAATTAAGTTAAATTAACAAGTAGTTAGTTCATACAATATGAATATATATATATATATATATATATATATATATATATATATATACATTCTAAGTAACTAATTCGAAGTTACTATATAAATCATGGAAAAGTGAAAACAACAAACTTAACCAGTATATTACATATCAATCTTACACAAGAAACATAAAGTTATATATACAGTACAAAGCATAAAAACATCAATACATAATAAATACAGCCTATACAACTAATTCTCCTCTTTTGAAGACTCTCCACTAAACCATTCACCCTCTTCGGAGGTTTCCTCATCTCCTACCCACCCAGTCGCTTCTTCCGCAATATTAACTTCTTCTAATATATTTTCCGGGTGACTCAAATCGTCCACTAATTCAACATCCACTAGCTGGTGATCAATCTGCATTTCATTTTGATATGCAGTCTCCAGCACATTCTCAACTTCCACCCGTCCTATAGGCTTTGTTTTGATTACAGCCCACCAATCAGACTTGTCATTGCGCAACCGATAAGGAGCATAATACACTTTCTTAGCATTTTGCGCTAGCACAAATGGATCGTAAATAGGATACGACCTATTGTGCTTCACTTCAATGATGTTATGCTCCTTATGTACTCTTGTGCCTGTTGTGCTTGGATCAAACCACTTACATCGAAAGAGGACAATTTTTTTTATTGGGTAACCAACATACTCCAGTTTTAAGATCTCGTGTATGATGCCAAAGTAATCAACATCATCATCACCCTTAACCCAAACACCACTATTATTTATTTTCCTTGCTCTGGAGTGTTGTGCAGTGGAAAAATTAAACCCATTCACTTTGTATTGCGACATTGCAATAGTTTCAACTGGACCCAAAGAAATATCTCTCAAAATCTGATCGTATGCGGCTGCATTTGGTGAATGGTGTACCTAAAAATATTATATATATATATATATATTTTAGTTGAGGAATGTGTAAATGTTTAAATTTTGTTGAAATAATAAAACACTTACGAACCTCATTTTTAAACCATGTTGCAAAGGATGCATACACTTGATTTTCGTGGAATTGAGTCTTAAATGAACTGAACATCAAACATGAGAAACACAATTAGTTTCTTTAATGGAATGAGTAAACAAATAAGATATGTTAAAATTTTAATATCCTTACTTCAGAAATGGCTCAATTTCCAGGCAATTAAGCAAGACATACAAAGTTGCTGCTTTGCGCTCCGTGGGAGTGAGCCGATGAGGTATGGTCTTTTTAGCCTTACAACCAGATTGATTGAAAATTGATATCGGTTGCAAATGAGGCTCATTCACATCGTCCTGGTGACGATTCGGACGGTTTCTTGAACAAGCAACTTCATCACGAAAGTAGTATGAATAAAATTGAGAAGTTTCTTTTGCAAGATATGCCTCAACTATAGAGCCTTCCACCCTATGTTTGTTTTTGGGCCCCCTTTTCAATTTTCCAATTTCCCTGCACAATCGTAAGGTTAGACGTTTTCTATATATAAAAAAGATATCTATGAATTTAAATATGTTGCAACTGTTTACCGTTCGAATGGATACATCCACCTAGTTTGAACTAGACCGCCTAGCCGAGCTTCGTGCACAAGGTGAATGGGAAGATGTTCCATCACATCGAAGAACGTTGGCGGGAAAATATTCTCCAGCTTGTTGGTGATAACGACAATATTACTTTCCATTCGCACCAGATTTTCTTCTTTTAATGTGCTGGCACATAAGTCTTTGAAGAACAAACTGATCTCTGCTATTGGTTTTCATATGTTTTCAGGTAAACCAATAAAAGCAATTGGAAGTAATTGTTTCATGAAAATATGGCAATCATGGCTTTTCATTCCATGCAAGATTCTTTGTGTCATATCAACCCTCTTTCCCAAATTTGAGGCATATCCATCGGGCATCTTCAAACTTTAAACTCACTCACATATTTGTCGCTTTTGGTCCAACTTGAATGTAAAACAAGCCTTGGGCTTTAGAACATTGCCGTTGGGCCCCTACTGTAATTGTAATTATCTGTGGTTGCAATACTCTGGTAAGTCAAGTCTGGCCTTAGGATTATCCTTTGTTTTGCCGGTGACATTCATAATTGTGTTGAACAAGTTGTCAAAGTAGTTCTTCTCAGTATGCATGGCATCAACATTATGTCTAAGTAAATTATCTGGCCAATAGTCTAACTCCCAAAATATACTTTGCTTAGTCCAGTTATGCGAAACGCCATATCCATCAAGCCTGTACAATCGTTCCTCGCTGGCTTTGGGCAAATCCTGAACTATTTCCCAGATGTCATGACCAGACAGCCTAGGAGGTGGACCATCATGTTCCCTTCTATTCCTCCGGAATGCATTCTTGATTCTCCTAAATTCATGATCAGGTGGCAGGAAACAACGATGACAATCAAACCAAGAATTTTTCCTGCCATGTCTCAATGTGAAAGATTTTGTTTTGTCCATGCAGTATGGACAAACCATCTTTCCAACTGTCATCCACCCAGACAACATTCCATAAGCAGGAAAATCATTAACAGTCCACATTAGATATGTACGCATATTAAAATTCTGTTTAAGAGAGATGTCCCAAGTTTGAACCCCCTCATGCCATAAAATTTGAAGTTCATCGATCAAAGGTTGCAAATAGACATCTATTCCACTTTTTGGATTACACAGGCCAGGAATAACACAATTCAGAAATATATAGGGACTAGTCATCAACAATTCAGGAGGAAGATTATAAGGAGTGATAAATACAGGCCAACATGAATATGGCGCACCACCAACTGAAAAGGGAGAGAAACCATCCGCACATAATCGCAATCGAATATTTCGTAGCTCAGCTGCAAAATCTAGATAAGTTGCATCAAAATGCTTCCAAGCCTCTCCATCAGATGGATGACACATAACACCAGTGGGCCTTCTATTTTCACTGTGCCATCTCATATGAGGAGCTGAGCTGTTTGAAGCATACAACCTCTTCAACCTTGGTATAAGAGGTAAATAATGCATCGCCTTAACAACAATTTTATTTCCAGTAGAACCACGTTTATATCGAGAGTGCAGACAAAACTTACAGAACTCCAGGTTAGCATCCCCCTTAAAGTATAACATGCAGCCATTTTCACAGCAATCAATTCTAACCAAGGATAGACCTAACTTTGACATCAATCTTTTTGCCTTATAGAAAGAATCAGGAACCTCCAAGTCGGGGTCAACTAACTCTTTAATAAAATCTATAATTGAGTCCATTCCTCCTTCCATAATATTCCAGTCAGATTTAATACTTAATAATTTAACAACAACAGACAAACGAGAGTGCAAACACCCGTAAAAAAAGGATGACTAGCAGCATGCAATTCATTGTAGAAATTTCCCGCTTCACTATTAGGAACATGTTCAACATTTTCCCTTAAGTCACCCCCCTGTTGCATCTCAAAAGCATCGTGCAACATTTCTGTCATCCTAATATCTTGATATTCATTATGCCTTTCAGACCTACTACTTTCTCCAACAACAAAGTTATTTTGCGCTACACCACTTACCATGCACTCTTAAAAAGTTCTCGTGAAACCCCTTTCTATAAAGATGTTCCTTTACATCTTCTTCACCAACAAGATTTATACCATCACATCTAACACAAGGACAACGAATAACCCGAAAACGTGTCCAAACTTCAAGTGTCTTAGCATGATCAACAAATTTTTTCACACCTTCAACTAATTCCTCCGTAATACCCATTCTATTATCACTGTTCCGGCGATATATCCAGCTATAATCAGGATCCATCTACGCATTCAATCGAATTCAACTAATTAGTTCCTACACTTAACCATTTTCAACCAACTAAGTGACCTAACAAATCACATTAAAAACAACAAAATACCCTTTAAAGTCCCTACACTTAACCATGTTCAACCAACTAAGTCACCGAACAAAACACATTCAAAAAAAATAATTCTCCTTTAAAGTCCCTACACTTAACCATGTTCAACCAACTAAGTCACCGAACAAAACACATTCAAAACAAATAATTACCCTTTCAAGTCCCTACACTTAACCATTTTCAAGTGACTAAGTCACCGAATAAATCACATTCAAAACAAATAATTCTCCTTTAAAGTCCCTACACTTAACCATTTTCAACCAACTAACTCACCGAACAAACCACATTCAAAACAACTAATTCCCCTTTAAAGTCCCTACACTTAACCATTTTCAAGTTACTAAGTGACCTAACAAATCGCATTCAAAACAACAAAATACCCTTTAAAGTCCCTACACTTAACCATGTTCAACCAACTAAGTCACCGAACAAAACACATTCAAAACAAATAATTTCCCTTTAAAGTCCCTACACTTAACCATTTTCAACCAACTAACTCACCGAACAAACCACATTCAAAATAAATAATTCCCCTTTAAAGTCCCTACACTTAACCATTTTCAAGTAACTAAGTGACCTAACAAATCGCATTCAAAACAACAAAATACCCTTTAAAGTCCCTACACTTAACCATGTTCAACCAACTAAGTCACCGAACAAAACACATTCAAAACAAATAATTCCCCTTTAAAGTCCCTACACTTAACCATTTTCAAGTGACTAAGTCACCGAACAAACCACATTCAAAACAAATAATTCTCCTTTAAAGTCCCTACACTTAACCATTTTCAACCAACTAACTGTCACGCCCCAAATCCCATTGGAGCGGACTGGCACCCGTAGCCGAGGAGGCCCGGGAGAACCCGTTCATAACCAATACTTTCACATTTACATTACTTATGAAAATTAGAAATTTGGGCAGCACTTCGTTGTAAATAGAAGAAAACAGTACCTGTATCAGCCTAGCAGACACGCATATATATATATAAACAGTAATTGGCCGTCAGAGCCATCACGTCTATCAACCAAACACTCTTATGGCTGTACAATATGTCTACAAAAGCCTCTACATAGATACACAACTGAGTTAGGGTCGGGACAAACTCCCGCCCACAAAAGACTTTTATACAAATACCAAAAGTACATATAGAAACGACTTGGGATGCCCCGAAACAACTGGAGCTCACCACTATCAACAGAAAGTCCTGGCTCTTACTGCGGAGGTGTACGACCTGAAGTACCTATTCCTGCAGACATGAATACAGGTCCCCCGTGAGGGACGTCAGTACGGAAATATGTACTGAGTATGTAAGGCAGTGAGTATCAAGATGAGATACAAAAGATCAACAGAACCCAGATACCAGTGAATAAACAGTATGAGTAGACCACACTTAAAAGAGCTGATGGGATACCTGCACATTACTTTCATATCATTACTTCCCGTATTCCTTATCAATACATAACATATGTCATACAATGGCCAACTGATCAGTGGTACTAATACAATACATCAGGGACCACCCCTGGAATAGCATATATACATAATCTTTATAATACAATGGCCAACTTATCAGTGGTACTAATACAATACATCATATCATTAATTTAAAATAAAGACGTTCCATTTCTTAATTCAATTAATCTTTGAGATTGGTTACTTTGTGGTCACACCTTATGGAACTTGAAACCATGATACCTCAATAGGAAAAACATGTAAATAGGTAATCAATATCATGAAAATGAAGTAGAGAATCATGGATACCTCATTAAACCATTTCGGAGTCAACAATAGTATATGGACATTTCTGACTAGCCGGACATCTTAAAAGTGAAAACAAGTTCAATTGGTAGTGTCGAAGATCATATGATGTTATTATGAGTCATCTGTTGTAGGACAATGTTGGAAGCTTACTTGAGAGTACCATGGGTCATTATTCATGCCAAAGATTAGATAGAGTATGTCTTACATACCTTGATATAACCACTTCAATACAAGTCCAACTTGACTTTCCGTACTCTTCGAACACTTATCTACAATAAGTAATTTGTGGCAAACTAGTATTAGCAACCAAACCTTACCATTTAGGTATTAACTTCACCAAATAATGTCTAGGAAGTAATCCTTTAACTCATCAATAAGAGTGCTACATACATCCTCTTATACTCTTATTACATTCACATATCATGCATTTTCATGCAATATCCCTCAACATCACTCTTAGCCTTTATTTCCCCTCTTAATCACCATCCAATACCAACATGATCACTAGGCATACATAACCACTAATATAATGATATATCACCACAATTCATCCTCCATAATCCAATACAACAACTTCCATAATTTACTACAACAATTTATACAAAACAATTCATAACTATGTTTCTAGTTATCTTCCAACATCAAGACAATACTCATAATCATTTATCAATACTTATTCATGGATAAGAATCAAGAATAAACAATATTCATACCTTAACAATGAACTCTTGTATTTAGAATCCTCCTTACATAACCATGGGGTGCTTCTCAAAGCTTTCGAGATGGTGAACACAACTACGGAATCAATTCGAATTTTCTACGGTTGAATCACAAAATATTTGAAGTTGAAATTAGGCTAGGATTTCACCTTCTCTTAATAATTGGATGATATATGATATATATGAGGCTAAGTGTATGATTATAAAGGCCAATTTTCGTCCAAGAGGTAATAGAAAATGACTATTTTGCCCTAAAAATTTAAATAAATCCGAATCTGTCCCCAGTGGACAGTTTTGACAGGCTGAAGTAAATCGATCATAACTCTTTGCTCCGGTATCGGATTTGGGTGAAACCAATTGCATTGGAAAGATAATTCAAAGGGCTTTCATTTTCATATAAAGTATACCACCCAGTTCTTCCTGTAAAAGGATTTATGGTCGTTTAAAATTGACCCAAAAATCTGTCCCAAAATTCTGTTTTTTTTTTTATAGGCTGTAGTAAAACGGGTATAGCTCCTTACTCAGACATTGGATTTAGATAAAACCAATTTCATCGGAAAGAAGACTCTCGGAGATTTTCGTCGATATATAGCAGCTCACACAGTTCTTTTTGTACAAGGAGTTATGATCGTCTAAAGTTGATCCAAAAAAAATTGCCTAGCTGCAGTAATTTTCCTGCAGATTTACTGTTCACAGGCTTCCCGGCCACCGTTTTGAAATTTCGAATGTGCTCGCTTATATGAAATACTCCTCTGTTTTGGGCAAAATTTTTATCGTTGGAAAGCTTATTCCAATACCTACACATACAACTATTGACGGGATACTTCCGAACACCATAAACTTAATTTAACCCATACGCAAACCTTTAGGACTCCATATAATCGCGATAAGTGTACGAAAAAATTTACGGGGTGTTACATTCTCCCCCCCTTAAGAACATTCGTCCTCGAATGTTAGCATAGTTACTCAATTAAGACATGTCCAAGCTTACAATTAACATATTCATCATCATAACATACTTGCATAAAAATACACACTTACTTGTTATTGTTCTTCTTCCGTCTCATGAACTTCCTCCTCATCGTTGAATAGGTAAGGGTACTTAATCTTCATCACTTCCTCGGCTTCCCATGTGATCTCCTCAACTTGTTGATTCCTCCAAAGTACTTTTACCGATGCTATCTCTTTATTCCTTATCTTTTTAATTTGGCGATCAAGAATAACAATAGGCATTTCTTCAAAAGTGAGATCTTCTGTAACTTGTACATCTTCCGTAGTAGTGATGTACGATGGATCTCTGATGTACTTGCGAAGCATCGAAACATGAAATATGGGATGAACTGCTGAGAGCTCTTGAGGTAGCTCTAACTCATAAGCAACTTGTCCAAATCTTTGAATGATCTTGTACGGACCTATGTATCGTGGATTTAACTTTCCTTTCTTGCCAAACCTCATCACTCCTTTCATTGGTGATACTTTCAAGAATACCCAATCGTCGATAGAAAACTCAAGTCCTCTTCTTCTAACATCCGCATAAGATTTGTGTCGACTTTGAGCTGTTTCAAGCCGTTGTTGGATCACTTTAACCTTCTCCATTGCTTGATAAACAAGATCCGGTCCAAACAAGACCGCATCACCTGCTTCAAACCATTCTATTGGCGATCCACACTTTCTTCCATACAATGCTTCATATGGTGCCATTTTGATACTTGAATGATAGCTATTATTGTAGGCAAACTCGATAAGAGGTAGGTGATCATCCCAGTTGCCTTTGAAATCTAATACACATGCTCGTAGCATATCTTCAAGTGTCTGGATGATACATTCCGCTTGTCCGTCTGTTTGAGGATGAAAAGTCGTACTTAGATTTACTTGTGTCCCCAAACTCCTTTGAAAAGACTTCCAGAAATTCGCGGTAAATTGGGCTCCTCGATCGGATATAATGGAAATTGGAACTCCATGTAACCGAACGATCTCCTTAATATACAACTTCGCATACTCTTCCGCCGTATAAGTTGTCTTAACTGGTAAGAAGTGCACGGATTTGGTAAGCCTATCAATGATCACCCATATGGAATCAAACTTCCAAAATGTACGAGGCAAACCCGTGATGAAATCCATATTGATCTTGTCCCACTTCCAGACGGGAAAATCTATACATTGCATGTAACCACCGAGTTTCTGGTGTTCTACTTTGACTCTTTGACAATTCGGACATTCAACTACAAATTCGACAATATTCTTCTTCATGTCATTCCACCAATATATTGCTTTCAAATCTTGATACATCTTAGTCGACCCTGGATGGATGGAATACCTTGAACAGTGTGCTTCTGTCATAATTCTCTTTCTTAGCTCAACTACATCAGGTACACATAAACGATTCTGACACTGAAGCACTCCTTCTCGCGTAAGCTCAAATGCCTTTGTCGTGCCACTCTGCACATCCTCCTTAAGCTGCAATAAAATTGGATCTGCATACTGCTTCTCTTTCACTTCAGCTATCAATGAAGATTCCGCTGCATTACGTACAATAACCTCTTCATCTGGAGTTTCGAGAAGTCGAACTCCCAAATTAGCTAGTTGGTGAAGATCCTTAATCATCCCCTGCTTTTCTATAGATGCCATTTTAGACTTACGACTCAGTGCATCCGCTACCACATTCTCTTTCCCTGGATGATACAAGATATCAACATCGTAATCTTTCAACAATTCAAGCCATCTCCGCTGCCTCAAGTTTAGATCTTTCTGACTGAAGATATATTGCAGGCTCTTATGATCGGTATATATGTCAACATGAACCCCATATAAGTAGTGGCGCCATATCTTCAAAGCAAATACAACTGCAGCTAGCTCAAGATCATGCGTGGGATAATTCCTCTCATGTGGTCGCAACTGTCTAGAGCCATAGGCTATTACTCTACCATGTTGCATTAATACGCATCCTAAGCCAATTCTCGAAGCATCACAGTACACTGCATACCCTTCTGTTCCTTCAGGAAGTACCAATACCGGTGTAGAAGTCAACTTGCTCTTCAGATCTTGGAAACTCTTTTCACAGGCATCATTCCATTGAAACTTGGAGGCTTTATGCGTCAACTTAGTCAAGGGTGCAGAAATAGAAGAAAAACCTTCAACAAACCTTCTATAATAACCTGCCAACCCGAGGAAACTACGAATCTCCGTAGGCGTCGTGGGTCTTGGCCAATTCTTCACAGCCTCAATCTTCTGAGTGTCAACTTTTATGCCTTCACTGGATACAATATGGCCCAAAAATGCCACTGACTTGAGCCAAAACTCACATTTAGAAAACTTTGCATACAACTTACGATCACGAAGAATCTGCAACGCCTGCCTTAAGTGATTAACATGATCCTTTTCTGATCTAGAGTAGACCAGAATATCATCTATGAAAACTATCACGAACACATCTAAAAACGGCTTAAAAAACCTATTCATCAGATCCATAAAAACTGCGGGTGCATTTGTCAGCCCGAATGACATAACCAGGAATTCATAATGACCATACCGTGTTCGGAAAGCTGTCTTGGGTATATCTTTATCCTTGACTCTCACTTGATAATAGCCTGATCTCAAGTCAATCTTGGAAAAACACTGGGCACCCTGCAACTGGTCAAATAAATCATCAATTCGGGGAAGAGGGTATTTATTCTTGATAGTCACCTTATTCAATTGCCGATAGTCAATACACATCCTCAGCGAACCATCTTTCTTACGCACAAACAATACTGGTGCTCCCCAAGGGGACATACTAGGCCTGATGAATCCCTTCTCTAGCAAGTCTTTCAGTTGCTCTTTCAATTCTCGCAACTCTGTTGGTGCCATTCTATAAGGAGGAATTGAGATTGGTTGTGTGCCTGGTATTACATCAATACCAAACTCTACTTCTCGTTCAGGAGGTAAGCCTGGAAGATCTTTAGGGAATACATCAGGAAATTCATTTACCACTGGTACAGTGTGAAGATCCGGTGATTCCGATTCCGTATTCTTTACTTTAACTAAATGACATATGTAGCCCTTGGAAATCATTTTTCTCGCTTTGAAATAAGAAATAAATCTACCTCATGGTGCGCCAATCTTACCTTGCCATTCAATAACTGCTTCATCAGGAAAATGTAAATACATTTTTTTCGTACATCAGTCAATTTTGGCATAACAAGACGCCAACCAATCCATACCCATTATAACATCAAAATCTACCATTTCTAGTTCCACAAGATTGTCCATCGTGTCTCGACCACACACAGTTACTACACAATCTTTATAAACTCTTCTAGCAATAATAGATTCCCCAACCGGGGTAGACACTTCCAACGGTTTATCTAACAATTCGGGGGTCCTTTTGAACTTTCCAGCAATCAAGGGAGTAACATATGATAATGTAGAACCGGGATCAATTAGAGCATATACATCAAATGAAAATAGGGACAACGTACCCGTAACCACATCTGGGGAAGCCTCTAGATTCTGTCGATCTGCTAAAGCATAAGTGCGATTCTGAGTCCCGCTGGAACTGGAGACTCTTGTTTCATTTCTAGCGTGACCCGCAGGTCGTGCGCCCCTACCAGAATAAGATACCGGTGACGATGATGCAACAACTGATCCCGAAGGTCGTGCTACGCCACCTGCACCCCTTCGTGGACATTCTCTCATCATATGCCCCATCATACCGCACCAATAATAAACATTTGTTCCCATTCGACATACGCCCATATGATGCTTTCCGCATCGATTACATAGCTCTCGAGAAGGTCTCGATTGGCTCATGTTCCCTTGCCCATGATAACCCACTGATCGCGAACTATGACCCTCACTTCTTTGCCCAAATTGACTGCCTCTGAACCCCTGATGCTGTGGTGGAGCTCTAGCTGCATAATAAGAAAATAATGGCCTAGGTGGTCTAGCAGAAAATTAAGGTCTAAAACCTCCCTGTGGCGCCATAAACTGCCCTGTAGATTTGGCCCTCTTAGAAGACCCGCTTTCAAATTCCTGTGTTCTTCTTCTTTGCCTCTGATCTTCCATTTTCTGTGCAAATGCTTGGATCCTAGCTATATCCATGTATTTATTTAGTGCAGCAATAGTACAATCCCTAACCAAATACGGATCCAATCCATTCACATACCGATGAACTCTGTCATCCATAGTAGCTATAACATTAGGAGCATATCTGGACAAGGAATTAAATCGAAGACTATACTCCCTCACACTTGTATGACCTTGTCGAAGATTTAAGAACTGATCTGCACGGGCCTGGCGAGTCTCATATGGAAGATAATGATCAATAAATGCCTCTTTGAACTCTTTCCAAGTAGCTGGGGGTGCATCAATGCCCCTTGACCGTTTCCAGTCTTCATACCAATATATAGCCTCACCTTTGAATCTATACGCGGCTAACTCCACTGTCTCTCTGCCCGATACATGCATCACCTCTAGGGCCCTTTGGATCTGATCAATAAAGTCCTGCGGATCTTCATTAAGATCGGATCCGGTAAAAGTAGGCGGATCCATCTTAAGAAAATCTTGTGTCCGAAGACTAGCCGCCCTATCAGTACCGCTAGAACCCACGGCAGGAATGGCTTGCCCTTGGACTTGCCCAGCAACTATACGAGTCAAAAGTTGCACTGTATTTCTAAGATCTTGATCAACAACATTAATAGGTGGCTCTGGGGATATAGTTCTCCTCCCCCTTATTTCTTCCGGACTGGGGGAAGTTTCTGATGCATGCTCAGCTGGAGCCTCACTTTGATTAGCTGGTATAGTGGGTGACTTACTAGTCCCCTCTCTGATAGCCACATCTACTTGCTTACCGATATTCTTGCTTCTGGTAACCGGCATCATTACTATAATAAGAGAAACAAATGGACTCAGTGGTCAACTATGACTTCATATACAATATAAGCTCTATCGCACGATCTAAGACATGAAGAAAAAAAACAATTCCTAAATGTCCATAGCCTCGTGTTTATAGATGTGGTGCACAACACATCGATAAACAAGACTCTACGTAGACACGGCTTTGTAGACTCACTAGGACGAACCTCTCTGATACCACTTCTGTCACGCCCCAAATCCCATTGGAGCGGACTGGCACCCGTAGCCGAGGAGGCCCGGGAGAACCCGTTCATAACCTATACTTTCACATTTACATTACTTATGAAAATTAGAAATTTGGGCAGCACTTCGTTGTAAATAGAAGAAAACAGTACCTGTATCAGCCTAGCAGACACACACATATATATAAACAGTAATTGGCCGTCAGAGCCATCACGTCTATCAACCAAACACTCTTATGGCTGTACAATATGTCTACAAAAGCCTCTACATAGATACAAAACTGAGTTAGGGTCGGGACAAACTCCCGCCCACAAAAGACTTTTATACAAATATCAAAAGTACATATAGAAACGACTTGGGATGCCCCGAAACAACTGGAGCTCACCACTATCAACAGAAAGTCCTGGCTCTTACTGCGGAGGTGTACGACCTGAAGTACCTATTCCTACAGTCATGAATACAGGTCCCCCGTGAGGGACGTCAGTACGGAAATATGTACTGAGTATGTAAGGCAGTGAGTATCAAGATGAGATACAAAAGATCAACAGAACCCAGATACCAGTGAATAAACAGTATGAGTAGACCACACTTAAAAGAGCTGATGGGATACCTGCACATTACTTTCATATCATTACTTCTCGTATTCCTTATCAATACATAACATATGTCATATAATGGCCAACTGATCAGTGGTACTAATACAATACATCAGGGACCACCCCTGGAATAGCATATATACATAATCTTTATAATACAATGGCCAACTTATCAGTGGTACTAATACAATACATCATATCATCAATTTAAAATAAAGACATTCCATTTCTTAATTCAATTAATCTTTGAGATTGGTTACTTTGTGGTCACACCTTATGGAACTTGAAACCATGATACCTCAATAGAAAAACATGTAAATAGGTAATCAATATCATGAAAATGAAGTAGAGAATCATGGATACCTCATTAAACCATTTCGGAGTCAACAATAGTATATGGACATTTCTGACTAGCCGGACATCTTAAAAGTGAAAACAAGTTCAATTGGTAGTGTCGAAGATCATATGATGTTATTATGAGTCATGTGTTGTAGGACAATGTTGGAAGCTTACTTGAGAGTACCATGGGTCATTATTCATGCCAAAGATTAGATAGAGTATGTCTTACATACCTTGATATAACCACTTCAATACAAGTCCAACTTGACTTCCCGTACTCTTCGAACACTTATCTACAATAAGTCATTTGTGGCAAACTAGTATTAGCAACCAAACCTTACCATTTAGGTATTAACTTCACCAAATAATGTCTAGGAAGTAATCCTTTAACTCATCAATAAGAGTGCTACATACATCCTCTTATACTCTTATTACATTCACATATCATGCATTTTCATGCAATATCCCTCAACATCACTCTTAGCCTTTATTTCCCCTCTTAATCACCATCCAATACCAACATGATCACTAGGCATACATAACCACTAATATAATGATATATCACCACAATTCATCCTCCATAATCCAATACAACAACTTCCATAATTTACTACAACAATTTATACAAAACAATTCATAACTATGTTTCTAGTTATCTTCCAACATCAAGACAATACTCATAATCATTTATCAATACTTATTCATGGATAAGAATCAAGAATAAACAATATTCATACCTTAACAATGAACTCTTGTATTTAGAATCCTCCTTACATAACCATGGGGTGCTTCTCGAAGCTTTCGAGATGGTGAACAAAACTACGGAACCAATTCGAATTTTCTACGGTTGAATCACAAAATATTTGAAGTTGAAATTAGGCTAGGATTTCACCTTCTCTTAATAATTGGATGATATATGATATATATGAGGCTAAGTGTATGATTATAAAGGCCAATTTTCGTCCAAGAGGTAATAAAAAATGACTATTTTGCCCTAAAAATTTAAATAAATCCGAATCTGTCCCCAGTGGACAGTTTTGACAGGCTGAAGTAAATCGATCATAACTCTTTGCTCCGGTATCGGATTTGGGTGAAACCAATTGCATTGGAAAGATAATTCAAAGGGCTTTCATTTTCATATAAAGTATACCACCCATTTCTTCCTGTAAAAGGATTTATGGTCGTTTAAAATTGACCCAAAAATCTGTCCCAAAATTCTGTTTTTTTTTATAGGCTGTAGTAAAACGGGTATAGCTCCTTACTCAGACATTGGATTTAGATAAAACCAATTTCATCGGAAAGAAGACTCTCGGAGATTTTCGTCGATATATAGCAGCTCACACAGTTCTTTTTGTACAAGGAGTTATGATCGTCTAAAGTTTATCCAAAAAAAATTGCCTAGCTGCAGTAATTTTCCTGCAGATTTACTGTTCACAGGCTTCCCGGCCACCGTTTTGAAATTTCGAATGTGCTCGCTTATATGAAATACTCCTCTGTTTTGGGCAAACTTTATATCGTTGGAAAGCTTATTCCAATACCTACACATACAACTATTGACGGGATACTTACGAACACCATAAACTTAATTTAACCCATACGCAAGCCTTTAGGACTCCATATAATCGCGATAAGTGTACGAAAAAAATTTACGGGGTGTTACACTAACTCACCGAACAAACCACATTCAAAACAAATAATTTTCCTTTAAAGTCCCTACACTTAACCATTTTCAAGTTACTAAGTGACCTAACAAATCGCATTCAAAACAACAAAATATCCTTTAAAGTCCCTACACTTAACCATGTTCAACCAACTAAGTCACCGAACAAAACACATTCAAAATAAATAATTTCCCTTTAAAGTCCCTACACTTAACCATTTTCAAGTGACTAAGTCACCGAACAAACCACATTCAAAACAAATAATTCTCCTTTAAAGTCCCTACACTTAACCATTTTCAACCAACTAACTCACCAAACAAACCACATTCAAAACAAATAATTCCCCTTTAAAGTCCCTACACTTAACCATTTTCAAGTGACTAAGTGACCTAACAAATCGCATTCAAAACAACAAAATACCCTTTAAAGTCCCTACACTTAACCATGTTCAACTAACTAAGTCACCGAACAAACCACATTCAAAACAAATAATTTCCCTTTAAAGTCCCTACACTTAACCATTTTCAAGTGACTAAGTCACCGAACAAACCACATTCAAAACAAATAATTCCCCTTTAAAGTCCCTACACTTAACCATTTTCAAGTGACTAAGTCACCGAACAAACCACATTCAAAACAAATAATTCCCCTTTAAAGTCCCTACACTTAACCATTTTCAACCAACTAAGTCATCGAACAAAACACATTCAAAACAACTAATTCCCCTTTAAAGTCCCTACACTTAACCATTTTCAACCAACTAAGTCACCGAACAAAACACATTCAAAAGAAGTAATTCCCCTTTAAAGTCCCTACACTTAACCATTTTCAACCAACTAACTCACCGAACAAACCACATTCAATACAAATAATTCTCCTTTAAAGTCCCTACACTTAACCATTTTCAAGTTACTAAGTGACCTAACAAATCGCATTCAAAACAACAAAATACCCTTTAAAGTCCCTACACTTAACCATGTTCAACCAACTAAGTCACCGAACAAAACACATTCAAAACAAATAATTCCCCTTTAAAGTCTCTACACTTAACCATTTTCAAGTGACTAAGTCACCGAACAAACCACATTCAAAATAAATAATTCCCCTTTAAAGTTCCTACACTTAACCATGTTCAAGTGACTAAGTGACAGAACAAACCACATTCAAAACAAGAAATGATATAAGATCATGTTGACAGTACAAGAAACAAGCAAAAACAAAATGTCAAGAACAATGCTAGTGAATCGCACAAGGCCACACACGTCTTCACTAGACTTCAATATGAATAATAAAAGGAAGATAACAATAATAGTGAATCGCACAAGGCCCTACACGGCTTCACTATGTCAACTTACCTTTGATATTTTTCTTAATGTCTTGATATTTCAAAAAGGCAGCTTCAATCTGCTTCTTGATTCTCTCACGGGAAGCTGCACTATCGAAAATGATGATCTTAGCAAATTAAAAGACAAACTACTGCAATTTTCTCTAAAATACCCATCTACTCTATGCTACATTCATGTTTAAGTATTGGAAAAAGGAGAGAGTTAATGCAGTATTTTGTTTTATAGCATATATAATGACATATGAACACCTAATAATACTGTTTCTAATAGTAGTAGCCTTTATTTTTCCTAAACATATTTTAAGCATTTTAATGTAATTTTCAGTATTGTTTTCAAATCCCTATAAATAGTTATAGTGCCCTGTATCCCGTATCTTGAAGGTGTACAATTTATCTGAAGTGAAAATGTCAGTGGTGGCGGGTGGTTGTTCATGTCCAATAGATATAACTATGTGAAAGTGACACATTATTATACCCAAAAACAAAATGACAGAAAAGTGATAGGCTTTATACATAAGAACTAAGCAATTCCATTGGTGACTGTAAACATGTATTTAAGCCTCAAATAACTCTTAACTTAGCTATTAAGAACACCATCTAGTATATAACTAACGGTCTTCACACTAAGTAATACAAGGGCACTATCTAAGAAAATATGACACTTAACAATCTTTTTCACAATCACAAAGGGAGGTCTAGATTATTAATCCTTAACAACCTAATACTTTCATTAATGACCTATGATTCACAATGAAACGTCAACAACAACTAAGAACAGTAAACTATATTGGTTCAAGTCTGGGATTCTACCACAAGTTATTTGATTTACTCGGTTCGAAATCACTTCTAGAAAAAATAACATAATCATACACCATAACTTACCATATTTATACGAACTAAGATTAATAACCCTAATCGACCTTACTATCCAATAAGAACATTTTGAGCACTTACCCAAATTGAAGTGATGGAGAAGAGTGGTGGAGAAAATCCCGTTTAAGAAAAGTGTGACAAACTTTGAGAAAAAGAACCGATTTTGAGCTGTTTTTTCGCGATTTTGAGTTGTTCTTCGCGATTATGAGCCCTATACCCGTTTTTCCTTTTCTTTATTTGGGGATTGGGTGGGTCGGGTCGGTTTAAAATTGATTTTAATTTTTTTTTTAAATAGCAGAAAAACCGATCACCTGTGATCGGTATGTGGTCGGTTTTACTAAGTTTTTGATAAATTATACTTTAATAAACTATAATTAATAAATTTAATTTAATTTTTAATAGATTATTTTTTTAATAAATTGTATAATATTTATAACAGATAAATTATATAATATATATATAACGTGTTAATCAGATAAATTATCGTCGTCTTACGTTATTACAACTTCAACAATATACGTCTGTTTACATTATATTGAAATAAAATAGTATATCTATTTCATCACTACACGAGATATACGTATTTATAAATTTATTCAATTGGCTATCAATATTCAAATACGTACTATATACATCACATACCCAATTTTACTACCCCATAATAATATACTACGTATTTCACAGAAACTCTGTTGAATTATCGGTTGGTTTATCTTATGTCATTTAACATACGTTCACTAGATAATATGTTTATATATACTATATATATACCTATACATACACACACACATATATACATATTATCGACTACCCCATTGTATTTCACATATACTCAAATAAATAATCGGTTGATTATTTATCTTATGTCATTAATATACCGTCGTTGTATAATATGTATATATTATATATATACATCTACATATATACAGACACATATACACACTATCGACTATATAAATTTCAAAATATATACTATATACATCACATGCGTATACAAATATATCAACCAATAATATAATGCGATGTGTTTCTTATACATACTTACATTAGTGTTTGATTAATTATATTTGATTAACTTAATATATTAGGTTTCTTATACATACTTACATTAGTAACATATTATATATATCTATATATACACATATTCATTATACAAAGGTTATGCATGTTTAACGTCATTTAACGTATATACGAAAGAAAATATTTATTTTATATATTGAAACATAAATAAAATATAAAGATTATGTTTAACATAATTTTTTTATTTTATTTGATATATTTTTAAGTGTAATTTTTTCAAAAAATTGTGGAATGATTGATTTTATTATTATTACTGATTATCTACTACGTGTAATTTCAAAAAATTATATATATATATATATATATATATATATATATGTATGTATATATATTACATTATATATATAATTATTTTTTATGAAACAAATAATATATATATTTGATTACATATATATAATTATTTTGATTACATATAAATATTATGTTTAAAAGTATTTTCTTTTTCTTTTTAGTTTCAAAACCGACCAAAAGTGGATGGTTTTTTATTTCTAAAAAAAAAAGAAAAACATTTTGAAAACCGACCACAAGTGGTTGCTCTATAGAAATATTTTTTTAATTATTTTTTAATAAAAAAATATTAAAAAACCGACCACAAGTGGTCGGTTTTTTCCGACCACTTTATTGTGGTCGGTTTTGGGTGGTCGGTATTTGCTGTTTTTCTAGTAGTGGAAGAGGGAGAATTTTAAGTATCATGGGACTTTGATTTATGAAAACGGTGAGATTGGCGAGGATGTTATACCATATTGGTGCAGCGTGATTGAAATGACGGCTCGCCTCGGGAGTCTTGTATAATAAGAAGGTGCCTCCAAAGCTTAAAAGTAAGTTCTATAGGGTGACAATTCGACCGACTATGTTGCATGAAGCAAAGTGTTGGTCAGTTAAGAATTTCCACATTCAAAAGTTGAAGGTGGAGGAGATGAGGATGTTGCGGTGGATGTGTGACTTACCAGGAGAGATAAGGTTAGAAATGAGATAGAGAAGGTGAAAGTGGCTTCGGTAGAAAACAAGATGCGAGAAGTGAGGTTGTGTTGGTCCGAACATGTGATGAGAAGGGATGTGTATGTTCCAGTTCAGAGGCTATGGATAGTTTTAGGCGGCGTAGAGGTAGGCCGAAGAAATATTAAAGAGAGATGATTAGGCAGGACATAGGGCAGTTACAACTTAAGAAAGACATGATCCTTGATAAGAAGGTGTGGAGGACGCAGATTAGGGTAGAGGGCTAGCAGGTAGGAGTACGTAACAGTACTAGGAAAGAGTGCTCTATTTGTATTGATGCATATAGTGTCTTGTAGCCTCTTGTTCATGGTGTTTTAGTGATGTCTATAATTTTGTATAACAGATTTATAATATTACTTTGTGGGGTGTCTTGTTTTCTTTATGATCTAGCGGAGTGTCACCCCTTGTGTGTTGTCTGCTTTTATATTTTTTTGTTATATTTGTTATCTGTCCTGAGTCAGGGGTCTATCAGAAACAACCTCTCTACTTCATTTGAGGTAGTGGTATGATCTGCGTACACCCTACCCTCCCAAGACCCCACTTTGTGGAAATGCACGGGATATGTTATTGTTGTTAGACGTATTATCTTCGATTAATTTTGTGAATTTTCTGTTTTATATTTGAACTTTCTTAATGAAAATTCTGACTTCGCTATTAAATTGATGATTATGTTATTTCTGGATCCAACTCAAATTGATTCAACAACAACAGATTCAGTATGTTCTTACTTAGTGAGGTCTGGGAGGATATTAAGTTTATACAGTTCATACCACCACTTCAGAGGTGAGACAGAGAAATTATTTTCGATAGGTCCCCGGCTCAAGATGAAACAATCTAGAAAAGAAATAGTAAAAGTATAAGATAGAGTAGAAATTACAACACCCAATAATACCATAGATATGATTCACCAAGTAATATAACAAACGATACAATATTTTGAAATAATATTAATACTAACGCTACTAAATACGGATAACAAAATCCCCCAACCCGAATTGATTCCAATGAGATATATAGAGGCGCAAAATTAGCTGTAAAATTATAATAATTCAATCTATTGGTGTTTAGACTAATTATTGAGATAAATTTAATTTAATTTAGTTACCCAATAAAATGAGATTTAGAGATAATAAATTATAAGCAGTTTATATTATTATTTTAAATCTAAGATAGAGAAATTCTTTTAGATGGACCTCTGGTCAAGACAAAATTTATTTTAAAAAGATATACGAACAAATAAAATAAATAGTAACACTACAATATATAATAACAAAAATAAGAACAAAATAATACTACAATTTGTTAAAAGTTGATTGATATTATCGTGTACGAATATATAAGTTGGTGATGTCCCTAGTTGGCTGTCACTGGCCCTATGAAATAATTGATAAAAGTTCTCATGCAAAATAGTAATATATTGTCATTATGGCCATCAAGTAGGGACAAAATTACTTTTTGAGATTAATTTCAGCACTTTTTTCTTTCTTTTTAATAATTGACAAATTAGAAAAATCAAAGGGACTACATCAATATTTTCATTTGCAAGTAATATAATGTTGAAAATTACAAGTTGTACAAAGCTTTTTTTCTAATTAAAGTAAGATAAGATGATCTAATCTCATCAACACTTTTCTATTATATTGCAAGTTTTTTTATAATTAAAACAAATTAAATTTGTTTAGTTACCATTTGTAGAGAGATACTCCTTTTGAACATTACAAATATCCAAAAAAAGAATTCTTCTTGTATTTTCCGCACCCATTTGACACTTGTTTCATTTTTCTATTTTGTCAAGAAAATATCAGTGCTAAGTTTCTATAAATGTTACGTATACTAGTAGAGATAATATTGAAGTCTTTTGTCTTTAATTAAATATTTAGAGTTAAAGTGCTGAATAAAATAAAATAAATTTTTTAGTAAAAATTGCTTCTTTTTAGTGACCTTTCGTGATGTAATCTCAAATTATTTAAGACCCCAAAATGAATACAAAAAATTGGAGAGGACCCCATCCCCCTAAAATAATAATAATAATAATAATATGGGAGTTGTTCATTGTTAAGAGGGATGTAAACCACCAACGTGGGTTATGGTGCAGTGGATGAGGCTGCTCTATCCTTAACCAAAGGTCGAGGGTTTCGCCCTGGGTATAGAGAAAACTCTGTTGGGAGCGCTGCCACCTTAATGGGCCAGCAACACGCGATTCGAATTAATTGAGGTTCCAATACGGACATCAGACACAGAATGAGAAATAAAAAAAAAGAGGGATGTAAACCTAACTAGTTTAATTTGGAGTCTAGGGAGAACCTATTTATGGAAAATTTATGTGCACATAATGTGTAAATTAAATCAAATATGCTCATATGAGTATATGACACGTGTTTAGTATTAAAAAATGTGATTTAATGACCAATGAAATGAGTTGATAATTATGAAGTTTTAAGTTCAAATTCGAAATGAGCTAAAAATATTATCAAGTGATCTTTTTTATATGTCTAAGCTATTTGGTTATCGGTATATGTTAATGAGAGGTAGTTGATACTCTATTAAACTAATTGAGTAAATTGAGAATGTGCAAATTGATTCAAACGTCATGATTTTAAAAAAAAAAAAACAGGCTTTTGATCACTTAACAATAACTAAATAATATATATATTGCTATCTTAAAACTTTTATTTAACCATAGAAGAGTCGAGTAGTACTCCCTCCATCCCATGTTGTTTGTCTACTTTCATCTTAAAATATATCTTAAAAATTATATAAATAAAAAACATTTTTACTAATTTAACCATTAACTCTTTTTTATGCACTTAATTTATGTGCTTTATTCAAGCAATTACATGCACTCTTTGTAAAAAATAAAATGAGAAAAAAATAATTTTATTTTATTTTGATTTTATAACAAGTATTTCCTTCATTTATTTTTACCAGCTTAGTGTACGCGCTTTGCGCGTGTATCTCACGTCAATTAATTAAATTATTTATAAAAAGAATAAAAATTATTAAATCATAAACAACAATTGATGTTATTGATTTCAAAGTTTTAAATATTAGAAAAATCTTTAAATAATTATTTCTTAACGTTAGAAATTAATTAAATGATATTGTCAAGACAATATCACAATTTGCAAGCCAATATTTCAAGTACGTGTAGTGAATTATGATTCTTAGCTGAAGCGTAAAGAAAATCAGAAATACTTATTACAAATAAATAAAGAGAAAAGATATCTTCCCCCTGAACTTGTCCTCTCTCAACAATTGATGTTATTGATTTCAAAGTTTTAAATATTATGAAAATCACTAAATAATTATTTCTTAACGTTAAAAATTAATTAAATGATATTGTCAAGACAATATCACAATTAATTTAAATGTGATATTGTCAGGAATAAAAGTATATTTTATTTAAATGATGACACACGTGCAAAACACGTACACTTACCTAAATAAAATATATTTTTTTCTTTCTATGCATATATATATTTTTTTTAAATGTTTTGATTCCTAAAATTGTTAGGAATCTTCTTTTTTTTTTCATGCGTTTTTTTCTAACTATCAATTTTGGTTCTTATTTTTTTTCTAAAAATTTGCATAGGATTCCTAATAAAAAATTTCTCACATTAAATTAATTCCTTTTATGAATGAGATTCTTATCCTAAATATTTGAATAATAATTATTTTAAATATTTGTATCCTAAACAATTTGCTAGTTTAGGATAGTGCGTTGCACGTGAATTTTAATTGGTTATCATCAAGACATTACTTTTAATACAATGTAAAATAAAATTTTGAATGAAGCTATTTTAGAAATCCTAAATAATCAACATTAGTATCCCGTATTAAGAAAATATTACGAAAAATTTATACGACAGTGAAGAAAACATGTCAATTAGACATCAAAAGCAAAAAATAAAAACATGTACGAGCCTAAAATTACTACCAACACAATGCTCCCCGACTCCCGCCAATTGAGAAACAAGTCAAAACATAACTACATACTAACCTTCTATCCTAATTTGGGACATTCATACCATCTTATCTAATGCACAAACAAATATACTACATGCATACAATAACATTAGAACTAAATTGCATATAAAAGCTACCACCATTATAAAAAAAATATTATTCATAAATCAAAATGAATTTAACCTTCTTCCCTAATTCATTACCTCCTTACCCTCCAATCTAATGCAACTCTATAAAGAATCACAAATTTCTTAAAAACAAATATACTACGGCATGCAACAATATTAGAAGTTGCACATAAAATGTATGATATTACAAAAAATATGATTCATAAATAAAAAATGAACCTTCTGTCTAATATGTAACCCGTATACTCTCTTATCTAATGCACTTGTATAAAAAAAAATCACTAATTTCTAAGAATAAATATATTGCAAGCAAACAACAATATTAGAACAAAACTGTACATAAAAGCTACAATAATACAAAAAATATGACTCACGTGTACTCAAAAAGAATTTAACCTTTTTACCTTATTTTGCAACTTCAATACTCTTGCGTCTAATGCACCTGTATAAAAAAGAACCACAAAATTCTTAAAACAAATAGAATATGGACATGTAACCATGTATGTTTCTATAAACTTTAATCAAATTATTAGTTTAAATAGAATCGTAGATTTTTTTATATATAAAGTAAATTTCTATGATTTATAAGTGTTAAATGTTAATATTCAATACAAAAAATATGATTCACGTGTACTCAAAAAGAATTTAAGCTTTTACCTTATTTTGCAACTTCAATACTCTTGTGTCTAATGCACCTGTATAAAAAAGAACCACAAAATTCTTAAAACAAATAGACTATGGACATATAACCATGTATTCTATAAATTAAACTTTAATCAAATTATCACTTTAAATAAAATCGTAGATTATTTTTATATATAAAGTAAATTTCTATGATTTATAAGTGTTAAATGTTAATATTTAACACACAAAAAAGACTCATAAATCCAAAAGATAGGTGTTTTATTTGTAACTTACCATTTTTTTTTTACTAAATTAATAATAAAACAAAAATATTGATTTGTTTTCTAACTACATTAATAAAACAAGTTAGCTGATTATTTTTCAATTTTCGTCCTCTTTTTATCATATATTTTGATTTTTTGTTTTACTTTTTGTGAGAGAAGTAAAAGTGCAAAAGTGAAAACACTTTTCAAAATATAATTTGGAATTGAATTTAAAATTTATGGCCGAACACTACATCTTTTACTAAAGTGAAATACTTTTTTAAAAAAAGTAAAAAATTCCCATGACCAAACAACACAAAAATAAGAAGAAAACACTCACCCAAAAATCATGAAGACGTCTCAATCACATGTTGTACATGAATTTTTATTCACATACACATCATGTGGAAGGCAACAATAAATAAAACTATATTAAAGAAGCGTAATATTTTTAAAAAATTAAAACTAAAAACACAAAATCTATCTATTGGAAGAATAATTTCCTATTCAAATGTCATTCTATTATTTGTGGGACAAAAGAATGCCCAATATATATATAAAAAAAAAGTTACCATGAAAGAATTGATCAAACATAGAAAAATTCTTTTCTAATGGGAAAGGACTCTTAATTTAAAATTCATACTTATTTTTGGTGTACAACTACAACTTCGTATTTTCCCCTCTTTTTTTTCGTATACTATTTACAAGCTCCAGTTACCTTATATTTATAGGATTTTTTTAAGACTCTTTATTTATTACCATACTTACACAAGGAAAGAAAATCTATCAAGATTAATTAGCTATATATTTGCCTCTTACCATATAGTTTAGGACTCTTTAATTTTTTAATATTATAATTAATAATTAATATTATAAAGTTGATTAAAGAAAATTAGAGAAAAGGGGTGAAAAGATGATTTTGTCTATTGCAAAGTCTTTTAATGAAGGGCAAAAAATTCAAATCACGGTCTTCACACTTTTAATATATTAGAGATATAGATTATAGATTCTAGATATAGATTTGTCATATTTTAGTGTGACAAGTTCATTAGAAAATAATAACTGACATGATATTTTAGCTCACTATTTCTATTAATTAATATTTAGCAGTATTAAGTTTTGAAAAATCATTTGAGAAATAAGTAACTAATGTTAACGTTTTTGAGGTTTTTTTTTTAAATCTTTTCTTGTTATATCAGAAATGACAAATAAAAATGAACGAAGAGAATAATTTGAAAGCATATATTTTTAGTAATGTAGATATAAATAATAATAAATGGAAGTACAATAACATACTAATATAACTCATAATTTTTTTTTTAGAGTAAGTAAAGTGTTTGACGATTTTATTCCTGTCTAAAGGTAGAGAATTTGTTTCTATAGATGAATGCGAGGATCAATATTCTTTTCCATGTGCTATAATGTATGCAGATCTTATCTCTATCTAGAATTAAAGATGGAGTAGTCGTTTCTAACAGACGAACGGAAGGTATAATACTTTTTTCTATATATGAAATGGGAATCTTAGAGTAACCGACAAAGTTGCCATCATCTGATCTGAACGGAGAGTAGGAAGAAGAGAAGGAGGTTCTCACACAGAGTCGCACACCGATTTGACCTGAAAACGGTTCGTTCCCGCCGTTTCGCTCGTTTGCCCATCCAAACGGCCCCGCCGATCCACCGCCCGCCTGGAATCTCCGATCGATTTTCGGCTCAAAGCACGCCTGAACTCTGGACACATCCAGAAGGTCAATGGGCCGAATAAACTCTCCTGAGATTGAAAAAATAACATACGAAACTCAGCTTTACTTAGATAGGGCATTGACTGAGGCCATGACGTCAGGTCGTGAAACAACCTCCGGTAAAAATGCTACATAAGATTACGAACAAATGACCATTATATTCAAACTCTTTCTCTGAAACTCATGATAACGAAAGCTTTAATACATCGAATATTTTTTTTTTTTTTTTCAATTAGTATTACTTTTGTTCTATGTATGGTAATGGTATGCAGTGTTGGCAAGGCAATACATTAGCCAATCTTTGTGTGAACTTTTTTCACCTTTGCGTGCTCAAAGACAGAGTCCCAGTCAGCCCTGGACGGTGCCATTTTGCTGACTTGCTCTTGTCCTTTCTCTCTCTCTCCTCTCTTATTACCTCATACTATACATTATATTTGTCTTTCAACACACACACACACACACACACACACACACACTTTTTTTCTTTTTAGCTTTTTGGAACTTTCAGACCATCTCTCTACATACGCTGAACAATTCAAGATTCCTGTCTTTTTTACTGTTTGAGTATTTTTTTTTGCTTGTTGCAACTACCCCATGTTTCAATTTTTATTTTTTTTTCATTTTTTTTGTTGACTACCATCTTTGACCTTGTAAAGGAACTATCTTTATCTTAAGGGGTTTAAGATTGTGGGGGAAAAAAAGACTATCTTGGAAGTGTTTGGACCATTTTTTTGGTTCTTGGGTTTATGTTGATTGACTTGTAGAAGTGTTGTGAGTTTTTTTGGGGTTGTTGATTTTGTGGGTATTTGGTCAACCACTTTGGTGTAATTTGGTGGTGCATATTTGATCCTTTTGGAGGGTCAAAAAGGTTGAAGGTTTTTCTAGGGTTTATGGATGATTAGGTATGCCCCCTTTTCACTTTTTTTTTTGTTGGTTTATTGGTATTATTGTTGTTGTTGTTGAATTTGAGCTGAAAGACAGTTAAAGTTGAAGTCTTTATTAGAATTGGTGGATTGAATTTAGTCCAAGTTGTTGTTGTTGTTGGTGGTGGTGGTGGTGTTCAGGTGGTTTAAGGCTTTAAAGTGTTAATTGAGAAATGCAATAATTATCTTTTACATGTTTATGACTCTTTAGGATTTTTATAATAATACTAATGATTAGGGATTTTCATTGAGTTATCATTTAGGTATGCCCCCTTTTTTCTCTTTTTTTGTTTTGTTTATTGGTGTTATTGTTGTGATTTTTGTTGTTGTTTGTGAATTTGTTTGTGATTTTTTTTTATGTTGTTGTTGTTATGGTGGTTTAAGTGGTAAGTGAGAAATGTGATGATTATCTTTTTCATGTTTATGCTCTTGATGATTATAAATTAATACTTATGTTAGAGGTTCTTAATTGGATATTGTTTTTGGTTATTTTTGATTGTTTTGTCTTTTAATTTTATGAGTTTGCAACTGAGGCACAATTAGAGCAGCCTGGTGCTCTTCCCGTTTTGTGCGGGGTTCAGGGAAGGGATAGACCACAAGGGTCTATTGTACACACAGGCTTACCTTGCATTTCCGCAAGAGCTATTTCCATAGCTCGAACCCATGACCTCCTAATCATATGGAAGCGACTTTATTAGTTACGCCAAGGCTCTCCTTCCTGCAATTGAGGCACAATTGTGTTTTTTAAATTTTAATGAATTTCATAATTTTGCGCCCATCGCTAGAATTGGATGCTTTTCACTCACTAAGGTGCATAAAACCCCTTAGGATAGATATAGGTGCATCTACTGTTTTATGCACTGATTGATTTTCGAGATTCCTCTAACTATGCCAATATCAGACTTCAAATTTGTTCTACTCAATAAACGTCAAGACATGCTGGTATATGCATTATGTGCTGACTGATAGAAATGCAGTACACTAAACCTTACTATATCTCTCTTTGGATATTCTAAGCCTTGTTGTGACCGGGTACAAAATTAGAATCTAGATCTTAGACCAAGATTTGAAAAGTAATCTGTCACAAGAAAACCTTATTGTGTTGGAAAGTATTTAAATTTGATCAAGCTAATTCGATTGTCGTGGCGGGACAACTACTTCAAGGTGATTTTGACATCTTCATTCTTTCGTACCATTAGGCAAGACAAATGTAGAGTTTATAGTTTTTTTACTTTTAACTTGGAAACTGCAGCAACATAACTCAGTTTAAGTGTTAATCTAGGTGGCTATTATCATTTTCTCGTCATTATCTTTTTGTCACTGGTAAAAAAAGAAGTCATATTATCTTTTTGTCATATAGGGAACTTTGGAAAACTTTGGATGCCTTGTTATTATTAATGCAATACTATACCTGATTTTTTTTTTTAAAAAAAAGGAACTTTGGAAGGTTTAATTAGGTGGTGATCTTGCGCTTGCAATGGCTTGAATCCCCCCCCAGTCTCCTTTTTTTTCTGGCAAATCACGTCTACTCAGTTATTCACAGCTTTCTTAGTATAACTTGACATATCATTGTCCAGATGAAAGAGAAGTTGAAAGTGACATATTTCTCCTGAATGTGACGGAAAGGAGATGTCTTTCTGTTCATGTAGCTCCAAAGAGCAGGAAAGAATGCTTGATAAGATTCTCATCTTTGTGGATTGCTTCTCTTTGATGCATTTTTCCCTTTGATTTCTTGAGCCGAGGGTCTATTGGAAACAGTCTCTCTACCTCCGAGGTAGGGGTAAGGTCTGCATACACTCTGTCCTTCCCCGACCCCACTGGATATGTTATTGTTGTTGATAAAGCCCTTTGATGCATTACGAAAGGCACAATGGTGCTAATATCAGGGTAATATATTTTCTTCCACCTGCTAATAGCAAATAATCCTTCATAGTGGCTGGTGGGATGGATGAGTATTGAAAATTGGAACGTAGCGTGCACCTAGTTGAAACAACTTGCTGCTGCAAAGCATACATCTAAAATATCAAAATTAATGCTTTTCTGGATGTTAAGGTCAAATGATACAACATTTCAACTTGGCTGGCTTAACAATGAGATTGATGGTTAAATGTATTTGACATCTGAAACTTTTAAGACAATATTTGACATTTAGTTCTCTTTGCTGGATATCATTCTAGAACCGTACCTCCTATATTTTATATCAATGCTGGATGTACTCGTGCACAATTATAGGAACTTATTCCAAATACGGGTGTGTGTGACTTCTTGGCATGTACATGTGGTCTTTTCCAATTGCACTGTAATTTGAAGAATCTGTATCACATAGGCATATGTCTCATCTTTTCGACACGGGTATGGAAGGGCAAAAGGAAGGATCATTTAGCTTACACATTAAATTGCGTTTCAGTATTCTTGGGGAAGGGGAAAATGTCGTAAGGTAAAGAATATCAACTCTTCTTCCATAGGTGCAATTTCTCCACCGTCTTTGCTTTAAGTTCAGAACTACTAGCATGATCTAGCATTTGCTTTTCAATATAAACTTATTTGCTTTTCAAGCTTTGCTCTATTTCAATGAGGAAAATGGCCAAAAGGGGAGGTAAAAATCGCGATTTTCAAGTAAAAGGCGACAGATGTTAAATATACCTACCTTGTGTGTTACTGTTATGACAATGTTGAAAATTGTCACTCCCAGTGAATTTTTCTTTGTTTTTCTCTTGGTAGGTGATTCTGTTTAAGATCAAAATATGGTTTCTAAAGATCGCAAAAAAACTTCTGGATCTCCAAAAGTACAAGTTGGAGAGATAGATACAAGTGCACCATTCCAGTCTGTCAAAGATGCTGTTAACTTGTTTGGTGAAGGTGCATTCTCAGGGGAAAAACCTGCAATCAGGAAGCCAAGACCTCAGTCCGCAGAGGTAAATGATACTGTGGTTCAAATATGTATATCGCTATGATTTATTTTATCTGCACTCAGATCTTTGTAAGTTGTAATTTGTCTTTTACATCAACTAAGTCATGCTGTCTCTAGATTTCTGCGTGCATGCATCAAAATTTTGTCTGGTATGTGTGTCCTTGAAGCATCTTCTTTCTTGATTAATTCAAATGTTTTCATATGGTGGTTAATGACTTTGGAGGGTTCATATTATTTGCTGCGTCGTTTTAGAGTGTCAAAACTTTTGCACTAAAGACATTCATACTCGAGTCTTTTAAGCGGTCGTTTGGTTAATAGTCCCGGGATATAAAATGCAGGATTATTTATCCCATCTTTTATACCATGTATATGGGATACGTTTATCCCATATACATGGTGGGATAACTAATCCTGTGATAGCTAATATCGGGATTAATTATCCCGGGATAATTCTTTCCCAACCAAACAACCCCTGAGTACTGAATGTAACATGAAGTCAGGTGCTCTCAGGAGTGAATGAATGCAAAAACTATTTACACCTAGCGTAGTTAGTGTTCAGAGATTGCAATTAAATAGCCTCACCTAAGTACACTTATTTTATGTTGCTTGCAGAGGGTACTGGCAAAGGAAACGCAGCTTCACTTAACCCAGAAAGAGCTGAACAAGTTGAAGGAACAGTTGAAAAATGCCGAAACCACTAGAGCTCAAGCACTTGCTGAGCTTGAAAGGGCAAAACGAACCGTTGATGACCTCACAAAAAAACTTAAAATTGTTTGTGAGTCGAAGGATTTGGCTGTCAAGTCGACAGAAGCAGCAAAGAGTCAGATGAGCAAACTTGAAGCACCAACTGATGGGTCTGTTATGGGGAAGGATGGTTCTTGGAATGTGGATCTGGAAACTGCAAGAGAGAACTATATGGCTGAAATAGCTAATCTTGATAAAGCAAAACAGGAGCTGAGGAAACTCCGCCAGGATTGTAATACATTTAGGGAGGAAAAAACTGGCGCTATTGAGCAGGCAGCAGAAGCTGAGCGTACTGCCAAAGCAAATATGGAAAGAGCTGGTGAGCTCTCCAAGGAAATAGCAGCTGTCCACGAGTCGGTTGGTCAGCTGAAACTTGCCTGTGTGCAAGAGCGGGAAGAGGAAGCAAAGATTTATGCTGAAAAGAATGTCCAGAAGCAGTCCTACAAGGCTAAACTTGAAGAGTCAGCGGAGAAGTTACGTGCTTTGAGGAAAGAGACTGATGTGGATTTAGCCAAGAGTCTCGAAGCACAGTTAGCTGAAAAAATGTCTGAAATTGAAACTTTGAAGAAAGAGATGGACAGCGCGAAGTCTTCTGACCTTGATAAGGTGAAAGTTGTTACTGCAGAGCTGGATGATGCGAAGGATTCACTGCATAAAGTCGCAGAAGAAGAGACTACTCTCCAAACCTTGGTGGAGACCCTTAAACTGGACCTTGAGAATATCAAGAAAGAACATTCTGATCTGAAAGAAAAGGAGGCAGAGACGGAATCACTTGCCGGGGGTCTGCATGTCAAGCTCCAGAAAGCCAAATCCGAGCTTGAAGCAGCAATTGCAGAAGAAGCCAAAGCAAGAGGTGCTTCTGAAGAAATGATCTCTACTCTCCACCAGCTGACCTTGGAGACTGAAAACGCGAAGCTTGAAGCTGAAGAAATGAAAATGCAAGCAGAAGTATTAAAGAAAGAAGCTGAAGCCGCTAGAGTGGCACTTGAAAAAGCAGAAAAGAAGCTTGAGGTGGCGATGGAAGAAGCTGAAGAAGCAAAATCAGCTGAGACTAGGGCTCGTGATCAAATTAAGATTTTATCTGAAAAAACCACAGCTGCACGAACCTCAACTTCCGAGTCTGGTGCTTGTATCACTTTATCAAAGGATGAGTATGAATCATTGAGCCGTAAAGTTGAAGAATTTGATAATTTAGCTGAAATAAGAGTGGGAGCTGCAATGGCTCAGGTAGAGGCCGTGAAAGCTAGTGAAAACGAGGCCCTCAAGAAGTTGGAGGCAACTCAAAAGGGGATTGACGATATAAAAATCGCTACTCAGGAAGCCTTGAAGAAGGCAGAGATGGCAGAAGCTGCCAAGAAGGCTGTAGAAGGTGAGCTTAGAAGGTGGCGGGAGCGTGAGCAAAAGAAGGCAGCCGAGGCAGCTTCTCGTATTCTTGCTGAAACACATACGAACTACGGATCATCTCCTCAAAGTTACACAGTTCAGAAGGAGAAACCATCGGAGAAATTCGTGGAGTCACCATCAAAGATGCACCCACCGGTTGAAACCAAGAAGCAAAACACACAAGAGAAGATAACGGAAACACGCAAGTTGCAGAAAGCAATGACGTCAGTGTCGAAGAAGAAGGTATTGATGCCTAGTATCAGTGGCATTTTCCACAAGAAGAAAAACCAAGTAGAAGGAAGTTCTCCATCATATCTTCCTGGAGAGAAGCCTGTTTGGTAGCACTTTTGCCATAGCATTTTGTGCAAAATTTGTGTGGTGGATAGGAACTCGATCATTTTGCCATGGATTGTGTGTATATCTGAAACCTGTGGAGCACCAACTTTCTTTCCCCTTTCATTTTTAGTATTTATTGTGTGTCTTCATGTTCTTAGAGTTATATAAAATTGCCTCCTATAATAATAACATCCTTGACTTCCATTGGAACAGAAAAAAGTATTGAGTTTTTTTTTTTTGATTACTTTCTATTGCTATTCACCGCGCATAGCGGTAACTTTAATGCACCGGGTTGCCTTTTTTTTACTTCCTATTGCTAATATGTTCTTTTCCTTTTGGAGTTAGCATGAGCAGTAAGCAGGATCCTTTCGTTGCGTGCTTTTTGAAAGTGTTTTTAAGTGTATTTTATTGAGAAGTACTTTTGAGGAAAATGCTACTTTTTAAAACTTCTACTATCTCTTGAGGACCAGAGTTACTAATATTCTCCCAAAAGTTCGGCCAATCACCCAAGAAGTACTTTGAGGAAAAGGCTACTTTTTAAAACTTCTGAAAAAGCAACTTCTGCTATCTCCAGAGAGTCAAAATCACTTATAAACTCGGCGAACTACCTAAGAAATACTTCAAGGAAATTATGCTTTTTAAAACTTCTGAAAAACAACTTCCTCTATCTCTAGAGAGCCAGAATTACTAATTTTCTCCCAAAAGTTCGGTCAACCACCTAAGAAGTACTTTGAGGAAAAGACTACTTTTTTTAACTTCTGAAAAAGCAACTTCTGTTATCTCAGCGAACTACGTAAGAAATACTTCGAGGAAATTGTACTTTTTAAAACTTCTGAAAAACAACTTCCTCTATCTCTAGAGGGCCAGAATTACTAATTTTCTCCCAAAAGTTCGGCCAACCACCTAAGAAGTACTTTGAGGAAAAGGCTACTTTTTAAAACTTCTGAAAAAACAACTTCTGCTATCTCAGCGAACTACCTAAGAAATACTTCGAGGAAATTGTACTTTTTAAAACTTCTGAAAAACAACTTACTCTATCTCTAGAGGGCCAGAATTACTAATTTTTCTTCCAAAAGTTCGGCCAACCACCTAAGAAGTACTTTGAGGAAAAGGCTACTTTTTAAAATTTCTGAAAAAACTTCTGCTATCTCAGCGAACTACCTAAGAGATACTTCGAGGAAATTGTACTTTTTAAAACTTCTAAAAAACAACTTCCTCTATCTCTAGAGGGCTAGAATTACTAATTTTTCTCTCAAAAGTTCGGCCAACCACCTAAGAAGTACTTTGAAAAAAAGGCTACTTTTTAAAACTTCTGAAAAAACAACTTCTGCTATCTCAGCGAACTACGTAAGAAATACTTCGAGGAAATTGTACTTTTTAAAACTTCTGAAAAACAACTTCCTCTATCTCTAGAGGGGCAGAATTATTAATTTTCTCCCAAAAGTTCGGCCAACCACCTAAGAAGTACTTTGTGGAAAAGGCTACCTTTTTAAACTTCTGAAAAAACAACCTCTGCTATCTCAGCGAACTACTTAAGAAATACTTTGAGGAAATTGTACTTTTTAAAACTTCTGAAAAACAACTTCCTCTATCTCTAGATGGCCAGAATTACTAATTTTTTCCCAAAAGTTCGGCCAACCACCTAAGAAGTACTTCGAGGAAAAGGCTATTTTTTTAACTTCAGAAAAAGCAACTTCTGCTATCTCAGCGAACTACTTAAGAAATATTTCGAGGAAATTGTACTTTTTAAAACTTCTGAAAAACAACTTTCTCTATCTCTAGAGGGCCAGAATTACTAATTTTTTCCCAAAAGTTCGGCCAACCACCTAAGAAGTACTTTGAGGAAAAGGTTACTTTTTAAAACTTCTGAAAAAACAAACTCTGTTATCTTAGAGAACTACCTAAGAGATACTTCGAGGAAATTGTACTTTTTAAAACTTCTGAAAAACAACTTCCTCTATCTCTAGAGGGTCAGAATTACTAATTTTCTCCCAAAAGCTTGGCCAACCACCTAAGAAGTACTTTGAGGAAAATGCTACTTTTTTAAAATTCTGAAAAAACAACTTCTGCTATCTCAGCGAACTACCTAAGAAATACTTTGAGGAAATTGTACTTTTTAAAACTTCTGAAAAACAACTTTCTCTATCTCTAGAGGACCAGAATTACTAATATTTTCCCAAAAGTTCGGCCAACCACCTAAGAAGTACTTTGAGGAAAAGACTACTTTTTAAAACTTCTGAAAAAACAACTTCTGCTATCTCAGCGAACTACCTAAGAAATACTTCGAGGAAATTGTACTTTTTAAAACTTCTGCAAAACAACTTCCTCTATCTTAGGGGGTCAGAATTACTAATTTTCTCCCAAAAGTTCGGCCAACCACCTAAGAAGTACTTTGAGGAAAAGGCTACTTTTAAAAACTTCTGAAAAAACAACTTCTGCTATCTCAGCAAACTACCTAAGAGATACTTCGAGGAAATTGTACTTTTTAAAACTTCTGAAAAACAACTTCCTCTATCTCTAGGGGGCTAGAATTACTAATTTTTCTCCCAAAAGTTCGGCCAACCACCTAAGAAGTACTTTGAGAAAAATGCTACTTTTTAAAACTTCTGAAAAAACAACTTCTGCTATCTCAGCGAACTACCTAAGAAATACTTCGAGGAAATTGTACTTTTTAAAACTTCTGAAAAACAACTTTCTCTATCTCTAGAGGGGCAGAATTATTAATTTTCTCCCAAAAGTTCGGCCAACCACCTAAGAAGTACTTTGAGGAAAAGGCTACCTTTATAAACTTCTGAAAAAACAAATTCTGCTATCTCAGCGAACTACCTAAGAAATACTTCGAGGAAATTGTACTTTTTAAAACTTCTGAAAAACAACTTCCTCTATCTCTAGAGGCCAGAATTACTAATTTTCACCCAAAAGTTCGGCCAACCACCTAAGAAGTACTTTGAGGAAAAGACTACTTTTTAAAACTTCTGAAAAAACAACTTCTGCTATCTCAGCGAACTACCTAAGAAATACTTTGAGGAAATTGTACTTTTTAAAACTTTTGAAAAACAACTTTCTCTATTTCTAGAGGGCCAGAATTACTAATTTTTTCCCAAAAGTTCGGCCAACCACCTAAGAAGTACTTTGAGGAAAAGGCTACCTTTATAAACTTCTGAAAAAACAAATTCTGCTATCTCAGCGAACTACCTAAGAAATACTTCGAGGAAATTGTACTTTTTAAAACTTCTGAAAAACAACTTCCTCTATCTCTAGAGGCCAGAATTACTAATTTTCACCCAAAAGTTCGGCCAACCACCTAAGAAGTACTTTGAGGAAAAGACTACTTTTTAAAACTTCTGAAAAAACAACTTCTGCTATCTCAGCGAACTACCTAAGAAATACTTTGAGGAAATTGTACTTTTTAAAACTTTTGAAAAACAACTTTCTCTATCTCTAGAGGGCCAGAATTACTAATTTTTTCCCAAAAGTTCGGCCAACCACCTAAGAAGTACTTTGAGGAAAAGGTTACTTTTTAAAACTTTTGAAAAAACAAACTCTGCTATCTCAGCGAACTACCTAAGAAATACTTTGAGGAAATTGTACTTTTTAAAACTTCTGAAAAACAACTTCCTCTTTCTCTAGAGGGCCAGAATTACTAATTTTTTCCCAAAAGTTCGGCCAAACACCTAAGAAGTACTTTGAGGAAAAGGCTACTTTTAAAAACTTCTGCAAAAACAACTTCTGCTATCTCAACGAACTACCTAAGAAATACTTCGAGGAAATTGTACTTTTTAAAACTTTTGAAAAACAACTTTCTCTATCTCTAGAGGGCCAGAATTACTAATTTTCTCCCAAAAGTTCGGTCAACCACCTAAGAAGTACTTTGAGGAAAAGACTACTTTTAAAAACTTCTGAAAAAACAACTTCTGCTATCTCAACGAACTACCTAAGAAATACTTCGAGGAAATTGTACTTTTTAAAACTTCTGAAAAACAACTTCCTCTATCTCTAGAGGGCCAGAATTACTAATTTTCTCCCAAAAGTTCGGCCAACCACCTAAGAAGTACTTTAAGGAAAAGGCTACCTTTATAAACTTCTGAAAAAACAAATCCTGCTATCTCAGCGAACTACCTAAGAAATACTTCGAGGAAATTGTACTTTTTAAAACTTCTGCAAAACAACTTCCTCTATCTCTAGAGGGGCAGAATTATTAATTTTCTCCCAAAAGTTCGGCCAACCACCTAAGAAGTACTTTGTGGAAAAGGCTACCTTTTTAAACTTCTGAAAAAACAACCTCTGCTATCTCAGCGAACTACCTAAGAAATACTTCGAGGAAATTGTACGTTTTAAAACTTCTGAAAAACAACTTCCTCTATCTCTAGAGGGCCAGAATTACTAATTTTTTCCCAGAAGTTCGGCCAACCACCTAAGAAGTACTTTGAGGAAAAGGCTACTTTTTAAAACTTCTGAAAAAACAACTTCTGCTATCTCAGCGAACTACCTAAGAAATACTTCGAGGAAATTGTACTTTGCAAAACTTCTAAAAAACAACTTCCTCAACCTTTAGAGGACCAGAATTACTAATTTTTCTTCCAAAAGTTCAGCGAACCACCTAAAAAGTACTTTGAGGAAAAGGTTAATTTTTAAAACTTCTGAAAAAAACAACTTCCTCTATCTCCAAAGGGCCAGAATCACTTATAAACTTGGCCAACCACCTGAGAAATACTTCGAGGAAATTGCTACTTTATAAAACATTTGAAAAACAACTTCCTCTGTTTCTAGAGAGCCAAAATTACTAATTTTCTCCCAAAATCTCGGTCAACCACCTAAGAAGTACTTTGAGAAAAATGCTACTTTTTAACACTTTGAAAAAAACAACTTCTGCTATCTCTAGAAGGCCCGAATTACTTATTTTCTCTCAAAATGCTACGTAATACTTGTTATGAAAAATTACTTCTTAGAAATATAATTTGGCTTTCTTTTTTTGCCTAAGAGAACATTGAAATTAAGTATGAAATTTAAGAGTTAAGTATTATGTATGATGATGACGACTACAAAAATAAACTCAGTATATTTCCACATAGTGGGATTTGAAGAGGGTAAAATGTACCGGTCTATACCACTACCTTCAAAAAAATGGAGAGATTATTTTCGATAGTAAACAAAACCGTCAAAAGCATGAAACACGATTAATTTCTACCAAAAAATAAAAAATAAAGATAGAAGCTTATTATACAAAAATTAATATTATAAATATATAATATTATAAAACTATTCCAATAATATTTAACTAAAGAAGGCTTTCCAAATGGCCCAAATTACAAGTAGTCCTAGTAAAAGAAAAAAGGAAAAGGGCAGAGGAAGAAGTCAAAGTAATTATTATAACGTTCCCATTAGGAGCGTGAAAGAAGCTGTAGTTAAAATTAGATGTTTAATAATATTTGTTCAGGAAAATTAATAAATTTATTTATTTATTTATTTATATTTATTTTTTTAATTTTTTAAAATATTATTTAATATATTTTTTAAAATATTAAATTTATTATATTTAAAAATAACATAATAAAATTATTATTATCTAATATTTTTTAAAATATATATTAATTTAATAGTAATAAATAAATATTATTGGACGGAGAAAGTATTTATGTAGCCACAGATTTGGTGATTAATGAAAATGGCATCCCCTCTTGAAGTGAGTGAACTATTACAAAACAAAAATAAACAAAAGAGATCCACATAATAGATTATCTTATTCACTTATCCTGCTTCCTCCGTCCTAAATTTTCTAATTTGATTTTTTATTTTACTTGTCCCTTTTTATTAATTAAAAAGATTTTTTTTCTATATTTTATCTTTTGCATTAATTATTTTTTCTTCAAATTAAAATGTAAACATCATTTAATAGGGGCACTATGATAAACTAGTCATATTATTAATTATTTTTTTCTTAATTATTATGTCATATCAATTTGGGACGGATAATTTGGGATGAAAAGAGTATGAAATACTTTTTAAAAAATTATTATTCTCTCCGTTTCATTTTACGTGACACATTTTTTTTAATCCGTCTAAAAAAGAATGTCACTTTACTATAATTAGAAATAATTAAACTTTAAAATTCCTCTTTTAGCAAATGATTTATGGTCAAAAAAAATATCTAACATTGCATTACACAATAAATTTTAAAAGTCTTCCTTTTTTACTTAAATATCGTGCTAAGTCAAAGAATGCCACATCTCTAGTTTATCAATCATGTAAAACACTCTAAACATCATTAATTCCTAGTTGGTTGTCTAAAACAAATGAGTAAAACATCTAGTATCCCCTAAATTATGACCGAATTTCATGGGGGTCCTATTACCTCTGAACTAAATTTTAGCATATTTTTGTCTAACCTTTTTAGTTGACGTGACGTGGATCCCATTTTTATGTAATAAAGGTGTCACGTCAACACAAAAGGGTGAAAAAATACGTACACTAAAATTGACTTCAGAGGCAATTGGAGTGTGTCATAGCTAGAGGTGGGCGTTTGATATTCGGTTCGGTATTTCTAAAGTTCGGGTTCGGTAATTCAGTAATCGGTATTTGAACATAGATACCACATACCATACTTATAAACATCGGTTCGGTAATCGGTAAATTAAACTTCGGTTCGGTACGGTATTTGATAATATCATATTAAAGTTGGAGATGTGCAAATCAAAGAGTATATTTAATAGAAACCCTATTTAGTATTCTTTTTGTTGCTTTTTACGAATATATTACCAAAGTCCAACAAATTCTTTGGGATGACTAATACTATTGTTTATTGGGTTGGGTTAGACACACACACATATACACTATCTTGTACCGAATCCAATCCCGAATATCAAAATATTAAAATTTTACTCCCAAATACCGAATTATCAAATTTTTCGTTCGGTTCGGTAATTCGATTTTCGATATTTTATGCCCAGCCCTAGCCGTTATGCCCAGCCCTAGCCGTAGCAACTTTGAACATAATTCAAGGGCTTAATGAATGCTTATCTCAAAGCAAATCGAACAAAATGTAAGGATTAAACGTATCACTTATTTAGGAACGGAGGGATGGAATAGTAGTAGCAACGAGTTTCTTGACTATTCCACACTATCAATGTAGCCGTTGGAGCAAAACATGGGGGGCTTTAGTTTCCTAATTCAATGTGGACCAGCTGAAATAACTAGTTCTACAAAGTAAACAAATCTACATGAAAACTAGCCGTTATAAAACCTTATACTAATAATTTACGTGAACACCATAATATTCTTCTGCTAAATTTGTCTACTTCAACCTTAACCGTTCGTTACCTCTTAATATTCCCTCCATTTTCTCTATCTTCACTCACATGCTCTTGTTTCATTGCTTAGTATATATCTCTCCCTCTTTCTCTGCTCTTCATTTGTAACTTTCTTTCTACCTCTCCCTAAGTTTATGGATAGGTCAATGAGTCGAATCAGAGATCATAGTCGTCTTTTGTTGGTTCTTGTAATAATAATAGTGTTTTCCATTTCTCCGTTTGTATCAGCTAGTCGGAGTAGAACGGATGGGGTCATTGTGAAGCAGTCTGATTTTCAAGCTCTACGAGCGATAAAGAATGAATTGATTGATTTTCGAGGAATATTGAAGAGCTGGAACGACAGTGGTCTCGGGGCTTGCGGTGGAGGTTGGTTGGGAATCAAGTGTGTGAACGGGGAAGTCATCGCGATACAGTTACCATGGAAAGGATTGGGTGGCAGAATATCCGAGAAGATAGGACAATTGCGAGCCCTTAGAAAGATTAGTCTTCACGATAATGTGATTGGTGGTGTTGTTCCAACTTCTTTAAACTTGTTACCAAATTTAAGAGGTGTTTATCTGTTCAATAATCGGCTTTCGGGTTCGATTCCACCATCAATTGGAAGAAGAAGTCCAGTTCTTCAGACTCTTGATCTTAGCAACAACCAACTCACTGGTACTGTCTCTCCAAATCTTGCGAATTCCGCCAGGTTATACAGACTCAACTTGAGCTACAATGCACTTTCGGGGTCGATCCCAGTAAGTTTAACTCGATCCCCTTCTCTTACTTTTCTCGCACTTGAACATAATAATCTTTCTGGTTTTATTCCTGATAAGTGGGGCGGTATGGTTAGCGCGAACAAGTCGTACCAACTTCAGTATCTTACACTTGATCATAATAGTCTATCTGGGAAAATTCCAGCTTCGATTAGTAAGTTAAGTATGCTCGAGGAGATTAATCTGAGTGATAATCGTATTAATGGGACCATTCCTGATGAATTAGGCGGTCTATCGCGGCTTACTGTTCTCGATTTATCTAATAATCTCATAGATGGAGCTATTCCTGCTAGTTTTTCGAACCTTTCAGCTCTTGGTACTTTGGTTTTAAAGAGTAATCTACTCGATAACCAAATCCCAGAGGACATTGATAGATTGAAAAACCTTTCAATGCTGGATTTGAGTAACAACAAATTCGTTGGTCGTATTCCAGCTACTATTGGAAATATTTCCGGACTTGCCTCACTTGACTTATCTGAAAACAATTTCACCGGTGAAATTCCAAACTCTCTTGTTTCGTTGGAGAATCTGACTTCGTTGGATGTCTCTTATAACAATCTTTCCGGGATTGTCCCATCTCTTCTTTCTAAAAAGTTCAATTCAAGTGCTTTTGTTGGAAATCTACAACTTTGTGGATATAGTCCCTCAACTCAATGTGCTTCACCGCCCCCTCAGACTCTTCCTTCTCCTGTTAGCGGGGTTGTGAAGCCTCACCATCGCAAACTTAGTACCAAGGATATCATTCTCATAGCGTCAGGAGCTCTTCTAGTTGTTCTACTTCTTTTGTGCTGCATGTTACTTTGCTGCTTGATTAGGAAAAAGGCAAATTCGAAAGCGAAAAATGGTAGCAAAGCCAGTGGCCTAGCTACTACCACAGGGAGAGGTGCAAAGGCGGTTCCAGAAGTAGCAGGGACTGAAGTTGAATCAGGTGAAGCTGGTGGAAAGCTAGTCCATTTCGATGGACCTTTCGTGTTTGCAGCAGACGACTTGTTATGTGCCACTGCAGAGATCATGGGGAAGAGCACTTATGGGACAGCATATAAGGCAACATTGGAGGATGGTAATCAAGTTGCTGTGAAGAGGCTACGCGAGAAGATCACAAAAGGGCAGAAAGAATTTGAAGCTGAGGTTGCTGAATTAGGAAAGATTCGACACCCAAATATTTTGGCGCTTAGAGCGTATTACTTGGGACCAAAAGGCGAAAAGCTTCTTGTCTATGATTATATGCCTAATGGAAGTCTCTCATCCTTCCTCCATGGTAAAATCGTCTACGCTCACTGTTTGTGTATATTCTTTTTGATGTTCCTAAATCATGTTGACGATCCTAACGAACATATTTGTGTTCGCTATATGCAGCTAGAGGTCCTGAGACAACGATAGACTGGCCTACAAGGATGAGGATTGCTATCGGTATAACAAAAGGAATCTGCTTTCTGCATACCAAAGAAAACATAATACATGGGAATCTTACGTCAAGCAACATACTGCTTGATGAACAAAACAACCCAAAGATTGCGGATGTGGGACTCTCCAGGCTTATGACTACTGCTGGAAACACCAACGTGATTGCCACTGCAGGCACGCTAGGTTATCGTGCACCGGAACTTTCCAAAATCAAGAATGCAAGTACCAAGACTGATGTCTATAGTCTTGGAGTGATCATTTTGGAGCTTTTAACTGGAAAATCCCCTAGCGAGGCTACGGATGGTCTCGATTTGCCACAGTGGGTAGCTTCCATTGTGAAAGAGGAGTGGACTAATGAAGTGTTTGATGTGGAACTTATGAGGGATGCACCTAATATTGGAGATGAGTTGCTTAATACATTGAAACTGGCTTTGCACTGTGTTGATCCTACACCAACTGCTCGGCCAGAAGCTCCGCAAGTACTACAGAAATTGGAGGAGATAAAACCAGAGCTGATGTTAGCAGCCACCAGTTCTGGAGATGATGGCACAGCAGTTCAAGAAAAGAGTGAATAAAACTCTGTTGCTTCACAAGGTTGATTGAAACAAGTGTGGAAATTTTTTTGAGCTTTTTTACTATATATCTATTCGTCTATTCTTTCATTATTCTTTCACAAGATCTACTAGTAAACTGTATATAAGAGTTTGGGATTGCTACATAGGTTTTACTGATGAGAAAAACATTTTGTTCAATTCTTTCTCTTTATTCATTGTAATGTACCGATAAAATAAATGCATACCTATTTTTTTCATGAGATATAGATTGATTCGTCTTACATGTTATATGTATTTTACGACTTTGAATGTATTTGCAACACTAGCTAATTTGGCAAAACTGAGGGTAAATGAAACCATCTTGGACGAGTATGCCAAGCAACTAAGCTACTAAGATTCTCCCAAGGAACCATGAGGTCAAATCCTGGTGTAGTAAAAAAATATTAGGTTATTTCTTAACATCTATCCAAACTTTGGACAAAGTCACCCCATATTTGTATTGGTGGAGGTGATAGGTACTTGTGGAGTTAGTCGAGTCACACGCAAGCTAGCCTATGCACCAGATTTATCAAAAGAGAGTAAGGGGGCGATTCTCAAATTCCACTACTGTTATGTGATCGCTAGTTTGGGATTCAGGCGTAATTGGCTACTGTATGTGGTTCAACTATACTACAGGTCTGCATAGTTAAGTTACTACCAGAACGAATCATTTTTGGCTTACACCGGATAACAAAGCTCAAAAGTTTTGATTGTTTACCTTGTGATAAAAATGGATGTACATATTTTCTTTTGAATTTTGTTTAGAATTCCAAATAGGGATTGGAGAAGAACAGTTGAATTTCTAAGTCCCTCTCAGGCCACTCGGAAATGCATCATCTGTCTCTGCCTCACTCTATCACACTCTTCCGTTGGTTGTTGACAGTTTTCGTGGTGCCTTTGAGCTTATTGTGGGAATATTTCCACTTTGCAAAGTTCTTATGCAACTTTTGGCTGCTAATAAGCTCCCTGAAATTTTGTGTCCTCATCTTCAATTCTTAATTTGACCGAGTTAATTTTCTTGATCTTCATCTTTCATGCGTTGGAGTAACCGGTAAAGTTGCTGCCATGTGACCAAGAGGTCACGAGTTCAAGCCTTGGAAACAGCCTCTTGCAGAAATGCAAGGTAAGGCTGCGCACAATAGACCCTTGTGGTTGGGCCCTTCCTCGGACCCTGCGCATAGCGGGAGCTTTAGTGCACTTGGCTGCCCTTTTTTTCAATCTTTCATGTTAAGTTTTTGATTCCGAGTTAATAGGTTTAATTTGCCAGACTCACAGCTTGCACTTTCTAGCCTGCACAAGTTAACAAAATCTCTTCAGTATGAACTCTTTGTTTAAAAAGGATTAATGAAAGGGGAGACATAGAAGCTTTTGCTGTGTGTGTTTGCTTTGTCAGTTTGCTTTATCTACTATGTCCATTGAAAAGAAAAAACTGCAATCTGCTGACGTAGCCTCATATTGTTTCCTTCCGTGGTTCTGCAGAACTCTGCACGTGAAGGTTTGCTGCTTCCTGAGTTACTTTGGCGTTGACACTCAGGAAGGCTTAATGTCTGTTTGTGGTTCAAGGACTCATATTGGCCATTTTGTTGGCAATAGGGACTTCGCTAAAGAGGGTTTGTCTGTGCGTGAGGAAGGTCTTTTTCCTTTCTCATCACTCCTAGGCGCCTGCATTGTAGTTCGTCTGTAAAAAGTTGTGTTGTTTCTTACAACAAAAGAGTCTTTCAGAATGTTCGTAAAGCTAACATTAGTTTGGGAAGCAAAGGACAGCTCGATAACTTCATGCTTTATCAATATTTCACAACTGATGCTGCAAAGAGGAGGAGCGATCCCCTTGAAGCTAAACTCAGGATCTTTTTACCTACCTCATCCTGCTAAAGCAAAAACTGGTGGAGAGGATGCTCATTTTGTTTGTATCCTTACACCAGCAATCTGTGCAGCTGATGGTGTTGGTGGATGGATGGGTTGGTCTTGGTATTGATGCTGGACTATATGCCCGTGAATTGATGTCTCACTCTTCAACTGCAATTCTAGATGAACCAAAAGGTTCCGTAGACCTAATCAGGGCCGGGGAGAGAGCTTACGGGAGGGCAAAAGCAAAAGGTTCTTCTACTGCTTGTATTGTTGCACTCACTGATGAACCAGATTTCAATAAAGCGGCAATTCACCTAGCTCTGCCGTGGTGTCCTAATCGCTAGTACAGATGAGCTTTTTGATAATTTGTATGATGAAGATATCAGTGGAGTTGTATTTCAGGCCATGGAAGCTGGCTTAGGGCCTCGGATGACCTATGAGCAATGGATCATACTAAGTCATCGCCTTTCTCTGATGGAGCTCGCGAGGCTGGATTTGGGAAACTGGACGACGTCACTGTAGTTACTTTACTTGGTTTATGATATTAGCATTCATTAAGTTAATATCTGCTTGCAGACAAATATAAAAAAGGGCAGCCCGGTGCACTAAAGCTACCGTTATGCGCGGTGTCCGGGGAAGGGCCCCACCACAAGGGTGTATTGTATGCAGCCTTACCTTCCATTTCTGCCAGAGGCTGTTTCCAAGACTTGACCCTGACAACAACTTTACCAGTTACTCCAAGCTCCCCTTCGCTTGCAGACAAATATGCTCATTGAAAACACTTTTGAGTGTTTTCATTGAAACAAATGCAAGATTATTCCTTGATCCATGCATGTTTGGAAGCACTCCGATCCGGCTTTAGGAGCATCAAAATTATTGCCAGAAGGTCCTGCTATGTATAGCTGATCAACCAACTTGAGCTCGAGATTCATCATCACTGTACTATTCTCTTGGATAGGATCATCCAAGGCCCGGTATCCGCATTGGAGCCCCGACTAATTCGGGACGCGTACTGCAGGGGTCATTCTGGGGGTGGCGCTCCCAACCAGATTTTCTCCATACCCAGAGCTCGAACACGAGGTAGTCCCACCACTACACCACAACCCATGTTGGTAGACTATATACTACTATGTTGGCATCACAGTAAATATGATGTAGCGATTAGAAATATGCAATCATTATAAATATAGGTGGTTCATTAGTTATATTGTGCATTACTGTATCGTTTTTGTGATAAATGTGGTATAACCTCCCTTAACCAGAGGTTTCGGGTTCAAGCCTTGGATATGGAAAAATACTTGGTAGGGAGCGTTTCCCCCCGAATAGGGCCCTACGCGGCGTGGATTCGAATTAGTCGGACTCCAATGCGGGTACCGAACACCGGATGAAAAAACAATAAAAAAATGATTAAAGCTAAAGATTATCTTTTACCGTTAATTTACATGAGACACAAATACTTCCAATTGGCTAGATTTGTCCTCTATTGTATTAACATCACAATAAATATAAATGTAGCAATTAGAAATAGCAATATAATCACAGGTAATTCATTGGTTAAACTATACATTAATATTGTATTAGCTAAGCAATTAATGTTTTATGACGAATAGACATGCAGTCAATATTTTTTTTTATTATTTTTTTTTGTAGTTGAGAGAACAATTTTTATTACCTAATACATTATTGAAATTCAAATTTTATAAAAAAGGAGTATCAGAACCAAAAAAATAAAAATTCTCAAGTTAAATACAAAGGGAAAGTATAAAAATTGAGTTTAAATATAGTATATTAAGAAGTATTTGTTTAAAAAGGGTTTACAAAGATAAATGGCTTATTTTAAAGAATATTTTCTTTTGTCATCTAATTTATTTGAGACCCAAGTAATATAATAGTTGGCTAAGTTATATGCTATGGTATTGACATCACAATAAATATGATGTAGCGATTAGAAATATGTAATCATTATAAATATAGGTGGTTTATTAGTTAATTATGTATTATTGTATTGTCCTTATAATAAATGTGGTATAACAATTAAAAACATGCAATTATTAGAACTGATTTCAAATATCTTCTTTATCAGCTAATTCATGTGATGTTCAGATACTTCCATGTCTAATTACGCTTTGTGCTACTATCGTGCCATCACGATAAATGTAACAACGTAGCGATAATCATTGCAGATGATTAAATTCAAAGATTATTTTTTACAATTAATTCACGTGATACACAACTACTTTCAGCTGGTTAGATTTATCCTTTATCGTATTATCATCTCAATAAATATAAATATAGCAATTAGAAATCACAATTATCATAAAAACAAGTAATTCATTGGCTAAATTATACATTGATATCGTATTAGCCAAGCAATTAATGTGCTATGATGAATACAAATGCACAATTATTTCAAATTCAGTCTAGTGAGTATTTAATTCATCGACTACTTCACTCAAGAATTAGGTACTCCCATAACTACTAATACCCTAATATGATTTAACAATTAATATTTTATTAGTCAAGCAATTAATGCGGTATGATGAATAAAAATACACAGACATTTGAAATTCATTCCAGTGAGTATTTGATTTATCGACTACTTCAATCATACACACAAATGTGGAAAAAATAAATTGTAATAAATATAACAGACATTTAATCATATTTTATCTGAGTCACAGATGCTTCCATACTTGATAGGTTTTGTGCTACTATCACGATAAAATATAATCGTGTAGCGACTAAGACTATGTAATCATTATAAATATATGTGGCTAATTGGCTAGACTACATATTACTACATTGACCTCACAATAAATAAAATGTAGTTATTAAAAATATGCGGTCACTACAAATATAGGTAATCCATTAGTTGGATTATGCATTATTGTGTTGTTTTTTGATAAATGTGATATAACGATTAAAAACACGTAATTATTATATGTGATTTCAAAGAGTATTTTCTTCATCAGATCATTCATGCGAGGCACAAATATGATCTAACAATCAAAATACAGAATCAGTACAAATGATTTATTTTAAAGAGTATCTTTTTCATCAACTAATTCATGCGAGAATCAGAACGGTTCATTAGCCAGGTTGTATTTTATTTTATTAGTCTTGTAATAAATGTGGTATAACAAGTAAATCATACAATCACTACAGACGGTTAAATTTAAAATTAGCTTTTGCAACTAATTTACATGGTGCGCAAATACTTTCAGCTGACTAGATTTGTCCTTTATTGTATTAATATCTCAATAATTAAAATATAGCAATTAAACACAAGTAATTCATTGGCTAAACTATACATTAATACTATAATATTTAAGCAATTAATGTAGCATGACGATTCTATGCTACTATTATGCCATCACGATAAATGTGTTAGTGCAGCGATGAGAAATATGTAATCATTATAAATACATATGGCTTATTGACAAACTGCATATTACTTTATTAATCTCACGAAAAATATGATCTAACAATTAAAATACACAATCATTACAATTGTTTCATTTCAAAGAGTATCTTTTTCATCAACTAATGCATGTGAGAATCAAAATGGTTGATTAGTCAGGTTGTATCTTATTGTATTGATCTCGTGATAAATGTGGTGTAACAAGTAAAATCCTACAATCATTACAGATGGTAAAATTCAAGATTATCTTTTGCAGCTAATTCACATGATGCACAGATGCTTTCAGCTGGCTAAATTTGTCCTTTACCGTATTAACATCTCAATAAATAAAATATAGCAATTAGACACAAGCAATTCATTGACTAAACTATGCATTAATATTGTATCAGCCAAGCAACTAATGTAGCATGATGATTTTGTGCTACTATTGTGCCATCACGATAAATATTTTAGTATAGCGACTAGTAATATGTAATCATTACAAATACATGTGGCTCATTGACAGACTGTATATTACTATATTAATCTCACAAAAAATATGATCTAACAACCAAAGTACACAATCATTACAAGTGATTCATTCTAAAAAATATCATTTTCATCAACTAATTCATGTGAATAACAAAATGGTTATTCTATTTTATGATTTCGTGATAAATGTGGTTTAACAAGGAAAATCATATAATCGTTACAGATGGTCAAATTCAAGGTTAGCTTTTGCAACTAATTCACATGATGCACAGATACTTCCAACTGGCTAGCTATGTCCTTTACCGTATTATCATCTCAATAAATAATATGTAGACACAAGCAATTCATTGGCTAAACTATATATTAATATTGTATTAGCCAAACAATTAATGTAGCATGACGATTCTGTGCTGCTATTGTGCCATCACAATAAATGTGTTAGTATAGCAACTAGTAATATGTAATTATTACAAATACATGTGGCTCATTGAGAGACCGTAAGTTATTATATTGGTCTCATAAAAATATGATCTAACAATCAAAATACACAATCATTACAAGTAGTTTCAAAAAAAGCATCTTTTTCATCAACTAATTCATGTGAGAATCAGAATAGTTCATTAGTCAGATTGTATTCTATTTTTTTGGTCTCATAATAAATGTGGTATAACAAGTAAAATCATAGGATCATTATAGATGGTAAAATTCAAGATTAGCCTTCTCAACTACTTAACATGATGCACAGATACTTTCAGTTGGCTAGATTTGTCTTTTGTTGTATTAACATCTCAATAAATTAATAAAATGTAGCAATTAGACACAAGCAATTCATTGGCTAAACTATACATTAATATTGTATTATTCAAGCAATTAAGTAGCATGACGATTCTGTGCTACTATTGTGCCATCACGATAAATATGTTAGTATAGCGATTAGTAATATGTAATCATTACAAATACATGCGGCTCATTGACAGGCTGTAAGTTACTATATTGATCTCACTAAAAATATGATCTAACAATCAAAATACACAATCATTACAAGTGAATCATTACAAAAAATACCTTTTTCATCAACTAATTTATGTGAGAATCAAAATAATTTATTAGTCAGGTTGTATTCTATTTTATTGATCTCGTGATAAATGTGATAAAACAAGTAAAATCATACCATCATTATAGATGGTTAAATTCAAGATTAGCTTTCGCAATTAATTCAAATGATGCTCAGATACTTTCAGTTGGTTAGATTTGTCTTTTATCATATTAACATCTCAATAAATTAATAAAATGTAGCAATTAGACACGAGCAATTCATTGACTAAAATATACATTAATATTGTATCAACCAAGCAACTAATGTAGCATGACGATTCTGTGCTAATATTGTGCCATCACGATAAATGTGTTATTACAGCAATTAGTAATATGTAATCATTACAAATATACGTGACTCATTGACAGGCTGTAAGTTACTATATTGTCCTTTATCATATTAACATCTCAATAAATAAAATGTAGTAATTAGAAATTGAAATTATCATAAACACAAGCAATTCATTGGCTAAATTATACATTAATACTGTATTAGCCAAGCAATTAATACAACATGGCGAATAGAAACATACCATCATTTCAAGTGGGTCATTCCAGTGAGTATTTAATTCATCGACTACTTCACCCCAGAACCAGGTACTTCTATAACTATTGAAACTCTAACTCGATATAACAATAAGAAACATGCCATCATTTAATAATTTATCATATAACTTGATTATTTACACTAACTCAAATCATACACTAATATGATATTTGAGTATTAGAGTCATGTTTGGCTACAAAATAAACTATAATTATTTTTAAATTTTTACAAGTAATTTGATGTGAAAAAATGTAAAAATAATTTTTTCTTATTTTTGTAATTTGAAAATAGTACTTTTTATTAGAGTCGTGTTTGATTATAAAATAATAGTATATAATTGATTTAAAATTTTTAAAAGATGGAAAAAAAATGTAAAAAATAATTTTTTGTTGTTCTTGTAATTCTTGAAGGAAAAATAAAAGTATTATTTTTTGAAATTTTGTGTTAAATATGTTTTTCGAAATTGGACTCGAGAAAAAAAAGTAAAAAAATTTCATGACCAAACGAGGTATATATATTATGTGTTCATATTGAAGTGTCCAAAGAAGTGTTTTTAGAGTATTCAATGGCTAACAGAGAGGATTTCATAAACCCTAATACGTCTTCTCCTATTACTGTTTCCGATGCCGATAGTAGCTACCTTCTAGAATCTTCTCAGATCGGTAGTGCTTCTGGAAGCCTCCAGAACGAAGGTTTTCTCTCCGGCACCGATTCCTCCTCCGCCGCTGTCGCCGTTGATGCTGAGTTCGGTTTTTCGCGGCCGGATTTTCGACAGAGTCTGCTTGTTGGTAGTGTTGATTTCTATGAACGGCATGTGTTCCTTTGCTATAAGAATCCACAAGTTTGGCCGCCGCGTATTGAAGCTGCGGAGTTTGATCGGTTGCCTAGGTTACTTGCTGCTGCTCTTGTTGCTAGGAAAAATGACATGAAGAAACAGGTTTGTGCTGTTGTTCATTTTTTGGATTGCCTTTCGATTTTGATTATGCACTGCATTGTATGAAGTGTTATTATCCATTAGAATGCTCATTGTTGTTAACTTAAGCAGATGTTAAGTGTTACAAAATTGAAAGTAATGTTAGCTTTGTATAAATGCTAGAGGAGACAAAAAACACTAGGTGCTTTGTTTGCTCCCATTAGAATGTTAGCCTTGGTGGACAGTGTGACTTGATATTTGTTGCTGGTGGGAGGTGGCAGGTATCTCCTGGACGCTACAGTTATTAAAAATAAAAAAAGGAAGTAATTTTAGCTTCAGAACAACATATTTGCTGAATTAGAGAGAGGGAGCTGACAAAAAACACTAGGTGGTTTGTCTGTTCCCATTTGTCCCAGCCTTAGCCTTGGTGGACAGTGTTAGTTGGTACCTGTTGCTGGTGGGAGGTGGCAGGTATACCGTGGAATTAGTTGAGGTGTACGCAAGCTGGCCTGGATGCTACAGTTATTAAAAATAAAAAAAGGAAGTAATTTTAGCTTCAGAACAATATATTTGCTGAATTAGAGAGAGGGAGCTGTCAAAATCTGAAAAATTAATGGGGCAATTTACTGGTGTAGAGACTAACTGGATTTGTTACGCTAACTTCTTGTTATGAGTTACTGGTAATCCCTTGCATGATGATGAAGTTTGTATCTTTTCCCCCTGCAAATTCAAATACTGTACTACTATTTGAGTTTGACCGATAAAAAGCTCCTTTCTTTATCCGATCCGGCCCGAAAGGGAAGAGATAAGAAAAGGAGTAGTGATAACTCACATCTTAAGTATACTTTGTTCATTGAGAATTTGTCTTATAACCTCTAATTCAGAGTTTGCCTGGTAAAAGGTTTGTTTTAACCTCTAATTCTAGAGTACACTTAATTTTACTGGAAGGACAATTTATTTAGAATTTGTATGAAATGGATCTGATTAGAGTCAAATGAATGCAAAGGATTTGTACATCTAACCCTAATGTGTTTATAAGGTTTGATTGGTTCGTTTTAAGCCTTTGAGCATTCTGAAATGGATAATTTCCAATCTTGATAGTTTTTTAAAGTGTAGTTTCAAAATGTCAAATATTTTTGGATATAGTTCAATTTACTTCTCATCTCATCGGTGAAACTTTTGGTTATGTTGACCCTCTAAAGCCAACACCCAAAATTGAATAGGGAGGGAGGAACCTAAGTTGCTCGGACTTTTCACTTTCGGTGCCACACCTGTGTGTCACGGTGTGGGATCTCGTTTTTGGATACTTCGATCAAAATCGACAGAGAAATTCAGGACAAATCCACTGATTTTTTAAAAAAATTAAAACAGAAGGCAAATTGAAGAAAATGGAATACATTTCTTAAGCAAATTTCTTAGTTGGTTATGATTTCTTCATGATTGCAGTAATGTCTATACTGATTTACCTTGTAACTTTTCTGTTTTCAAGACTCAGTTAACAATATGTGAAGGGCATGATGGAACAGAGACATCAAATGGTGATGTGTTGATCTTTCCGGACATGATCAGATACAGGTTTAAACTATGATATACTATTCTATTGCATCTGCTGCTGTTGATTGCATATCTATTAAATGACACTGAATTCACCTATGTTGCAGGAGATTGACTCATTTTGATGTTGACACATTTGTTGAGGAGGTGCTAGTGAAAAATGGTGAGTGGTTACCTGGAAATCCTGAAGCTCTGACTGGATGGTACATATTTGTGTGTTGTCACGGTTCAAGAGATCGACAATGTGGTGTTTGTGGACCAGCTATAGTTAGTACACTTCAGGAGGAAATAGTATCAAATGGTCTTCAAGGAAAAGTATCTGTTAGTCCATGCTCACACATAGGGGGACACAAGTTTGCTGGAAATGTGATCATATTCGGGCGAAATGCTAACAAGGAAGTATCCGGACACTGGTTAGGAAAAATCCTTATGCCCCTTTTCTTCTGGAAATTGTTCTCTCACTTGTAGGCAGTTGATGAAATTTAGCTGGGTTAAACTTCATGTTTGTTTTTGTTGTGCGCTAGGTATGGCTATGTTACACCTGATGATGTACCTCAGTTGCTTGAACAGCATGTTGCTAAAGGAGAAATTGTTGATTGGTTGTGGAGGTAAATTCTCTCTCTTCTGTTGCTATTATAATCTGACGTCTGGAGAAATTGCATTTGATTACTTCCAAATGATTTTAACTCATCTTTAAGCTATTCTATACTTGTCAGCTCTAAAACGTTAGCAATGTTCAAAAATTGTGCTGAAGATGCAAGTTATGTATGTTGCCAAGGCATTGTCAACACTTTGTTACCTTGTAAATGGCTTAAGTTCCATAACCTGTCGTGATCTGCCTATGAACCATAACTTACATTTTTGGTGAGACAATTTTTAGATAAAACCTTTCATTCTTACGATAATCTTGTTTCAGGGGGCAGATGGGACTAACTGAAGACGAACAGAAAGCATCCCAAGAACATAGGCTCAGCGTTAATGGTGGAACAGATATGGAAAGAGGTACCAAAAACTCAAATGAAGTCGGTATTAGCACATGCGGATCCCAATTAGAGGGTAGGAGCTGTTGCCAGACAAATGGAAATATCTCATGTTGTCAGAACACTCAGCTACCAGACGATGCAGACAATTTCAATCTCCACCAAGAAAATGCGGAGTTTACATCTGAAAAGAAGAAGAGCTTCAAGAGACAAATTAGTAGTGTAAAAGGAGCTCGCCCTCGCAAGGTGTGCTCAATGCCTACATGGTATGAGTGCTGGGAGCGTGAAGATACATATGCAGTTCTTGCTGTTATCGGTGCTGCCATATCGGTTGCCTTTGCCTACAACTGCTACAGACAGCTGAAGTAGTAATATTCATAAAGAAACTAAAACATTTATCGCGCAAATTTCATTGTTGGTTAGAAACATCTCTGTGATTTTCCTGGTGTAAATTTAGGTTATTTATTGCATGTAAGTGTGTCAGTCACTTGCAAGGAAGTCTAGAATTTCATTGATTTGTGGACAAAGGCTTATGCCAAAATAGTGTTGTAATGATAGATGATTGGCTCTGTAAATTTAGGAGTCTTGTTATGTCATGCACTTTTGTTTGGTCTATGAATGTGTTGGCTATCATTATTAATTCATGAAGGTACAATTTTTAGTATTTTGGACAGGGAGTACTAAACCAATGTTCTTTATTCTAGGACAAGAAAACAATATAAGATGAACAAAGGGCAGCCCTGGTGTACTAAAGCTACCGCTATGCGCGGTGTCCGGGGAAGGGCCTCACCACAAGGGTGTATTGTACGCAACCTTGCTTTGCATTTCTGTCTGAGGCTGTTTCCGAGGCTTGAACCCGTGACCTCCTCGTCATAAGATGAACAAAAAAATCAAAATATACCAAAGGCTCCTTTGTCCCTTTTTATTCATCATAACTTCACCTTTTCTTCCCCTTCTTTTACAGTACTTCAACCAGGAAAAAGTTTACTCTGCTTGAGAAGATTCAGAAATCATGAAAGCAGCAGCAAAAAGCAGATTAAATAAGCAAAATGCGCGTAAAATTCCTCGTGGGAGAATTGACATTTTCGACTATTCATATGATAGTCCACTCCAAGGTAGCGTAAATGCCATGTTGCAACTTAGCTTCTATCTAAATCCTGCATCGAGATGATGCAAGTTATATTAGTACTACAACGCTTACTTAAATCCTCTCCTCATGTTAAAAGCCGGATTCAGAATAAGCAATAACCAAGACTACAGCGAATCAGCTTCAATCGCCATTAATCTTTATTTCATGAAATGTTTGACATATTCCATTTTTCTCACCAATCCTCTGGAATTCAGATTCTATTGTTTCAGCAATCTTGGCATCATCTGGATCTGGCTCAGGTAAGGTCACGTGGACCGATCCTTCTTTGCATGGTGCAACAGCCTCTGATGCTAGTGCTCGCTGCTTAGTATAATCATAGAGTTGCTGATGGAAACCATGATCCAAGGAGAAACAGTTATCGTTTGTACCATTTCTAGAATGCTTAGACGAACCTGAGCCTTCTCTTTTACAAAAATGTGGTAGCGATGCATAATCCATTATCTGCGAGTTGAGAATTAGAGCTTTACAAAGTGAGAGAATCAAGGGATAAAAGCAAATGACTCGAACAAAGAAAGAACATTGTACCTTCAACAGTTCATCTTTTCCTGAGCCGGAGAGCACTTGGATTTTCTTTTTAGTTCTTTCTTGTAAAAGAGGTCTCACAACCTGCTCGTTCGAATAGAGAGTGAGGCTTTAGGACAACTGATTCAGCAGAGACTCATGCACAATTATAGGGGTTATACACAAACCTTCCAGCAGGCTGAGAATATGTATGGAGCGTTAACAATGTAATAAGTCTCCGTCTTCTCAGGATAATTTAGGTCATCGATGGTAGATATGGCAGTTAAGAGCTACAAAAGGAATAAGCAAAATGTCATGTTTAAAAGAGATTAGTGTATGCTCAAGTAGAAGAAGATATTACTCCATCTCATAATGAAAATCATTTCAATTATCAATATCAACATATAAGTATTAACAAGATCAAAAGGACTCGTGGAAAGCATAAGTTTAAATCTTAACTAGCTGTATCGCCTGTATAGATCCTTTGCTTCCATTGAGCTATGTTCTTAGTTAAGTGTACCTTGATTCCGAGATGTTATACATCTTCTCCGACAAATCACTTTCAATCACTATCACCATCTCATGTGAGCTTTCATTTTATCTTCGGGTTGCTATTTGCACCCTCTCGGAGTGCTCATTTCTAGTCTTGTCTAATTTTTCGTGACTGCACATCCATCTTACCATTCGTATGGCTATGACATTCATCTTGTTGATTTGTTGGGCTTTAGAAACCCAACATTCACTCCAGCTTATAAGGTTTCTGGCTCATAAGATGATCTTATTGCATAGCAATCATGCAGTACTCCATTTCAGCTATCCAAGTTTGATTCATCTATCATGTAATTATCCTACAAGTATTTGAATTCTATGTTTAGGCCCCGTTTGATGGCACTTCGCCTACAGTCTTCTTAGACGGATTACTTGTCATGTCATATATTCTGTCTTATATTACTTATCCTGAAAACCTTAATCTCTAAAATGTATTTCTATATTTACAGCTTTGAGTTGAATTTGTAGCTACTTTCGTCAATCAACACACTGTCATCTATGAGTACCTTATCCTACATACTGTTCGTTATTTCATCCAAGGATTAACAGGTACGGGTTCAAGCCTTCAAGGTAGGTCCCTGCTGTAAACTTGCGGTTATGGAAAAGTCCTCTATAAGACTATAACTCCAATCGTTCTCACATTTGTGACCATTTAATCGTCCATATCCTCTCCGACAGCTATAGCTGATGCAGGTTCCTTTCATCCTCCAGCACCACCAAAAAATTTTTGTGGCGCTCTATCATATGCGTTTTTAGGTTATTTGAGTAATTGATTATTAATATTTTTTTTCAGAAGTTCAAATTATGTAAATAGCAATAGTTAGTGAATGAATAAATGCAATCAGAAGAGTTTTTTCAACTCCGAAAATTGAACTTAATCTTTATTTGGAGAAAGTGAAAATATTGAACATCATATCGAACTTTAGCAAAAACTAGCAGGGTGGATGACGAATGCAGAACCAAAGAGATGTAGTGAAATAAGTGGATCCTCAGGTTCAGATAGCGTCAAATGAGAATTATAAGCAGAATGGTCAAGTTGATGAGTGAAACCGTCAGAAGGAATAACATAGCAGGATTTTGATAGGAAGGTCAGTGAAATATAATTACAACGTCAAACAAATAACAAGATACCTTAATTTGGTTTAGAGCAGAAAGCTTTAGACCAGTCATGTCCAAAACCTTTATACAGGTCCCAATATACCGTCCAAATTTCTTTGATGCAGCAGGCTGTCATATGAACATCAGTCAGTCAACACTGCAGGCTATTTTGTCGTATTTAACTCTATTTGAATGAACCAACACAAGGGCATACCAATATTACACGGTCGCGATATTCATTCATTTGGATATGTGATTGAATATAGTAGTGAATCTACAATCGAGAAGAGGAATATGTCACTACAAAGCAATATATCAGTACAATTTCAATGCCATCTGTAGGAGACAAATGGAAAAAACATACGTTTGAGCAGCTGAATTATGTTTAAGCTGAATTGACACTCTTGCGGGTAGACATGTTAACAATGCTTTACATCTAGAATATGACCCTTACCGATGCTTTGTCATATGTGCTGAGCCCTACACCAACAGCAACAACAGGTAGACCCTGCAAGGATTAAAACCAAGGAGAAACCACATACTAAGATTATATTGGTCAAGCACAACGAAGAAAGTTTGCAAAACCAAAATGAAAAGAGAGCAAATCGATGATAACTAATCTATTCAGATCAAAGTATTACCTCTCTTGAATATCCAGACATCCCCACAAGCTGAGTGTCCCTCACTCCTCTGTAAAAATCACTGGGTACAATTGGCTTCTGCAACATTAAATGACAAAGATCAACCATATAGTAAAGGAGGAACCAATTTTGCCTTCATTTCTTTATTATTGGTGACCTAACTAAAGGTTTTCCATTCAAATAATGTAGCTGTGTTTATTATTGGTGACTTAACTAAAGGATTATAATATGGGGATTTCTATGTGGAGATTACATCTCCTTAAATCCCAATTAAACATACTATAACCTATGCTAATTTTCTTTTTGAAACTGCTAAACTTACGGTAAGTTATATGTGGACGTTATATCTCCTAAAACCCAAATGAAACAACCCCAGAAGGTTTTTTCACTCAAAAGATATCTATTCCTTTTCCCATTTTGGATTTCAGAAAATCCCTTACATCAGATGTGAAGTGAGGAGAAAACAAACAGAGCCCTACAGATCACGGTTTATAAAATTGACTACTTTCTGCCGATGTAAATATGTTGTATATGTAATGCGGTAGATTAATAGCTAACGGTAGATATCTTCATGATCAAAGCAGGTTATACTGCGAGAACACAAGCTGACAATTCATTATGAACAATAATTGGAGAAAGCAAAACGAACGAAATAATTACACAAAAGGATCTACAATGAACAAAAAATGGAAGTGGACTTATACGTTATAAGCGACCCAAAATAATCACACCATCTACAGCAACAGGAATGCCTATGCTATGATAAGAGAAAACTTACTGCAAGTATCTGATCAATCTCATTGTCTATCCTCCAATTTAAACAGTCAACAAGCTGCAAAATGCTGATTACAGTTAGAATATTTCCTCGATGCTATATTGAGCTTCAAATGAGAATGAAAACTGTATGCACATACCATCTTTTGTGCTTTAGAGACACTGCCATCCCTAGCTTTGAGAAACCTCACCAGAGTTTCGGCTGGGAACCCCTGATGTATATTCTGCACAAATTACGAGACATATACATACGGTCATTACATAGTTATAAGTTCATGAAACATCACAAATAAGGATCTCCGTTTTTACTTATCAAACCTATAATTAACTTTGGGCAATGTAAAGATAGCCAACTTTCCCCTCACTATCTAACTATTGCACATGCCAAAATGCTTTGCTCTTCTGATTTTGTTCAGCCATGTTGGTTTCTAGCTTTGAAATTGGAGAAATAACAGAGAGAGAGTTGGAGAAGAATAAAATACGGCAATAGTATTGTCAAAGGGAATTTTTTTTATTAATAACTCGAAACATATATTTATAGCTAAATTTCTAACTACATTCCAATTTAAATTGGGATAACTAATTCCTATTCAAATAATAAAAGGACAACTAATTCCTAAATCACATAGGACTCTAATAATTTAAAACTACTAAAATTATTTATTCCTACTTTATTTCTGAGACATATTTTCAACAAGCCACTTCACTAATTTAAGTTTTGAAGCCAGATGTAATAAACTTATTTTTTTTCTACGTGTTAATGAACGGTCACCTTTCTGCAAAATAGTAGCAGTTAAAACCCCATTCGCTACGTGAACTTGTAACTTTCTTTAGCCATATAAATATAAATGGAGCTACTAGTCACTCGCAGAGAGTCAATAATCAAGAATCAGACTGAAATCCCATATGCAAGAGAATAATAGCAGTGTAAAAGACTGATCTTTGGCTAAAAATTTCAATTAGCAACTGGTCACATCACATTGACCTTTACCTATGGATACACCTCATTGGAGTAACATGTTGTTTAACTAGGCTTAGCATTCTCCAACTGCAGATCATATACGTCCTAACATAGGAACAAGGAAGTCTTAATTCAAAAACAACAGATCTAGAATAACTTTTAGCTGCATATTTTGATCAACTTTCATTAGTTGACTTCTGATTCTGCATCAAGATGCTAGCTTTGAACATTCATCTCACCGAAATACAACCAAACTGCAATAACTTACCTTATTATGTTAAATTGTTGCATCCTAATTCATAATTATCCCACCAAAAGAAAAAAAAATGAAAAGAAGAAAACAAAAAAGCAACAAGGAAAAATTGCATTTGCACCTTCATGTCATTACTCAAACCAAGCAACTGAGTGGAAAACTAAAGCAAATCAGTTGCAATTGGGTCAGCATTCCATTTTCTTATAATCGTGGGATAGGGGATTACAAGGTGGAACCGAATCCTCCCCAACAAGGTAAGGTAAAAGTCGAGGTATCCAACAACCAACTGAGCTACTAAGGTTCCTGAGTTTGCTTAAACTCAAATGGAGAAATCTAGAAAAATCTTGACTTGCCATTGACTAACTAACAATGAAACAACATGCATAAATGAGAGAGATACCTACAGTTCAATAAACCAAAATCAAGAATCACAACAACTAACCAGATCAAACCCAGTAACTAAAAATCTAACAAGGTGAAAGTTCAACGCAGCCAACCAACTGAGCAACTAAATTCCCGAGTTTGCTAAAACTCAAATGGAGAAAGCTAAAACTTTACTTGCCATTGACTAACTAACAATGAATCAACATACACAAACAAGATAATCCCAAGTTAAACAAACCAAAATCAAGAATCACAGTAAGTTGGCAGATCAAATCCAGGAACTGAAAAGCCAACAAGGTGAAAGTCCAATGTAGCCAACCAACTGAGCTACTAAGATTCCCGAATTTGCTAAAACACAAATGGAGACTAACTACTAAATCAACATACTACAATAAACCAAAAATCAAGAATCACATCAAGTAAACCAGATCAAATCCAGAACCAAAATTTGCTTTACAAAAAAAATTACGAAAATTTTCAAAGTTGAGTTAATTAGAAGCAATACCTGAAAAGTCTTCTGTAGTGGCTCAGCAACTACTACAACAACAACAACAACAACATCATCAACAAAAATCCAAACTCAAAAAAAAAACAAAAAAAGCTGAAAACTCAAACAAAATGCATAAACATCAAACATAAAAAGCAGCAAAGATACTAACTTTCATCCATTAAATTCTGCAACTGCTTGATCATATCTTCAGTTATACACACCATTCTTGATTTTACTCAAAAAAGATTCACACCCACTTCCTTAAATCACCTAAAAACCTCAACTTTATTTTATTTTTTGGCTTTTGGGTGTGAATAAAGAAGAGGGGTTTGTGTATTTTCTGACAAAAAATGTGAAAAAAGAAGCTTTTTTTTAGCTCTTTTTTGGCTGTTTGTTATCAATTTCCACAGTTGTTTTTCCCTCTGTGGTTCAAGAATTGAAGGTGCTTCATTGTTAGATCTTCTTAAATTGCACTAACACAATATATTATTTTTATATAATTAATTAATAATAGTATAGTATTATTATTAAAATCTATTTAAGCTAAGTATATGTACTAACGTGATTACCGTCACGAGGTTCTTTTATTTTTGTAATAATGTTCTTGATTGACGGAATTTTTTTGTTAAATTGTTTGCTTTTTTTTTTTTTTTTTTTTTTTTGTATTGAAATTCAATTAAAATTTTAAAAAATAATATTCACTATTGAAAAGTTTTTATATTTACGACTTGGAGTTAAACTAATTCGAATGCACATCAAGTACTTCCTTTGTTCTTTTTTAATTGTCACGTTTTGCTCTTCGAGAGTCAGTTTGACTAACTTCTAAAACTAAATTAGATTAGATTAATTTAATATTAAAATTTAGATAATGAAAAATATTATAAATTTTAAATTTTCACATATTAATATGATGAAAAAATTATTGTTTGACTATGATAATTAAAAGAGAACAATGGAGTATGACATATTTGAAGTTAATACTTCATATATATATATATATATATATATATAAAAAAAAAGTCATGATTAATTTAGATTCATATTAGTAGGATTTATTTTGAAACAGTCTTTTCTATTTTAACTTCTTTTTTTGATGGTAATTTTGTAGGAATAGTTATTATCGTTATTCTTACGAATATTAGGTACTATTTTAACTTCTTTTTTTTTTAATTGGACACTATTCTAACTTAGGAATATTAGTCAATTATGTTATAATTTCCATTTTTTAGTTCATTTAAAATAAATATTATTTTTGAGGAGAATCAATGCTAATATATCACTATCATAACTCCAATTTACTTGAGATTGTGCTGTAATCAATTGATGATTTGAGAGATAAAAAAATAAATTATCATTTATCTAACAGAGTAGTATGAAAATGACGTCATATTAAATTGAATAAAAAATATTAGTTAAAATTTGGTGATGATGTATGCTAAAAAAATGTCAATTCTTGATGCTAGACTTTATTATTCTGTTTTAATTGACCATTTCTAGACTTTATTATTATTATTATTATTATTATTATTATTATTATTACTATTATTTATTGACCTGCAAGTATTTCATCCCACAAATGTCAATTTTTGGTGGTAGACTTTATTATTGTATTTTATTTATCAATTTTAAACCAGCAAAGTATTTCATTCCAATTAGTCTACTTAATTTATTTTAAAAATAAAATTGTCAACGAATAATTACTAGCCATTTATAATGTACTTTGGCTAGATGTGCAATTAGGAAAATAATTAATTTAAGCGGCCCCTCTTTTAAATTTAGGGGCCGTACGCCGAGTTAAATAGAGCAAAGTAGGGTCTTGTCAAGCCAATTCGCTAACGCCTTATTACATGATAGATTATTTAATTAATTAAGATTAAGTAAAAAAGGGATGTATAATCCCAAGTTAAGAAAAGGACATATTCCTTATGTTTGAAGTAAAGTTTTTCTTTTTTTTCTTTGTGATATTCTGATTTTGTTTTGAGATTCGATTATTATTAATTCGCTTCAAAAAATTTCATTTTAAAAATAAAATGCTACATACAAAATAACTTATTTGTAGAGCTCGAATTAGAAACTTTTAATTACCAATGAAAGTGTAGTTATGATTCTATCACAATCTCACGAATTCATTATTAATAGTTGCTAACATTTGTTGGGATTTTTTTCATCAGTAATCCCTTTACCAACAAATGAAATTCTATTAAAACGTAATTTTCTGATAGTGAATGACGATTAAATTTACAAAATGGAAAGAAAAATATAAAAACATATAATTGAGGTGATTCAAATTGATTGAAGGGTGACACACTAACACGTGTTCATGTGACTTTATTGTGTACTATGACAAAAACAAATAACCAACTCCTAATGTCCAAACAAACACAAAATCTAATACCTAAAATAATAGATCCATTAATAGAAAATAATGACATAATAATGTTTGATAATTTTTATTTTTTTATTGGTCAAAGTTATTCGATATATATATATATATATATATATATATATATATATGTTAAATTAAATGGCAGTGATTAAATTAGTTGAGGATAAGATGCGGGAAGTGAGGCTGAAATGGTTTGAGCGTTTGATGAGGAGGGGCACAGATGCCCCAGTTTGTAGGGGTGAAAGGTTAGCTTTGGTTGGTTTCAGGAGGGGTAGAGGTAGGCCGAAGAAATATTGAAGGAAGATGATTAGACACGACATGGAGCAGTTACAGCTTACTGTGGACATGACTTTAGATAGGAAGATGCGTAGGTCGCGGATAAGGGTAGAAGGCTAGTGTGTGTGGGTGAGCCGTAGCAAGTAGTTAGGGGAGCTCTTGTGTTGCCGGGTTAGTAATCCTAGGGCTGTGTCCATAGGTACGAGCAGCTAGTAAGGAGAGGTTGGGTGTGGTGGGTGCCTTTAGTATGTGAATGTATGATACTACTGGGTGAGTGTCTTATTTTTTATTTCTTACTTCTCTTATTTCTATTTTTATTCCTTACTTCTGCAATGTCATCCATTCCGTTTCATGTTTCTTTGCGACCTTGTTTACTATTCTTTATTTTGAGTCGCGAGTCTATCGGAAACAGTCTCTCTACTTCTTCGGAGATAGCGGTATGGACCATACGCTTTACTCTCCCCAAACCCCACTTTGTAGGAATACACTGAGTTTGTTGTTGTTGTCGTTTTCTAAAGTATGCAACGATGATCACTACTTCAACTTTTAACTAAAGGCGAATATTCGACATGCAAATAATTTGAGTCGGAAAACATGCATATCAGCTTTCAACATGTCATATTTTTACGAGCTAATTTTATCAGCATACGATGCTACTATAAAACAATAATTGATTATTTATAAATGTATATAGGTGCATGTGTAATAAATAGTAAATGAATTTAATGGTCATCATGAAATAGTTGGTGTACAAAATTGATGAGCAAACAGATAAGAAAGCAACCTTAACTTATTTTCTAAAATACAATGGAATTAGTAAAAGTGATACAAACTTTGATTTATACATCTTGACATACTTTTTAAAATTTAGATAATTCAAAGGGAAATTTATGGTCCACCACTAAGTATTAATTACTCTATAGTTAAATGTCTTAATTACTTGTATTTCCTTTTACTTTTATGAATATATAACTTTACTTTGAAGGGGAACTTGGATTAGAAGAAATGGTAAAATTATTATGGTGTTATTTGTAAATGATCGTTTCGAGTTACGGTACGATGGTTTAATTTTTGAAATTATTATGGTGTTATTTGTAAATGATCGTTTTTTCTTTAATTCTTGATTAGATATCTCAAATTTGAGCTTCTAAAAATAGAAAAGATCTCGTTAAAGATCGACATTGCACCCAGAATCTATTTTTTAAAAAACTTTAATAATATTAAGCACGGAATGAGAAACCAAAAAAATAAAAGAATATTCCTCGATCAATTTATATCTTTTTTGTTTTCTTTTTACGTGGGACAAACATCATACTCCATAGATAATGAATATTTGAATCGTATTCGATATTCCATTAAAAATAATTAAATTTTAATCTAAATTAATTATTTACAATTTTTATATGATTACTCTTGCATCGTCTTTTACGACGAATTCCAAAGATAAAAATTTAGAAACTTTCCATGTGATACCATAATTTGTCATGTGAATTAAATTATATGTAGGATATAATATTAGTTGTGATCCATCACTTACTGGAATATAATCTTATATTAATAAATCCAAAAATTGTCAACAAAGTTCCAAGAGAATAATTCTTCACCAAGTTGGCCAAATTATTCATATATATATATATATATATAAGAAAAAAATTAATTCCTTTAAATTTTCAGTTTACGAACAAATTTCACCAAAGTTTGAATTTTATTAATTGTTTATTTTGGTCTTGATCATCATTAATACTAGTAATACTTACTTAACAATAATAATACTGATCATGAAAAAAAAATTATTAATTGTCTTAATAATGGGGCATATAGACATGAATGAATATTAGATGAAGACATTATAGCTAAAAAGTGTAAGCATTTATTTTTTGATTAATTTGGTTGATTCTCCTTTTTCTTACAAAAAATAAATTAATATCCCGGACATTTAGACAAATAAATCCACTAATAGATTTGCAAAAAATAATTGAAGCCGTTCGTTTGATAAATTCGATAGATTGTGTATGAATGGAATATGCATAATATCCAAAAAAATAAAATAAAATTATACTCCATTCATGTCAAATTATCTGTCGTATTTCTCTTTTACACGTCTCTTAAAAACACATTAATTCGGACGAGTTTGGCTACTTTACGCTCATTTTTCGATTTTATTTTTTTAAAACTATTAAAATGATAAATAATTTGAATTAACTATTTAGTTTACGAGTGGACATCACTAACTTTCAACCGTAATATTATGAGTCAAAACAACTTAGAGAATAGAATACAAAAAAGCAAACAACAAATATAGTGAAAATTATACAAGCCATTCAATAAATTTGATTTGATGCGTGCCTGCCATTAACTAAATTAATCATTCTTTGCATTGATAAATATATGTAATAATCCTTCAAATTAGCTTAATATATATTATTATGACATGAAGAATATGATTCCTCCACTCTTAAATAAAAGTTTTGAATTTGCGCAGAGTTAGATTTAGGATATGAAATTTATGTGTATTGAAGTTTGTCATATAAACACAGCTCAATAAAATTTTTTAACAAATAGAAGTTTTCTAAAGTTATTTGGTTCGATCGAAGCTATACTTTTCATGCTAGCAGCACTGAAACTCTTAATAAACGACATCCTACTTAGTATATTTATACGATATAAATTTAAATTAATCAAATAAATGAATTTTGAATATTATACAACAAAGAAGTATACTATTGGTTAATTAGGTGATAGAATTCAAATTTTGTACATATATTTTATAATCGATTTTATTTAAATTCGAGACTTCTAACGAAAGATTGATAGTTGTCACCTCGTTATTACTTTTAATTTCGGTGCTTGATTGAAAGTAGTAATTGATTTGTCTAAACTAATAATTTTATGCACAAGACTCAAGAAAAATTGACTTTAACCAATAAGGAATTAAAGCATGAAAGTAGATATAGACAGAAATAAAGTAATAGGAGTACTATATTTATCTTAATATGCAAAGTTTTTAACTTTTTATGACTAAGATTAACTTTATTATTTGAATAAGAAGAGCACCAAAAGGATGGGAATAATATACTTTATTGTGAGGTGAAGACAAATGCTGACAAAATTTAAGACTAAATTTGAAGCAGAGTTATAGCTTCGAGTCGTGAAAATAACTTCTTATTAAAATATAGAGTGAGCAGAGGGAGAACCAGAATTTCTATTGAGGGAGTTTAAAATGAAGAAAACTTTATCGAAGAAGGTTCAATATCTACAATATATACATAAAATTCATTTTAATCATGTATTAATAGTATAATTTTTCGTCCGAACCCCCTATTACTAAGCTGGCTCCACCTCTAACAGTGAGGCAGCATAGACTAAGGCTTTGTAGTTCGATTCTTTCTCGAATTCTGCAGATATAGCGAAAGTTTTAGTGCATTAAAGTGTAATTTATTTAATACTTAATTAACATTATTATTATGAGAGAAATGAGTACACACATGAATTAAGTACTAGTGGTTTCTTCAAAGCTATTTGTTTTCTTTTTATGGCAAATTGTTAAAGCCTAGTTATGTAGGGGAGAATCTTGACATGTGTGTTTGGCAGACAACATGCCCATGCTGGAAGCTTCCTTTTTTGTTCCTTTTTACATAACTCACTCACTGGTTCAGGAAATGATCTCGTATGGCCAGTCAGTCATGTGCATGATTCTCATAAGAAATTTATCGTACATACTACTATATATTAGGGGTGATATGGTTAGGATTGAGATTATTCGGGAGAAGGTGAGAGTGATGTCGGTGAAAGACAAGATGTGAGAAGTGAGGTTGAGATGATTCTCATAAGAAATTTACTGTACATACTACTATATATTAGGGGTGACATGGTTAGGATTAAAATTATTCGGCAGAAGGAGGGAGTAGCGTCGGTGGAGGACAAGATGCGGGAAGTGAGGTTGAGATGGTTTGGGCATGTGAAGAGGAGGGACACTGATTACCCAGTTTGTAGGTGTGAGAGATTGGTCGTGGATGATTTCGGATGGGGTAGAGGTAGGTTGAAGAAATATTGGATAGAGGTGATTAGACGTGACATGGAGCAGTTACAGCTTACTAAAGACATGACCCTGGATAGGAAGGTATAGAGGACGCAAATTAGGATAGATGGCTAGGGCGTATGGGCGAGTCGTAGTCAGTAGTTAGGAGTGCTTTGGTGTAACTTGCCTAGTAGTAGTCTTAGGACTTTGTACATAGGTTGGAGCTTCTAGTTAGGAGGGTTGGGGGAGAGGTGTGTGTCTTTGGTTTGTTAGTATATTATATTACTTTATGGGTGTCGTATCTCTGTTACTTCATAGTGTTTCATCTTTTATTACGACTTTATTTACTATTTTTTTATCTTAAGCTGGGGTCTATCGGAACAACCTCTCTACTTCTTCGGATGAAGTAATATGAATTGCATATATTTTACTCTCTTCAGACCCCACCATATTAGAATATACTAAATTTGTTGTTGTTGTATACTACTATATATATTTGAAAAAGTTAATCTAATATATACACATTACGAAAGAATTTACATGTTTTTTTTTTGGAGTAAATATATACCACATATTAGTCTTTGAATTATTATGTTATTTTTATGTATCTTTTTTGTGAAAATGACAATGTAACTAAAATCATATTTATAATGAATCAAGTCAATCTACCAGTAAGTTCATGTCACGTAAAATGCCAAGTAATAATATTTTTTTTAGGTTGTTCCAATCTAATTGGTCCATATTGATCAATTTATTTAACTACTTTTTATCCCCCTTCGAGCTCTCTACATCACATTAAAAAACATGACATTTGTTTATTTGAGAGAGAGTGAGAAACAGGGGTGGAAATTCGGTGTTTGATTCAGTATTTTTAAAATTTGAATTTGATAATCGGTATTTGAACGTAGATACTATATACCATACTTATAAATATCGATTCGGTAATTCGATAATCGGTAAATTAAACTTCGATATGGTACGGTATTTAATAATATCATATTAAAATTTAAGATGTGCAAATGTACATTTAAATTTTAAAGAGTATATTTAATAGAAGCCATATTTAGTATTTTTTTGTTGCATTTTACGAATATATTACCAAGGTTTAAGAAATTCTTTGGGATGACTAATACTATTGTCATTGAGTTGGTTGGATATATATATATGTGTGTGTGTATAAAATCCAGTCTTTGGTAAATACCAAATATCAAACGGTATTAATATCTTGTATCAAACCCAATCTCGAATATTAAAATGTTAAAATTTTATTCACAAATACTATACCAAATATCAAATTATTAAATATCAATTATCAAATTTTTTAATTCGATTCGATAATTCGATTTTCGATATAAGGTGAGTATAGTGAGAACTCAACTTTATATAGCTTTCATTAAGGAATGATGGTGTGTTGACCCATAGATTAGTGGGATTTTAATATATTATTACAAGTATTTTTGATTAGCTACAAATTAATCTAATATTTTATGTAAGTAGGAATATAATACATCAATTCACTCACTATACCTTTTAAAAAGTAAGTGATTATTTTGTGTAAATATAAAGTTTTTCAATTATTTATATTCTTTTAGCAACATCGTTTATACGTGAAATATAACTATCCTTAAGACCTAAATAAAGGAGGAGAATTACGATAAGTTAATAGTCAATATAAAAGTTGTAAAACTAACCAACATGGGTTGTGGTGCGGTGGTGGGACTGTTCCACCCTTAACTAGAGATCTCGGGTTCGAGTCTTGGATATGGAGAAAATTTCGTTGGGAGCACTACCCCTTAATGGGCCCTGCAACGCGCGATCCGGATTAGTCGGAACTCCAATGCGGGCACCGAACACCGGATGGGAAACCCCCAAAAAAAGTGGTAAAACTATATATGATAAAATCTCTTGATACAAAATGAATCTGATTAGATCGAAATGTATACAAATTATTATTCATCTAATGGATTCACATATATAGATGCAAACCTAATGTAACGCATGAGTTTTTCGTGAACCTATTACTTTTGTTCAAATATTATATATATATATATATATGTATTAAGCAATTTTAACTAAATATATATAAAGATTGGATTATGATTTTAATTATCATCGTATATTAATTTGAAATTGTCATTATAAAAAACTAACAATAATTAATCTCACCATGCACAAACAATATTGTACATTTACTATAGCCATGTGGTGTGAGAGGTTGTTGTAAGGTCGTCCAAACAATTGGAATATTTATCTTTATGATAATATAATATAGTCATGAATATATAATTAATTGAAAAGTGATTATTATTATCATTATTATTATTTTAAAGAAAAAGCTATGGATATATGAATTCGTTGGATTTTGGATATGTTAATTATGCATATAAAATTTTATAGTATGCGTGTTATATATATAATTTAATTTCTCCAAATAGAAGGTGCTTAATTATGAACTTTATATTATGCACCACGTTTAATATAGTAAAAATATCATGGTGGTGACACGTGTCAATCCATATGCATTACATGGACATATTTTGGAACAAAACTATTCATAGTTTTTTTGTTTGATTGTGGAAACATCACTAAAAGAAAGGTATAGAATCCAATGCTCTTCTATAAAATAGTATTGTCTTTCATATGGCTCATACCTAACTGGTTCGAGTCGTGAAAACAATTATTATTTTATTTATATTTTTATTAAAATAAATTGTTTATATCATATTATTTGGGTGCGGCTTATTTGAAACTATGCATGAAGACGAGATGTTTTATTCACCAAATTACCCTTTGTTAGTTGTCGATTGAAAGTGAAAATACAACGACAATAATAAATTCAGTGAATTCTTACAAAATGGAATTTAGGGAGGGTAAAGTGAGTGTAATCCATACGACTATCTTAGATGAAGTAGACAGACTATTTTCGATAGACCCTCGGCTCAGGACAGATAACATGTATAACAAACAAAAAGCTATAAAAGCACACAACAAAATGAGATAACATACTGTAAACTATCTATTCGACATTGTAGATATCAGCGAAACATCACGAACGAGAAACTCCAGGCACAGATACAAACTAAAATACTCTTCCCTACTATTACAGACAAACTCCTACCTACTAACCCTGGACTTTAATCTGCGTCATTCACACCTTCCTATTAAGAATCATGTTGAAAATAATAATCTAGAAAATAAGGTAGTTATTTACTACCATATCTTATAATACTAATAGTTTATATAATATGCCTAGGCTATACTTTCTTGAGATACTCCTAAACCTTGCGTGCATATGAAATACTTCATACATCGAACTGAATTTTTTAGTTTATATATGGTAGTGTAAACTACTTAAATCACATGCATCGAGTTGCTTTTCTTTTTTGAGTTTCTATAAGTTATAGTAGGCTACTTACATCACACTCCTTCGTTACGGTCATTTCCTCAATCCTGCATGAACACGGAATGTTTAATGCACCAAGGTAGCTGTAATATGGTATGATAAATATTGTTCAATACGTCAGTAACAACAAGCGGGGATAGCTCAGTTGGGAGAGCGTCAGACTGAAGATCTGAAGGTCACGTGTTCGATCCACGTTCACCGCATTCCTTTTACAACTTTTTCTCATCTTGCTCTCTTGTTTGTTTGTTCTAGTTCTTTTGGAGTTTCTCGGAGCAACGATAAAGTTGTCTTCTTGTGATTTATACAAGTTACACCACGGAACCATGACGTTTGTGTAAAGATAAACTAGCTATATTACAACCGTTTTTGTGTAAAGATAAACTACCTATATTACAACCGTTTTGAGTGTAGTCCTTCCTCAAATCCTACCTGAACGTTAAGTTGGATATCATAATAACGCAGGATGCTCTGTGCACCGGTCATTGGAGAGGAATCGAGTGGCTGAGTGTTATTGCAAAGCTAATTTCAACACTTTATACATTCAAATAAGTTGAAGAACCAATCATTCACCTGTATACATGAGAAACTGCTTAAGCATCAAACTTGTAGTGCTTTGCCATACAACAAATTCTTTTTAACTGTTCAATTATAACTCAAACAATAATAGGATCATCAAACTACCCAAACCTTGACATGACATCTTTCAAATGTTGTACAGCCTTTGTATGTTTCATGAAGAGGAACAGCCAGCCAATCGGCTCGACGAAAAATAAGATATTAAAAAAAAAAAAAAAATAGATTAAAAGAAATCAAATTCAAGATAGTTGTCTGAATTCTTCTGATAAGGAACAGTTCCAGCTACAGCTTTCTCACTTGTTGATGCTGCTGGAACTGAAATTCTCTCGAATTCCACGGGCCTCGGGATCTCAGGAGGGCTCGCGCAACGAATCAATGCCCAATTTACACCTTCAAAGAAGGGATGCTGCTTGATTTCTGTGGCTCCTCTTTTGTATGCCAATCTATGCTGTGGCTCCTTCACGAGCAACCCTCGGATAAGATCCCTCGCGGAGAAACTGACCACGGGCGATTCTGGAAACCGCAGTGGCTGACCAACAACGTTGAAAAGAGTTTGTCGATTTCCTGATCCCTTGAAGGGAGTCTTGCCAAAGAGTAACTCGTATAGAAAGATACCAAAGGTCCACCAGTCCACTGCGCTCCCGTGTCCTTCGCCTTTGATTATCTCGGGTGCTAAGTACTCGTGAGTCCCGACGAATGACATTGACCGTGCTCCAGTAGGCTCGGCAATAAGCTCTGGTAATGGGCTAACTTGGTTCCCTATTTCATTTTTAGATTTCTTTTCTTTCTTTGACTTGCTGGAAAAGAGGCGAGGTCCGAAACATGTTGTAGGAACAGCACAGGATGGCTGAATACAAGAGGGCTCGATGCATGCTGGCTGTGCACAATATGCTGAATTCTTGCGCAGCGGCTCACCTTCAAGAGATGCTGACTTGACAAGCGTTGGACTGACAGTGCAGCGAAGGGAGAGATCAAAATCAGACAGCATTATGTGTCCATCTTCTCTGACAAGCACATTTTCTGGCTTGAGATCACGGTAGACAATGCCAAGCATGTGGAGGTATTCCAGAGAAAGGAGCACTTCTGCTACATAGAACCTGCAATTTAAGATACAATACAACACTGACGAATTAATAAACCACAGCCACCAACACAAACTTTTTGTTCCCGAGTTTGAAATTAAGAAAAGGCAGAAAGCAGAAATGAATATCCTGATTGTTTAAGCCTGCTTCCTTGGAGTTTTAGCACTAGCAACAGAAGGCTTATTATATCTATTCAACTCGAGAAAAAATACACAAATATTCTTGATACTTTAGATATTCCGAAAAACTGCCACATCGCATTCAAATCATGTCAAGAACATTTACGAATACACTAACTTACAACTTTCTTGATATGCATAGTATGCAATTTCTTAGACCCAAAAGGAGCAATCGCGCCAGATTCTAAAAGAGGTCCGAATCTTCTCAATGATGATAAGTAGGAAACATAAATTGTTTATTACCTGGAGGATTTCAAAGTTCATCAGTAGATATACAAGTAGGTAACAAGGAGTTCTCCATAACATCGCTGTTTGGATGGGCAGAAATTTCTAATTCTAGAATTACTTCACTTTTTGGTTCAAATAAAAACAGTTTCAAACAAATGATGAAACATGAACACTTAGTTCATGTTTTTTCCTTTGAATCTCCCTAAACCGATCTCATTTTCCTCAACATATTCATATCATTTACAGAGGGTTTCAAGATAGTTTAAACCAAACCGACAGCAACAGAGAATAAAGTCCATGATGAGCAGATGAATAACTAGTCCCTGCATTCTTGGCTACTAGAGGATCTGTTGAGACACACAACCAGAAAGCCATAGAAGTTTACTAATTGGATGGAATACGTGGTAAAAGAGTAAGGGGTTGGACAGCAACGTACTTTAGCATTCTAATTGATGTTTGTGCTATCCTTAGAAACTCTCTTTCTTTTCTTTTCCGGTAAAATCACCAGAAACTCTTGCCTAATCTCAAGTTAAATATACCTTTTTTCTCCTTAGCAAAGAATGACCTCAACTTTACAGAGTTCAAAGGAACTAATTCTTAGATTTAGAAGTTAGTACAAATTTTAGCGGCAACAAGAACAATTAAACCATCAGATACTAATATTCATTAAGAAGAGCACTTTTTCGGATACGTTCCAATTAAAAGAATCATAAATTGAAGCAAACAAATTCAATTATTGAGCAGAGAAATCAAAAAGAGAAATTAAATTATGTGGCCTGGATAATTAAGATACTGTATAACGACATCAAGGGTACGTTTTGGAAGTTTCAGCACCTTTCAATGCCAGAAAGTACAATGAGGTGTACCAAAGATAATTTTGGTGTATGCATAACTTTGTCAAATTCGGAGAAATATATAAATAGGAAGGGATGAATTGCTACTCAAATCTTTTAGAAGAGAGGCAGAAGGCTGTAGCATCAATTCAGAAAAGGAACAATGCGAGGACAGAAAGCAAGTCGGTTATAACGGTAAATAAAATTTCCTGTATTTGCTACCTGATTATGGAAAAAAGGACACATGAATGGACCGACACATACAAGAAATCCCTAGAGCAGAAAACTGTAAAAGAAGGTGAAAAGATTTTCTTTTAATGCCCGTGGTGTCTGGGCACTTGCCTGAACTTCAACTAGTTCCACGGGTATCTCCTATCTCCCACTAGAACTCTGTCCGGATAACTCTGTCCATTACGTCTTGGACAGATGGGAAGAAATCACCTAGTGTTTTGGTTTTGAACCTAAGAACTGTGGTTCTCAACCCACTTCATTGACCACTAGGTCACACCCTCGGGTGCAAGCTGAGAAGATTTTAATTGCAAAGAAGAGAAGATTGCCAACAAAACTGAAGATCTGGTTACAGCGAACTCTAAGGTTTGGCCTTTTCTTTTATTGACTTTCTTGAGTCAATGTCGCATTTCACGTGCTTGGTTAGATCTCTTAACCTAATGTAATGAATGAGAAGGTTCCAAATTCAGTCTTAGCTACGTGGGTAAGAGACCTATAACCCCCCCTCCCCCCCCCCCCCCAACTCTGTCACACCAAATTAAAAATTACTGATCAAGTTACCTGATATCTATTGCTGGTGGGAGGTGACATGCATCCCGTGGACTTAGTCGAGATGCGTGAAAGCTAGCCAAGACACCACGGTTATCAAAAAAAAAAAATACTGATTGGTAGTGATTTAGTCCGACAGTGACAACTTTCTCGGTGCTCCAAAAGATCATCTTTACCAATTTTCCCTTGTTTGTGCTCGACCTTTTTTTCTTTCCTTTTATTCAAGGGGAGAGGAAGGCGACACTTACCTTAGATCTGGCTATTAAATGCTTCCTCTGTCTTATATTAACTAGCTGAATTTAACTTATGCATATGTTGAGAATACAGTTGGATGGGTTACTATAAGAGTTTGTTAAATATGTCGAATTAATAATCGAACAGCCAGGAAGATTTTAAGATGTCATATACAATTGAAACTAATGTTTTTGATAACATAAGTAGGTGTTTGGCATGCTTCATTGTGAAAATAGAAAAAAGTAGTTTTTGCTTTCAAAGTGAAAAATGATATTTGAAAATTGGAGTTGTGTTTGGCCATGAAACAAATAAAAGAATTGTTTTTTGGATTTTTGTGGGTAATTTGTAGCGGAAACAACCTTTGTTGTTTTTGCATTTTCTGAATTTTTTTGAAAAAAGTGAAAACAGAATTTTTCATAATTTTATGGCCAAACATGTTTTTCGGAGTTCAACTCCGGAAAAAGTGAAAATTTGATGGTCCAACGGGCCGTAAATATTTCCATTACACCTATTTACTTCACCGAATAAGAATTTCCCATTACATTAAGGAGGTCAATATTTTGCAAATGATTAGAAAGAAAAGAAGGTCACAGGAATGAGTCAAAGTGAGCATTTGTCAGTCTTTCAATGCTCCAACATCAACCGATAAAAGAGAGCTCGGATCGAATAGGTATATCAATACCGATTCGATCCAAGTTCTTGCTCGTGTTTTTAATTAATGAATGTAATATTGAAAAGTGAAAAAGGTTACTTAAATATTTTAAATCAGGTGGATGACTACTAAAATGAAAGATTTATTTGCCAAATAAGAAACACATCTGCACCTTAGCTGATTACCGCAACTACAGGACCACAACAAACAACAATCTTAATGACTATAGAAACATGTTACGTGCCTGCAGGCACCAAACTTTGATGTAAAATAAACAACATTACCATGTGCAATTAAAATAGTGGTCACACTAACTTGTCGCTTGCATCAAATTGGAATATAGTTGACAAGAAGAACATCAACAGACAACAAAGAACAAAAACAGTTTCATATAAATCCAACACAGGAGAGGAATATAAACCGGTTCAAACATCCACTTGACTTGGTAAGAAAAACACGAGCAAATAAAACATATCGAAAAAGAAAAACCTAAGCACATGATCCCAAAGTAACTCGAGCACACTCATTTTAAGAATTCAAGATATAGGATCTAAACCACTGATTAAAGAATAAAGTCAGAATATTAAATAACCAGCTTCTCAAACTAACAGATATCTAGGTGAGGTCAACATGCAATGAAAATTTCCAGAAGTAAATGATATAACTGAAATACATGCAATCCAACTGCTTTAGGAACTTGCATAGAAGTCAGTTTGCTTCAATTCAATTTCTCGAGTGAACAGCATAGATAACCTGATGAAGATAATCATATGTCATTTAGAGACATTTATATCCCTTGATTGCTATCAGTGTATCTGTCGGATCAATTATTTTTTATGTTAGAAATAATGGATGGCGTTGGATTAGTTATATCTACAGCTGTAACAAAAGCATATATGGACATAACAGTTAAAGATATAAGCAAAGTTGTAAATTCTGGAAATAATAATCCACACCAGAAAGCAACAAAAGACACAAACTTTTCTAAAAGAAAGAACAACAAACTATCTAAAGACTGTAAGGTCAGAGATCAAGTATCATACTTCACCGCTTGTTCCGAAAAATGCTTCCCTGGCTGTCTCTGTCTGAGTGTGTGCAGGTCTCCTCCTGGGCAGAACTCCATCACTAGACATGAAAACTTTTCTGTTTCAAAATGGCTATATAATGTTGGGAGAAATGGATGGTCCAGGGACTGCAATATCTCTCTTTCTGTCTGAGCACGAAGCAATTTCTTACGACTAGCTAAGGATGCCTTATCCATAACTTTCATTGCAAAATAACACTTTGTGCCACACAACTCAGATAGATACACACTTCCAATATCACCACTTCCCAACTTCTTCAGCAGCCGGAAGTGCCTCAAATCCAATGCCCCATCCTTAGTCCGGATAGCTTGGATGGCTTCCCATCTTGAGTCATTAGCTTTATGAGGTTTGTTGACGCTGCTGCTCAAGCTGCTAGAAGTACTCTCCTCACTTACGTCAGTTCCTGTGCTCCCTCTACAGATGCTGCTCTTACCACTCTCAGGAAAATCTGCTCGATCGCTAATTTTGGCACTTCCACTTGTTTTTGCAATACTACTTGCCCCATCACTAACTTTCGCTGATGCTGAGCTGTCCTTAATAGAACTCTTCCTTTCCTGATCAGCTGTGCCTTGTGAGCCTTTTGCCTCGGTAGGCATAGAACCTACTACACTAGCTGAATGTTTTGAATTGCCCAAATATAAGCTTGAATCGAATTTATCAGCTAAAGAGTTGGAAGATCCCTTAGGCTGACTACTCTGTGACTTTTGACCAACCGTTGGTTCTACCATAAGCTGTTTCGATACAACTTCTCGTTCTTTAGAAGTTGCAGTCTCTGATTTGTTACTTTTCGAAACTAGGGAAGGTGCAGACCTGCGAGAACTCCGTTCTGCTGTCTGATTTCCAGTTGTCTTGGAAGAAGTTGTCGAGGCCATTGAAACGAATATTAATACCTAAATGCACTGTGCAGACCAAACCCATTACTCAGACTCCGAGATCAATTCATTAACCCCCTTCTTATTAGTAACACACGCCAACATCACCAGCTCCATCAACAACACAGAAAGTTCCTAAATTGAAACAAGAAAACCATAAAAACATAGCTCACTGCTCAATCACAGTAAACAGCAACAACAACATACCAAGCGAAATCCCACAAGTGAGGTCTGGGGAGCGTACACAGACCGTACCACTACCTCGTGGAGGTAGAGAGGTTGTTTCCCATCGACCCTCGGCTCAAGTGCAGCACAGTAAAAAGCTCCAAAATGAAGCAATAGAACTATAAAACAACAAACAACAGCACTAATTCAAGAACAAAAAGAAGCATAACTTGAAATCATTCATCATTAACAAGTGAAAAATGTAAAGAAAACAAAAACCTCAACACACAAAGGGATTGATACTTGGTATAACAAGCCCAAAATACACAAGGTCAAGAAAATCAACACTCATTTAGCATGCTAATCCAACAAAAATTAACCAGTAAACAGCAGATCATTATAACTAAGTAACAATTAAAGGTCCAAAACAGCTAATTTTACCTCAAAAACAAATCAACCAATTCTTTTTTTTTTCAAGAACCTAATATAACAAGGCAAAAAAAAAAAAAAACTAAAATGCAGACATTAAAAGCACAGAAAGAGCTATCAATCACCACATAGAAGAAGATAAGAACAACCCCACATAAATGTAAATAAAGAAACACAACAAGGGTCAATGAAAGCATACAGATCTTGTGTAAAAGACCCACCTTTTTTCTTCTTCTTTTTTCTATTTTAATTTTTTTCAAGAAAACCCCACAAAGACCCAATATGCTAAAAACAAAGAAATCTATAAAAACCCACCAAGCAAACTACTGGACCAGTTCAAAAGTAGCCTAAAAAATAGCACTACAACCTGAAGTCACATAGATGAGAACTTTGAGGTTTTTTTTTTTGGTTCAGCAATGAATGGAAATGGAAAAAGAAAATAAAAAAAGCAATCTTTATACTGTTAGATAAAGAAAAGATTAAAGAGAAAAAAATTGTGGAGAAAAAAAGGCTTTGGGAGTGAAGAAAAGGAGTTGGTTGGGTGATTCTTGACAATTGGAGCTAAATCTAATACTAGTCGTCCTAATTTACGTGACACTTTTCGTATTTCAAATGGGATATTTTTTAATTAAGATTTACAATACTTGTTACAATAATAATACTAGTAATATATTTAATGTTATACATCAAGTGAGATTTGATAAAAATATAATTTACACGATCCTAACTTCAGTTATATAGATAAAGCGATTATTTTAGACCAACCCTCGGCTTTAAGTAAAAAGAATCAATAAAAATATGGGATTCACTTTTTGAAATTTCAAGTGACGTGATTCCTCCTTTAGAAGTTAAAGTTGAATGATCGAAATCTCCTTTAGGTTCAGTCGAAGAGATCGAAGCGAAGTCATCAGTTAAATTATTCGAATGGCTTCCCCTAAGATCGACTTTTTTTTCCAAATAAACTGAACCTCGATACCACATTCATCAAAAAGATATGGCCATCTCTCTAGTCGTTCTCCGAAAGCCCTATAGATCAGATCGTGAGCACTTTCAGACCCTTAATTTCACTTGATTGGGACAAAATTAGATAAAAGATAACTAAAAATAACAAATAATAGCAAAAAGTTTTTATGCCTATACAAAAAGTAATACTTTTTATCCAATTTTAAGTATATAGATTTTATTTTAATATGCTTAAATTCATAATTTAAATTAAATTATAATTTACTCTCAAAATTTAATTTATGTCACATAAATTAACTCGAAGAAAAATAGTACCAAACTAGTAGTTTTTTTTTTTTTTTTTTTTTTCTTTTAATATTAAGAAATATAGAAGAAAAAGAGAAGATGTGGGTGGGGGGTGGGGGGTGGGTCAAAGGTAAAGTAAAGCTTTAGAGGTTCAATAATTTCAATGTATTTTGTCCCAAACACAAGTGTCTGAATCAACATATGGGCCACCACCTCTATCCAACCTGTCTCTCATGCTATATACTTTCTTTTATTATATTATATGTTATATTCCAAATATAAAACATCAAAAATTAGAGATCATGAATCTCCACAAAAACATTAATCACAAAGACTTATTGGTATTATTATTACTACTTTTCTCATATTTCTCCATATTTTCTAGGATCTATCGGATACAATCTTTTTATCTCATGAAGATAGGAGTAAAGTTTCGATAGATTTTATTTTTTCTTAGATTTTGCTTGACTTGATAGTGTAAAGATTCTTTATAATTGTCGAATGTGCCACTTAAATCTTCATACTTTTATATGATGTATATTTTTAGCAGTAATTCTTTTTACGCATGATTTAACTTGACTTTGTACACAACGTCCCACACAGAATGGTGGGGTTTTCTCACATGCACGCTTGGTCCAGTAGTCCGTCAGGAGCGGAGCTAGGTAGGATCAAGAGAGTTCATTCAAACTTCCGTCATCAGAAAATTATACTATTTACATATGATTAACGATATTATTTTATGTATATATCGTAGATGTTGAATTTATTTGACTTTTGAATATCTTAATGAAAATTCTGACTTCGCAACTGCCGGTAACCACATGGCTTGGGAAATGGTGGCCTTCACAGAGTTGTTAGCAGTCAAATCAATTAGATAATGGTATATGGTCCAAATTAGGTGCAAAAAATTATGAAATGAGATCTAATTTTAGGTAGCAAATTTATAAAATGAAAATAATTTGTGTTTTGTGGATCATAGCAATTGTATTTATTAGGTCACCTCACAACAGTCTGGATTCTCATATAAAATATAAAGAGAACAAACAAATAAATATTTGTATATAAAATATAAAATAATTAAGTAGTCACGGGTTTACTCTTAATTGCATGTGAAGGGGGAATAATGTCAAATTTTTCCTTTATTCCCTAATTTTCATAAAGCAAATTATTTTATATCTAATTATTGAATCTGGACAATTATATTATCTATCTATTACAACTATAGAAGATATCCTAAAATTTGCTGAATATATATATATATTTTTTAAAAAATTGTTAATTAATGATGGTTCGACGGGTTCAATTATTAGGTTCTTACGGTAAAATTAGTGATTTTTCATATGTATTACGAAATTTACATGAAGTTTCTCTTTAAGAAAGTGTTTCGGAGGGTTTACCTAGTGCTCTACTTGATTTTGCTTGACTTTTTACTTTAAATTATTTATATTAAAAGATAAAAGATTCCTATGCTATGTATAGAAAATGCAACTTGTATTATTCATTCGCCACCGGTTAGTAGGTAGACGAATATTATTATGGGGTGTGCAAAAGTTTTAAAAGACAGATAATACGAACGGAAAAAGAGTATATGATTATTTGAGATTATAGTTAGAGCACCTGAATTTGAGGTGCTCCACAACTATAGAAAGGACATGACATGACTTGATTTGGTCAAATTGGTGTGACCTTTGCCCTTTCAAATGCATTGTTTATTTCAGCAATTGTATAGTTAATTGAATGATGATACACATTCACTATTTATTTTAACATTACAAACAACTAGACATTGTTGACAACAACTGTTTTTTTATCATATTCTTTTTCAATAATTGACCAAGCAATTAGATTTTAGTGAGGCTCAACAACAACAATAACAAACTTAGCGTAATCCCACGTGTGAGGTCTAGGGAGAATAGTGTGGACGTAGACTTTATCTCTACAAGTTGGTAGAGGGTGGCCCGACGAGGCTGTTTGGGTGGCCAAATGGGCGAAACGTCGTCAACAGGCCATTTTTCGGGCCAAATTGATGGGTGTTAGCCCACAATTCTCGATATGGGCTCTGGGAACGAACGTATTTTGGGCCGAAAATCGACCAGCGGCCCTCAGGCGGGCTGTGGAGAGGGCCAGGATGGCCCAATAGGGTCAGTAATGGGCGAAATTGATACTCGAACGGACTGTTTTCGAGCTAAATCGATGGGTATTAGCCCACGATTCTCAGGCTGAGCCCGAGCCGAACAAACAGAGAAAAAGAGATGATGATAACAAACAGAACCATGCTCAAATGGAGTAATGGTTACCATTAGTCCTTACAAGAACAAAATCCATCTTTAAAACAAGGTATCCAAAGGACTTTATCCCTACAAGTAGGTAGAGAGGTTGCTTCCAAAGGACCACTTCGGCGGCCCCCAGACGGGCTGTGGAGAGGCCCAGGGAGGCCCGACGGGGCTGTTTGGGTGGCCAAATGGGCGAAACGTCGCTAACGGACCGTTTTCAGGCTAAATCGGTAGGTGTTAGCCCATAATTCTCAAGATGGGCCCGGGGACCGGACGTATTTTGGGCCGAAAATCGACCAGGGGCCCAGGCGGGCTGTGGAGCGGGCCAGGGTGGCCCAGTAGGGTCAGCAATGGGCGAAATTAATACGCGAACGGACCATTTTGGGTCAAATCGGTGGGTATTAGCCCACGGTTCTCGGGGTGGGCCCGGGCGGAACAAACAGAAAAAAGGGAGATGATGACAGCAAACAGAAACATGCTCAAATGGACTAATGGTTACCATTAGTCCTTACAAGATCAAAATCCATCTTTAAAACAATGAAAGGTATCCAAATACAAGATTTGCTACCAATTGTCCTTACAAGATCAATAGCCATCTCTTGCTTGACAATTTTTGATGTTTACTTTGAAAGCATACAGTATGACAGTCTTCACAAAAGCGGCGACTTCTTCATTATTCTGATCGTCTCTCCTGGTTTGGTGTCCATCGAACGAAAAACAAGGGACAAATCATCTTCGACGAGATACCAGTACTGCAAACAACAAATAAATTGAGAAAATGTGTATGAGAGACGGACTTGACGTGACACATATGCTGCAAACAAACAAGTATGCAGAGATGGATCGAAAACTTTGTAGATCGATATAAGTATCAAATGTTATAAATGTTTTATGGAACCATTCACATTTCGGCCACAAGAATCTATCAAACTCATTCAAGTTGCTTTACAGTGTGACAGATTCTCATTCACACTCAGAACCACAATGTCCAATAACGTTAAAGATGCAAACCTCCATCGACAACTCAGAACCACGAACATCCCCACCCTAATCCTACATAGATGTATTTCCAGCCACCTTTCCATCAATCACAGTTGTTGACGTTGGATTACACAATTTCACGTCCAACACAACCAAGTTCAGCGTAAACTACACAGCAAAAATGAGTCCAACGTTTACCACAATGTCACAAACAGGCAAATGGAAAGGAAATGGTGAAAACTTACCAGCTTTTAAGGCCGATAAGCATCAGGAAGGCGTAGACCTACACTTGCAGCAGATCTTTTCAGCACTTTTGTCATCTCGTTTGATCTATTCACTGCAATGTTGTAAGAAAATAACAAGTCCTGGAAAAATGTAGAAACGCTACATTCGTGAAATGCAATTTATATCACAATTCAAGAAAACAAGAACATAAAGAGTCAAAGAACCATGATCGCGGAGAGAGTTCACGTACCACACAAAACGTTTATAGTTGAGAAAGGAAAACTTCCACATTGATCGTATATACATTAGGCGTATCAGAGACAAAAAATCTTTAGTAATATGATAGAACATACAACATTAATAATCGCATAATGACTTATATTCTTGTCTGATATTGTGTGATTATATATACATCTCAACATCCACATTTCCGCGAGCTCTATGCTTGTAGGTGTATTGAACCTTAAAGTGTTTACGCTCATTCCACATAACATTAGTGTTCTCACCACCTTCTGTAAAACGTACATTTCACTCGGCCATACGCCTTAACTAAGTAAATTAAAACATTAGAAACTGAACAAAAATTTCATATATATATACTTCTGATGTCCAAATTTATCTAATACTTCTAAAAAAACCTCTTAAACAATCTTTTAATTGCTTTCTAACAATTGTTTTCACACATTCTTCCATTAACTAACACTATAATAAAGAGTCAAAATAACTTTGTACATTTCATCTTAGTCAACAAGCATCTTACAGCTTGCTTTGATGAATAACACTAGGTGATTTCTTCTCATCTGTTCTAGCCTAGGTGGACAGAATTGCCTGATACCTGTTGCTACCTGTTGCTGGTGGAAGGTAGCAGGTATTCCATGGAATTAGTCAAGGTGCGTGCAAGCTGGCTTGGACACCACAATTATAAAAAAAAATTGTTTTGATGAATAACATTTGGATAGATTGAATCATTTTCCGTTGTCACATGATATCACACATCAACCACATTGCGAATAAACTTACAATATCATAAAGAAAATATGATACACGAAGAGTTGTAGGTCGATATAGGATAAAGGATAAAATAGGATTATTAAATAACAAGCATAGTCAAAATAAGAAAAAGAAAGGGTAAAGTTTGCAAAAAGTTAACAATTTTAGTCTCATAAATTGTGGTATATATTAAATTTGACATGAAAAGGACAGCCCGGTGCACTAAAGCTACCGTTATGCGTGGTGTTCGGGCCCCACCACAAGGGTGTATTGTACGCAACCTTTCCTTGCATTTCTGCCGGGGGCTATTTCCAAGGCTTGAACCCGCGACCTCCTGATCACATGACAACAACTTTACCAGTTACTCCAACGCTCGGCTTGAAAAGAAGTAAATTTGCGGATGCACATATTTGGAGGTACATTTTTCAATTTTCAACCAAGCTCATTATTATCTCCGGAGTTTCGAATTGTGTGACAACTGACCCTCGAGGATTTCTCGATTATCAAAAACAAATACATTTGAATCAAAAACAAATACATTGGAATTTTTAATGCTTCATTTGAATCAAGAAACATATATTGCAGTATACAAAAGGTCTCCAAGTACAAGATTTGCTACCAATAATCTTTACAAGAACAAAAGCCATCTTTAAAACAATGAAACCTATTCCTATCGCGCACAACTATCTCTCGCTTGACAATTTCTGATATCACTTTGAAAGCAGCATGACAGTCTTCACAAACGCGAAGATTCTTCATTATTCTGATCGTCTCTCCTGGTTTTGTGTTCATCAAACCGAAAACAAGGGCCAATTTCTCACTATGGCGGTATAAGTATCTTTCTTTCTCATTTTCTTCAATGTCTAGTAGAACCAGTGAAGTATTTGGTACATATCCTTTGGACCTCATTTGTTCTAGCAGTTTGTCCCATCTCTTGAAGATCTCGTCAGCCTGAGGATGGTTATCATCTCCGGCCACAAATTCGTGTGTTGCTCGTGCTATAGTTATTGTACTCAAACCTGGAGTTTTCTTTACTCCGCGATCTTTCATCAACTTCCTCACCCTTGCTGCATCTTCCCAATGCTTAGCTTCTGCATAAATATTCGACATAATAATGTAGTATCCGTCGTTAAGAGGGTCTAGTACACCTAGGTGCCTCATCGCTTCCTCAGCCATTTCCACATCCTTTTGAATTCTACATCCACCAAGAAAAGAACCCCATATAACAGCATTCGGTTTTATAGGCATGCTTGTTATGAGTTCATACGCGTCTTGAAGAAGTCCTGCTCGACTCAAGAGATCAACCATACAACCATAATGCTCAATTTGGGGGGAAATGTTATAGTCTCTACTCATGCTAGCGAAAAATTCTCGCCCTTCTTTGATCATCCCCATATGGCTACAAGCGTGCAAGATTCCAAGAAACGTCACCTCATTAGGCTTCACTCCCATTCTGATCATCTCGTAGAAGAGTTCTAATGCTTCATCCGCCTGTCCATGGATAGCTAAACCCTGTATCATAGCCGACCACGATACAATTGTTCGATCTTTCAGCTCTTCAAAAACGACTTTTGCAGCCTCTAAGCAACCACACTTAATGTACATGTCAATCAAAGTGTTGCAAACGTGAACGTTTCTCTTGAACCCGCTCTCATCCGAATACTCATGAATCCTTCTACCCAATTCAAGTGCACCTAAATCAGCACAAGCTGCAAGAACAGCGACTACGGTCACCTCATTCGCCCTCAACCCCGTCTCTTCCATTTCTACGAAAAGCCTAACCGCCTCCTTAGCCTTCCCACAATGAACCAAACCCGTAATCATCGCAGTCCAAGACCTCAAATTCCTCTCCTTCATCCTCCCAAACAGTTCAAACGCCTCATCAACATCACCCTCTTTTGCTAACTGCGTAATCATGACATTCCACGACACAACGTCTCGTTGAGGCATTTTATCAAACAGAAGGACGGCATCACTCATTACTCCACAAATCGCATACAAATGGATAAGCGCATTCACCAAAACTAAATTCGATTGATACCCAAGTTTCTCTATCAATGCGTGAACAATTCTTGCACACGAAACATCCCGTAGCTCCACACAAGCTTTAAGAACAAACGAACAAGTGAAACAATCAACACCCACGTTACAACTCCGCATTTGCTGAAACAGGAACATAACATCAGCTGCAGAACATGGGGTTTCAGCAAATTTTCTCAAACAACTATTCCATACAGAAAGTTCTTGTTCGTTAACCGAGTCGAAGATCTGCTGTGCGAAGGGAAAGTGCGGAGTGAGTGCGCAAACTGAAGCGATACGAGGAAGTGGGAGGAGGGAGAGAGGTATGTTGGTCTTGATGAGGAAGGCAATGGCTTGTTTGAGTTCGAATGGAGAAGTGAAATGGTGGACAATGGAGGGTGTTGTTTGTACATTGTTGTTGGTATCAACGGAGGGTTTGAGTTTTTTGGAGGGAAAATGGTGAAGTGGAGATGCTAAGGAAAGTGAATTTAGCATTGTGTTAGGTTCAAACTTGAATGTTAGTTGCTAACAAAGGATCAACCTATTACCTATATATAGTTTGTTTTCTTTTTCGAGATAATGGTTAAAAATACATCTGAATTGTGACGATAGTTCACGTAGAAACATGGAAAAGGTGATTGATGATGTGTGGTTTAACACGTAGATGGTGATGGTTTAGATAGGAGAAGGAAGAGATGTGGTTTTAATATGTAAACGTTGATGGTTCAAATTGAGAAGCGGAAGCGATAATTTAGGTGTGTTTATGATCATTAACTCTCATCAGGTGTTCAGTAATATAGGGTAGGTGACAACATATTCAAAATTTGAACGAGGTCTTTGATGATATAGAGATGTGGTTTTAACATGTAGACGTTGATAGTCCAAATTGAGAAGCGGAAGCGATAATTTAGGTGTGTTTATGATCGTTAACTCTCATCAGGTGTTCGTGTTCAGTAATCTGGGTAGGCGACTGCATGCCCAAAATTTGAACGAGGTCTTTGATGAGATAGAGATAGTGGTTTTAACATGTAGACGGTGACAGTTTAAATTGAGAAGCAGAAGCAATAATTTAGGTGTGGTTTTGACCGTTAACTCTCATCAGTAATCTGGGTAGGCGACTGCATGCCCAAAATTTGAACGAGGTCTTTGATGAGATAGAGATAGTGATTTTAACATGTAGACGGTGACAGTTCAAATTGAGAAGCAGAAGCAATAATTTAGGTGTGGTTTTGACCGTTAACTCTCATCGGATGTTCAGTAATCTGGGATAGGCGACTGCATGCCCAAAATTTGAACGAGGTCTTTGATGAGATTGAGATGTGGTTTTAACATGTAGACGATGATGGGCCAAATTGAAAAGCGGAAGCGATAATTTAGGTGTGTTTTTGACCGTTAACTCTCATCGGGAGTTCAGTAATCTGAGGTAGGCGACTATATATCCAAAATTTGAATGAGGTCTTTGATGAGATTGAGATGTGGTTTTGACATGTAGAAGATGATGGTCCAAATTGTGAAGCGGAAGCGATAATTTAAGTGTGTTTATGATCGTTAACTCTCATCAGGTGTTCAGTAATCTGGGGTAGGCGACTGCATTCCCAAAATTTGAACGAGGTCTTTGATGAGATAGAGATGTGGTTTTAACACGTAGACGGTGACAGTCCAAATTGAGAAGCGGAAGCGATAATTTAGGTGTGGTTTTGACCGTTAACTCTCATCAGGAGTGTAGTAATCCGGGGTAGGCGACGACATGCCCAAAATTTGAACGAGGTCTTTGATGAGATAGAGAGGTGGTTTTAATATGTAGACGTTTATGGTTTAAATTGAGAAGCGGAAGCGATGATTTAGGTGTGTTTATGATCGTCAACTCTCATCAGGTGTCCAGTAATCTGGGGTAGGTGACTGCATGCCCAAAATTTGAATGAGGTCTTTGACGAGATAGAGATGTGGTTTTTGGCATGTAGACGGTGACGGTCCAAATTGAGAAGCAGAAGCAATAATTTAGGTGTGGTTTTGACCGTTAACTCTCATCAGGTGTGTAGTAATCCGGGGTAGGCGACGACATGCCCAAAAGTTGAACGAGGTCTTTGATGAGATAGAGATGTGATTTTAACACGTAGACGGTGACAGTACAAATTGAGAAGCGGAGGCGATAATTTAGGTGTGTTTATGATCGTTAACTCTCATCAGGCGTACACTAATCCGGGGTATGATAGTTACTTTATATATAAATCTAAATTTGAACTTTGAAACATCCACTCTCAAATTGGAAGTTCTATAGTATCAAACCATATAGTATGCACATTGAAAAATCAAGAACCACAACGCTTACAATTGTTTCCTGAAGTTAGTCCTTCGAACGATAGAATCTGAATATCTGATGTATCGAATACAGCACACATAGGCGCAAATCATACAAAAATACACAGCGAACGAAACTAGGACAAAATAAATGCTGTAAACTCATTACGAAAACTAGTAACTGCATTCAGAAGTTTCTTGAAGTGTTAAGGACAAAATGCGTGCAAGAAATACAAACTATCACAAAACTCATTACAGAAACTAGTAACTACATTGAGAGTTTACATGAAGTTTGAAGGCTTCAATAGTCGGGGATGGCAGTAAATCGATAACCTTTAGCACCTCTCCAAGAGTAATATGCAATCCGCGTCTCATAGAAACCTGCAAACAATTGTCAAGGTCAAAGTTGATAGTTGGAAGTAGCCTAATCAATTAATTAATGAAAGCGCGAATGTGAAACTTAAATAAAGAACTTAATATGCAACCAGAAGCGTAGCGTGTTAAACTCAAGACTGTCTAAACAAAACGAAGAAAATATGGGAAAGTAGAATCTACTGCCTATTGCAGGAGTTTGCAAGATGTAATGGACATCCCAAAAAATCGATCAAGTATGACCATTTTCAGATCAGATCTACAGTCATCTTGATATGGTGCTTCTAGGCGCAACTACAGAGAGGACAGATACAGTAACGAGTAGCCCTACCATTTGCTATTTCACCTATTTATTCTGCTGCAAATTCAATGGAAGTTACCTTGTTAACATAACAGTAAATCACACTATCAAATCAATGGTGCAGCCGCAAATTGCTTCTGTAGTTAATGAACTACGACACTCTCCTCGAGGACATATCGAACAATTATGGACAAAAGAATAACAGCTTAAGCATCCAAAGTAGTATATATTAATGTATGTTTTTTTTTGACTTACCCGGGAGAAACGTGAGGATTCCAAGTGCAAGGAGCCCATATCCCTGGGAACTCTCTCCTGCCATATGACCGGATAAGATGAAGTAGGACAGCAAGAGAAGAAGACATCCCAGAAAGAGCAGAAAAAGAGCAAGGGCAATGGACTTCCAAGGGATTCTATCTAACGATTTTGGTGAATAATCAAATCTAGGGTCAGCCCGCTGACCAGCATTTCCATAATAGTCGTCATCTTCATCCACAGCAAGACGACTGTAAGGAATATTCCGCCTAGAAGCCATACACCAGAATTCCCAGTCTTTGAATTGGAATTAGATGTCTGCAAATTTGTCAGATGATCACTCTCAATAAGGCAGCTCAAAAGAACACCAACCAATTATGAACACAAGGATTTGACTACCAGAATATATAATAAGTTGGCAAAGTAAGGTAGAGTTTAAAAAATAAATACCATCTTCGGTTTAGAAGGATAACTACAACGAATAGTTTGATAAACACATATAACAAAAGGCGAAACACTAAAACTCCAGTCTACATTGTTACATATATCAGTATTTTCACGTATTGCATCACATGAGAGTTGAAAACCTTTCCTGACTTCTCTTTCGTCTCCAATACACTCATGGCATTGCTACTCTAATTATCAGAAAAATAGAAAGAAGTATCGCTTCTGGTAATTTTTTTTGTTTATAAGTTTTACAAAAGCGTCTTGGAATGACATTAAATGTTTTCTTTGGCAGATGCTCGATCTGAAGCATCATCAAATTCTAATCGCCCATTTGAGAATTTAGTGAGACCTTGACATGGCTTCAAGATTAACGCTTATAATTTGAAAGTATGAGATACATAAAATTCATCGACCATTTGGTAACGCTCTCCAGGTGGCATATTCTTATAAATTTATCGCTCAAAGAACTAAATTATGTTAGTATCACACCAATTCTATCATAGACTATCATAAGGATAACTTTCCACGCAGCGATGTCCTGATTTTCTTGCTCTTTTTTTTGTGAAAATTGGTTGGAAAGGTAAAGACAGTCTTCCAATAGTGAAGAAGTGTCCATTAATAACTTTGAGGCACTGGTCAAGAGAAAACTACTTTTCTTTAAAGAAAAAAAGAAAAACGGTGTCAATCAGAAAAACAATGGTCAAGAGACACTTTTGTTTGGTAAGATGCCTATCCAAATTAAAGTGCTGAAATCATACGCCCTCCAGAGGATCTCTATGTGTATAGTCGACTCTCTCAGTTGACAACATCGCTTTTACCTCTTTTTTTAAAGATTTTTTCCAATGAATCAACAGCATATGCATCCACTTGACGGTATAGTGACAGTATTTTACAGTAAGACGGAATGAAACCACTAGAGAGCCACCCTTGCCCAAGTGTGAACTGCAGACAATTGACTTTGGAAGCGGAACATAAACCTTTTCCACTTTTCCAGGTTCTCATTGAGCATATGAAATCAAGGTTGATGATTTAGCCAGCGAATTCCCATGGTGTTCTACCTTTTCATAGTCTCGGTCACATGAATGTATAGATCAATGAAGTCCCGGTGGGATAGCGCCCAGTTAATTGAGCGTCTTAAAGTCCTTCATGCAAGCTAGCAAAGCCAGCACAGAAGCAGCCCCGGATCCACACAGGGTACTTCAAAGGAGGTTATCTTTAACCTACTGCAAACAGTCACTTATTCTATCAATCAACTACATTCCGATCCCGAACTAGTTAGGGTCAAGAAAAAAAAGAAGGAAGAGCCTATCTTCTAGCTTTTGTGTTTTGTCTTCTTACCCATTTTTATCTACAAAGAGACGATTGTTTTTTGAAGGGCTTTCTGCAGACTAACCACCCAGGACTTGGTTAGGGGAGCAAAACGACATCTCTGGTAGCTTGCATTACATTAAATCATGATATTATAGGTGAATAATGCTTTTGATTAATTTTCTTCTCTTTTTCATTGCGGTGTTAATACCTCTATTTTCATTGAACTATCAAATGTTTCATGATTATTGAGTGTTTTAAAGGGACATCAAAATCAAGCAATCAGAAATTCCAGATGCCATTTCTTTCGATCAAGTAAAAAACCAATCTTTTCCATTCCAGAAAGGCCAAAACCATATTAATGTTTAATACCCGTCGAAAATTCCGGATGCCATTTCTTTAAATCAAGTAAAAAAAGAATCTTTTTCAATCCAGAAGGGCCAAAACCATACTAATACCCGTCAGGAATTAAACTAGACATGAATCCAACTCAATTAACAAGCCTACACCTAGCAAAACAGGACTATCGAATATTCAAATGTTTCATGATTCTTAAGTGGTTTTTTAATCGGGTACTTCTTCATTTCCGTTATTTCATTCTCTATACTGCTTTGGACTATTTTTTCCATGAGCTGCGGCCTATGAAGACAACCTCTCTGTTTCCTTTCTACTCCAAGGTAGGGGTAAGTAAGGTCTGCGTACACTTTACCCTCCCCAAACTCCACTTTGAAGGATTACACTGAGTATGTTATCGTGTTTTTTAAATCAGGTAAATTCTTGAGTTCTTTCAAGGGACATCTAAATCGAACAATTAGAAATTCCAGGTCCCATTGCTTCTCTATCAAGTAAAAAAACAATCTTTTTGCATCCAAGGGTGTGCCCTATTGGTTCAATGAAGTGGGTTGAGCACCATAAAGTCCCAGGTTCAATTTCCAATAAAGACAAACGCTAGGTGATTTCTTCTCATCTGTTCTGCCCTTAGTAAATAGAGTTAGCTGGTACCTGTTGCTGGTACCATGAGGTCTCAGATTCAATTTCCAATAGAGAAAAACACTAGATGATTTCTTCCCATCTATCCTAGCCTTGGTAAACAGAATTAGTTGGTACCTGTTGCTGGTACCATGAGGTCTCACGTTCAATTCCCAATATAGACAACACCAGATGATTTCTTCCCATCTGTTCTAGCCTTCGTAAACAGAGCTAGCTGGTACCTATTGATGGTGGGAGGTGGAAAGTATCAAGCAATTAGTCGAGGTGCACGAACGCTAACTCTGACACCATGATTGTTCAAGAAAAGATAAATCCCAGTTGCCATTTCTTTTCTATCAAGTAAAAAACCCAATCTTTTTGCACCCAAGGGTGTGTTTTAGTGGTTCAATGAAGTGAGTCGAGCACCACGAGTTCTCAGGTTCAATTCCCAATAGAGACAAACACTAAGTAATTTCTTCCCATCTGTTCTAACCTTAGTAAACACAGTTAGCTGGTACCTATTGCTGGTGGGAGGTGACAAGTATCAAGTAAAAAAACAACCTTTTTCCAATCCATAAAGGCCAAAAAACATATTAACACACATCATAAAGCAAATTAAATATGAATCAAACTCAATCAACAACGACAAATAAAGTATACACAAAATTCATAATCATTTGCTAACACAAATCAATAAATATATTGTGCTAATTGAAAAAGCTTCACACTAACCTTGAAGAGAAAGAAAGCACAAATTTCTCCGAACAAATTGACCCGGAATACCGACGGAACCCTTACTGGCGACGATAAAATAACAGTAGACCCGATAAATTGACCCGACGCTGCAATTTCTCTTTTCTTCTTTATTTTCCCTGTCTCGTTTCTACGTATATATAAACCATGTGTATTAGTAATTAATTACTCATTTATAAACTCAAAAATAGATATTTTTAAAATAAAAGTACTGCGTATTTTTTTCTTTCTCTATGTATTTGATGCTTATCAATTTTTCATGCTTTAATTAGTAAATTTTATTTTATTCACATTGTATCTTAAATTTAATAATTTAATTTATCTATAAAAAACTTAAAGTGAATTATACGAATTAACTATTCTTGTAATGTTACTCAGTTGCTTAACCAAACATCACTTATATTTAAAAATCAAGGATTTTAGACCTGATGAAAACTCGATATAAATTAGAGGTACTTATTAAGTAGTTTGATTCAGTTTGTGACGTAAGTGGTTCGATTTATTGATTATCGATTTATATTAGTAAAGTATTAGAGAACTGTTAATATATGAATCGAATTTATATTAGTACCACATTACAATCCACTCAAATAATCTAAACAAAGTAATAGTAACTTTTTAAAAAATGAAAATATACATAGAAAAATCTTTTAGATACAAATATCAAGTAACTTTATATACCGATGTTTAAATATCAACCGAAACAAAACAAACAATATTAAATACAGTTATATATGAAAAATGATTTTACGTATATAATTACGGAAGAAAATCATATTATTTTTTTTCCTAATAACCAAACATCGCATTAATTATTTTTTTTCTGCTAATGATTTGAATGTGCATGGTAATGTAATTGTTTAATATTGTTAACAAGATGAGCAACGTTAGGAAAACGATCAATGATATAAAGGAGATCGTAGGGGGAAAGCATACAGATGAAGATATATATGCAATGTTGAAAGAATGTAATATGGATCCAAATGAAACTGCTCAAAAGCTTTTATATCTTGGTACAATATCCACTTTTGTATGTGTTTATGTAATTATATATATATATATGGTTGGTGCATGTAGACTAATTCTACGGGATACCTGAGACATTATCATGCATGCGACGTGTGTATGTTAACTTTGATCCATCGAGGCTGAGACAGGATAGATCGCTTTGTGTTTTTGTCTGTTGGTGTGATTTGAACCTGAGACCGGCCTCACGGTTCTTAATGAGATGCATGCATGCATGCATGTGTGTGTGTGGTCATAATTGTTTGGTGATGTTCATTTTTTTCAATTTTCCTAGCTGAAATCAATAGGTTGGTAAGAATAAAAATAGGATTTTTTTTTTTTGGTGTTTTAGATGTCTTCTTTTTGATGTTATGTTGTTGATTGTTTTTTACGTCAGAGTTATATGTATCGATGCATTCGACATTGTTCTTTCTGTTTAGTTTCTTAATTATGTTCAAGAGATAAGCATCTAGTACCCCCGAATTATGGCCAAAACTGTTACGACACACTCCAACTTCACGAGGATCCTATTATCCCTTGAATTCAATTTTAGCATATTTTTGTCACCCTTTTGTGCTGATGTGACACCTTGCATGAAGTTAAATACCTGAAGCGCGTGAAGGACTGTCATATGTGCCACGTCAGCTAAAAAGGTTGACAAAAATACGCTAAAATTTAGTTTAGGGGGCAAATTTGGTCATAGTTAGGAGGTACTAGATGCTTATCTCTATGTTCAAATCAGATTATTCTTTGTACCGAAATACTTGCTTCTGTTCTGTCTTGAGCTGAGGGTCTATCAAAAACAACCTCTCTACTTCAACTGAGGTAGTGGTATGAACTGCGTACACATTACCCTCCCAGACCCCACTATATGGGGATACACTGGGTATGTTATTGTTGTTGTACTGGAATACTTGCTTCAGTTTTGCAATTTCTGTGGCACATATTATCTGAAGTTTCATACTCCGTTTACATGTAGTATTCTTCACTCAAGCTAAAACTACCGAATTCTGCAGATACTTTTCATGAGGTCAAAAGGAAACGAGACAGGAAGAAAGCAGTAAGCATTTCTCTTAATGATTGAGCTGAGTCGAGCTATGGTTATTCAACTGGACACAGCTAAAAAGATGGACTGTTATAGACTTTATAACAAAATTTTCACTTAGCTTGATTATTCGTAGTTGCTTCATCTAATTGCAGAAAGCCGGCAGCCAAACTTCTGAGGATTTCAGGTGGATGTCAGGCATGCAGCGGAGAGGGGCTAGGGATGATGGTCGTGAGAAAATTTCTGCAAATTACATCACTAATGGTAAATATGGACCTTCAACCTGGGCTAAGATTCTGTCGTAATGTGGTCATGATCTTGATCGATAACTCTTCTGCTTTTCTTGAGCATCCATGATGTTGTGTGTTGAATTTTAACAATTGAGTAACTTTCATGAGCGAAAAAAAAAGAGTTGTGCTATTCCATCCACTAGTAGCTTCTTATCAAAGAGTCGTAGCTGGGTTCTGCATTTTACTTATCATGTTCTTCACTGTCACAAGGTTAACACATAAGAAGATGAAGGTGTTTATAGAATGATCTATCTTTCTTAGGAAAGCATTACATACGAAAAGGACAGCATTCGCTCTTTCAAGAATGTGCTTTATTTGCCGGAATAATCTGTACAAGCCTTAAGGCTGATATATCGTGGGTATTGATATCTCTGTGTAAAATGAGAGGAACCCGAACTTATTTCATGGCTAGAACTGCATCTACGGTCCTTATGACCTGCTTGATAGTTCGATAGAGGCATCGAGTGCATTTCTTTTCTCTGACAGTGGTGGTTCATTTGCAATATTTTGATACATGCACTGTCTCGGATAACTTTTAACAGCATGGCATCTGTTGGAATTTGGGAAAGTGTTTCATATCGATAGAGGGAGATGCATTCTCTCTATTTATGGCTTCCAGTGTTAACTCACCCCCTTTCTTTACTGTCGATAGGTGACAGTGGCAGAAGATACATTAAGAAAGAAAATGGAGTCAATAGTTCGAAGGATAGAAGTTCTAAGACCTCCATGCCAGCTGCACGTAAAACAGCAGATGCTAATATACATCCTAGTAAGAAATCGGCTGTTGAGGTTGCTGCAGACGATCCTAGTAATGTCGCTGGAGTTGCTTCATTTGTTAATGTAAATAAGTTGGCAAAAGTTTCAACTCTACCTCCTAGTTCGATAAATCATCATCAAAACTTGGATCCTGGCCCTACTCCTACGCCCACACCCACCTTCGCACCCCGAACCAGATTTAAAGATAAAATTTTCATACCAAGACCTAATGAGCTTGTGACAAGAACAGCTTCAACATCAGTTTCTGGTGTCTATTCTTCTGCATCGGATCCTGTATTAGTGCCAGCTTTGAATCCACGAAATCCAGGAACAGTTGGTACTATAAAACGTGAGATAGGTAGCCAGCGCACTGCTGCAGACTCCACTGTATCTCCTGCGAATGAGGGGAGTTTGGTTTCTTGTCAAGGTGCTCCCCAAAATACTCATGCAGTCATTAGAACTGTCGATTACAAAAACACGACAGGGCCAAAAGAATCCCGGGGAGTTTCAGTCACTGCTATACAACCAGTTGCAACTAATCATGAAAGTCAGCATTCCAAACAAGTTAAAGGTCATTCAGGAGGTACCATTTCGATTTATATTGACTCTCCTCTAATTCATTTTTATCTTTTCTACAACCTCCTTCAATTAAGTAATGTAGATGGATTTCTTGTGTTTATTTAAGTTGCTTAATGTCAACTATCTTACAAGTGCAATTCATGATATGGATAACTGCCAAGTGGATTTATCATCTGTTGAATCATTGAACTGATATGGATAATCTCACTTTATCATAATCTTGATGCAGTATTGCCATCTCAGGCAGCAGCCGTTGTAAAGGGAGCTCATTTACCATCAATTTCTACACCAAATTCTTCGGAGGAACAAGCAGTTCCAAAGCTTGACGTGAAGTTAGAGAAGTTAAATATATCTGCCCATCGCCAGCCAGTTATTTTTCCAAATCATCTTCAAGTACCTGAATCATTTAGGAGCGGATTGACTTTTGGTAGTTTAGATCCTCAACTGGATCCAAGCATAAGCTGTGTCAAAGACCCGATGCCTGTGGAGACTGTTCCAGCTAATGATAGTACTTCCATGGAACCTGAGAGGTAGGAAACTGAGTGACATGTAATGTTTTGTACTCATTGGTGATTTTATGTATCCAAATGTATCTTTGCTGAAGCACTTTTGCTGATTTTTTGTTGTCTGGGAGCATGTCTATATATTTTCGCAATCATGTATAACATTTTGAAAAAGATTCCATGACCAATTGCCTCCGGACTGTCAAGTTTTTTTCTATCGTAGCTTACAGTAACACAACGATGACCATGTCATTGTGCTTATACTGATGCTTTTTCTTCATATCTTATACTTGACCTCTCATCGCCGTGTAAAACTAACTGCAGCTATCAAGATGCATCTTCGGCAGCTCAGGGAGGTGATTATCCGGGCAATCTGCCATCACACCAACGTGAATCTGAAAACGTATCATCTTTTGAAGTATCTGGTGCTTCTCCTGTGTATGATCCGTCAGAGCCGGAGAAATTTCCACCTTCTACAGGCTCACAATTGCCACTTCTCCAGACTCCTCCTGATTATAGCTTGGGTTTTGTACCACCCATGCAAGGGCCCCAACTTGTTTTCGAGGGACAAGAACAGCAGGCATGTCACTGTGGCCCTAAAACATCTCTACTTCCCATGTTTCATTTGAATGTATTTTTTTCCGTTGGAAAGTCTGTGCTGTCAAAATGAATATTTAGTCAATTTCCTCTTACATAAGACGGTGCTAACTGTGTAAATAATTTGAATGGGAAGATCTTGTGGTATGACATACAACTCAAGGATTACCTTAAGATAGAACAAATTTGGCATAATTTCTTGGTTCACTTGCTGATTAGTTGCTTATTTGGTACACTTCTTTCTGCAATATCTGATGTGAACCGTGAAAATACACGAGTAAACATCATCTCTTGAGTGGTGGTGCTTCATTTGTGTTGGCCAAACAACAATACAGTAAAGCTATATCATGTGTATCTTTCTTCCCTCCCCACAACACCCACTCTCTCGTCTCTTTATTGTGTCGTATTTTTGGTCTGACTAAATTTTTATAAATCTATGGTCTGCTGCAGGGTGGGAATTCTCAACCTCCTTCAACATTGTGCTCTAGTCAACTTGTGGCTCAACCGATAGGCCTTGGACAGAGTTCTGTCGGTGTTCCTCCACATTTGTTTCCTTTAGTACGCCAACCATTCCCTCCTAATTATATGCCGTATAACCCTTACATTCCCCACCTTTACATGCCGCAGAGTGCCCACCAGTTTTTGGGCCCGAGTGGGTACCCTCAGCAACCTTCTGCTCCCAACTATTATATGTCACCATCAGTTACTTCTGCTGGTGTAAAACTACCTCTTCCATCCCTGTACAAACCAGCAGCTATTGCCGGAAACTTGAACCACTACGGCATACCTCCTGGCTACAGTTCATATGGCTCGTCAACTGTCTCATACAATGGAACTCCAGGTCTAGTTTGTTCTGCTAGCAATGAAAATTTCACTACACCTGAGCTGAAAGAAAAGAACGTCTACTCCATGCAAAACCAGGTTTGTTTTGTCAATCATATCCTTGCTGTCCAATTCCGATATTGAGATATAACATAATCCTTTCATGCAGCATGAAGATTACCATTACAGAAACTCTGCACCTGGACGCGATCAATCAATGCTTCAGACCAATTATTTCTACAACATCCCTCAGGACCAGTATGCCGCTGCTGCACCAGGACATTCTGCCAATAGCTCATTTCCTGGATTTAATCCATCTCAGGCAATAGTTGCACAATCTAATGTTCAACCCCTAGCCCAGCAACCTCAAACTGTTGCCAGATCAGGTGATTCTGGCCTTCCTACATCTGGTGCTTTTAAACAACCTCAGGCTAATATTCATTGGAACAACAAATTGCTGAATAGAGAAAACGTCTAAGAACAAAGACCATAGATATGTAGTACAGACGTCACTGATAAATCAAAGCTGTTCCCTTAAGTGTATATAAGATATGCTAGAAACTAGGCACTTCCTGTGAGAACATGTTGGAACGCTGACTTCTCAGCGTTTGTTCTAAGTTAAAAGTTTCTTGCTTTTGATAGTTAGCCATTAGCTTTCCTCAGTATCATGATCTTTTCTAGGCTGGAGAAGTTTTTGATGTTTGAGTGGAGCAGGTGAAGATATCAATTGTTTCCATTGCCCTTTCTAGCTTGTATATATCAACTTCTTATAGCAAAAAGATACTATTAAATCTTCAAGGGCTTGAAATGATGATCATAGATGGAGAAAACTTGATAGAATAGCAGATTTGAACACACTTCTGTACTAAGAAGGAAAAGAGTAAAGTTGATTCTTTTGTATTGATCTACACTCTTTAAAAAAGGATCTCCTTATTTGAAAAAAGAGATAATGGTCAAAAATACACCCGAACTATCATTTTTTCGCGAGTTTCACACTCCAACTATCAATTGTTTCTTTTTCCTACTGGAACTAGTCCAGGTAGGAAAAAGGAACAACTAATAGTTGGGGTGTGAAACTCGTGAAAGTTTGATAGTTCTGGTGTGTCTTTGATCAGCATCTCTTGAAAAAAACAAAGAGTCCTGTGCATTTAAAAAATAACAGTGACCAAAAACCTGCATTTGCTTCAAGGCACACAATTCCAATAATAGTAATTGCGAGAACATGCAGATCTTAACGCGAAAACTGGGAAATCCCGAGTACAACAAGAACAAGTTTCAATATCATCAAGATATTGCAGCATCATATCACTTGGCAATGAATTCCACATAAAATTGATAGGTAGATCTATGTGTGTGTGTGTGTGTGCGTGTGTTATCAGAACATTACAGCATAAAATGTGACCAAAGAGTTAACAATATTCATTTTAACTGATCCAATCAACTCCAATCATTCTACCCTACATTTTGTGATGAATCATTGGACAATTTCTTTTCAAGAAGATCATTTTCCCTCGTGATGGTTTCAAGATTTGCTTTCAGCTTGTCAATCTCAACACTTCGAGATGCCATAGTTGCAAGTTTGCCTTCATAATCAGTCACTTGTCGTCGGGCTCTATCTGTTGCAAGTAGATTTTCAGCTATTTGTTCAAAGCTTTCATGGATGTTAGTCAATATCCTGTAAGCCTGTCGTGCCACTTGGTCCTTTTTTGCCTCCCTTGTAAACGATCAGACAATTTACATTTTAACAATCTACACTCTCGTTAAGATGTTAATTTCATGGTCACCAGCATATCAAAAGATTGTACCTGAACATTGTCTCATCCACCACTGCATAAGTTCGATTAAGCCGTTCTTGAACAGAGTTGCTCTCCAACTGTAGCTCCCTTGTTTCTTTCAATATTCTTTCTATGTCAGCATCCTGCTTCCGGCTGTTTTTGGTGATCTCTTCAACGCGTTGAATGTAGGTTCTCCTAGGTTGCAATTTGGGCTGCTTCTCAGCCTTGGCTGCAAGTACAATGAGTTCGTCCTTTCTGCAGAGTGACGGATAGCAAACATTCAGACAAAGCTACCAATTTGATTCTATTTCTCTACATGCTTAGAGAAATCAGTTACTCTGTAACTAAAACAGCATTTTCAAGGGTTACAAAAACCATGATAATCTGCATCGCATTTAGGGTCTATTCCAGTAAAAGATTCTTGCCAAAGTTCACATGCATTAAGCTATGTAGGATATATGAATAAGGCTTTACGCGGCATAAAAAGTTCTGATATACCAATAGACCCACACTACTTGACCTCTTTCTATAACGAGTAATGAAAATTCTTAAATGTCAAAGAATCCAACCGATAAAAACTAACAATGCTGTCTATTAATTGGTTTATCAAGAACACTGTATAGTAATTTAATCATGTCATGCCATTTTCTCAAATAACTATTCCGCTTTTCACATATTAATAATTCATTAGCCTCAAATATATTAACCTATTCAAACTCGATCAAGTAGAGCTTCCTATTCTTATTTCTTCTGCTAACAACTTTCTTCTCTCAATTTCGTTCTTAGTCCAACTACATAATCTAATAAACAACGGGTATTCTGCATGACATAATAGAAGATTTTTCCTGATCAGGTAAAAACTAAACATGAGATATTAGAAGATGACCTACCTTCTTTTGTTTTCGGCTAATACAGACTCCAGCTTCAACTCAATCTCTTCCACCTTTTTATATTTTACATAGGCCTCGGGTTCTGTTGCTCTTAAGTTTTCCTCGAGAGAATCTTTCTTCTGCTCAAGGGCCTTCCTTTTATCAATCCTGTAAGAGATTTCAAAAAGGCATTACAATTAATATTATTCAAGTTTCAATAGGAAACAAGAGTTAGAGTCCTTCCTTTTTTTTTTTTGTGTGTGTGTTTTAAGGATCATCAATAAAGCAAGAGATCATTATCGTACCACTCAGTCTCCATTTCAACAATTTTGCCCCTTTTTGCTTTCACCTGATCGTTAAGCTGATTCACATGGAAGTCATTAGGATGTTTGTCATCATAAGCCATTTCCACTGCCGCTTTCAACAAACCAAGTTTTTCTTCTAGTTCTTGTAATTCAACAGAGCTTGAGACTGACTTCTCCGTAAGCATTTCCTTTTGGTCTTGTAAAGTTTCTGTCTTGCAGTTCATCTGCAATATAACACGAATTTAGAATAAAAAGACAACATATTGAAGACTTTCTGAAGATCTAAATACCTAGCCATAAAATCAAATAATATCATTGTTTTTTTCCTACTTTCGCTATCTTCATATATGCTCCAATTCTAAATTATCAGCTTGTTACCTCAAAAAGCCTAAACGGTCTACCAAATTCACTAAAGATGCAATGAGTACCTGATTCAAATGCACCCATGGTAAAGTTGATTGTTGTCCATGATCAAAATTGTCCCTCAAAGAACTCTTCCTCACGCCCTCCACCAAATCTAGGACGTCTTGTTCACCACTTGATGTCTCATTGATGGAGTCATCTCCACCTTCTATAGGTATTCGAACACCATTATTAAACTCATCCTGGTTTGACTGCTCTGGTGTTTGTGTCACCATCAATGGATCACTCTGTCTCTCCGAAAGTTCCTTACGAGGCAGCAGTCCAGCATCAGCAAGACTTTCCTTTGGAGTCTTAAGGCGTCTTTTAGAATCTCTAATTGCATCTTTTCGAGCTTCAACATCAGATAGCCTCCCAACCAAGAACCGGATCAACTCATACAAGTCCTCTTCAGATGGATAAAGGAACTGCCTAAGCAATAAACACAAATGCTTTCTCTAAGCACAAATTTAGAAAAAATCTAACAAGACAAATGAAACAATATAAAATTAATACAAAACAAAATCAATTAATTCCGCATTGAGCTGCATCACCTACTACAAACGCATGTAAATTTCACACAGGAAAAAAAAAGTTCAATAAAATAAAAGTTAAGATTCAATCTGGAAGTAGAAAACCAAAACAGGAAATCATTTTCCATCTCATCTAAAATAATACTCCATCCATTCCAAAATAGTTGTCATGTTTTGCTTCTCGAAAGTCAATTTGACTAATTCCCAAAGCTCAACTAGATTAGATTAATTCAACATCTCAAAACTAAAATTTAGATATTCCAAATATGAAAAGTATTAAAAATTACAACTTTAAACATATCAATATGATTAAAAAATATATATATGACTCTCAAAAAGGAAATTGTGACAAGTATTTTGGAAAGTAGGGAAGTAAGTAATAAGAAATTCGGCCTCGTTTGCATAATCAGCTCGAAATCGTGCAGAACGCAGCAAAACGACGACGTCAAAGAATAAGAAATTCGGTTCCGTTTGCAGCATCAGCTCGAAATCGTGCAGAACTCAGCAAAACGACGACGTCAAAGAATAAGAAATTCGGTTCCGTTTGCAGCATCAGCTCGAAATCGTGCAGAACGCAGCAACACGACAACGTTAAGTAGTAAAAAAAAATCGGTTTCGTTTGCATAATCAGCTCAAAACCGTGCAGAATCATCAAAACGACGACATATTCAATACAGATCAAAAGAAGAAGAGGACTATGGAGAGGTATATATATAGCAGTAGTAAGTAAAACCTTATGAAAGCTGATATCACCGATGAAACCAAGGGATTTGAACTCGGAAGCAAGTTCCGAGCAGAGTTTTAACCGATCGGCAACTGAATTTTCCGGCAAGGAAGCCGGGAACGGCGAGTTCTGCCGGCCGATGAGGTGTAATGCCTGAGAGGAAACGGAGAATAAAGTCGCCGGCGTGAGATCTTTCACCGACGAAACGCCGGCCGGAATTGTCACACCGGAGCTGGCGATTGAGCTTAGTAGAATCTCTTCTGATGCTTCCATTTTTGTCCTCTCAAGATTTTCACAGGGCTTTAGATCGAGAAAAATGAGCCCATAGACCTCACAAGTCTTCAATTAAAAAAAGGGACAAGTGGTCCTGCAATTTTATGTATTAGTTATCTCAATGACTTTGCACAGACAAATGACTTCTTTTAGTTATCGAATAACTTTGCATAGTTATTGAATAACTTTACACAGTTGTTAATTTTATACATTTATCGAATAACTTTGATAATTATTGAACAACTCAAAAGTTATCTAACAACTATCAAAGTTGTTCGATAACTAATAGAAGTTGTTAGAACGAAAAAATTTTAAAAAAAATTGTTCCTCCCACATAATTTAAAAAACTTGAAGGTCATTTAATTGGAAAACTTGTTTGTCCCTTTTAATTCAAGGTCCATCACTCTTTAAGGCCCTGTTTGCCTATGAAATTAAATTTAAAATATTAAATTAATTTAGTTTAATTTTAAAAATTAATTAAACTAACTTTCGTAAAGTGAAATATGACAAATGAAAAAACATTATTTCTCTTTCTTGTTATTCATATTGAGTAGTTATTATTGTTAATTATATTTTTTATTTTTTTATTTTAATAATTTTATTGGATAGGCAGCCCGGTGCACTAAAGCTATCGCTATACACGGTATCCGGGGAAGGGCTCCACCACAAGGGGGTATCGTATGCAGCCTTACCTTGCATTTCTGTCAGAGGCTGTTTTATTGGATGTTTTATTAATTTAGTTTCTCATCCGGTGTTCGGTGTCCGCATTAGATCCTCGACTAATCCGAATCGCAAGTTGCAAGGCCCATTAAGGTGGCAGCGCTCCCAATAGACCTCTGGTTAAGGGTGGAGCAGTCTCATCCACTGCACCACAAAAAGAATTTTCAAATTATTTTTATGAGTAATTGTTGATAAATCTACTACGTACATTATTGTTTTTATAATTGAAGAGCTCTGAAAATTACTACTAGACACAATTTGAATTCCTGATTTCTCATGTATATATTTTCAAATATTTGTAATATTTTTCCTCTTTAAGGGTCGTTTGGTTGGAAACAAGTTATTCAGGAATTGATTATTCTGAAATTAGTTATTCCAGAATTTGTTATCCGACCCTCAAGGTGAGATAAAAGTAACACTGCAACCCCGAAATGAGTTATTCATACATTTTATCCCAATCAAACATGGGATAAGCTCGTCCTAAAATTAATTTTGGAATTAATCATCCTGAAATTATCTCCTTAATGATAAAATGATTTTTGCTAAAGTTCATTGCCTAGGGCTTTTAGATATCATTAAAGGTCTAGTAATAATAATAGGTGAGGAGCAACAAGGTCATGCCATAACTAGAAATAAACCTCAAAGATCATACAATGTATCAATATCACCAACAAAAATATATCTACTATGTTTCAATAGAAAGCATGTGTTTCAACAAGTTTCAAGATTTAGGCTAAAAAATTCTAGTTTTTGTTCAACTTAATTTACCATATATATATTAGTCATGAATTATTTCCAATACCATTGAACAAAGATACAATTTTTTGTGATACAATGGAGCATGTGTCACAAGATGAAATTGAGGACTTGTCGTTGTCCCCTCCGACGGTTGCCTCCATGCAGATTGCTGGAAGTAATGGTTTTGGCCATAACATAGAGTTCATGTCGCAGGCGTATCTTAGAAACAGAAGCTCCGAAATTGATATAGAGGTCGAACATGATACATCTATCGCCCATATAGATCAACCTCTTCCCATATTCCTCAAGGTACCGTACTTTTTCTTCTTCGGTCTGCTCCTTCTAGAGTCTTGGCTTGTGTAATGTGAATTGATTTTGTATGCAGTTTGCGAATGTGGAGTACAAGGTGAAGATTAACCAAGCGTTCTCCAACAATCCTGTCAAGGCAGTTGTATCAAAGGTAGCGTCTCAGTTTGAACATGATAATTACAAGCATATACTCAAGGGTATAACGGGAAGCATTAATCCGGGTGAAATTCTCGCGTTAATGGGACCTTCGGGCAGTGGAAAAACAACTTTGTTGAAGATATTGGGTGGAAGATTGCACGAAAATGTCAAAGGAACTGTCACTTACAATGACATTCCATATAATCCAGCTCTTAAAAGAAGGTGGTACTCATTTTATTTGTTGTTTTACTTTCAGTGTACATGGCTTTGTATTAACTTCAGTAGGCGATACGTGCTAATGTCTAGGGTGGGTTTTGTGACGCAAGATGACGTGCTTTTTCCACAATTGACAGTCGAGGAAACTTTAGTTTTTGCTGCATTGTTGAGGCTTCCAAGCAAGATGAGTCGACGTCAGAAGTATGAAAGAGCAGGAGTGATTATTAAGGAATTAGGCTTGGAAAGGTACGTGTGTGTTATCCTTTGATGAGCTAAAGAAACTTAACGTGATCGTTGCAACTGTTCATTCATGAATTTTCACAACTGTAGATGTCGTCACACGAGAATAGGTGGAGGACTTGTTAAAGGTGTTTCCGGTGGAGAAAGAAAAAGAGCGAGCATAGGTCATGAAATCCTTGTCGATCCTTCTCTCCTCTTGCTCGATGAACCAACTTCAGGCCTTGATTCGACCTCTGCAAATAGACTACTTCAGGTTCTTCAAGGGCTTGCTAAGGTAAACACTTGAACCATATTTTCGCTATTTGCTACTTATAGTTCCATCCTTCATAGATGGATTCATTTATTGCAATGTTTTCGAATAGTCTTTTCATTGGAGTAACTGGTAAAGTTGCTGCCATGTGACCAGAAGGTCACGGGTTCAAGCCTTGGAAACAGCCTCTGGCAGAAATGCAAGGTAAGGCTGCATACGATACACCCTTGTGGTGGGGCCCTTCCTCGGACCATGTGCATATCGGGAGCTTTAGTGCACCGGGCTGCCCTTTTACTCATTCTGTACTTGGGAACAAGTTTGGCCAAATGCTAACTTATGTCATTCACCAGATGGGAAAGACAATCATAACGACGATTCACCAGCCTTCGAGCAGGATTTTCCACATGTTTGAGAAAATTCTGTTGATAGCAGAAGGTTATCCGGTTTACTATGGTAAGGCCAGGGAGTCAATGGAGTACTTCTCGTCTCTAGGTTTCATCCCGGAAATTGCCATGAATCCAGCAGAGTTCTTGCTGGATTTAGCAACTGGACAAGTAAACGATATCAGTGTTCCTGATGATCTGTATCCACCTCAATGCACAACCGAACGAGAGAAGATTGTCATCAGAGTATGATTCTCATTTGTAACTTGTTCTGATTTTACTCGAAAACTCTTTATGGGACATACCTTCACAGAATTGTGTCTATATGGCCACTAGTATCTGCAACACAAGTACAAAATCTTGTTGGAGCCGAAAGAGAATCATCAAGTGTCGAAAGCACCAGAGCATCTTCAAATGGCTGTTAAGGTAAAAAAAGATTGGACTATATCCTGGTGGGAACAATTCCGGGTACTGTCAAAGAGAACGTACAGGGAGAGATGCAGAGACTATTTTGACAAGCTCCGGTTAGTTCAATCGGTTGGAGTTGCACTACTGCTCGGACTTCTTTGGTGGAAATCCTCAACTGGAACGGAAGCTCAACTTCGCGATCAGGCAAAATCCTGATTTTACATTTTCCTCTCCTTGCTAAGTATTCTCAAGAAAGTTAACTTATACATGCATTGCAGATTGGTTTAATGTTCTACATCTGTATCTTCTGGACTTCCTCATCAATATTCGGAGCAGTGTATGTCTTCCCATTCGAGAAGATGTATTTGGTGAAAGAACGGAAAGCAGACATGTATAGACTAAGCGTCTATTACATCTGCAGCACATTGTGCGACATGGTAGCACACGTATTGTACCCGACTTTTTTCATGTGCATTGTATACTTCATGGCTGGCTTCAAGAGGACCGTCCAATGCTTCTTTCTAACGTTGGGTGCAACACTATTAATAGCGATAACCAGCCAGGTAAGTCCAATTCTTTTCGCGAACTAAAGAAGTTCCACTCATTTTTTTTTTTTGAAAATATGAATGGATTTGTTTCTTTCTTTGGTTATAGGGAGCTGGAGAGCTTTTTGGAGCTGCAGTTATGAGCGTTAGAAGGGCTGGAATGGTTGCTTCCCTGATATTGATGTTGTTTCTTCTCACCGGAGGTTACTACGTTCAGGTATGTTGCTCGGATCCTACAAAAATGTAGCTGGACCGTATCATATTCTTTAAAAAACGCACTACTTTTGGAGGATCCAGCACACACCTGTCGACATTTTTAAAGAGTTCGAGCAACATAGTAAAGTAGTGCTTATAACATTTTATGCATGCTTAGAAAAGCTAAAATCAAGAATCCTACTCAAGTTAAACTTGATGATACTTCTTTTATCTTGTGTCAATAGCAAATGAAGCCCAACAAAGTGGGAACATCAACATTTTCCAAAGCCATTTCTCCTTTGATAAATAGTTTAGCAAACATGAGCTAGTAATATAACTATTAGTACATATTAAATTTGATGAGTTCGACCTTTATTTCTTACCGTTGAATCTATTATACTTTTGAAACTATGGGTTATATACATCTATAATAGCCTGTGTCCCAAAAGAGGGCGGGCGTGCTACCAGATAAGGGTAAGGTCTGTGTATTCTTTACCCTCCCCAGAATCTGCCTGTGAGATTATGCCTGTTATGTTGTTGTTGTACTAATCAAGAATCTACCCAAACTTGACTACAAGGGAGTCAAATGTGATCATAAAAGTATGAGACTCAAGAACGGAGCTAGGGGTTCATCTGATCCTCCTTTACCGTCAAATACACTATATATAGAATGTTTCTTTTTACGGTATTTATCATAGATATATTGAATCTCTAGTTTCAACATTTAATACTGAAATGGCATAATACATAAACATGTCCTTTAACTTGGCCTCAAATCACATCTATGACTTTCAACGTCCTATGTGACATAATACACGTAGGACAAGAATTTTCCATGTAGGATTTGTACCTCAATCTAAGGCTCCCCTAATTCACATAGTTGAGAATCTAATATTAGTCAAGAACTTTAGTGATTTTCCACACACACATGATTGTTAGTAGAGGACTTAAAAACATACTTATCAAGAATCTCTTCTTGGATCGAGGGTCTATCAGAAACAACCTTCCCACCCTTACAAGATAAGTGTAAGGTTTGTGTATTCTCTACCCTCCCCAGAACCCGCCTGTGAGATTGTGCCGGTTATGTTGTACTCATCAAGAATCTACCCAAACTTGACGGCCAGGGATTCATCCGATCCTCCTTTACCATAAAATATACTATATACAGAATGTTTCTTTTTATGGTATTTATAATAGATATATTGAATCCCTAGTTTCTACATTTAATTTCTTCGATGAAACTTCTGACTTCGTCGCTAACTAGACCGATTTTTTTTTTTCTTTTTTGCAGCATATACCAAAATTTATGAGGTGGCTAAAGTACATATCATTCATGTACTATGGATTTAGGCTACTATTAAAAGTGCAATATTCAGGAGATGATTTATATGATTGTGAAAGCAAAGGAGGTTGTAGAACTCTACAAAGTTCACCTTCATTTGACACTGTTGGTTTAAATGGTGGATTAAAAGAAGTTTGGGTTTTATTAGCAATGGCTCTTGTTTATAGATTCCTAGCTTATTTTTGCCTTAGAAGAAAAATTAATAGTATTAATCTTTGAGACCCCCCCCCCGCCCCCCCCCCCCAAAAAAAAAAAAAAAAAAAAGATTGCTGGTTTTTATTTTTAATATTTTATGTGGATGAAAATGTGACGGGATCAAGTGAGAGTATTTAATTTGTTGATGTTCACATGACTTTGTGATATTGACTAGTGGGAATTAAATTATCATTTTTTGTTTGATTGTATTTTTGAAAGTGATCATTTTGATATTCTCAGACCTTTTCTTGTGGGGGTAAAGCTAAAAAAACAAATAAAAGGATCTTTACTTCTTATTTTCTAGTTCCACTTCCCGCGTCCCTAATCAAAGGTTTTGAGTCCGAATCTTCCTGGGTACGAAAGTCGTTTTTGTTAGGAAGCGTTTTACCCTCAAATGTGATTTTCTAGTGCAAATTCGAATTTTGTTACGTTCTGATACGAGTATGATCGTGATTGTGGACCAATACGTAAATACTCGAGTTCGGGTGGCTCCCCCACTAATGGAACAAGCTTTAAAGTGCAGAGAACAAGTCCCAACACTCCAATTCCAAAGCAGCCCATATGGACACTCCAAGGCTGCCCCTTGCCATGACTCATTAAGGACATTTTAGTTATTTTGTAATAAGTTGTAACCTAACTTATAAATAGAACATGATAGGTCATTTTGATGATATATTTTTGAGAGCTCTAAGGAGTGTCTTGCAAAGTGGATTCCTTGAGACAAGTTTGGACATCACTTGTGTTGATAACAATCTTAGAAACGGAGGTTGCTTGGGAATTCCAATTCCCTTGAGGTCCCGTAAGAACTTGATATTATTTGTATGAAAACTTTGGATCTTAATGTTTGATATACATTTTGGTTCATAAGTGTTTATGCATTGTATGTCAAAGAAAAAATCAGTCTAGAATTGTAAACTGAACCCATAAGAAGCCACTCCCCCTTAGAACAAAGTACTCGCCACAGTGCACTGTTGTTGTATTCCTTGATTCATCCTCTCTCTCTCTCCCTGCCCAAAAGCTAATTTTGTTGTCAATGCAAGTTGCCGGAGTAGACGAGGTGTTTTTTACCTGCCGAAGGATAAGAAATTTCAACCTGCAACTGTCGTTTTTAATCACGAATGTAATAGAATTTACATCCTTTCCGACCTTGATGAGCTAGGGGTAATTGGAAGGTGAAAGGACAAGAATAGCCACTCGGCTAAAATAATTCCGGCCGAGTGCCCATTGATTTTAAAATTTTGAAATATAGTTATTTATGCGGTGTAAAAGTGTATCAATGTGGTATAAAAGTGTATCAATTGGTATAGAGACTGCATGCGACCGACGGACCAAATGGCTAAAAACCGGAATTAAATTAGGTCGACTGACTCCAATTGTCCAACTTTTACATGGACTGACCATTTCTCTTCAAAATGATCAGCCCATGTCCTTTTCCCTAATTGCAATATCTCCTTTTTCCGTCCATTTGTATGAATACCTTATGTCGATCCTGATTTTGGTTTAAGTTTTCTATTTCGTGATGAGAAGCAGGGTGGCTCAAGGGTAAAGCGTCTGCTTTAGGCTCCCAAAATTTTGAGGCCGCAAAAAATTTTAATATGAATTTTATGATTTTAGTTTCACTTCAAATAATATTAAAAATTGAAAAATATAAAAGGTATAAAATTTAAATTAATGAAAAAAAGAAGAAGAACTATCTATTCTTTTAAAAATATTTTAGAACTTTTTATCAAATCTTGATATTAATGAATAAAGTTTTTACAATAATATTCAAGGTAATGTATTGCAAATAAATGACTAATATCTTATTAATTAAAATTAGTCTTTACTTTTATAAATAATCTTATTAATTAAAATTAGTTTTTACTTTTATAAATAATAATATTACTATGTTGTAACAATACTATACTAAAAAGTAGTGCGTAAGAATAAAAAAATGACTCGAAATTATTGATAATACTTTTGTTACGTGCATATATTTATAAATTTAGCTTTAAGCCACTAATTTTATTGATACGGCCTTGATGAGAAGGATGGATTGTTTTGTTATGAGCAGGATTTAAGGACAATTTCATACATGTTACTTAGGGGTTTGGGCCACAGGTGACAAAAGAGTTTTAAAATGAGGTGTAGGTGACACAAGTCTTAATTATTAGGTGGAGGTGACAATTATTTTATTATGGATTAAGAAAGTTGGGGAAGTTTGAAAATAACCCACAAGTTTTTAAATTTACACTTTGATCCAAATGTTAGCCTATATAACGAAAAACGGAGGAAAAAAAGACGTCTTTCTCTCTCTTCTCACCCTTTGTTGATTTCTCTCTCTTAGCGATTTTTGTTGTTCATTGTTGTTGCTGCTTCATTATCATCATCTTCTACTTTATTATCATCTTCATCTTGTTCTTGTTGACCATTTGTTGTTGTTGTTGTTACCGCTACTGTTGCTATTTGACCAATTTCTTAGATCAAATTTTGTTTCTAACATCACTTTCCACTTTGGCATTACTTCATAGGAGACGTTGGTAAGTCAAATTATGATTTTTAGTTGAATTTGTCATCTGGAAAACTGCTATTGTGTTATTGTTTTCCAACAATGGATAGAACCCAATCATGAATCCAACATAAAATCCATCTGTTTAAACAGCTAAATCATTTGTTGCGACAGATGAGACATCTGTTTCAAAGGAAGACTGATATGTTGGATTCATGTTTAAACAGATGGTTCATCTGTTGCAACATTTGACATATATGTTGCAACAGATTAGTTACCTGTTGCAACAGAACCTGAACACGATTCCAGCATAGGTTACAATAAATTAATGACCTGTTACATCAGGTAAGTCATCTGTCGCAACAGGTTAATTATCTGTTGCAACTGTCACTCGTCTGTTGGAATCAGCTTCAAAGGTGATTTAGTTATAACATCAATTCCAACAGGTGATTCATCTGTTGCAACAGATATTCAGACCCTTAACATGAATCCTAACAGGTAAGAATCTGTTGCAACACATCACTTACTTGTTGCAACAGATAACACATCTGTTGGGATTCATTCACGGCACTATGAAATCACTATCAACTTTTTTTAACAGATGACTTTATTTAGGTACCACTAATGGAGGAATTAATAACAATAGGGGTGGATTGTCATGGTCATTGGGTCGAGAAGAGCAATCGATATGTATGGCGTTGGAAGGAGAGTGAAATGCTAGAGACGATAGCTATGACAGTCCAAAGTGATATTTCGTATGATGATTTTGTGAACTTAATCATCAGCTTTTGTGGACTGAATTGTCAACCGGAAGAATTCGCCATCAGCTATATGCACAACTCCTTTGAAAATCAGAGGGTACTGCCTTTCAAGATAATCGATCAGGTTCGGTTGCGTTCTTATCTAAGTGATTCAACCAGGCCGGTGTTAAGGGTGTACATGGCTGAAAAGACGAGACAGAATGAGAATCAGAACGTAGAAGAAGAAGAAAAAAAAAGAAAACTTCTTTGATGATAGGTTGGATGATCTAGACATGAATATTCCAGATGATGATCAAACACCTACTCTCGTTGATGCGACCAATATGATGTGCAGTTCTTCTCAATCGACACAATCTGGAAATCTTCAAGACGACGGGACCGGCTTTTTTATTGGAATGTCATTCAAGGACAAGAATGAACTATCTAACACTTTGTTTATTTCTTGCGTGAAAAAAGATTTCAGAATAAAGAAGGTGATTAATTCGAGCAGTGTCTTTTGCTTCAAATGTGCTAATTCGAACTGCAAGTGGTGGTTGAGAGCGGTGAAGTACGCAAGTTCTGATAGATTCGTCATTCATAAATATAAAAAGCATCACACATGTAGTTCAGAGCACATCTCGGGCCAAAATCCTCACGCCACGGCAAAGGTCCTCGGTGAATATTTCAGGAGTAGTTTCCCCGATGGCAAAGGCCCTTCAACAAGGCTTATGGTCAATCAACTCCTTACGGATTTGGGTGTCCTGGTTAGTTATTGGAAGGTATATACGGTCATGGGGATTGCCAAGGACCTAGTTCGGGGGACACTCGAGCATGGGTATGAAGTCTTGGATGCTTACCGTTACATGATTGAGTCCACAAATCCTGAAAGTAAGACGACATTGTATCTAGATGAAAACGAAAGGTTCAAGTACTTTTTTGTATCCTATGGTGCTTGGATTCAAGGTTTTCGACATTTGAGAAAAGTCATAGCCGTCGACGGTACCTTCTTGAGGAACAGGTATAATGTAGTTCTGCTAGCGGCAGTGGCGCAGGATGCGGAGAATCACATCTTTCCTGTCGCTTTTTGTGTAGCGTACAAGGAATGTGATGCCTCTTATGGATTTTTTTTGAAAAACTGCGACGCTGCGTCGAAGATACCGAAGAGTTGTGTTTTGTATTGGATAGGCATCCAAATATTTCAAAGATGGGTTCACTTTTCTTCACTTCAGCTTACTTTGGTTGTTGCATCAGACATCTTGGAGAGAACATTCAAAACAACTATCACAATTTTTTATAGAGCAACTAAAGCATATAGTAGAGAGGAGTTTTCAGACCATTTCAATCAAATAGCGGATGTGAATCCCAAGGTAGCAGAATTTCTTGCACGTGTCGGTTTCGAGAGATGAAGCCGGGCATTCTGTCCAGCAAATAGGTACATTCTTATAAATTTAATGTCTTGTTTGATTTACAAGTTTAGTTTGACGTCGTACTAAGTGATTCTTTTCTATAGGTACAATATTATGACATCAAACATAGCTGAATCGGTGAATTCATTATTTGGCGATGAAAGAGAATTTCCCATCAAGGCTATGTTTGAAAAAATAAGCGAGAAATATAGCAATTTTTTAACGAAAGGCGTGTGCAGTTCAAGTGCCCAGAAAAAAGAACCCGATTTGTTCTCGAAATCGAAAAGAAAATATCAACGAACATCAGTTTGGGGAATAGGTTATTCTCTCATAAAATAGCAGATTACAAATTTTGTATCACCGGTCATGGTGATGCTGCCACGGTTGATCTTCAAATAATATCTTGTACGTGTAGAGTTTTTGACTTGGAAAAAATACCTTGTCCACATGCTATGGCAGCTCTTCGAGCTCAATACGGCCATAAATATGGACCTAAAGTTTACGAGCACTCCTCTCAATATTATTCGGTGGAAAAATATGAAATGGCATATAGTGGGCATATTACTCCGGTGCTTCCTGAAGAATCTTGGTTTGTTCCAGTAGAGCTTATGGGGAGATTAATACCTCCTCCATATATTGACCCGAGCACTATCAAACCGGGAAGAAAGCCATATAAAAGGAGGCGTGGAGTTGGAGAATCATTTTCATCAAGAAGATACAAGTGCTCCATATGTAAGTGCGCTGGCCACAAAAGAGCTACATGCCCGAATCATAATCCACCATGATCATTGTAATTGCAGAAACTTGTGTTGTTGTTTGTTTGTTTGTTTGTTGTGGACTTTTATATATTTAACTCATTGTTGTGAACCTAATGTTATCATTTATTATATATAAAATGTCTTTTTTTTAAATAACTTGTGCATCAATAAAATGAGGCAAAACATGAACTTAAATAATACAGCAGACCACAATTATTCTCAACAGTTGCACAAACAACTGGAATGCTTTTCTCCAACAGATGAAAATCTGTCGAAACAGATGGATAATTTGTTGAAACCCAACAGATGACCAATTGGTTCCAACTATTGAAATAACTCAAAAGCCAAAATTGTTAGTGCTACTGGATTCAACATTACCTCCATCCGCCGACATGTTAACATGTATTAGATTAGAAGAAAACAGAATGAAAATTGAATAGGAATTAAAACGCCAAAGTCTGACTAAAAGTAAATTTTTCATTAAATGAAAAATAAAATACATTAGGTATAGATCCAATATATAAAAATTAAAATACATACGCTAAAAGAAAAAACACATTCTAATGAATATTATCATCATCATCATTAATGACAGCCGTCCAATCAACTCGCAGCAGCAGGGCTCTCATCAGCCTCTGCATCTCTCTGAACATTGTCGCTCTCACAGCGACCAACTCGCTCTGCAAGTCATTAACCTGCCTTTGAAGTTCCCGCACTGTGTCGCGTAGAATAGCAATGTCCAGAAAAAGATCAACCATATCTAGAACACGCATGAATTGACAAATGTAAATAAAAATGTTCACAATGTAATACAACGTATACGACCAACTGGTAAATTTACGCCAGAAAAAAACTTACCTCAACGAGAAAGGAATATGCTCTTTGAAGAGAAGTGGTTGAAGATGTCACACGAAAGGAAAAAATGCAAGAAATAAATAGAGTTGAATGAAGATTGAGGGACCTATAATATAATATAGACGTGTCAGGCCAAAAGGCAGGACTGTTCAGCTCCATTGTATTAATTACATTCAAACTGGTGGCATTTTATTTTCTGTGAAAAGTCGCGACTTTTTCTTTTACACTAATTACTTCTTACCTTTTCATAGCGGTTTGAGACTCGATAAAAGCCGTTATTATTGAGCTGTTGCAATAGATCGTCCAGAATTTTTAACAGATTTAGCATCTATTGCAACAGATGGACGAATTGAATGTGCAACAGACGACTGTCAAAACAGATTTACCATCTGTTGCAATGGATGGTTTGTATATGCAACAAATAAGACATTTGATGCAACTTATGTATTATCTGTTGCAACAGATGGACAGTATGTATAAGTTGGAGGAGATGTTTTGATATCTTCTGACAGCTGATTAATTAGTTTCAGTTTCAACTGATGGAGTATTCGATTCATTAGTTGTTTTGAATGTGTAAGATAAAAAGTCTTCACCTCTTTTTAATAGTCCCTCTGTTACGTATTAGTTGGTCCTCATGGGCTTGGCACACCAATTAATAAAAATATAAATTAGGTGATTGTTTTACCAAATTGGCCTTATTAATTATGATTAGAAAGTATAAATATGAATAATATACTTTATGTAGTCATTTAATAATAGGGGTAATCTTGAAAGAATATAATAAAATTCTCTTGATTTTATAAATAGGAAAACTAAATTGAAACAAACATATTTATAAAGAAGTAATCACATGCGTGCAGATTAATTAAAAAAAAAATGCCAGGTCTATCGCAACAGATTTACCATCTGTTGCAACATATAGATTATCTGTTGCGATAGATGGACCATATGTTTGGAGGAGATATTTTGATTTCTTCCAACAGCTGATTCGTCAGTTGCAACAGATGTAGATTTCGTTGCAACAGATGGAGATTTCGATTCATCAGCTGTTTTGAATGTGTTAAGATAAAAAGTCACGACTCTTCACACCTCTATTTTAATAGTCATCACATTCGTGTAGATGAATAAACAATACTAACATGTCCTGATGGGGTAGGGAAGAATAAGATACGTGTAATGGATCCCATTTTCATGCATGCGAGTTATGTATATTATTAATCAGGCTACCGTGAAGACACATAAAGTGCAATGATTTTGTGAATGCAGTTTTTTATCGATGATTAGACACTGATCCTTCAAACAAGATCCTGAATTATATAGCTTAGTTTGATAGGTGCAAACTAATAAGTCCGAAGGGTTCCAAGACGGTGGTGTCGATACCCCGTTATAATTTAATGACACGATTCATGCACATATTTTGGTGTCAAGTTTGGGGAAGGGTTTAAATTTTTTGCAGTAGTGTAAATATTCAATAGTGATTGGACCGGTTTAATGGAACAATGAACTTCTCGAAAGGCCTCCGAAGCCTCGCAATGCAGCAAACAACGATAGAACCAATAGAAATTCCCCTGGTCTAAATTTGTATAGATGGATTGGTGGAGGAGACTATTATACAGCAGAAGGTGTTTGGGAGAAAACCTGTACGGGAAGAGGGAGGTTGAGAACGCCATATATCATCTTAGTAATTGTTTAAGAGGATACACAGGGTCAATTCCTCTTGACCATTCTTCTTTTTCTTCAACGACTGATGGATTTTCATTTTTGGATACACTTTCACATTCGCATCTCGTCCAGTTTTTTATTTTTCATAAGCTAATTTCGCTATACTTTTCTTCCGACCCTGTGTATCCTCTTAAACAAGTACTAAGATGATATATGGCCTTCTCAACCCCCCTCTTCCCATACAGGTTTCTCCCAAACACCTTCTGTTGTATAATAGTCTCCTCCAACAACCCATCCATATAAATTTGGACCAGGGAAATTTCTATTGGTTCTATCGTTGTTTGCTACATTGCGAGGCTTCGGAGGCCTTTTAAGAAGTCCATTGTGCCATTAAAACTGGTCCAATCACTATTAGATATTTACATTGCCGCCAAAATTTTGAACCCTTTCCCCAAACTTGACACAAAAACATGTGCATGAATCATGTCATTAGATTGTAACGGGGTATCGACACCACTTTGTCCTTATCAGTTCGCACCTATCAAACTAAACTATCCAATTCAGGATCTTATTTGAAGGATCAGTGTCTAATCATCGATAAAAAACTGTATTCATAAAATCATTGTACTAGATGTGTGTTTTTATGATAGGTTGATCAGTAATACATACCTCCCACATATGAAGTGGTTCCATGTGCAAGCAGTTTATTCCTCCGAACCCATCTTTACTCTAGCCTTTAATGTTGGCCGGGCAAAAGTGGATCCAATTTCACTTCCTTTTGTCTGCAAATAAGAGAAATACATTTGATGTCAAACAAGAGAAAAACAAAAAGAACATTACAAAAGGGTAACACAAAATTGAGTGAATCAACAGATGACCAATATGATGCAACAGATTACCCATTTGTTCAACCGATGAGGCATCGTTTGCAAAGGATGGATGATATGTTGCAACAGATGGGCCATCTGTTGGAATAAATCAAACCAGCCTTGCTACTGGTTTGATTTCTTTAAAAAGTTGCTCCGTCTATTCCAACAGTTGATTCATCAGTTGCAACAGTTGAGGAAACTGTTGCAACACCACCAACACAGCATCAACAACAAAAAAACAAATAAAACAACACCATATGTTCCAACACCATCCACAACACAAACATCACATGTTCTAACACAACCACCACCCCCAATAACAACAACACCAAAGTACCAAACAAAAGACATAAAAAAAAACTATACTGATAACAAGGCTTTTTAAGTTCTCCCAACAGATGACTTTTTTTGCATATTTTAATAAAAATAACGGTTCGTTCATTCAAGACTTAAAAGTCACCTTTCCTTCAATTTTCCCAATAAATAGCAAACTGGTAATGGGTAAATCATTGATAGCAACAGATGTAAATAACTAATTTAAATGACATACAAAGAAGAAGATGAGATGAAAAGAGCAATTTTGAACCATACCTGCAATGTCAAAAAAGCAAACGGATCAGAACATCCAGTTCAGTCGAGAAAAGATATTGATTGGTTGATATCCCAAAGGATCCTCATCCGAAAGAAGAGAGAAAAGAGAGGAAAAAAGGAAACAACAAAGATAATTGACAATAAAGAATAAAAAAGAGTTATGAGTTGAGTCTAGTCTAGACTACTTTATGGCTGAAGGAGAGAGAGTTCTAGGTATGGGGGGTTTAAATATTCATTAATAACTTTTAAGGGGCACGAGGAGACGGTGAAATTGAAAAGATCAGATAAGACTACTCACTCAGGAGATTTTTGAGTTATCAAAGTTGTACTGAGTAATATTTTTTACCGCCTTAGTATTTTAACTATTTTATCTCGGACAGGAAATACCTAAATTGCTTTATAAAAAAAGGATCAAAAAATATTTAAGTGCAACAGATGACTTAATCTGTTTGATAGTTTACAATGGATTCATGATCTGTCACAACAAATGACGTAATCTGTTTGATAGATTACAACAGATGCATAATATGTTGCAACATATTACCTAATCTGTTTGATTTGATCCAACAGAAAAGACATATGTTGCAACTGGTTGAACATTTGTTTATATATAGTTTCAATTGAGTTCATATGTTAGACTAAAACCTTAATTGAATATGAGTTCTCATAGGGTCAAATACAACTTTAATTGAGTCTTTTGACAATTTCATAATGAGACGGTACTGCGTTCCTCCGACCAGAGTCGTCGATCGATCACTCTGAGCCGAGCCGATTCTTACTACCTCATATGTTAGACTAATACCTTAATTGATTAATCTAGGACTAGGGTACTAATACCTTAATTGAATAATCTGGTACTAGGGGTGAGTTCTCATAAGGTCAACTACAACTTTAATTGAGTCTTTTGGCAATTGCATGATGAGACGGTACTGCATTTCTCCCGACTAGAGTCGTCGATCGATAACTCTGAGTCAAATCGATTCTTACTACCTCATATGTTAGACTAATACCTTAATTGATTAATCTAGAACTAGGGTACTAATACCTTAATTAAATATAGGGTCAATTACAACTTCAATTGAGTCTTTTATCAATTGGATGATGAGACGGTACTGCATTCCTCCCGACCAGAGTCGACAATCGATCACTCTAAGCCGAACCGATTCTTACTACCTCATATGTTAGACTAATACCTTAATTGATTGATCTAGGACTAGGGGTGAGTTCTCATAATGTTAACTACAATAGATGACAGTGCATATTTGATAATTTACAACAGATGGGTAATCTATCGCAACATATGACTCAATCCATTTGATAATTTACAACAGATGGGTAATCTGTTGCAATAGATGACTTAATCCATTTGTTTGATATTTTACAATATATTCGTGATCTGTCACAACAAACGGCTTAATCTGTATGATAGTTTACAATAGATGTGTAATATGTTGCAACAGATTACATAATCTGTTTGATCCAACAGAAAAGACATCTATTGCAATAAGTTGAACATTTGTTTATATATAATTCAATTGAGTTCATATGTTAGACTAATACCTTAATTGAATGTGAGTTCTCATAAGGTCAACTACAACTTCAATTGAGTCTTTTGTCAATTGCATGATGAAATGGTACTGCGTTCTTTCCGACCAGAGTCGGCGATCGATCACTCTGAGCCGAACCGATTCTTACTACCTCATATGTTAGAATAATACCTTAATTGATTGATCTAGGAATAGGGTACTAATACCTTGATTGAATAATCTGGGACTAGGGGTGAGTTCTCATAGGGTAAACTATCGATTAATCTGGGACTAGGGGTAAGTTCTCATAGGGTCAGCCACAACAGATGACAGCGCCTATTTGATAATTTACAACATATGGATAATCTGTTGCGACATATGACAATTCATTTGATAATTTACAACAGATGGATAATCTGTCACAACAGATGATTTAATCTGTTTGATAATTTACATCAGATTCGTAATCTGTTGTTACCTAATCTGATTGATAATTTGCAACAGATGAGAAATCTGACGCAACATGTTGAACATTTGTTTTTTACAATTTTAATTGAGTTCATATGTTAGACTCCTAAATTGATTAATCTAGGACCAGGGGTGAGTTTTCACAGGGTCACCTCCTAGAGTACTCGGTCAACTACAACTTCAATTATTTTTATATGATTTTAAAAATTACGCATATATTTTATTATTTTAAAAATAATTAAGATCATTTCGGACCAAATTAACATTTTCAAAACTACTCGTCATCCTTTTTCAAAATACAAATCAACCCATAAAAAATGTTTCATTATTTCAAATCTCAAGATATGGCTCTTTCTCTCTCATTCTCACTCAACAATACAGTACAGACAACAACTACTCAATAAATTTGTTTAACCCTCCACAACAGATTGCTTTTCTTCTCATTTCCGACCACATAGGTATTATTTTCGACATCATTCTTGCTTGTATCAGTCATTTTCTTTGTCTTTGTAGGCAACAGAGTTCGAGAAGAGCTCTATATTTGTTTTTTTTTCTAAAAAATAAGGGCTTTTAAGTTGATGATGAAAAATAAAACTTTTAGTTGTATTATCTTCGAGAATGGGTTTACAATTTTGAGTTTTGATGGTAAAACCGTAGGAAGAACTCAAGAAATCCCTAGTTTCCGTCGCAGTGTTCCGCTGACTGTCGTGGTATAGTTGGATGGTGTTGTTGTTGTTGTTGGTGGTGGTGTTTGTGGTCGTGTCGGTGGTGGTGGTGGTGGTGGTGGTGTTTGTGGTGGTGGTGGTGTTTGTGGTTGTGTCGGTGGTGGTGGTGGTGGATGGTGTTGGTGTTGGTGGTGGTGGTGGTGTTTGTAGCGGTGTCGGTATTCGTGGTGTTTGTTTGTTTGTTGGCATTGGTTGGTGGTGTTTGTGGTGGTTGTTGTTGGTGTGTCTGTATTCGTGGTGTTTGTAATGTATTTTTAAAAATCTATGAATATATCAACTGTAATGTAATTTTTGTTTTTCTTTGTCTGTAGGTAAAACATGTCTCCCAAAAGAAAAGAAAGTAAAAGTGGATCAACGTCTGACCACTAAAAAAAAGGCTTCAGTACAGAGAGATTCGGAGGAACTTCCTGAACAATCTCAGTCAGGGAAAAGTGAAGCTGAGGAAAGATGTGAAAACAATGTTGAGGGAGGTGGACAAGGGCCATAGATGGTGATGAAGAAAATAAAAGTGAGAAAGAGGAGGAATTGGAGAGTCAGAAAGAGAAAGAGGATGATCATCAACATGATGATAATGGATCACCGACGGGGCATAAGTTAATATCGACATCCCAGCATGATCCTGTCAAAACTTTTAGTATTGACAGGTTTGAAGTTGCGATGCCGATAAATGACCCAGAAGGAAAATAACTAACTGGTCAAATTGTACTTAAATGTCATATGGGGAAATTTTTTGAACATTTTATGAAAATTATGAAGAACAAAAACATAAGAGGACTTTTTAAGAAGAGTTGCTTTGGACGCTTTCTTGAGATGCCTGAGGACCCCTCTGCCCATATCCATTTCCCTATGATGATGGTATATGGTCTTCTCAAGAGCAGGATCAAGTACACGGGGGATGATAAAGATCTGGAGGAGGGGGGCAAAAAGAAGATTGATGAAATCTGGATCAACTACTGTGGCATGCCTGTTTGTTTTGGCTTGCAAGAGTTTGCCATAGTGACGGGCCTGAGATGTCATCGTCCAGAAGGACCACCACCCCGCAAAAGATCCAAGGCAAGAAAATGCAAGGAAAAAATAGATGGGTTGTTTGACATTGCTCGACGTGGCTATAAAGCATCGGATTTGTTGACAGATCTCGAGGATAAAACCATACCAGAGTAGTATAGGGAGCAATTGTGCTTAGTTTGGTTTGCTCATTCGGTTATATTGGCAAGAGATGTCAACAAGGTCATAGAAGATGATTTGTTGGCGCGTGCTGAGGATTTTGATAAATTCAACAATTATCCTTGGGGATATGACAGTTTCTACTTGACTGTCCAATATTTACTGACAAAGCTATCCTCAGGGATGACCACATTATACGGCTTTTCTTGGGCTTTCATGGTAAAATTAATCACTAATTTTACTCATCCATTAATTTATATTGAATATAGTTATTATGATTTTTTTTGCTTGCTTCCTGTTTACACTTTTTAGGCTTGGGCATTTGAAGCCATTCCTCCCCTTCGAAAGCAGTTAATGGATTACCCAGATGAGGTTTCTCATCCAAGGATGTTTAGGTGGTTGGCTGCAAAGAGCAACACCAATATTAAGGAGGCTGATCTCTTTAACCCTCCGGATGATGCAGTACGTCTTCTTCAAGTAAAATAATTCTACTCAAAGATAAGAAAGATATTGAACAGATGTTATATTTGGTGCATGAGATGTTATATCTGATGCACCAGATGGGATATCTGTTGCAACAGGGTATATCTTGCATCAAATTACCCATCTGTGGCTTTGGTTCTATGAACCTGACTCCTAAAAGATTAACCATCTACTGCAAATTATACAACAGATGTTTAATCTGATAACATATCGTTCATCTGTTGTGACTTATAGATTATTTGTTGCATAACAGATTACTCGTCTTGTGCAGCTGTTGCAATAGATGATTGATATTTTGCATCAGATTATCCATGTGTTGCTCTGTTTCTCTGAACCAGACTCAAACGGATTTTAACTATATACTGCAAACTATGCAACTGATGGGTCTTTTATTTTTAAAATATAGCCCAACTGTGAAAATTATTATATTATATGATTTAAATGCATCTGTCTTATTTTTTTTATAGGTTGTGCATGCATGGATCGTGCCTACTGAGGAGGAGTCGGTGATGACTTCTTATATTACTCTAGGTCATGTTGATACTATTGCAGACCCAACGGTGGAGTTAATAAAGAAAAAATTGCCTAGAGCAACAGCCATAAGAAGAGTAGTTAGGCAAGGTCAGCCTAATGTTGAGGCTCTTCATGACCAACCTTTTACTAAGGCAGATCCGAGTGCTTCTTCTGGTGGAGTTGTTGGTGTTGGTGGCAGGCATGCTGATGCTGCTACCACTCGTGATGATGAGCATGTTGATGCTCAAGAAAGAATAAATATTTTTGAAAACACCCCTTTTCGTCCTTACGCAGGTCCCTCTCACCCATCTTCACCCTCGTGTTCTAGTTGCGAATGCGATGAGTGCAAGGACAGACAGGATAAACTCTTTGAAAAAGTAAAGGCTATCTCTAAAGCTATCGAGGAATTCAAATTCAAGAGGTGTGTCATACCATCCAAGAAGGTGAGGGAGCCATACACTCCTACAGCGTTGGTTAGGAGAAAGAAAAGAGTCATTAGAGACGTACTCTCTACTCGGAAATCAAAAGAAATTGTAATTCCTACCTCTCCAGAAGTTGTTGAAGTTCTAAGGCCAGTAAAGAAGGTGGACATATACGCAAAACTTGGCACCGAAGATAAGAGGGATCTGCGACAGGCCAAGAATGCCAAGCCAGGCGCACCAGATTACCCCAGGCCTCTCTTTTCCCCCCAAGACTTCCAGACTATGACTGATATGCGTATGCCGTACGAAGACAAGGCAAGTTTACTTTTCCGAACCTAGCCCTTCTAATCTACCCCATGAAGAAGAAGCTACGCAACATATTTTACATCTGTTGCAACAGATGGGTATACTACTGCAACTGGTTGTGGTTCTATTACAACTTATTATCCATCTGTTGCATAAGTTGCGTTGGATTATTGATTCAGAGAACCCTATGCAACAGATGGACCATCCGTTGCATCTTTACAATTACTAACCTATTTAAAAATTGACTTCTTATCTCACAGCATGTTGACATAATTCTCTGTCTTATGAGGAAAAGGCAATTAACGTACCGGGAAGCTTATGATGCTGTCGATAGGATAATGGACCTCGACTTCTGCAAGAAGCTCAAGGATAGGTACGATCAACTCAATAGAGAGGCGTCAGCCCTTAGTGTGGGACTTGATTTCCTAGTTCCTACATTGGTCTTGGATGAAGAAGAAACGTTAAGATATGTTAGAGGGGACAGGCCAAATCCACACAGCAAGAGCTGGACCGAGGCAAAAAGGATTTTTGCAGTTATTAGCGTGAACGGCATGCATTATTGGGTTGTTGAGATACTACTCGAGGAGGGAAAGATCAATGTTTATGACTCCAACGTACCTCTCGTCAACGATTTTGATCTTTTTCTCCTCATAGAGCCAGTGATGGTACTGTTACCCATCTTGTTGAGAAAGAGTAAACTGATGAATCATTTGCCAAAGGAATGTTGATAAAGAAATCATGGGATTTTGAAGGTCGAAACAGGGGAATGATCCTTCCAAAAGATGATGCCGCTAAAGCGAGCGGCTCGCACGCTCTTGCATATATCGAATGTTTGCTGACCGGCACAGAAATAGCCGAGCCAACGACTTTTCTGTGCGACAACGCTGTGGCAAACCTGCAAGAGGTCTGGGCTTATGGGGTACTAACTGGACGCTTGAATCCTGTGTATATAGAAGAGCCTGCGAAATAGAAATTTTTAATTTCAAGTCACCCTTCACTTTATTACATGTACATGTAGTGACAATAATTTTTTTCTGATGAAAGTTGAGTTTTTTATAATGCAATAGATTAGATTGTCAATCTGTTGCAAAAGTGGGAAGACCTATTTGAATAATCTAATAATCTAATAATCTAAGTCTAATTTGTTGCAACAGTAGGAAGACCTGTTTGATAATTTTTATGAATAATCTAATAATCTAAGTCTAATCTGTTGCAACAGTGGGAAGACCTGTTTGATAATTTTCACAGATGACCTAAATTTTACAACATATGCCTAAATTTTTTTTATATTTTCCAACAATTACGCTTGAATATCCATGTGCTCGTCGATAACAAACCAGTAGCAAATACACACACCACCATAAAAATTTCAGCAATTAGGCTTCAATATCTATGTGCCCAACAACACCAAACCAGTAGCAATAACGGCAACAATGTAGTATCTTCTTGCTCGATTTTGTTTCTCTTCATAAGCCTTGACTTTGTTCAACAAACCACAGATTACACGATTTTCTTGTGAAGGTGTCTTTCTTCATACCAATCAAAGTAATCGCATCCACCCAATTTCTAAAAAAAAGAGAACACAATTACAAAACAATTACAAGTCAATAATTAATCAATTAATTAAATAAAAAAAATATTACCTTTGAAATCTTACAAGTAAAAAACCTACAACCCGGATTTTATTGAGTCCAAGAAGTCTTTAATAGAGCTTCATGACCGCACTTACAATATCAAAAATCTTTATCACAAAAATAAGTGGAAGATGCGCTCGACATTGTCAAGGTCAGTTGGAAAAAATGAAATTAATAATTTGAAGAATTTAGATAGATAAAAGAAGATGATGATGAAGAAGAAGATTTGGAAATTTAGGGTTAAATTTTAGGAGAAAGATGAATATATAAGACAATGAGGGGAAAAAATTACCGTTGGGGGCCAAGTGACGGCAAGTCAGCGAAATGTGTCAGGACTGACACTAACACATTTGATGCTTATTTTATTTTACGTCTTTAAAATGAAGATGTCTACTTGATGCCTATTTTATTTTAGGTGTTTGAACTGAACACCGTCGATGGGCAACGCCTTTTTTATTTCAATTCACTTTAACCTTTTTAAACGTAGTGGCAATTTTTTATGTCCAACAAAAGTTGAATTTTTATAATGCAACAGATTCTCCATCCGTTGTAACAGTTATCCTACCTGTTCTGACATATAGTTTATCTGTTGCAATAGGTTAGTCATCTGTTGCATTATCTCGATGTTTTTATCTAAAGTTCATTTGTTGTAACAGTGGGAAGACATGTTTGATAAATTTCAATAGATAACCTACGTGTTGCAACATATGTATAAATCTGTTTGATTATTCCAATAGATGTGTCGTCTGTTGCAATAGATAAAGTCCATCTGTTGCAACATATGTCTAAATCTGTTCTTTTTTTTTCAATAGATGTGTCATCTGTTGCATTATCTTGATGTTTTTATCTAAAGTCCATCTGTTGCAATAGTGGGAAGACCTGTTTGATAAATTCCAACAAATCACCTACCTGTTGCAACGTATGTCTAAATCTGTTCGAATTTTCCAATAAATGTGTCGTCTGTTGCAACATATACATTATCTGTTGCAATATTTAAATCTAGTATTCCTTTTCAATTAATAAGTTCAAATCTAAGGAATAAATAAAATTCGTAGACAAAATAAAATAAATCGAAACCTTCATAAATTAGCTGAAATAAGTCAACGAATAAATGAAATGTAAAAAAAGTCTCAACAAATACATAAACAACAATTTAAGTATACTGTCAAGGATTGCTTTGACAGGCTCAAGCTATAAAGATCTACTCAGTATGGACAAGTTGTTCTTCATCCGGTGCTATGGAATTCGGTTTTTCTCGTCGTGGATCTTCATAGTCGCTTGCGTACGGTTTCTACGCTTTCTGTTCTCCGTATTTCCATAAAAAGAGTAGCATATTGTCAATGTTGTTCAGCAGTAGCTTCTTCTACATCCACCTGGAAAACCAGAATTGGCCAATGCTAATCATGGAGATACAACAAAATGGAAAAGGATAACTCATCTCTTCTAGCAAATCAAACAGGTCTTCCTCCCGTTTTAAATTATCCCAAACATATTATATTTCTGTTGCAACAATGAATCAACTGTTGGGACAAATTTCTACATGAGAAAGACCCTGTTTGATAATTTCCAACAGATGAACCATCCGTTGCAACATATGAATCATCTGTTGCAGCAGATAGGTTGTCTGTTAGTACAAATAAAAGTTGTACGAAGAGCTGTTTGATTTTCTAAAACAGACGAGACATATGTTGCACCAGATAAAGTATCTGGTGCAATAGGTTAGTCAACTGTTGTAACAAATGTATATATCTGTTTGATAATTTTCAGCAGATGTGTCATCTGTTGAAACAGATGTGTCTGTTTGTTTTGTCAGTTGGAAGACATATAATATATTCACCTTCTTCATCTCGTGTTGCTCTCCTTTGGACATTGTACGTTGCTCAGTGCAACACGCAGACAGAGGAGTTGCAATTTCGCTTTTTTGGATGCCTGATAATGCCCTGGAAATAACTCTTCTTCTCCTCTTAGCCCTAATCTCTAATGGAGATGATGGAAATAAAATCCTCTTTGATGGAATGAGACCCCTCTTAGATGTCAATTCTTTTATAGAAGTAGTTAATGCATTAATAGCATTAATCACTACATCATGTTTCGCCCTGCAGTCTTGACATTTGCATGCAGAACATTCGCTGGGAGAGGCAAAATCTGTATAACCAGTATGATCATACTCATAATGGTTTGCTTTAGATACTGTAAGAGGAGCATCATTAGCACCAACAGCAGCACCACTACCACCACCAACAGCTCCATCAACAACAACAAACCCACCCTCCAAAATTGTTTTTTTTGTAATGGTTGTTGCTCGAAACAATTCCATTTTTATTCTGTCGATGACCTTAGAGTCCGATAAAGTTTGCACAGACCGTAAAGTAAGAAAAAATGGCATCTTCAACTCTCGATTGGTCAGAACTAGCGACGGATGCACATTCTAACATAAATCATTACATATATTAGAATGATGATTAGATCATTCAAAAAAAAACATTAATTAAAAGAAAAAATTAATTATAATTATACTTACTGCATCCTTCGGAGAGTTGAAGAGATCAAGAAATTTTGCATTTTTATGAGTTTTGGCCGACAACCATCTCAAGATTCTTGGACAGGAAACTCCTTCCTGGTAGTTCACTTGTTGTCTCAAATAAGGAATGGCTTCAAACGCCCAAGCCTATAAAATAACACCAATAAATCAAAACCATTATTGAGCCAAAAAAATGAATGATATCATAATAGAAGAAAGAAACATTTACCATGAAAGCCCATGGGAAGCCATATAAGTTAACTGTCTTTGGCGCTAACGGAGTCAACAAATATTTGATAGTCATTTTGAAGCTTTCATACCCCCATGGATAGCTGTTAAATGCCTCAAGATCCTCGGAGAGCTTTATTAAATCGAGGCTATGTTGTTGTTAACGTCTCTCGCCCAAAGAATATTATGTACAAATCAAACCAAGCACAATGACTACTTGTGCTTCTTTGAAAGTCCTTTACCTTTCAACGTTTTTATCAAATTTTTATTTTTGAAGCTTGGACCAACAATGGACACCAGGTCATCACGATCACACGACTTGCATTTTCCTTTTTGGGTGTGTGGGGTGCTTTCTTTTGGGTTAGAATAGGTATGACTTGAGAAGGAGAATAACATTTTAGTCCAGTAACTATGGCAAACTCCTTCCAACCAAAACAAACAGGCATGCCACAGTAATTTATCCATACCTCATCCATTTTATCTTTATTTTCATACATAAACCTACGCTTGAGAAGTTCATATACCATTTTCATTTGAAAACGAGCATTGTTGTCCTCCGGCAAATCAAGATATTTCCCAAAGCAGCTGTCCCTGAAATAAGCATCCAATTTTTGTTCTCGAAGTATTTTTCTGAAGGCATCAAAAGATTTTCCCATGGCTGACTTAACCACGAAATCACCCGTTAAATCTGCGGCACCATCGCACTACATTCTTACAGGATAATGATCAATGCTGAAGGCTTTGACCAGCTCTTCGGTGGAAGGGCTATTAGCATCTGCATCATCTCTTTTGAAATATTCCTCATCCCCGTGTTCATCATATTCTGCTCCCGATTGAGATAACGCTTGTAAAGCAAGCTCATAGAGTGGTGGATGTAGCCTAGTTGCTTCACTTGTTCCTTTACTTGGACTTGATTTGATTTCTGTTCTTTTGAGAACCATATTATCTAAAATTAACAAGAACATAAAATAATATATTATTGTTGATTAATGCATCGTTAAAAAAGAATAACAGTAAATCAAACAAGCAAAACAGTAAAATAACAGTTGCAATAGATCACCGATCTGTTGCACCAGGTAGTATATCTGTTGTAGCATATAACCAAACTGTTGCAGCGGATGAGTAATCTGTTGCAACAATATAAAACACACCAATCATCTTTTAATACAGATGAATGGTCTGTTCAATAGATCACACAACTGTTGTGACATTATTTGTTGCAACATATGAGTGATCTGTTGGAACAGTTAAATAATCCGTTGCAACGACTGAGTAATCTGTTGCGACAATACAAATATATCACTCATCTGTTAAGAAAGATGAATAGTCTGTGCAACAGGTCACACATCTATTGCAACACATGAGTGATCTGTTGGAACAGTTATCAACGGTCAATATTGTTTAGATTTCTTCCAACATAGGGTCGTCTATCGCGGCAGATGAATGATCAGTTGGAAAAATCAAGTCTTGGACTTTTCCTGTAGGAAGAGTTGGTAGGATTTTATCTAATAGGAGGTTCATCTGTTGCATCAGATCATTAATCTGATGGTTTTTCCATTGCACCAGACGGTTAATTAGTTGCATCCGATTTTTTATCCGAAGCTTAATCCGTTGCAACATATGGTAAAGCTGTTGCATCAGATTATTAATCTGTTGCATCAGAATTGTAATCTGATGGTTCCTCTGGTGCATCAGATGGTTGATCTATTGCATCATATGATGAATCTGTTGCATCAGATGGTTAATATGTTGCACTAGATGGGTAATCTGTCGGAGAAAATAGTAGCACGATTTTGTTAAACAAAAAACAGCAATTTCACCATTTTTACCAAGAACAAGACAAAACAAATCAAACCAAATTGTCCTTTTGTTTTTATAAACACAAACAATAAAAATCAAACTTCAAAAAAATACAATAAACAACAAAATATCATAATTCACTTCGAAAAGAGAAGAGAAGAGAAGAAATACCAGAAATTAGGGTTTTATTCAGACCACATTTCAAATTAGTGTAACAAATATTGAAATTGTTAACCAATACTATAAGAGAAGTTGGCTCAAGTTCCTCGTTTTCTTCAAAATTAAAAAGGCCATAAATTATTACCTGTGAAAGAAGAAAAGGACCGATGAAGAATTCGAAGCTATTGTGGCCGGAGAGCAAGGTTGTCACGTCGATTGAAGTCAAAAAGGAACTGGAATCCCAACTATTTTTAGTCGGATGTTGAAGTCGCTGAGGATTGAAATAAGAAATTTGCAGAATAATTGGTTGGGAGAGAGTTGAGAGAAGCTGTCGAGAGAGGGATGAGAGGCAGGTTGATTGAATTAAAGAGGGGAACTTGAAGCCTAACTATTTTTCGTCGGGGGTTGAAGGGAGAAATTTTGTAGAACTGTTGGTTGGGAGAGAGTTGAGAGAAGCTGTCGAGAGAGAGGAGAGAGTGGTTGATTTGGATTGAAGAGGGTGTAGGTTGGGTTGATTTGTATTTTTAAAAAGATTAGAAAGTTTTGAAAATATTAATCAAGTCCACAATTAACTTGATCAAGTTTCCTAATAATGTTTGACCCTATCTGTTGGTCAATGTCACCAATCCTTCATTCAAGACTTAAAAGACACCTATTCTTCAATTTTCTCATGTCACTTGATGTTGATGGTGAGATACTACTTATACATTTGTTTCATAATGACAAAGCTAATAGCACAACTCATGAAACCTGGAAGTACATCTTTAAGGGACGTAACATTGAGTGCAATCGTGTTCTTAATTTGGATCCTTCTTTATTTGTTTCCCGATCATGTGTACTCAAATCTTCCATGAAATGGATCCAGGGTTTGGAAACAAATTGTTTCTGACTGCTAAGATTAGACGTGGAACCATGAATATGCTAAGGATAATCGTTTCGTTTGGGTTGATGCCATGGAAATTTATTTACCTGAGTTGGATGCTCCATTTAATGGACTCAAAGGTGATGTGGTTGGGGATGGGGTACCAACTATTGGTGCGGCTATGTTGGTTGGTGTTCCAATTGATGATAGAGCTGGGGGTTGAAGTTGTTCATCCTGTGGCTGAATGGTGGAGCTGAATTAGCGTGTGGGGATGCGGTACCAGTTTTAATCTGTCTGAAATGTTGAGGCTTTGTTTTATCATTTGTTGTGTCTTTTCCTTTCTAGAATATGTAATGTGTCTATCTATGAGGTGATCTTTTAATGGAGAGTTATTTTAGAGTTTGTAATGTGTTTGTCTATGAGGTGGTCTTTTAATGGAGAGTTATTCTAGAGTCTGTGATGTGTTTGTCTATGAGGTGGTCTTTTAATAGAGAGTTATGGTCTTTTGTGTCATTGAATTTTGTGTGTTATTTTGTAACGCCCTGAGAGTACACCTTGGGCGTCACACGATGCTTACGGTTCCGAGGGACCCCAAGCTAATCCATGATCTGGTACCTGCTGTGAGCACTAAATAATACACTCATAAATACGGAAGAATACTGACATGCCATAATGTTTTAATAACTAAATTCAAAACTGAAATATGAGTCTATAGTAATAACTGACTGAATCTGATAAAGTACTGATAAAACTGGATAACTAACTGAAATGTCTGAATACTGAATAACTGACTCTAATGTCTGCAAAGCCTCTAAAACTGAATGACTGTGAGTTGATGGGACAGGCTCCAACTAACTCCAACTAACTACTAAGTTGAGACACGAAATAAAGTAAGTCTGTCCTCGAAGTATGAGGACTCACCACTGCTACTGCTGAGAATCTGATAACTCTAATCGCGAGCCGGGAACTGAGCGTCAACACCTATGATATAATACATCATAGCGCAAAAGAAGAGGTATGCGATCAGTACTTTGAATGTACTGGTATGCTAAATGAGGTAGGCTAATATGCATGGTTTCATGAACGGAAATAATATCTGTCTGAATATACATATAAGCATGGAGTACTAAATAGAACACAGTGAAATCTAAAGATACTAAAATTATGTAGAATCTGTAAACACTAAGTATGCATGAAAGTCTGTAAATGCTGAAGATACGTGAAATCTGTGGATACTGAGGACGCATGACCAAGCATTTATCATGAATGAGTAAAATCTATAAAACTGAAATAACTGAAATCTGCATGCTTTGGTCAAACATCACTAAAAATAGTTAACTGAACTGAGACTGTAGCTGAGACTATGACTGAGACTGTGGGAGGTATCATCTAACCGACATGCCCCAATCTGAGCTAACTGGGGTCCAACTTGTAACCCCAGCTGGAAGGGTGTTAATACCCTGCCACGGGTACTAATGCGGGTTGTGTGGATCCACTAAACTGATATATTGTCCAAAGGACTAAGGGTGTCAAGCCTGAACTGACGGGTGACCCCTGCGAGATCGTCAAGCCTAATCTGACGTGTGACTTCTCATATCCTACGTTGGCTACGTAGTTCTGGAGTATAGGGACTGTTACTAACGACTCTACCTATCTGGCGGGGAAGCCGCATCCCTATATTCGCTCGGTGCTGAATCCTACTCCCAACTGAAAGACACTGAAATACTAGACTATCCTGAGTTTAACTGACTAATATCTGACTTTCTGATAATGCTCATGATGTATTCTGAAGTCTATTATGTAATGTACTGAGATTAGACTAAATAAACAACTATGGTTTTCGGGTGTTTAACACCCCCAGGACTCAAAAACAATAATAGTGAAATGACACTAAAGCTTGAAGGACAAAGCATGAAGGCTCTTATTAAATCAATCACTCTTGTAGACATTTTATCAAACACTTGTAGTTCATGGTTTAAAACAATCATAGGAATGTCATGGAACTTATAGAAATAGCATGAATTCAACATAATAGTACTAAATCAGGGTTTAATTCAAGGAATGATGACACTAAAACGTGGAGAATTGAATAATTTCATGATAACATGGTATAAAATCAATAGTACATGGAGATTCATGAATGAAATCATAATTTAAAATCAAATAACTTGACAAGATCACAATTTTATAATTTAAAAAGATTGTTTGGACCTCCATGGATGAACATCTAACATACCTTAGCGGATGAATTTCTTGAAGTTCTTGGTGAATTTGTGAGCTTTGGCCTTGAATTTGAGAGCTAGGGTTCTTGATTGAGAGAGAATCTTCTTGATTTGGAAAAAAAATTATTAAAATAATAAAGTAATAGGTTAATTAGGGTGGATTTCGTGTTAAAGGCCGACTAGGGTGAGGAAAAAAAGACTTTAATGCCGTCGGACTTAAAACTCGGAATTACTGAAAAATTTCCGATTTCGTGGGCTGGCGCGATGCGGCGCTATTGCGCCGTGTCACTTGATACCAAACGGTATCTAAATTAGAGCAAAATAGTCCACAATCTTCGCAAAACAGTCCACACGACAAGACACCAATGAAAACAACAAACACAAACTTAAACGAAAAAAAAGATAGGTAACTTGACACAAAGAGAACACATAATGTAGCAACTAAAGAGTAAATTAAACTCTAAAAACCTCTACAAATACGTTAACAAGCACCAAGTTCTTACGGTAACCGCCAAGGGAATCAACTCACCTCAAGATCCACCGTTTCCAAGCAAAGAACAATATTGACTTTTCCAAGCCCTAAGCTACAATAGCTAGTCCAAGCCCTAACTAAGAACTACACTAAGGTGGTCTACTCTCAAGAGAGAGGATTTTCAATGTCTCATATTTTCATCATTAAACAACTAAAGAGAAAAAACATAATAAGAGACTATATATAGCCTAGCTTATTACATAGTATAATGGACCAAAATACTCTTAATGAAAGGAGAGGTCATGGGTTGTTTCTTTAACATGTGCACACCCCAAAATACCCTTAATGAAGGGTGCTTATTCAATGCTCCAAAACCATGGGGTCACACTTCAAAACTTGTAGTCTCGAATTGGCATCAAATGTAAGCAATGGCATGCTCAAAATGGGTCCTCCATGCATCTTCTCGTATCCTCAAGGTGACCAAGTCTTGAACTTCTATGTGTTGGCCTCTAAAGATGTCATCAAAAGATATGATGGCTATTTGTCCCGTATTATCATTGGAAATTGACAACTGGGAACTGGGCTGACGGCGCGACGCGGAGCTATCGCGGAGCCTCACTGATTCTGATTTTTACGTCGCGCCATGATCGCGCTGCCTCACTGGAAATTGACAATTATGAACTGAGCCTACGGCGCAACGCGCTATTATCTCGGAGCAACACTAGAAATTGACAATAACTATTTACACTGACTCCGCAGCGCGCTAAGGATTAAAATGACGGGGTTTTGCGACTGAAACTTAAAATCGCCATAACTTCTTACTCGGTTATCGGATTTTGACGAATTTTATATCATTGGAAAGCTAATTCAATTTCCTATGCAATGACCGGCTCTAAAATGAAATATACTCAATGTCTCAAAAAATTTATATATGAATACTCATGTATTGGGACTTAGATTACGCTAAGGAAATGCGGGGTTTTCTCCCTTGTTTTGCAGTATAATGGTATACTGGTTAATGATTTTGATTTGGCCAACCACATTGGCACTGGTTGACAACTTAAAGTTACATTATTAGATGGAGGGGGAACACCAAGTGCTTAACCAACAATATGGAGAAATGCGAATTTGCTATTCATTTTATTAGCCATCTCATCAAAACAATGTTCTTCTGAGCTCATACTTGTAAAATGGATCAAAAATATTGCTTTGTAGCTTTATTTTACCACTGTTGAATGAATGAATGCATCTGCTTAGTATATAGAACCAAATGATATTGTATTCAAACCAAATCCAAAATTTTCAAAATGTAGTTCCAGGTAGAAGTGCTCATGCACATAGTAGCATTAAATAGAAGTTACAGTAATTTTATTGATTAAAATGACATGAGTGTAAAACTCCTATGCTGCAAAGTTGGACTGTTTTCGACAACATTAGAGCTACCCTTGGAGCCTACTTCTTTACAGTTGTAATGATAAACTTCAGAACGAAGCACCAAAAGAGTGAACATTTTGACATCCAGTACTAAACGATGACATGAACTACTACTACTGTACAACAACACCTATAAACAAACTGGGGCAAGGAGATAACTGGCTTAGAGAATGGTATGCACATCATGGTGGTTCCAGCCATGCAGTCTGACCTGTGGAGTGAAACCAGGAGGTACTTCAAAGGAAATGGTTACTGTCATCACTTCACCTGGTACCAGTGAAAAATAGTTGTCGGAGTAATGAACAGGAAGGACACGCGTGTCTTCAACTTTAGTGTGCTCCTTCTTTGAAGCATGAACAGAGAAATGAAGAAAGAAAGCAACTCCTTTCCCCGTTCCAATAACTTCAGAAACCATCGCCTTGTTGTACTCCCTTGAAAAGTTTTTCTCGTATAAACTGATTTCATGTTTCTTTCCATCCAAAAGGTCGAAAGATTCTGATGAATCCAATCCACCAAAGCTGCCATTTCTTCTGATAAAGTTATTTCTATAGAGTGGTGTGTTAGAATCTGGCTTCTTTGATGTATTCTGGATATGCATGCGCATTTCATAGCTCGATCCTTTAATAAAGGTTAGAGAAGTTATCTTGAGAGGTGGTCTTCTCTCCCTGAATGGTTCCAAAAGCTTGTAATCATCACCTGTTAGGTGCCACCAGTAAAAGTTCCTTGAGTATATGCGATTATCGGACACATCATAGAGTTTGAGAAGAAGAAAGTAAACTGGCTTTGGATTCTTCGACTTTGGATACTTCCATCTCAAATGTAGGTATACCTTTTTGGGTGGCACAGCAAGTTTTTCAGAGGTTTTGTTGTATGGACATTCGCCTTCCAAATCCCAAACTGAGGCTTCTATTGCAACATTAGAAAGTTCCTCCGACGTAGTGTTCACAACCTGTAGTCAGTGAGTAAAATAATCATGAAAACAGTAGAATTCCGCCAGATCTCATGCTAGTTCCTGCATTATCCCTTTTAGGATGCAAAAGTTGCACATTTAAATCTAGGTGATATGGAAGAAACAGTATTATTTCCCTGTCCGTAAAAGTAAGCCGTAAATTAAAAAAAAAATATATCAAATAAAAAAATGATCATTGCACACACTTCAGATTCTGAATTCTAACCTTCAATACTATTTATTAGTAAAGTTCAAGTACATCCACTTTCTATTATTTAAGCCAAAATATCAGATTTATTCTCTAACAGTGCTAGAAAGATGATTACCTCTATAGAATATGTTTCCAGATTAAGCTGAACATGAATTGGTTCTGCCGCAGAGCGGCAGCCATAGAATCCTGCTGTTTGGTCGTGGAGATGATCATAAAACTGGCCTCTTAAACCAGTCCATGGGTTTTGAGTTTTCCATATCAAAACACCTGTATATCTGCCCCACATGCGGGATGTGTAGCCTTCTAAAAGAGCTCTGTACTGAACATAGTTAAAAAGCTGTGCCTGATATGATTTATTAACAAATGCAGAAACAATAAAGAAATCAATGAAAATGAGTTTGCACATCAATGAAATGTTTCACTCACCTTCAGACAAAAATCATCCACATCTTTTGGTGTCCCATATGGTAATATCTGGTCATGAACTTTTACTGGTTTGGAGTAAGGTATGTATTTATGGATAAGTCCATATGGGATTGGGGACTTCTTCAATATAGCCATCTGCTAATTCTTTGAACAGAGGAATTTGCCACCCTTCTGGTGGCATAGTTGCTCTAATAGTAGCTGCTACTGGCATCCCCACATTTCCGAGTCAGGCTTGAAGAAGTCCTCCGGGTTCTGAATTTCGTAAGGACCATCAGTGAAGTTTCCTTTCCCATCTGCAAACCCATCCCACATAGAACCTTGAATGTAGACTCTAGTACCATCTAGATATCGACTTGGATACTTTATCACAGGAGTAATTGCTGAGGTGCCACTGTTGTTTGAATTCATATAATATGGATGGAGTTGTAGATCATTCTTCAAAGCAGCGTTGACGTCAGGTGGTGGAACTTGTTCATTTCCCCCAACCCACAAGGCGAGACTAGGATGGTTCCTCAAAAGCTTAACAGTAGCCCTTGCACATAGCAAGAAAAGATCATGGTCAAGTGGGCCATATGGGTTTGACACGGGGTCACCTCGTCCATCAACGTCTCCAGTACATGAAGAATGAGATATTCACATTATCATCTTCTTTTATTCTATAGGGGGCTAATTTATAAATGCACTCCATCACCAAGTAACTCTACTTCTACCATTTTAAATGGTATTTGAAGCAGATGCAAATTTTGTGTGTCTATCCGTGACTAAAGAAGGGCAGCCCGGTGCACTAAAGCTACCGCTATGCGGGGTGTGCGGGGAAGGGCCCCACCACAAGGGTGTATCGTACGCAGCCTTACCTTGCATTTCTGCCAGAGGCTGTTTCCAAGGCTTGAACCCGTGACCTCCTGGTACTATTGCAAGGAACTCCATACACAGAATAAAAGTAGCAACTTTCTATAGTAAAACAAGTGATCAGTTCAAGACTGCGGAAACCATATTGTATAGATACTCTGTACATGAAGACCAATGAATGCTTCTGCTCGAAAGAGTCCAACTAATATGTTAGCTTCATCAGCCTAGCAAGATATGTGGACATTCACAACAGTGTTGCAATAATCATCATCACCAAAAAAAAAAAGCACAGTCTAGTTACCCTTTAGAAGTTGGGAACAATCCATCTGAGAGGATCCAATTAACCCCAAGACCATATAAAGAAACCAAGGACCCTTTAATCCACCGATATTGGACTCCAACACACCCACCACCAGGACTGGACATAGACACTATAAGACAGGTGTCCCAACATCGGAAACAATGAATTGGGTCTTTAACCTCAAAAGTCAGCTCATGAAGGGAGGATTACCCAAGACCATATAAGCAATTAACCCACTGATGTGGGACTCCAACAATCATATTAACTAACGAGACAATCTACTATTTTCTCTAAAGATAAAGGGAGGAGATTTCGAAGTTTCAGTTTATCTTCCACCAGTAGCACTATCCTATATGACTCTCAATTTTGCGGAAGCCAAAATGGTGACTCCATGTATCTGACACAATTAACCTATGTTTGAAATTCACATATGCAAAGTTGAGGTTATATATGTAAAACTGCAGGCTAAAATCTCATAAACACAATGTTTCCGCCAAGTGAGATACTTTTATATGTATTCATATGGTAATTCCAAATGTCAAAAGAGAAGAGTAACAGTGATGAAATCGATGCAAGACTAGCACAGAAACAGTAACTCTGTCCTCACCTCATTGGGGTCATCCTATCCCAACCTTCGACCTATTGTGCAGCAACATGTTTCCCGATCTAAGATATGGAGAAGAGAAAAATTATGGTCCGTTCCACACATCATAGGGAAGCATATATTTTCACTACTGATCTTTTGCAAATGAGACAATGAAAGGACAGGCACAATCTTTCTTGTTAAATAAAACGGGTTTACAATAAATAAAACAACTGTAGAGGAAACACAACCAAAATTGCCAACACATGAACATAAAGTTGGGAACATAATTTAACTCTAGAATAATTATACGAACTTTACTAATTCTTTCTCCCGAATTACAGAAAGTGAAAAGGGACTAATCCATGTCCCTTACTAAATCACTAGCTTGTGGCACTAAATTCGAACTAATCAAGGCAATCAAACCTTTTCTGGCCCCCCAGAAAAGGTTACTCGATGCATGTGGAATGTTGGGATATCTTACAAGTTTTCAGTTGATTTGTACTCAATAACTTCTTTTTTACTATTTATGAATTCTATGTGATCTATTAATAACAAAGCCTCAATTCAAAATATTAATAACAGAGCATCCAGAGGATGCAAGGGTAATTTTTACTCAACGCCTTAAGTTTAAACTATGAATAAGAAAGGAAAACAGGATAGGTTTTTGGCTTCGTAAACGAACAATATACAGATTTGAGAATAGCACACATCATAGCAGCATTAAAATAATCCTACTCAAAAGATTAGATCATTTAGTTTATAAACTGAAGAATACGTACTGGGGAAACATCAATTGGACCATTAGTTCATACAGCTTTTCCCAGTTAACTAGTATCGGCGAGTCTGGGAAATGGTTAACCTATAAGCCTGGGATTTTGCACTTCAATATTACAGTTTAAAGTTCCTGCTAATAGATAGACAACCAGACACCAACCATCTTGTCTCATATGTAATCTAGGGAGATGCTATGGTCTTGGATGGTGTGTGCAAATATGTCCTTAAAGCAACATTTATTAAAAATGTATGCGTATCAGAAATCAGGGAGTGTTTTGATATAAATTTTAAGAGCTAAAAATTAATTACAGTGTGTTGGTTGGAACAAATATTATGAAGTTAAAGTTTAAGATAGTTCGAAGAAAACACTTTCCGCCCATCATTTTTCCCTTTTGGCGGGAAAACGTTTTCCTAACAAAACACCCTGGAAAATGAGAAAACATTTTCCTGGAAAATGATATCTTTTTTTAGTGTGATTGCATTTATGTCTCCCATGAGAGAATAATCAATGTGCCCCTAGAAGAGAATACTAAAAACTTCCAAAGAAGTTAAATTTGATCACCACCGTGAGGAGGAATACGCCCTGGATGATCAGGAGGATAGACAAGCACAGCCAGCAGATTCTGATCATCCGGGATGCAGAATGTCAGTAATATCAATAGAATGCCTCCTAAACATTCCCTTTTGAAGCACAGCACCTCCTTTTGCCCATTCAGATAGACTTGAGCAGAATAGTTAATAGCCCGAAAATTAAGATCCACATGCCTGATTATTTGACTCAGGAAAAATTAATCAAGCACTTATCAGTAGCACCGAACACACATAGGAAATGAAGTACGAGATCGTAACATTCGCTAGGTAGTCTGTCTGAATATATATTCTTGAGCTACTCAATGTGCAGAACACATTCGATAAGAAGCAGAAAACCCTTTACAGAAAATGAGGCACCGAATGCAAATGAGACAGATTAGATAATTTGTATCCATACCAGCTTACATTCAAACCCAGAAAGTGTAGGGCTCCCTCCCTGAATCAGCAATGTCAATAATTGATTCATTTCCCAGCCCATAGAAACGACAGTAATGCAAGTGGTGGAGACGATAATGTGTCATTTTTTCATTCGTCATGTTGCTACCTCAAAGCATTTCCCGAACCATCAAGGCTCGAAACATCCTGTAACTCCCAACCCACTAGTGATATTGTCCACTTTGGGCCCAGTCCTGCACCGCTTTAAAATGCCGCACTAGAGAGTAACTTTCTTACTCAGCATCCTCCTGTTTTTCAAAGCCGTGCGGGCCTACACCCAAAGCAGACAATATCATTAGTTGATTGGGGGAGTTAGAGGATATCTCGGGCCTTAATTGTTAGGAATGCGACTAGGGCCTCGGGTCGGATCGTGACAAGCTTGGTGTCATAAATGTGCTAAATAGGTATAATTTGATTCAAGGTCAAGTGTTCAACAGGAACATGACCTAAGTTCAAGCGTTCAACAGAAACATAACTTAATTGAAGTGTTTACACGAAAATAGTCAATAAGTTCAGAAATCTACTTATGTATTCAGCCAAAAAATTTCGACTTAAATATAAAATTTAATTAAATTTTAATATAAATATCAAACATCGAGAGAAAAACGAAAGGGTGCATCACGTTGGAGGTAATGGTGTTCATGTCTACATCTGCCGTATTCTTTGGTGGGTCCCTTCATAGCCCACATCCCACGTTCAAAATGTTGACATGCCATGACTTATATTGCTTAATCACATTCTAACCCCTCTAATTAAATTATCATCATTATATTTTAAAAAATACTTGGCTCATTTCAAATTACTATTTCTTTTTTCATTACATAAAATAAAATCATCAAGAAGAAAAGGAAACAATTATTGATATTCTTTGGAAGGCAGAAAATTATTGGCACTCTTTTTAGTCATAAATATGATAATTTGAAACATCACATTCAAGAAAATTGAGTTTATTATTTTGAAAACTTTAGCTAATGAAAGGCTTTAAAAATATAAATAATGATATTTTGTTAACCATATAAGAAAAAAAGGTCAGGTACATAACTAATATACCACATTTGGAGAAAATTAAACAAAAACATATAAATTATGGAGAAATTTGTGCATTATTTTATGTAGTGTTAATATATGAAATAAGAAGACGTGTATTATTATTATAGGTTGAACCAATATTTTTCTCCTAAATAGACTATTTAGATAACAGTATAAACTAATTTTTAACACAAATATATGATTTGAGCCAAAATTATTGAATTTTATAGAAGGCATAATATATGGATAGATACTTTAATTTGACATCAACTGATAAATAAATATTTTAACTTTAAGTATGCACATTTATACAACTCAACTCGTCTCCTGTCTCCACTGTATCAGTTGCATCTAGACATCGCCAAGTTGGGTGTCGTGAGATACAGTAAGGACGAATCTAGGGCTGTGCAAAAATCAAACCGATAAAAATATTATTGGATTATTGATATTGGGTTATTGGGTTAACGATTTTTTATTGATTTTATGAAAAAATTTATTGGGTAAATGGTTCGGTTTCGGTTTTAGCTTATTGGGTTATCGGTTAAACCGATAACCCAATAAGGATACACTAAGTTATTGTTTTATCCCTATTTATGTTATATATTCAAATCTCTCTCTTTATCTATCTCTCTCTATAGATAGATAGATAGATTATATGTAATACTAATTCATAATTCAGTGATTCACAAAGTATTAATCTATTCAGGACAACAAAGGCATAATATAAAGTTTGGCTATTATCGTAATAAAAAGCTTGAAGCATTTATAGCTTCCAACAATTAGGATTCAATTTTTTTCCTAACTAAGATTCAGTTCAAGTTTGAAGATTCTTGTAAACTAAAATGCATTGCGTAGGTTTTGGCGGTAATTAAGATTTTATTTTTTTATGTTAGTTGTTACTATTTCTATTTTATAAGTATCTTTTTATTGGTTAAATCGAAAACCGAACTGTTAAGGACCAAAAACCGATAAACCGAAACTGATATGAAAATATCTTATTGGTTGGTTATTGATTTTACATATTTAAAAATCGAAAATCGATTAACCAAATCAATAATACGTAAAATCAAACCGAACCGACCGATGCACACCCCTAGACGAATCAGAGTGTTTCGTTGTCAGTTCAGACCAAGTTGAAGCGCCTAGATATGCACTCTCAAAAGTTTGAGCAGTTACTTATCAGCTGAGATGGCGTTCGAGTGTTTATTTATATATTATGCCTTTGCAGAACCAGTAACTATCATTATGGCTCCGCTATTGCGTATAATAAAGTTATTTAAAGACAAAACTAAACTTATATGATGAATTGAACCTTTTAGGTGCTAACATGTAGAGAAAATGTGGTAGGATGTGTTTCTCCCGAATGGGTTCGAAAATGAAGGAGGCCGAGGATGGTCGTAGGTGTGTCTTATCCGAAGGGAAAACATTTTTTTTTACTATCGTGGCATGATTGTCGGGCCCTCCTCCTTACAGTGGCTTTCACCTCCTCTCCTCGTTCTGCCCTTCCTATTGGGATAGCAACCCTCGAACTTTACCCACCCTTTCAAATAAGAAATTCTGGCTATGCCCGGAAAAATGCTGGCAACAACTGAAAGAAAGGAGTCCTAGCTGTCGTGTCCGCCCCCTTAGTCAATAGGGCAAAGCAAGTTCGGCATCTACTACAAAAGTGAGAATATATGCATCGCGAAATCTGAAATAATTGAGCTTCAATGTCGATACCGAACCAAAATACACACAAAAAAAACCATTGGTAAGGAAAGAAGAAAGGGCAAAGGTGTCATTGTAAAGTAAATAGTCATGGACCATGTGCTCAAAAACAAAGAGGGGCTCAAATCATTGAACTGTTTTGGGTATCAGTTGAAGTTGTGGTTACTAATAAAGACATTTATGAAGCAGTAAAAAGTTCAGTAATAATAAGTCTTTCAAAAATTTCCCATTGGAGAACTCCTAAAATCTGACAAATTCCTCTTGTGTCAACTTACTCCATAAATACCCTTGAAAAATCTTACAGGTGAAAGTTGTAAGGTAGTACTAATAAAGTCACCATTAATGGTGAAATCAAGAAAGTCAATCTTAACAATTTTCCCATTTTGAAGAAAAATAGTCATAAAGATCGAGTCTTTTGAGTTTTTTTTGTTAGAATTTTTTCCCAATTTTGAAGAAAAACAGTCATAAAAATTGAATCTTTTTTCTGTTGGAAATTTAGAGGAAAAAAACAATCTTTTTGTAATAAAGATTGAGTCTTTGAGGTTTTTTGTTGGAAATTTTGAGGAAAAAGAACTATCTTTTTGTCATAAAGATTGAGTCTTTGAGGTTTCTGTTGGAAATCTTGAGGAAAAAAAACAATCTTTTTGTCATAAAGATTGAGTCTTTGAGGTTTCTGTTGGAAATCTTGAGGAAAAAAACAATCTTTTTGTCATAAAGATTGAGTTTTTGAGGTTTCTGTAGGAAATCTTGGAGAAAAAAACTACGATCTTTTTGTCATAAAGATTGGGTCTTTGAGGTTTCTGTAGGAAATCTTGAGGAAAAACAGAGTCTTTTTGTTGTTCTGCTCTCTTCCAGAGGGGCAGAAATTTGATGGAGCTGGTACCTTACACAGACCCAAAATCTGAATCAAGTTGTGTTAATCCACCTTGGGAAGATATGTTTAGATCAGCTTCAATGAGGAAACCAGAAGAACCAAAACCCCAGCAGAACCAGGTACCTTCAGAGACACAGCCAGGAAACCCCATAAAGGAAAATGAACCAAATCAAGATTCAATATCTGCTGCTGATCCTCAGGTGCGTTTAGCACTTTATATAGCTATGGCTCATGCTGGTCTTGTATTTACAATTTTCATTATTTATGGTGTTGGTAAATTGCTTGAAGAGTATTTGAGAGCTATGTTATGGGCTGTACTTTGTTCAATTCCATTAAGGGGAATTCAACAAACTCTTGTTGCATTTTGGTCTGAACCTTTGAAGTTAGGTCTTACTGAGACCATTTTAGCTGTCCCTGTGGCTGTTTTCAGTGTTTTTCTTGGGACCCTTGTTGATATTAAAGATAAGATTTTTAGGGTTGTTCTTAGGAGGCCTAAAGGTAATGCCACGAGGCGTCATATGAGTGGGTTTTTCGTGTTGTTGAGGTGGCTTTTGTCTTTTTGGGTGTTTGTGATTGCTTATGAGGAGATTGGTGGTATGGGATCAGTTGCACTTCTTGCATTGGGATTTATGTTTACTGCCAACAGTGTGGATTCAACTATGAATGCAGTGACATCATTTAGAAGTCATAGCTTTCGTTGGCTCGCTATCACTGCTTTCTTTACTAGAGGGATATTGAAGAAGTTGAAGACAATTGTGGCGATCGGGTTGATTGTTGGATTGAGTGTGGGTTCGTTAGCAGGTATGATTTTCTTCTCTTATAAGATAGGTATGGAGGGGAAAGATGCAGTTATCGCGTTGAAATCCCATGTAGAGGAGAGTAATTATGCTGAGAAAATTGGCGTTAAGCAATGGATGGATGAAAATGAAGTCCCCGAGATGGTGGATAAGTACACCTCACAAATGTATGAGACAGTATTTACCCAGATAGATAGCTATGCTATGCAATATAACATGACTGAGTTTGTTACTGGCATAAAACATTTTGTAATAGCCCCTGCCAATAACTCAGTTAATCAATCCACGGCTCTGGCATCCCCCTCTCCGTATGCAGAGAAATTCCTAAGCCTCAAAAGGAGGGTTAAAGATCGCGAATGGGCACAAATATATACAGAAGTGGATTTAATGTTCAGGGAACTGCTTATCACTAGAGAGGACTTGGTTGAGAAGGCCAAAGGGTTCGCTCTCCAAGGAGTAAACGTAATGCAACGGATACTTGTTAGTAGCACATCTGTCGTAGGTGGAAGCATGAAGGTCGTGTTCTTGATTGGGAATTCTATAGTTTCAGGTGCCGCTGGCCTTTTTAATTTCGTATCACAGCTTATGGTATTCATCTGGGTACTTTATTATCTCATCACATCTGATTCGGGTGGAGTAACAGAACAGGTGATTTCCATGCTCCCTATGTCACATTCCGCAAGGAGGCGAAGTGTTGAGGTTCTTGACAAAGCTATTTCAGGGGTTCTTCTAGCAACTGCTGAAATTGCACTCTTTCAAGGATGCCTGACTTGGCTCTTGTTCAGATTATTCTCCATACATTTTTTGTACATGTCGACAATCCTTGCATTTCTTAGTCCTTTGTTTCCTATTTTCCCATCACTGCTTTCAACTATCCCAGCTGCTTTACAGTTGGTGCTTGAAGGTCGATATGTATTGGCCATCAGCTTATCCATTATACATCTCGTGCTTATGGACTATGGTACATCCGAAATTATGGAGGATATCCCTGGCTATAACGGGTATCTCACTGGTCTCAGCATTATTGGGGGAATGACATTGTTCCCTTCTGCAGTTGAGGTAATCACAAACATCACTCTCTCTTGAATTTCCGTTATGACTTTTCTTGCACTACTTATGTTACCTGTCATGTTGTCCTCTTGTTGAGTATGAGGAAGTGAACATGCAGAATTCATAATGTGAACTTGTATCCTTTATTTACCTATGAAAAAGGGTAATATGATTGTCATGCGAAACAATATGACAGGAAGAACCTATTGAGGAAAGAAGCTATGAGTGCCTTCTCCTTCAACATTGTTCTTAGCTCCGATTATTGTCTAGATCATGATGGTTTAGGAACTAGATTTTCTTTATTTCACTTTAGATTTCATAGAAGTTTCGAGTGGTTTGACATATTACCTTTACAGAATTGTGGAACCAAAGTGATGAGTCAGGTACCAAACGATCCCTTAAAGGTTGCATCTTTGATATTAATTTCTGTGTTTATGTCGCGCAGGGAGCAATAATGGGGCCACTGATAACTACTGTTGTGATCGCGATAAAAGATTTGTACGTTGAGTTTGTATTGGAAGAACAGAAGGAATAAGTAGTAGAACAAAGCTGTGTTTGCAATGCCTGAGCCTTTGAAGACATTGAGAAAGACCCTACCACTTTGATGGTAAAGCATTGCAACATAAAGTGAATTCTTTTTTCTCCCAATCAATTGTTGTTTGTACTCTACATGCATTTGAGGGGCTTTCTTTTCTCAGAAAAAGCTGTTGATAGTGTGCAGAAGTTCTCATAAATTATACAATTGTGTATTGTATCTTTGTAAAATCATGATCTTTTGAAGAGAATTAGCATTGTTTTGAGATCTCTTTCATCTCTTAGCACTGAAACGTGCATTCGCAACCAATTCTTTATGTTAAATGTTATGACCAACAGGCCGAGGGTCTTTCGAAAACAGCCTCTCTACTTGACAAGGTAGAAGAGGTAAGATCTGTGTATACTCTACCCTCGCCAAACTCCACTAGGCACTGATGTTTGTTGCTTGCTTTTTTCACATCAAAATCCTATGATCACTTCATGTATTTCTGGAGAAACTTCCTATGACAGTCATTCCGGATGGTGTCATTTATAAAGCGCTTGGCTACCTTCAGTTCCCCGCGAGCCTGATTCTTGAAGATCACATCATCATCAACGATGGACTGGTACTATTAAGTACACTCATTCTGCAACAAATTTTGATCGTTCAGCAAAAAACAAATATCCAACATCCCTTATTTATCAATCGAAACTATCAAGCAGTCCGCGTTTGCACAAATAGGAGTTATCTAAAAGCATAAAAAGGGCAGACCGGTGCACTAAAGCTAGTGGAAGGGCCCCCCACCAGAAGGGTGTATCGTACACAGCCTTACCTTGCATTTCTGCCGGAGGCTGTTTCCAAGGCTTGAACCCGTGACCTCCTCCTGATCACATGGCTGCAACTTTACCAGTTACTCCAAGACTCCCTCACTTTCACTTTTGGTGTCAGCATCATCATCAGCATCAGCGCTGCGTGGAACAATGCGATGCTCAAACTCTCTTTTTGGCTCTGCAGCAATATCATAAATAATCGAAACTTGATGAATGTCTTGTTTGAAATTCTATACTAGTCTAGTTAACGAACAACCCTCACCTTCTAAAAGCAGTTGACCACTCTTTCTACGATCTCTGTCCTCTGCAGCAACAATATATAGTACGAGTTTAAGAGTTGAACAAAAATGTGCTTCCATATGTGTGCGCGGGAGGGAGGCAGGGAGGAGGAGAGTATGTCCACATCTCACATACCGTAGCCCTTTTCTTTTGAAGAAAAATGTCTCCGCTCATGGTCTTCCAATTCTTCCCGGAGGTTTCTCCTACGCAGCTCATCCTGAGTGTCCGTCCTGTCCCTCCTTTCTGAATCATACACGACAATGGAAATAGAAGCAACTCCAGCAGAATAACTAATGAAAATAGAGAAATGCCTTGTTTGTAATATGCATGACAACAGTATCGAGCTGAATTCAGATTCATCATATAATTAAGCAGACAACCAACCTATGTTACCTCAATAACAAACTCATCGAGTTCATAAATAAACTGTCTAAATTCGCATATGCCAGGAACACGACTAATGCAAGTTCATCGACCAGTTTGACAAATCACAGCATACATCATCCACCCTATTTCTTACGCAAATGTATCAGTTCAGCCCTCAAATCAACTTAGATCAGACTTATTTAACAAATAACCAGCTGCATTACATCACATTCTATTGTCTCTTATTCAAGTCCCTAACATGTCGCGATGTACTCCCTCCATTTCAAAAAAAATAAAATGTTTCTTTCCCTTTTTACGCAACTCTCTAATATCAACTTTCCACATGGCATATTTAACACCACAAAATTAAAGAACATTTCGGTAAATTCTAGACTATAAGATTCAAAAGTCTTCTTTATATCTTTTAACAGACAAACAAATTGAAACACGAGGAGTAATGAAAAAGAAGCAATATTTCAAATTACTTGCATATGTTTCAAAAAGCCCAGTATTTTCCATATAAAGGACTAGAAAAGAGCTATAGAAGTTTAAAGACAAATATGAAAAAAGAACGAGGATTTGACAAGAATAACAACAACAACAACAAACCCAGTTTTAAAGACAAATATGAATAACGAAAGAGGATTTGACAAGAACAACAACAACAACAACAACAAGCCCAGTTTTAAAGACAAATATGCAAAACGAAAGAGGAATTGACAAGAACAAGAACAAGAACAACAAATCGAGCGTAATCACACAAGTCGAGTCTGGAGAGGGTAGTGCACGCAGTCTTACCCCTACATTATGAAGATAGAAAGGTTGTTTTCAATAGACCCTCAGCTCAAGTAGGAAGGTTGTTTTCAATAGATCGTCGGCTTTAAGTAGAAAAGTTGTTTTCAATAGACCCTTAGTTCAAGTAGAAAGGTTGTTTTCAATATAATAGACCCTCAACTCAAGTAAAGCATATCAAAAAAGAATCAAATATGTAAAATAAATAAAGGAAGAAACTGTATCTGACAAGAATACCAACAAGTCAACAACAACAACAACAACAACAACAGTGGGGTCTGGGGACGGTCGTGTGTACGCAGTCTTACTCTACTTTGTGAAGACCAGAGGTTGTTTCTGATAGACACTCAGCTCAAATAAAGCATATCAATAGAATAGAAAAATCAAGCATGTAAAGCAAATACAATGGAGTAGATTAAACTATAATTGACAAGAAAGAAAAAAACCTGGGCTTTAAAGTAGTGTGAGCAGCAATGTCTCTGGAAGAATACTTGTGTGATGGACCAAATATTCTAGTTCCACCTTGTTCATTCCCACCTTTAGCCGGTGCCCATGTTGGTCTTGCTGATGTTGTCATTCTTCAATATTCTCTGTAATAAAAAAACAACTTCTTTACTCATCAAAATTTTTCTTTCCTTAATGTAACCAACCAATCAAACACAAAATAAATCAAACTAGGTTAAAAGAACCCATTAAGAACCTAGAAAACTGCACATATATAAGGGTGTCCTAGCTAGTGGTCGATGAAATGAATTGAGAACTGATGTCTCGGATTTAAAAAACACTAGGTGATTCTTGATGGACTAAGTCACCTAATATTTGTTGCTAGTGACCAGTTGGAGGTGGGAGGTAGCAGTTATTCCTTGAATTTAGTAAACGTGCAAGAAAGCTAGTCTAGACAGCACATATATAAAAAAAGGAAAACCTGAAAAGTTGTGCGATCTAGTAGTTGTTGGGTTCAATTAGTGTGAATGGAAAACGGAGAGACATAACCTTTGAGGAAAAGACATATTATTTTGGAAAAAGAGTGACTGTTCAGATAGTTGTATCTGTTCAGAAAAAGACACAATGTTTCAAATGAACAAACATGACTCTTCCAAAGGATGCACCTTTTCGGATGAACCATTGCCACCTTTCGGAAGGGGCACTTGATGGCTATATAAACCTGCATTTATCCACAGGTTTAGTAATGAAAAATTTTCTGAATATACAAACTCTTCTTGTCTTCAAAACATTCTGTGTGATCAATCAAATCGTTGAGTGAGTTCGAAGAGATTCTAATTGTTTGAGGTACTGCTACAGATAATGTTCTTGTTTTAAACTTGAACTAGTGTTGAAGTTATTCTGTCAAATTACAGATTCTTATACCGGAAAACATTGATAAACAACAGTATTCAAAGAAGTGGATCGAGAACATAACGTCTCGAACCAAAGACAAACAAGTACTAGGTCTCATTTGTTCTAACTTTAATAAGCGAACGAAGTTACTTATATCTTGTTACTGTTGGTGCTAAGAGGTAACAGGTAATATCTGATGAAAAAATAGAAAACTACATTGGAAATTTTGAAAGTTGGTTTGTTAATTGGCTAATGAGTGGTGAGAATTACGAGCAGAATCAAAGGGAAAAAGGAAGATCATTGGAATCATTATTATTCTACTTGATCAATTTCTATTTTATTTATACTCTATTGTCTGTTATCCACGCACCGCTTATGCGACTGGGCAAAATAATAGGCGCCGTCATCTATACTTTAAAGTCCATAATATATATCTCATTATTGCAACGTAGGGTCCAAATCATGCATTATTACATGATTTTTCTTTTTATTTTTTCTTAAAAAATAAAATTTACACAAGCTTTCACCTCTTTTGTTTACTGGAGGACTGAACTTACAACCTATACTATTTATACATGGTATACTATTTATACATGGTTAAAATTATTTTTTATGTGTATATAATAAATATTGAATTCCCTTTGATTTGTTCGTATATTTATTTCTGAACCCTCTTAGTGAAAATACCGATTCCGTCGACCATACGAGCAACTCCCTAAATGCTAGATATAGTTTTAACATACATGATAAAATTGATGAATCAAATATCTAACTTTTTTTTTTAAAATTAGAGACGGTAGAAAATTCGGGTTCACTCATAAGAGGTGTTTTAAGCTTCATTGGGCTAATTAAGTTAAACCTAATAATTTCTATATAAACATATATTTGGTGTGTAATTAAAAATACATATAAATAAATACATGTATTCCTAACACAAAATAGTTTAGATAAGGCACAATTGTTTTTGGGTTTCCCACTAGGTATTTGGTATCCGTATCCTGACTAATCTGGATCGCCTGTTGTAGGCTCATTCTGGGGGTACTACTTCCAACAGATAGGGGTGTGCAAAAATCCAATCGATCGATAAATCGAACCCATAAAAATGTTATTGGATTATTGGTATTGGGTTATTAGGTTAATGGTTTTTTATTGGTTTTATAAAAAAAAATATTGGGTAAACGGTTCGGTTTCGATTTTAACTTATTGGGTTATCGTTTAATAAGGATACACTATATTATTGGTTTATCCCTATTTATGTTATATATATAAATCTCTCTCTCTCTATATATATATATATATATATTCTCATATTTATAAGAGGCAGTTTAGCAGCTGAAGCAGGTAGGAGGTTGACATGCCTACTTCAGCTGCTTCAATTGTAAATTTACGATATCACCCATAATTAATTATTATAAGTCATTTATGTATTAAAATATTAATAATATTTAATAAAAAAATAAAATAAATATTTATGACGTGTCTGCTTCAGCTGCTTTAATCGTAATTTTATTATACCATCCCTAATTAATTATTATATCCATAATTAAATATTATAAGTCATTTACATAATAGAAAATTAATAATATTTAATTAAAAAAATTAGATATTTATGACATATTTGCTTCAGTTGCTTCAACCATAATTTTACTGTATCACCCTTAATTAATTATTATAAGTTATCTAAGCATTAAAAAATTAATAATATTTAATAAAAAGGTAAAATAGACATAAACTGAAAATTAACTTTTGATGTTTTAAATTAACTTGACGACTTATATGATACCTTCTTAAAATTTTTCACAGGTATTTCTTTAAAGTAATTTTGATAAAGGGAGTTCATCAGCTGAAGCAGGCAACAGATCAACATGCCTGTTTCAGCTACTTCAATACTAATTTTATTGTGTCGCCGCTAATTAATTATTATAAGTCATCTACATATTAAAAAATTAATAATATTTAATACAACAAGTAAAATAAATATTTTTAGCATGTTTGTTTTAACTGCTTCAATCGTGATTTTACTATATCATCCATAATTAAATATTATAAGTCATTTAAGTATTTAAAAAATTAATAATACTTAATAAAAAATAGATATAAAATGATAATTTTAGTATGTCACTTCTAATTAGTAGAATGGACGAAAAATTATTATAAATCACAATAATTTAAAAGTTAAATTATTTTTAAAATATAATTGACTATCAATGCCACAAAAGATTGAACAAGGAGAGTAACATATATTATTTGAAATTACGTCAAAAAAGTACTAAAAAATACAATAGTTAACAACTTAAAATATCTAAAAATATATTAAAAATATAATTAATTATCTAAATTTTATTCGTGTCACATAAATTGAAGGAAAAAAATAATTTATATCGGGCCCGTGATAGCACGGGCCCTCGGTATCTAGTATATATAGATATAGAGAGAGAAATATTTATATATATAACATAAATAGGGATAAAACAATAATATAGAGAGAGAGAGATGTGTATGTATATATGCAATACTTATTCACAATTCAGTGATTCACAAAGTATTAACCTATTCAGGGTAACAAAGACACAATATAAAGCTCGGCTATTATCGTATTGAAAAGCTTGAAGCATTTATAGCTTCCAACAATTAGGATTTAATTTTTTTTCTAACTAACATTCAGTTCAAGTTTGAAGATGCTTGTAAACTAAAATGCATTGCGTAGGATTTTGGCGGTAACTAAGATTTTATTTTTTATGTTAGTTGTTACTATTTCTATTTTATAAGTATTTTCTTATTGGTTAAACCAAAAACCGAACCGTTAAGGACCAAAAACCGATAAGAAAATATCTTATTGGTTGGTTATTAGTTTTATATATTTAAAAATCAAAAACCGATAAACCGAACTAATAACACATAAAAATGAACGGAACTGACCGATGCACACCCCCTACCAAACAAGAGAGGCTCATTCTGGGGGTACTACTCTCAACAGGATTTTCTCCGTATGTAAAACTCAAATTCTAAACCTCTAATTAAGGATGAAACAGTCTCATCACTACACCAAAATTCATATTGGTGGATAAGATACAACTTGGTTTCAGGTTTTACAAAATATTTAAACGCAAAAAAAAAAAAAAAAAAAAAAGTCACAATCAGAAGTATAGTATAATTTGTACAAAATCAAAGGCACCAGCCCTGACAATGGCTGACCACATATATTAAACCACACGTTCTCTTGGTAAGTTGGCAGGGAGACGCAAGAGAGCCTTGTTGGCCTATTGGTGTCGCCAACAGTGTCGGAGTTAAAATTTTCATTAAAGGAATTCAGAAGTATATATACGAATTGATCGAAGGAGGTTTAACATCTACTATATATGCATAAAAAAATATTTTTAATCAGGGGCGGACCTACATTATTTTTTGAGGTGCTTCAGCACCCATTAAGCTCGACACGAAATAGGTATGATACATAGAAAATATACGAAAATAGACATAAAAGATATAAAAGCACACATTCAATTAAAAAGTTGGTTGAGTGCATTGACATTTAGGTTGATCTTAAAATTCTCCACCACCTGAAGGGGTGCTCGAGTTTGAACCTCGTTGAGGTGAGTTTAAAATCATAAGTTACAAATTCTTAATCTTATCAAAAGCTAATCCAAACATGCTCTTAACCCTTTAATTTTGCTAAAAAAAAACATTATTTTGTTTTCGTCAAATATATAATAAACTCTTTCTATTAAATTACTCACTTTGACAAACTTAAAAAATCGAAGTTATTGAAGGGTATATTTTGAAGTGATTACTTTAAAACATAATGTATTATTTTAGTATTAATTTGTTTTTTTTTTTAATTTAAGCTCAAAGATCAACAATATTAAACCTATTAAATTTAAATTCTGAATCTATCTCCGAGTTTTTAGCCATAGCATGACACATCAACACAATGACTAAAGTTGCTTCTGCTGCTGGTTTTGATTAGGTGTCCAACTGCTTTCCTCAGCAACCGTTTAACTACTGTACCCGCCACTATTCAAAATCTTAATCACTAATTATTTATTCAAATATAGTAAATAATATCTAACATTTAATCAATAGACTGTATCACAAAGATATGTTAGTACGCATCTGTACTTTCTATTTCTGCAAAGAGATAACGCATTCAGTTCCTCCTCGAATCATGGCCAAAATTGCTACAACACACTCCAACTTCACATGGGTCCTATTACCGCTGACCTCTAAACTCAATTTTAGCATATTTGTCACCTTTTTATGCTGACATGACACATTTATTACATAAAACGGGAGTCACGTCAGCTAAAAAATGTGACAAAAAGTGTCACGTCAGCTAAAAAGGTTGACAAAAGGTGTCACGTCAGCTAAAAAGGTTGACAAAAATATGGTAAAATTTAGTTCGGGAGCATAATAGGACCCTCGTGAAGTTGAAGTGTATCGTAACAAATTTGTTCATAGTTCAAGGGGCACTAGATGCTTTACTCTTCTAGTCTTCTGCAAAAAAAATTACGTGATAGCAACTTTACCGATTATTCGAGTATATTAATTAGCATTTGTATGTATCAGAAAAATTGGATGAACTCAAAGTTAACATGAGAAAAGAATAGAGTAATCTAATGTAAATTTCAAGAACCCCACACTGCTTTCATCTGTCATACTTTGCTTCTTAACAAATAAACAAAAAAGAAAAAGCCAAAATCTTCTGAGGAAGTTAGGCCAACGGTTATACTACTTCTTTACAATAAAAAAAAACATTTCACTTGAAATCAAAGCAAGATTGGGATGTTTGATTTTTGGTCACCATCTTGAAACCAATCTTTACCTTCCAGCTTCTGTCATGTTTGTTCAACCCCATTAACCTGTTTTTCTCTTCTTGTTTCTTCCTTTTTATTCCCAACTTTCATTAGTCTTGTTATGTATATACATATGTCCCATCTTGTTTGCTTTGTTAAAGTTGTGGGACTTTTTTATTAAGTAGGGTACATTTTGCTAGCGCACCTTTGTATCGACTGAATTACATCACTCTTTTGGTGTCAACCACACGAGCTGGTTAGATACGTGGGGCAGAAGGCTTTCCTAAAGGTGGGGTAAATTTTGCTTCTCTGTATCGACTGGATCACTCTTTTGGTGATAGTAGTGGTGAAGTACGCGAGCTGGTTAGATACGTGGGAGCAGAAGGCGGAGGCTAGCAGTATCTCTTTGATTGATCCACTTTCTTAAAGGTGGGAACTTTTTTATTGAATTGCGTAGATTTTGCTTCTCTTTGAGAGTGCACATCTCTGTATCGACTGAATCACTCTTTTGGTGTTAGTAGCAGTGAAGTACACGAGCTGGTTAGATACGTGGGGGCAGAGGGCTCGTTGTAACCCCTTTGATTGATCCACCTTTTTCTTCGCTTCGGTAGTGAATCATTTCTCTGCTCTCTATTTTGATTACCTACCTTTTCGTTCGCTTTCTTAAAAGTGGAAGCTTTTTTGTTGATGTTCTTGAAATTTCTGAACCACGTGAGCTGGTTAGATACGCGAGGCAAAGGACTCTTGTAGTTAGATACCCCTTTGATTGATTCAGCCTTTTCTTGGCTTCGGTAGTAAATCACCTACTAAAAGGGCCGGCCTGCACACCTTTTCCTCAAAAGTATTATTACATATGAAGTGATGGTATGTTACTTACAAGGTTGAAAGTTCTTGGAAATTTCTCCTTGCTGACAAAATCAGGTAAATATACCTATTTTTAAGTGTCATCATGAGTAGCCGTTACTTTATTACAACAGACTCATTATGTAATCCTAGGATTAGTACTACAACTGAAGTTGTTTCAGAAAGAATGGAGGATGTTGATGTAAGAAGGACACCCTCCTCGTCTTCTTCTCCGTCTTCATTCTTGATAAGAATGGCAATTAGAATATCAAGATCGAGATGTTACATTTTCTTGAGAAGGGTGTTTCATTATCAAAATGGTTCGAGGTCAGAACTTGGTTCAAATCCTTTCAATTCTGTGACTTGGATGATGATGGAATGTATAGCCCTAAGCATTCAGATAATTGTCACAACATATACACTTGCTGTTTCAAAGGGGGAAAGGCCTGTTTGGCCAATGAGGATTTGGGTATTTGGATATGCTTTTGGATGTGTTATTAGTTTGGTTCTTCTGTTCTGGAGATACTGGGCATTATATGTCAGGCAAACAGATGCTTCTGATATTGAGCAGCAAATAAGCCATGACGAATCGAGGTAACTTGCATACACTGTCGGTGTACAAATTTTATTTAACATATTATTATGAACGATGACGTGTAGTTATATATCTCTTAGGTGACTTGACAGATCGTATAGAAGTCAAATCGACTAATTTTAACAGATGGCCATTTGTGCATTTGAGGTTTAATGAATTCTGTGGTTTCTATTTGGGGTTAGTTTCCAAATAATGAATACATTCTTGAAATGGAACATTTCAAATGCTTTTTTGTTTCTCTGTGTTGACATGAATGAAAAATTTTCTAGTACCACCAACTTATAACAACCTTCTAGATGATCTGATAGTGTGAAAATTATTTTTTTTGTCAGGGCGTTACCGCCTCGGATGGAGAGATGCAGGACATGGATGGACCTATTCTTTGCCATATGGTTTGTGATGGGGAATGTTTGGGTATTTGATTCGAGATTTGGATCATTCCATCATGCTCCGAAACTTCATGTCCTCTGCATATCGTTACTAGCTTGGAATGCTGTCACATACTCTTTCCCATTCATATTATTTGTGTTGTTGTGCTGTTGTGTGCCGATTTTGAGCAGTTTTCTTGGCTACAACATGAACATGGGATCGGTAGATAGAGGTGCATCTGATGAACAACTCTCCGGTTTGCTTAGTTGGAAGTACAAAGAACTTGGAAACGAAGAGGAGATTACAAGTTCTAATGTAAGTGATTAAACACCTTGTTCATTTTCACAAATCTAAATGTAACTATGTGTAGAAGTTAGTTAGTTCTCATCGTTCAAAGGCTGCTCGATTAGGAGTGTAATAAGAGCATATGTCGACAAGAGGATCATCCTAGGATGATAAGATAGTTCTCATCATTCAAAGGCTGCTCGATTAGGAGTGTAATAAGAGTATATGTCGACAAGAGGATCATCCTAGGATGATGCGATAGTTAGTTCTCATCATTCACAGACTGCTCGACTAGGAGTGTAATAAGATCATATGTCGACAAGAGGATAATCCTAGGATGATAAGATAGTTCTCATCATTCAAAGGCTGCTCGATTAGGAGTGTAATAAGAGTATGTCGACAAAAGGATCATCCTAGGATGATAAGATAGTTCTCATCATTCACAGACTGCTCGACTAGGAGTGTAATAGGAGCATATGTCGACAAGAGGATCATCCTGGGATGATGCGATAGTTAGTTCTCATCATTCAAAAACTGCTCGACTAGGAGTGTAATAAGAGCACATGTCGACAAGAGGATCATCCTAGGATGAATATCTCGTTGCTTTTGACCAATCTCGCCGACTTGCTCCTATGAAACCAAGGCCGAAAAGATTGAAAATATCAGACATTCACAACCACTACCACTGATGAAAGATTCCTTCGAGTGTACTAAGTATTATCTTACTATGACGATTAATTTTGTGACTTTACTGTTATAGTGGATAAAGTTCAGCGACTACATACGAAACTAACTCTAAGTTTGTGTCATATAACAGGAATGTTGTATTTGTTTGGCAAAGTACAAAGACAAAGAAGAAATCAGACAATTACCTTGTACTCACATATTCCATCTCAAGTGTGTTGATCAATGGCTCAAAATTATCTCTTGTTGTCCTCTTTGTAAACAAGAATTAGTCAGGTGATCAACAAACAGAGTTACTCGATATCTATGCTGGTGAAAGGTAACATGTACTTCATGAAATTAATCGAGGTGCGCGCGAGCTGATCCGAACAGTTAAAATTTCTAAGAAATTAAAGTCTCGATAGTACTTCTTACCCCCACATCCAAATTTTCCTTGTTTTTCCTTTTAATTTTTTTTTTTCTTAAAGAAAAAGTCAATGTAAATTGTATGTAAGATGTAGTTACTATAGTGAGCAAAAGTTATTGTAAATTATAGTTCACCAGTGACTATGTATGGTGCTACACTTTGAAGATAATCAAAAGAAGTTGATGGCTGAATTTCTTTTATAATAAGGTGAGATATTATTGTAACTTTCAATGTAGAAATCAAAAGCTTTTAATAGTTACTCTGCCCACCTTCTATTTTTTAAAAAAATTTATGTTCTTTATACAAGATAACAATCCTTTATTTTTTTTTTGGAGAACATAAGTTTATATTTAGATATCATAATATCTTATAAGTTATGCATAAACATGACTTCGATTGCCAGAAAATTTATGTATCGCTAGAGCCGTCAATATGCATCAGGCCCGTTGGGCCGGCCCGACTCGACCCGTAATTTGATGGAGTTAGGCTTTAGTTTTTGCAGCCCATTTAAGAATAAGGCTTTTTAGCCCAGCGTGATCCGTGGGGCTTAAGCAATGTGGGTTGGGCTAGCCTGTGAGCCGGCCCGTAAGTCAAATACATGGAACTATTTAGATTATTTATTAGTATTTTTATTTGGTTCGAATGATATCATGACAAAAGTTATTTAATTTTGCTTTTAGGATTGCTTTTGGGGATGTTGGAGACTTGATTAACAAGTATTAACAGTATATAATATTGTCTGGTAATATTTATGTTTATTAACATTCTAAAATTAAATTACAATATATTATTTTTTTTAAAAGTGGGTTGGCCCGTGAGACTCCCAGTCCATAGAGTAATGGTGTGGGCTTGGTCTTTTTTGGCCCGTCAAACTGCCCGTGTGGGCTAACCCAAATGGACTGGACAGACCCGTATTGACAGCTCCATGTATCGCTAAACGTGAATTTAATTTTTTAAAAAGAGATAAGCATCCAGTACACTTCCAAACTATGACCAAAGTTGCTACGACACACTCCAACTTCACGGGATCCTATAACCCCCCACCCCACCCAAACTCAATTTTAACATACTTTTGTTACTCCTTTATGCTGACATGACATTTTTATTACATAAAATGAGGCCTGCATCAAAGGTACCACGTCAGATAAAAAGTGTCACTTCAGCTAAAAAGAATGACTAAAATATACTAAAATTTTGTTCATAAATAATAGAACTCTCGTAAAATTGAAATGTATGTTAATAAATTTAATCATAATTCAGGCTACTATATGCTTTACTCTTGTTAAAACTAAAAAAAAAAATTGAAAGGTAAAACGTGCAATTATGATAGAGAGAATGGGCATGGCATTTTCCTTTGCAACTCCTATTGTCCATCAATTATTTTGTACTTTTTTATTTCTTTTAACTTTTATATTGTTTTATTATTTTATTTGTTTGTACTATTTGGTACATTTTGTATTCTTGCTTATTTCCATTACCAAATTCAATTACTATTATATATCGTAGCAATTTCATATTCTAACCACTAACTAAGAGATGGTGGTAAAATGGTTGAAATATCTCTTTCTTTAATTAAATATGTAGGGTTTGGATTTTAAAAATATCATTTCTAACTCTATTTAAATAAATCTCACATGTTATGAATTTGAAGTAATCAAACTAATAAGCTTTTAAGTATAATGGTTTTAATAAAAAACACTATATCAAGTCTATCTCATAGTCAATACAACGGAACTAATATTTTTTTTAAAAAAAGTCTATGCAATTTAAAATAGATTAATTCTAAATTTATTTTCATTTTACTCTGGCAGCGTAATTTTATCGATTGAATTAAATAATTCCTACTTGCATTAGAAACTTTTACGAAATTATTAAATTTTCCGACTTAACTCTATTGATGAATTGCAACACAATAACATATTTAATTAATCTCATAATTGAAGTTCGGAGAGGATCATACACATACAAATCTTAATTGTACCTTGCGAAAAGGTTGTTTTCAATAGACCTGTCTGCTAAGTAAAGCATACGAATAGTAAATACTAAAGCGAAGTACAATAGTAAGAAGTCGTGCCAAAAAACAAGCAAAAGAAAACAGTAGCAAGAACAAATAATACGAAAATCGAAACAAAGAAAACAATAGGAAATAATAATATAAACCGATAAGATAGTAGGAGAATAATAAAGATTAAACACCAACAACATAATACCTAATATAATTCTTAATTCTGATATCACAGTAAAGGCTTGGAATAAGTTTTCTCGAAATATTTTATTTCGAGATTAGTTATTCGTGAATTGTTATTCAAGCTCAATGTAGAATAAAAACAACGTTATGATCCCCGAATTTATTATCTCGTAATTTTATTACAATCAAACATGAAATAAATTTATTCTTAAAATTAATTTCGCAATTAGTTATATTTCTTATTCCTCATTTAAATATTTGATATTAATATTTATTTGACAGCTGGCAAACATGGGTGGGCCCAAATATAAGACATTTGGGCCACCATCCAAGAACCCATAAATATAAAATTTATTTCCCGACAAGGACAAAACTTATTACAAATTACAAAAAAGTCCGAATAAAAAGGTTAAGAGAGCTTCTTTCTTCTTCTTCCTTTTTTTCCCTCTTGCCATTCTTGATTCTGCAAATCATCTCAAAATTCAATGGTGGTGGGGGCAGTTTTCGTGCACCTCGATTAAATCTTTGAAATATCTGACACCTCCCATAATAATATAAATATCAGGTAACTCTATCCACCGAGATTAGTACAGGTGGGAAAAATTAAGTAGTGTTTTTTTCTTTTTTCTTTTTGTCTCTGGTGGGATTTGAACATGAGATTTGCATGTTGTTAATCTTCTGTAATTATTAGATCTGTTTGGTTAGATGAATCAGACTGTTTGATTGATTAGTTGAAGTTCTTGATCCAATTGAAATTTTCATGTGATATGTAAGTGTTTTTTTTTTGTGTGTGTGTATGTGTGTGTAATTTGATGTGGGGTTGTTCTAATTTTGTTGTTTAACCAATAAAATTTTGAAATTTGAGCTAAAATTTGAGTTTTAGATATAAAGTTTCAATTTTTAAAGAATTCAATTGAAATTTTTATGTGATGTACAAGTGTGCTTTTGTGTAATTTGATGTGGGGTTGTTCTAATTTTGTTGTTTAAGTTTTGAAATTTAAGCTGAAAATTGAGTTTTAGATACAAAGTTTCAATTTTTCAAGAATTGAATTCTGATCATTCAATGAGCCTTGCAGAAGGGAATGTGGTGATATACAAGTGTTTTTTTGTTCTCTGTGTGTGTGTGTGTAATTTGATGTGGGGTTTCTTTAATTTTGTTGTTTAGTCAATAAAATTACGAAAGTTGAGTTTAGATATAAAGTTTCAATGTTTCAAGAATTCGATCCTGATCATTCAATGAGCCCTGCGGAAGGGAATGTGATTTTGGCGCGAACAGATTATCTGCAGAAGGGAATGTGATTTTGGCGCGAACAGATTATCCGAGTTGTTTTTGAAAATTCTCGTTTAATTCGTTTACGAATTAATCATCAAGGTGGCTGTATTGCTTATTGGGAGTTTAATAGTTGGATTAGGGAATGTGATTTTGGCGCGAACAGATTATCCGAGTTGTTTTTGCAAGTTCTCGTTTACGTGTTTACGAATTAATTATCAAGTTGAATGTATTGCTTATTGGGAAATGTGATTTTGGTGCGACCAGATTATCCGAGTTGTTTTTGTAAATTCTCGTTTAATTCGTTTACGAATTAATCATCAAGGTGGATGTATTGCTTTTTGGGAGTGGAATAGTCGGGTTAGGGAATGTGATTTTAGTGTGATTTTGGCGCGAACAGATTATCGAGTTGTTTTTGCAAGTTGGCGTTTACGTCGTTAACCATCAAGGTGGATGCATTGCTTATTGGGAGGCGATTAGTTGGATTTTTGTTTCCTTTATATTTATAGAAGAATGATCTTTTGGCGATCGTTGGGGTTAGTATCAGTGTTAAGTTTGCACATTAGTACCGATAAGAAGTTCAGCATGTTGAATCTGAAATCTGTGAACTATACGTCAATTAGCAGAATGGAGGATAGGGGAGTGGGATTGCAGAATAATTAGTTGCAGAAGAGGAAAAAGTTTCAATGCTTCAATTTTTTGTTCGGATGATGGAACCAGAGCGAAGTGGTTTCATCATAATTGAAGTTGAAAACATATATTAAGTTGTGATAATAACTCTGCGGAATTTATATTGCATGAAAAGAGGATAATCAATACTGATATTTAAGTTGAAAGATTTGACCTTGCTGACGGAATTAGTGGGTGTCCTTTTTTGCTTCTTTTATCAGCTTCAATAGATATTTATGGAAATTAATTGTGTATTCACGTGTTTTCCTTGGCAGATATATCGCTGCATATAGATAGGTTTAAGAAACTCAGTAGTTTGGGTTCATACATAGACAAAACAGAGAATGGTCAGAAGGTTAGTTTTGTTGTTCATGTCTTAGAGATATATCGCCGTTACAAATGACCCAATTATAATGGATTTTTGACTCCTTCATCTGTCATATTTGTTGAACAGATATGGAGTGTTTTGAAGCTGAGACTCTACCATGCTGCAGTGCTTAGGTTCTTACCTTTCGAGGTGTTGTGATCTTGATTTTAAGCAATCAGGGGGCCTCGACGATCCTGAGATCCTTGCACGAGAGACAGTTTGTATGCTACTTGGACATTCTTTTTATCTTTTTCTAGAAACATAGAATGATTATGGAAAATAACAAAAGCAAAGTCTATCTGGTTCTGAGCTTGTTCTTTTTCTCAATGACTCTATTCTGATGATTTCGGCCTACATTTTAAAGTTTATTAGTACGGCTCTATGGAAACGGATAACATATGCTCCTTTTGACCCAAATTATAAGACACTTGTTCCATATTGGGATGTTCCAAAAATGTTTGATACCGATCCATTCCTATGGAATTTCCACAACTTTTAAGAATTGACGCTCATTAAGCTGTTCAATATGTAATACATTGATATTCTGACATCTGAAACTATATATGATACTAATTTGATCTATAATAAGAGTTTGCTATGTTGTTCTTGTCATAAATGATCTGAAACTATGATCTTGGTATCGCATTTCATAACCCATAGATTGCTAGTGTCACATGACTTTTGCACTAGTAGAAGTACTATAACTGAGCCTACATACATAATCTTTTTTCTCGTTGCAGTTAGCGTCAGTGAGATTGAAGCTCTTTATGAGCTCTTTAAGAAGATTAGCAGTGCAGTGATTGATGATGGTCTAATCAACAAGGTTTGTGTCACGTGTTCTCCTAACAACAACCTAGGAAACTAGCATAAGTATTCTAATATGTATTAATCTTCAGCTGTTCTTTTGGATTTTAAGTATGTATCTTATCTTGCAGGAAGAGTTTCAATTGGCACTATTCAAAACAAATAAAAAAGAAAGTTTGTTTGCTGATAGGGTACGTGCTCCTTAGCTTCTATTAGTTCAAATATTATCCCAATTTAATCGAAAGATTCGACAACGTGGGCATCGAAAATCAGATCTATTCACAAGTATTTTATTTAGTGAATTTTCAGTTTCTACGGCTGTCATCTTTTACTCTTTATGATACTAGGCAAAATACAGGAACGGAACACAAGTACGGAAATGAAATGCTAATAAAGGAAAGACAATAAAATTGACAAATAGATAGATAGATAGACACAAGATGATAAAGAAAGGACAACCCAAAGAGATAATAAATCCGAGGGCCTCCCTTTCGATTACCACAAAAACCTATCTCCTACGAAGACCGAGAGTGGAATTGAACCCCCTCACAACTAACGTTTCTAGACAATCACAAAGCTCCCAACAAGCTTGAAAGACACTCTCAAGTGTAAGTTCATCCAAAATCATCTAAGTCTAAAAAAAGAGGAAACCTAGCTATTAATAGCCATGTGCTATTTATTACAAAATGGGCCCAAAAGTGACCCTAAATGCCAAATGGGCCCAAAAGTGACCCTTAAATGCCAAATGGCCACATGTCGGCACATATGCTCTTCCTTTTCTTCGTTGGACCTCATAGACTCCAAGCTATCATCCACACATGATATTGTTCTAGCGGGAGCTCTAAAAGGGTACTCCAAACACTTCTTGGCATCCTTGAGTTGGTCATGGCTTGGACTCCCTTGTGTTGACCTCGGGGCATAGATCTTAGGAGGTTGACACCGATTTGGCTTGTATCACTTTATGATCCAGACTGTTGCAAAGCACTAGTTCTGTAGTACTATACCATGCGAGGCACCTCAGACTGGAACGGGGAAGTGAGGCAAGCTGAGTAAAGACAAAGAGCATACTTCCTTGTGGCGTTCAGGAAGTTTGCCCCCTTGAATACATAACCAAGTTGTTTTTTCTCTTTAATTAAGAGAACCATAGATTTGGCGTTCATAAAATTCAAGTGATGAGATTGTAGAAGGAAACATGATGGAGGAAGTATATCCATGCTTCTTGTGCTCTCTTTGAGCAGCGCATATAATAATTTGATTGTCATAGCATTTTTAGAGTGCTCCTTAATTGCATGAATAAGTTACTTATTGCCGAATATGATGAGGTATACAATTGTGATTTGGGTAGATTCCACCAAGAATAACTTTAGATATACTTAAAAGGAGAGCAACATTGACTATAGATATGACTTAAAAGGAGACCAACTTTTTAAAACAAAGTATGAATAAATACTTTCAAAAAATATGACAATAGATAGTCAGCGAAGAAAGTAGGAAGAACACGACAACAACAACAAACCCAGTGTATTCCCACATAGTGAGGTCTGGGGAGGGTAAGATGTACGCAGTCCATACCTCTACCTCTAAAGAAGTAGAAAGGATGTTTCCGATAGACCCCCGGCTTGAGACACGGAATAATAAACAAATTCATAGTAAAGCATGGAACAAGATGGCATAACATAAATACGACACCCACAAGTAATAGTAAACAGAGAAAAGTAAACAAATTCGTAATAAAGCATGAAACAAGGTATCATAACAAGAATAATACCCCCACCAAGTAATGCCCTACACTAGCGACCCAAACTGACCCTAGCCTTCTGCCCTAATTCGCGTCCTCCAGATCTTCCTATCTAGGGTCATGTCCTCAGTGAGCTGTAACTGCTTACAAGTCTCATGTGAGTGAGTATATCTAGGTTACCAATTTCAGTTTTATCCGTTATATTCTGTTTTTACCTTATATCCTTTAATATAGGATCTCCACTTAAATGATAGAGTTACTGGGTACCTTCGATGATGGTGGTGGATGTTAACATCTTTGTTTCTCCCTACTCTGACCCTTCTAATTGCAGGTTTTTGACTTGTTCGACACAAAGCACAACGGAATCTTGGGCTTTGAGGAATTTGCTCGTGCACTCTCGGTTTTTCATCCAAATGCACCTATTGATGACAAGATTGAGTGTACGTATTATGTTTCTATTACTCATGAGTCATGACTATTAGTTCTAGTTAGTCTCGACTGCTTCTAATGGTAACTACTATTGCAGTTTCTTTTCAGCTATATGATCTCAAGCAACAAGGTTTCATCGAGAGACAAGAGGTGAATGTCCCTAATCTTGGAAGTGATTAATTGTCCCTAATCTTGGAAGACATAGTTGAAGTAGTTGAATGGCCTCGAGGCACGGCAAGGCATTAAATGCCCCGTGCTCAGGTGGCAAAGCTCCACCAAGGGGTTAGCCTTTAGGGATTTTAGGCTGAGGAATGTATCTTTCTAAAGGCATCTTCTGTGGTGTTTGCGTTGAGGGACTCAATTTTCTTGTCCTTTTTGCACCATATTTCATATTAATCTGGGATAGTTTGGTTACCGTAAGCCCATTTAATGTATCTCTTAAATTATATGATAAGAAAAGTTAAATGTGTGACCAAAGCCCAATTTTGAGAAGGTCAGGAGTTATTAGTAATCTTTCCGCCTCCATTCCTTTTTCTTTTTTTAACACGACTTACACTTTCAATCTGATTTACTGTTATTAGCGAAGTTGCGCAGACTCTTCACTTTCGATGCCGCACCCATGTCGGATTCTTCTAAAATACGCTAATTTAGGAGAATCCGACACACGCCTGTCGATATTTTTGGAGAGTCCGAGCATCATAGGTTATTATTAATATTTCCGCCTCCGTTCCTTTTCTTTTGAACACGACTTCACTGTCAATCTGATTTTGTTTCCATGTATCATTTTTCCGTTTTTATTTTTTTTTTACATCTTACTTTCTTAGTGTATTAACAAAAACTTCTAACAACTGTTCCTTTACTCCCTAAGGCATAGCCTTCACCTAACATTTTTGCTTTCTCAATTACCCTTCGCCATAACATGTAGAATATTTCATATTCTCATCCTACTTTATAATGCTCCAGTTTTAATTGCTCTATTTATGAAACCTCATTGATGTCTCTTTGCGAGCCTTATTAACCAACATTGGTGCAGGTAAAACAAATGGTGGTTGCTACTCTTGCCGAGTCTGGTATGAACCTTTCAGACGATGTAATAGAGAGCATAATTGACAAGGTACTTCATCAACCTAGAAAGTACTATTTTTGCATGCTGTATAACTCAGACACAACAATAGTACTTCACCTCCTTTTCTTCTGCCTAGCTATCTATGTTGCTATAGTTTATGTCCGATTGGTTCTCATTCTCGTATGATGGCTGGGTGACATAGACCTATTGGGAAAAGAACCATCACATATCCTTTGGACTTTCGCTCAAGGACTGATGTTAAACTTAGACCTAAGGGAAAGTCTACGCTCTCAGTGCTCCGAGCCCGAGGCTACCATAATCTGATAGCTTTTTTTCTCATTTTACTGGATAATTGGTTACTTGACAGCCGAGGGTCCAACGAAATCAACCTCTCTACCTCCCAAGGTAGGGATGAGGTCTGCGTACACACTACCCTCCCCGGACCTCACTTGTGAGATTACGCTGGGTACATGTTGTAGTTGGTTGCTGGACAACTTATGTTAGTGTATGGTAGTGCGGCTCAGGATTTTTATGTCTAAACACACCAAAATATCCTTCTATGTTAAAATAAAAGGAAGGAACCAGATGCATTTAATCGTTGTGTAGACCCGATGCTGACAGTGATTCAAGTCTCCACGTGGCTGAAATTAGTTTAGGATCTGTTGATAGATATTACAAGATCGCTCATTTATTTGAATTCTAATTTCTACGTCGAATTAATTGCATGTTTACATATGCATCGGGACAAACTCTGCTCGCATTTCATCTTCCCACCATGTTCTCCTCATAGCGAAGAAAAAATTGTGATGGGGACTGTGTTACCGTTCTCAATAAAATAATAAGATGGAACTTTTTAATGATTTACTATTGTCTCATGTTTTGCCAGACTTTTGAAGAAGCTGATACCAAGCACGACGGAAAGATTGATAAAGAGGAATGGAGAAACTTAGTCTTGCGACATCCTTCACTTTTGAAGAATATGACCCTCCAGTATCTCAAGTAGGTGACACAAAGAATATGAATATGTTTTATGTAGCTGTTTTGTTTCGTTAGTATTTATTCATTCGCTCCCTCCTCTAAACAGGGACATTACTACAACGTTTCCGAGCTTTGTCTTTCACTCAAGAGTTGAAGACACCTGATTTGGTATTGAGAAGAAGAGTTTCTTGCTTGCAGAAGTAATATATTAGTTTTCTTTTTGTTTGCTGGGGATCGCAGTCGGCTTGGTCCCATGGAATATATAACATTATGTTTGCCCTTTCCATTTTCTCCATGTTAAATTCGACATCTTGAGGATTTTATGATTCTTTTTGAGTAGTTGTTTTGTGATTTGGTTCCTATGAATTGATGTCTGAGTTCCCATTGAATGATAGCAACTGTGCTTATTGGTACACACCATAATTTTGCATTTAAATCTTGGATTTGTGCTTTGAGATGGAAAGTTAACCAGAAATCTTCGACTCTTCCAGTAAAACAGTCGATTCTGCTGTACTAATGTAACATTAAAGAGAAATCTTGGACTGCCAGGACAGTCTGTTCTCTATACTATGTACAAATCAATAAATCTCTCAGAACAATTGACTTGGAAGTACCGAGTAAAAAGACCAAAGAGGTTAATGACAGAATGCGAGAGCAACTTGTGACCGACCTCCTCCTACTGCAACATCAGCCAAGGTCCTCAACAATATTGGCCTCAAGAGTTGAGCTTTGCACTAGACTAAAAGTGTTTCAACATCTACTTATCTGAATGACAACAATGTTACGAACAAAGAGGATGAATTTTGTGCAAGGCTGATGTACCAGATACAACTAAAGAGGAAAATAGAACACGAATAAACTAGGAATACGTATCAGCTAAGTATAGCGTGCATCATATCTATCTTAACAGTTAACGATGAATTTTGTGCATCATACTTGACCGCTACACAAAAATACAGATGTTTCACTTGTCCGTCGAGGCTGGTTTAGGCGTGCCACCAAGGCAGCATGGAGTAAAACATTTCACAGAAAACAAGAGCTGGGCAAGAAAATAACTATATTAACCGCAAATGTCAAAACAAAAAGAGCATTATAACCTACATTGAACTACCACTCTGAACGAATGGCATTAAAATCTCACATATTGTTTGCTGATGAGGTAAAACAAAAACTAGAGAATACTAAAGGAACCATAGAATATCAACCATTTAACTAATGACTTAATCGACCTCCTCCATCTTGCTGCCCTCAGCATCAGCTTCAGGATCCTCCAATGGTGGCATGTCAACGTCTGCATCTCCGCCTTCTTCATCAATGCTCAAACCAAGTTTCAGCATCCTGTGAATTCTGTTGCCAAAGGTGTTTGGCTCCTCAAGGCTGAAACCTGATGTGAGAAGGGCAGTCTCGAACAGCAGGAGAACCAAGTCCTTCACAGACTTGTCATTCTTGTCTGCATCGGCCCTCTTCCTCAGCTCATCCATGATGGAGTTCTCTGGGTTGATCTCCATGGTCTTCTTGCTGGACATGTATCCAGACATGCTAGAGTCCCTAAGTGCCTGTGCCTTCATGATTCTCTCCATGTTAGCAGTCCAGCCATACTCTCCAGTGACCAAACAGCAGGGAGAGTCCACAACACGGTCAGAAACAATAACCTTCTCGACCTTATCTCCTAGCACATCCTTCATGACCTTGCACAGTCCCTCAAACTTTTCCTTCAATTCTTCCTTCTTTTTCTTCTCATCTTCACTCTCATCGAGCTTGAGACCTTCCTTGGTAGCGGAAACAAGCTTTTTGCCCTCAAATTCCTTCAACTGACCAATTGAATACTCATCAATGGCATCAACCATGTAAAGCACCTCAATGCCCTTCTTTTTCAGTTTCTCAAGGAAGGGGGAATTCTCAACAGCCTTCTTGCTCTCACCAGTAATGTAGTAGATATCATTCTGGCCCTCCTTCATTCTGGTTACATAGTCCTTCAAGCTGGTCATCTCATCACCACTCTTGGTGGAGTGGTAACGCAGCAATTCAGCAAACTTAGACCTGTTCTGAGAATCCTCATGGATGCCAAGCTTGAGGTTCTTAGAGAAGGCCTCATAAAACTTGTTATAATCCTCTTTGTTCTCAGCAATTTCAAAGAACAGCTCAACACACTTTTTCACCAAATTCTTGCGAATAACCTTCAGGATCTTGTTCTGCTGCAACATCTCTCTAGAGATGTTAAGAGGAAGGTCCTCAGAATCCACAATGCCCTTCACAAAGCTCAAATATTCAGGCATCAACTCCTCACAGTTGTCCATAATAAACACACGACGAACATAGAGCTTGATATTGTTGGGCTTCTTCCTTGAATCAAAGAGGTCAAAAGGAGCTCTTTTTGGAACAAAAAGGACAGCCTTGAACTCCAACTGGCCCTCAACAGAGAAGTGCTTCACAGCCAAATGCTCCTCCCAGTCATTAGTCAAACTCTTATAGAAAGCAGCATACTCTTCCTTTGTGATCTCTTCAGGCTTCCTCATCCAAATGGGCTTCTGCTTGTTCACCAGTGACCACTCATTGAAAACTTCTTTAACCTTTTTCTTTTTCTTTTCTTCCTTCTCCTTTTCTTCATCAACCTCCTCTACCTTTCCCTCGTCATCTTTCTTCTCCTCTTCCTCCTCATCATCAGAAATTTCCTTTTCTATGGTTTTCTCAACCCACAGAGAGATAGGGTAGCTGATGAACTCAGAGTGCTTCTTAATCAGGTCCTTGAGCCTACGTTCTTCAAGGTATTCAAGTTGGTCTTCCTTGAGGAAGAGGACAATTTTTGTACCCCTACCAAGGTTCTCACCAGATGTATCCCTGGTTACAGTGAAAGAACCACCAGCTTGGGACTCCCACACATATTGTTCATCATCATTATGCTTTGTGGTCACAAAAACCTTCTCAGCTACCAAGTAAGCAGAGTAGAAACCAACACCAAATTGCCCAATCATGCTAACATCAGCACCAGCTGCAAGAGCTTCCATGAATTCCTTAGTTCCTGACCTCGCAATTGTACCCAGGTTGTTCACCAGATCTGCAAATATAACACAGAAGAACACATAGATATAAACAAACATCAATAATGGATAGTATGGATGGAGAGCTTATGTTGAGCATCTAGCTTTCAAGAGATTCCAACATTCCAACTTACCAGCCTTTGTCATACCAACACCACTGTCAACGATAGTGAGGGTATTGTTGGTCTTGTCAGGGATAATATGGATGAAGAGCTCTGGTTGACCATCTAGCTTGCTCTTGTCAGTCAAGCTCTCAAAACGGATCTTGTCAAGAGCCTAAAAGTATAAAATCCAAAATATAATAAAATATCAGATATTGCATACAATTAAAAACAAGCATTACACATCCTAATATATAATTGCATACAGATAACGGAAGACTTCAACAAGCAACATACTGAATTACTACTCTGAAAGTTTACCAGGGAACCAAAACTCAACACTAAAGCAACATTCAAAGAGCTACCTCTCTAAATAAATAAACTAAAATAACTAAGATTCAATCCAAACAACTTAAGGGTCCACTACATGAACCATGTAAAACAATTCTACCCATCTCAACAGAGTTCTATGAGTTGCCGCTATAAATAAATAAACCATAACTAAGATTCAATCCCTAACTAGTTAAGGGTGCACTAAATCATGCATAGCCATTCTGCTCCAAAACTAAACTAGCACTGATCAACATTAACAATTATCTTATGAGATGAATCATCACATAATTCTTCAAGAAAAAAATTGCACATATCTTTTTGAAACTGGTAATCGTGAGAAAAAAAAAGTTGAACACATCTCTCTACAAGCTATAGATTATTGAACCTCTATCTCCTCCAATCATCTACAAATCATGAACTAACAACATCATGGTGTTAGTTTGTGAATTATAGATGATTGATTGGAGTAGAGCTTTAGTAATTTATAGCTTTACCAAAAAAAGAAGTCACAGCTTAAGGTGATCTTCTGGGACACAATGGCGCCATCACTTTATTTCCAATTTGATTATTTACGAGCAGCCTGAGTTTTCCAGAAGGCTTTGCAATCTTTGATCTCAAGCATGAGTTTTTTCAAAAAAAGAAAAAAAATTGTTTCCTCTTCGTGTATAGCTTAACATGATCTCATCACTCTCTGTGATTTGAAATTTGATTATTTTAGAATAACATGATCTAAAATAATCAAATTTCAAAATAACAGAGTGATGAGTTATGACACATCAAGCTATCCACGAAGCCGCAAGAAGAAAATCAGGCTGCTCTGAAATAACAAATTTCACATGAAACTACATTATCTCATCGAGCTATCCAAGAGACAATACATATAAAAAAAACTCAAAAAAAACTCGGGCTGCTCTAAAATAACAAATTTCACATTCAACGAAACTACAGTATCACATCAAGCTATCCACGATGACAATACATATAAAAATCCTCAGGCTACACTAAAATAACAAATTTCACAATCAATGAGACTACAGTCTCACGTCAAGCTCCAGTGGCACCATAATATTCCAAACAATCACATTAATCTATACACAGATAATACATGCTTTTAAAAAAAATTCAGGCTGCTCTAAATTAATAAAATTTCAAAATAACATAGAGTGATATCACTACAGTATCCATCAACCTAATCTATCCACGAAACAACACATATAAAAAAACTCAAGAAAACTCAGGCTACACTAAAATAACAAATTTCACATTCAATGAGACTACAGTATCACGTCAACCTCCAATGGCACAACGGTATTGCAAACGATCACGTTAAGATATACACAAAGCCAACACATGCTTAGAAAAAACTCAGGCTTCTCTAAATTAACCAAATTTCAAAGTGATATCACTACAGTATCCATCAACCTAATCTATCCACGAAACAATACATATAAAAAAACTCAAGAAAACTCAGGCTACACTAAAATAACAAATTTCACATTCAATGAGACTACAGTATCACGTCAACCTCCAATGGCACAAAGGTATTGCAAACGATCACGTTAAGATATACACAAAGCCAACACATGCTTAGAAAAAACTCAGGCTTCTCTAAATTAACCAAATTTCAAAGTGATATCACTACAGTATCCATCAACCTAATCTATCCACGAAACAATACATATAAAAAAACTCAAGAAAGCTCAGGCTACACTAAAATAACAAATTTCACATTCAATGAGACTACAGTATCACGTCAACCTCCAATGGCACAACGGTATTCCAAACGATCACGTTAACCTATACACAAAGCCAATACATGCTTAGAAAAACCTCAGGCTGCTCTAAATTAACCAAATTTCAAAATAACATAGAGTCATATCAATCAACCTAGTCTATCCCGGAAATAATACAGATAAAAAAAAAACTCAGACTACTCTACAGTACAACAGCCGATCACGTCAAGCTATACACCAAGACAATACATGCTTTAAAAAAACTCAGGCTGCTCTAAATTAACCAATCAACCTATTCTATCCAGGAAACAATACAGGTAAAAAAAAAACTCAGATTAATCTACAGTAGACCAGCCGATCACGTCAAGCTATACACAAAGACGATACAGTTTAGTCAAATTTCAAAAAATCAGATAGCTATGAGCGATGATAAAAACACAAACACTTAAAACTTACATCGGAAGAATTGCTGATAAGTTCACGAAGAAAGATCTCCTTGTTACTGTAGAAAGTATTGATAATAAGACTGAGCAGCTGATTGATCTCAGCTTGGAAAGCAAACGTCTCTGTATCCGCCATTTTGTTGTTGTTATTGCCTGCTACTACGAAGAAGAAGAAACACAAAAGGGACTCGAAAGCGAGAGAGGGTTGATGAGAACTTTGTAGCGAGTTTATATACTAGTGTAGTTAGGGTTTCTAGATCCTTCTATTTTTTAAAAAAAAAATATTTTGCTAATTATTGGAGTTGGAGAGGCGCCGGGTGTACTGTAATGTTTAATTAATTATGCATTTTCGGTTTTCTTATCCTAAAATAACATATCCCAACTTGAGAAATTGTATTTTCCTTTTATTTTAAGTGTTGGAAAAATATTTTTTAAATATTGAAATTAATTAATAATTTTATTTATAAATAAAACAATACGTATTTCTTCATTAGCTTTATTATTTTAGAAATGAAAAATATTTTTTAAATGTTGAAATTAATTAATTTTATAAATAAAAAGATATGTATTTCTTCATTCACCTTATTATTTTAAATAGGCAAAATAGTTCGATTGCAAATTCTAATTTCACTAATTTGAAGTGTAGAAGGTTGAGATTATTAAAAGATTACAAATCCTAACTCCACTAATTTCATTCTGAATTGGTAGAGGACTGCAAATCCTCGTTTTAGTAATTCTAATCTGAATTGAACGGGATTTAGATTAAATGTGCTAGAGCATAAGACTGTAAATTTTCGTGTTACTGATTTAAATATGAATTAGGTGAAATTAGGATTGATAAAGCAAAGGACTTCAAATATCCATATTATCGATTTTAATCTGAACTCGAATCGACATTGTAAGAAAATTCGAAATGCATATTATTAGGCTCTTTAAAATTAAGACAAGGTTATAATTTTTTATTACAGCGCTTGACTAGTGTTATTTTAGTATGAAAATTACACATCTTTATCTTGTGATAATTTGTTATACGTGGTATTATACTTCTTTTAAGGAAAAAAAAAACGTAAAATAAAAACAAGTTAAAAAGGGAAGATGTGCTAGAACTTTGTTTGTTTAGACACAATAATAAAATAGTTTATTTGATAACTTGTAAGTCACAAATACAGTGCAATTATGTAAAAGTATCAAGTAGTTGTGTCTATCTAATTACCAACAAAGTTAATATTCGCATAATATACGAACGTGTAAATTAATTTAACCTCAAATGACATTTATGCCTCTAATTTTAAGTGTCTATAAATAAACAATGAAAGTATTATATAATTGAACAAGTAAATACACGCGTCCTATATGGCAAGTCACGTGAGATGTACACGTAAATCACAATCAAAGAAGAGGTAGATCAAAATATGATACGGAAAAATCAAAATCGATATGAATGGAAGATGCCTTTGGAACTCCTTTTTCTCGGTAAGGATAGGTACGAAGTCACTCGACTGAAAGAAGAGGAAACAACCACAACGTTGCACCACAAAACTATACGGAGCCCTTCTGAATGACGACCTATAATATAGTCTACTAGATGAGCTAAGAAAGAGTGGCGTAGATTATATTCGCCCATGGAGGTGAGTGGAGGAAGCTATGAAGCTTCTAACTCTAATTATCAACTCGGGACTATATTAGTATAAAACAACATTATCCTTTTACAGTTTTACTAAATCCTCCCTCGCTTACCACCATGAACAAGACCTTTCCCGATCAATTGATTTTGAATTATTTAATAAGAAAGATGGCAAATCCTACCATTGTATTTTCTTTTTTCATTTGGATCCTATCAACTTGAAAGTGTCTAGATTAAGACACTTTTTGTATTCGGACTATCAAGATCGACTAAATAAGAGTGTGGCTGACATAATAAAAGAACAAATCAACCACAATTTTCTAAAACCCTTTTTGACCGCCATCATACGGGCGGGGGGGGGCGGAGATCGAATATACAGTTCCCATCTTCCCATAAATGATACGATAATGAAAGAATTTCTCATGTAGGACACATTTATCTACTTATTCAATTCTATATGACAATTTATTTCTACTTGTGCACATCTAAAATTGAAGGTGTAAATGCCACGTAGGTTAAACTAAAGGACACATTAAGACTTATCCACACCCAATATTTATACCAAATTAATCTAATTTATCATAGTTAAGTAATTTAATGAAATAAAATATATGTTAATTAATTAAGTTAAACAAAACGAATTCACATTTAAACACATAACATGCACATATTGGATTGATGTATATAATGAGTGTGAGTAAGTATGTACCGATATTTATTTAATCGCTAAGAATAATTTAAATAGTCAACTATGCATTTTCCTTTTGTTTTTTTTACTTAGATAATTGAATCATATTGGATCAACAACAACATATCAGTGAAATTTCAAAATCATATTGTGAGTGAATAATAGTGTATTTCTTTCATTCGTTTTTTACTTGTCACTTTTTGATTTGACATATTTATTTTGAAAAATAATTAATAATATAATTATTTTATTATAATACTCATATTAAATGATACTCTATTTATATTGCATTTTAAAATTAATTATAAAAAATAACAACTAATATTAAGAATAAAATAAGAAAAAACGTCATTTTTTCTTTATACGTTAAAATGATAAAGTGAAAAAAGTTATTAACATGATAATAACAAACACTGATATTATATTGCTTAAGGACAAAGGTTGAAAATTAAAAATAATAAATGGAGGAGTAATAAATAAGGAAACTGGAAACCGGAGATAATTGAAGTTGTAACCGGAAAATGAGCTGACGGAGCTCCGTTTGGATCCGATTCAAATTCCTCCATACCACACCAGTAAGCGATTCGCCGGAGAAAAATGCAGAAGTGGTTTTCAGCCGGCAGCACCGGTGGCGGTGATCTATATGTTGAGCAATCACAAGCTTCTTCTTCATCTTCAACTCCTTCTCTGTTAGCTGATTGGAATTCATACGCATCGGCGAAATCATCGGAAGAGAGTTCCACTGCGTTTATCGGTAGCTTCGATCTCGAATCCGCTGTTCGTTCTGCTAACGACACCGTTTCCGGCACTTTTAATGTGTAAGTAGCTCTCTCGTAGCTCAGTAATTTGTTCTTTGAAGGAAAATGATAGGCAATATTAGTCCAATTTTGGCTCATACTTTGTTTTGTAGCTGAAATGTTTTGTATTACTGTTAATTCTCGTTGATTCTGTTTAAAATGTTCTGAAATGGACGATATAGTTTGGATTTGGTAGTTGCAGGTGCGGAGCTAGGTAGGGACAAGTCGGAAAATTACACTGTATATATGAGGTTAAAGTTAATTATAGTGTATATATACTAGATGTTGAATCTCCTTGGCTTTTTCGTGTATTTGAACTCTCTTAATGAAAATTCTGGTCCCGTCACTGAGTAGTTGATGTGTCAAACCTCTTGTCATGCTTTATGGACTACGAAAATGGACATTGGATCTAACCAGCTTCAAAATTTAGCTCATCAGGTGAATATTGTCGAAGGTCGTATATCCATTATGTCAATCAGTGGAAGCGTTTTAACGATATCTAGCTCTGATTTTGCTTTCATGACTCATGAGTTTTTTCTGCTAAATATGTGTATGCACCTAGTTAAACATAATTTGTAATCTGTTGGATTGCGAGTCTGGGATACTGATGAATCTAACAAATAAGCGTTATAATGACTTAATAAAAACAATAAGGAGATAAGGATTTTACGTGGTTTGGTGTGATGATGATATGAGTTGAGTTTAAATGAAGCAATGAGGATTCATACAGTTGAGCCAACTTGTTTGAGATTGAGGCGTAGTTGTTGTTGTTGGTAATGCTACCTAGTCCACTTGTGTAGGAAAGCGTTATGCCAACAGGTAAACAAAACATTAGAGATTAAACTTTTAACATATATCCCAAAATCTAATTATTCCTCTAGTTCCATTCTGCCCTATTCTGCACTCCTGCCTTCTGCACCCTATCACATTGTTTTAATATATGATCCTTGAGCTTAACTTTGATTTTTAGTCTTCACGACATCTTTGAATCTGTTGAGGTGATTACTTTGAAAGATAGGTTGTTCAAAAAGGAATTGCTTCAAGGATTTTTTCTTGATAGTGTTGGACAAGTTAGACTGGCAAAATTAGAAGTTTGAAACTACAGAATTATATTTGTTGCTCGCTGACGCAAAAAGGATGTAAAAGAGTTACTTTTTAACATAATGGTTATTACTAAATCTAACCTCACTAAGAAAGGCAAACCTAGCAACGTAACAAGTATTGTTTTGCCAACATTGCTAAATAGTGAGTTGCATGGGCAAGCTACAAACTTTTCTTGATTCTTACGTCCAAGATGAACCTAGAGCTGAGTCTTGATATAGAAATCAATTTTTTAACTTATATGCGGACACTAATTCCCCTTGCTGATTGAAAGTCTGTTAGCGTTAGCAATGCGGAAAACACTAAGGTGTGCAAGCTAATATTTTATTTATTTTGATAAACTGTTGGAAATTGTGGGCTCTCAGAATGCCTTGCTTCAAGTAACCAGCTGCAGAACTTTAACAGTACGGCTCATAAACATCATTACAGAGGGTATAACTGAAAAGCTAAAGCCTTTCACAAAAATATTAATTCTTACCATGTTAGTGGCACTGGCATCATACATATTTGATTAAAGTTGCAACAGGATACGGAATAATAGGTTAAGATTCCACTTATCACTAAACTTTCTTGAAATAACAGGAGGCTTATTGGCCTTCAGATCTTCGCTATCATATGCTGGTAATAGAGCATCATGCTTACCTTGTCAGCGGGATCAAAAGTATCTGACTGAAGTTGCTGGAGGACATGGATTAAGAAGAAATCCTTTGACTTGGCAATAAACATTCTTGAAAGAGCAGGAGGCATCTAAGAGTCCATCTGCATTATGGCATGCTTTCTTTGGACAAGGCCATTCCTAAACAGTTGTTTTGCCAGTTTTTTCCATTACAAAAAACATTTCAGTAGCAGAGTGAGTTTTTCTGCTTGTAGTTCCTCACTTGTTAGTGTACTCGTGTACGGGTTTGTTGTAGTACACGTGCAACAGCACTGACGGCAGCTAGTTGTCTAGAAATAGAGGAGAATGCTGGAACCATGTTTAGATGTTCAAATGTTATTTGTGTGGGTAGTTCTTTCCTCTAGAAAAATCTCCCTTCCTACAAATATATATGAGAGTTGTAAATTAAGCTAAAAGTAGGCGGGATCATCATTTAATATAGTGCTTGGCCTACTTCTGGAGGTAAAAGAATTTCATGTTGATGGAATTACATAGTGAATGGCCAGAGTGAGATAACAGTAGGGGTATTGGAAAGTGGAAACCACAGAGATCTGTAGTTAAATGGCTATTACTTATCAATGGAGGAAGAATCCTCTTTTGGTGGAGTCTTAGTTATAACTATTTATCATAACCGTTGTCAATGTTCTGAAACATAGTTCTTCTGTAACCAAGTAAGAGGACACTATAGGTATTGAAAACACAAAAAATTGTAGTTAGCTGGTTGGATCTTAACATAGGAGAAAGAATCCTCTTCCTGCACATATTAGAGTCTTCTTGTCATGGATATATTTTTGTCATAATAATCATCAATGCTGTGAAAGTCAGGATCTTTTATAATAATCATCATCAATGATGTGAAGGTCATTTCTTCTTTAGGTGATACTTTTTGTGCCCGATGTCATGTCTTTATTTCAGGAGTGCTCTATGGTTGCGTTGTAGCCTCCCAACCTTGTTTCTCTATTCCTTGTTGTATTGTGATGCCATATTAACTTATTTCAGACAAATAAAATTCACGGAGTGGAGAGAAGCTGTGGATATGCAGTGAAATGTTATACTGCAAATGTTTTTCTTCCCTGCTTTTTTAGTGGGTTGACATTTTGAGTTCTTTGAGTGATGTTTTGATGAGCGAATAATAGTCGTTTGTTGATCCTTATTCAGGGTTTCTAAAGGAGTGAGAGACATTCCAGGGAACTTGCAGTCTGCCACTAGCAACATTCCTTCTGGGAAAGCACTCATGTATTTTGGCCTATTCATGGCGACCGGAGTCTTCTTCATTTTCATGGCATTCACTTTATTCCTTCCAGTGATAGTATTGGTCCCTCAGAAATTTGCCATTTGCTTTACTCTTGGATGTTCCTTTATCATCGGGTCATTCTTCGCACTCAGGGGTCCGAAGAATCAGTTTGCTCATATGTTTTCCAAGGAGGTATTTTCTTTTTCCGTTTACTGCTGGTCTATGGTGCTCTGTATATGGGGCTTATTTTCCTCGTAACTCTTAATTTACCCCGTCATTTGTACCAGAGACTTCCTTTTACGCTAGGATTCATGGGTAGCATGATTGGCACACTCTACGTTTCCATGGCACTTCATAGCTATATCCTTTCGGTGCTCTTCTCGGTGCTTCAGGTACTTACACTTTCAGTGTTCTTTTCCTCCCTTTGTCGGTTCTGTTTCTTCTTTCACCTTTTGCAGTTATTGTCTCCTCTCGAGCATTTCTTACTCCCAGCTTTCAGCTATGGTAAAAGCAAAAGTTGACACTTCCCTGTCTTTTTAGGTAATGGCATTATCATACTACGCAATATCTTACTTTCCCGGTGGATCTGCTGGCTTGAAATTTCTCTCGTCTTCTTTGATCTCTTCAGTGATGAAATGCTTTGGTAGGTGAAGTCTTGTAATGCATGTGTAAAATTTCAGCAGTTTTTTCCGCGTATTTCTATATGATTGTTCAATAGTATACATTCTATAGTTTCTCCTTTGAAGTGAAGCGATGATGGACAGTTTTGACAAATTTAGTTCAATCTCTCCTTTAAGGCCTCACCACATTTATGCCACATGCACTACTCAGTTTCTATAGTTTGTATTCTATGACAACAATTTATATACAAGAATCCTGAATTGTCCTCGAGGATTGTCAAGTGGAGAAAAATGGAAAAGAGGAAGCTGTAATATAAGCATACTGAGAGAAGTTCTAGCTCTAAGAAGTCTTTATTTGAGTTGTACTCTTCTCTTTCGACAAACCGGATTTCTAATTTCTATGATCAAAGTTAGTGCTCTTTTTGCCGAGTATCTTTTCGGAAACAACCTTTCTATCTGCATGAAGATATGGGTATTCGTGCCTTTACCCTCCTCATACTCCACTCGTGGGATTCCACAGGATATGTTGTTTTTGTAAAGTTGCCGAGGATCTTTTCGGAAACCTCTCTATCTCCATGAGGTAAGGGTATGCGTGCCTTCACCCTCCTCAGACTCCACTCGTGGGATTACACCAAATATGTTGTTGTTTTTGTAAAGTTAGTGCTCTCTTCTTGGTTAGAAGTGGAATTTTGAACTTGGGCTTCAGGAGACAAATTGTCCAGTCCAGCTCATAAGCAAACAACTTCAAATTCAATACACAGCAAGCAGGACCTTGCCTAATTGTTTTGCAGATATCAACTACGAATTTTTGTCTCATGCACACATTTGAAATACTACATTCTTTTAAAAACTTCCGATAAAAAGCATGATTTTTTCGAGGTGACTTCAACATTAAAGGTGAGATTATCTTGATGTAGGTATATCTCTGGCCTAGATCAACTTAAGTTACATGAAATCTTTGATTGGCTTGGTGGACAACAAAGTGAGAAGTGGAACAACAGCCAAAATTACCAGATGCTTGAGAAAAGATTAAAGTAAATTTTATGACTGAAAAATAAGGGCTAATAAAACCTACCTCCTTTATTGAACATTTATTTTATGCATAATGTATATTGGCATCAGCTGGCAAGTAAACGCTCAATTTTTAGTATGTGGATCTAGATATCTCAACTCCTCTGTATTAGTTGAGCACTTCAACTTACAAAATGATCATCTAGACACCTCCAAAATTAATGTGTCACATCATGAGACATAGCAGACACAAATTTGAGTATTTAATCGTCACTTGAGCCCAAGTTGTATTTAATCGTCACTTGAGCCCAAGTTAAAGTGTCCAGATGTACACTTTCAAAGTTATAATATTTACTCAGGATCAAATTTAAGTGTTTGTTTATCTTTACACTTTTCCATTATGGTTCAGCTACTTTGATCAAAAGGAGTCCACAATCATTTTCACTATGCCATTGGTAAATGTGAGCCAAATACCTTGTAACATGTCATTATTTGATGTACCTTTCATCTTTAGCTATGATTTTAATAGGCTAGTTCCCTTTTGCCTTTAAATTCTTTTTGTAGCACGCATACATTGACTCACCATCATCAAAAATAAAATTATTACTAGTTAGGTCTCTAGGTAAAAGTTAGGAGTTCAATAAAAGTAATAATTAAACTCTAATGGAAGAGGTCACACCCCATTTATGTATGTTATTATATTAGTCAACTAAGCCCGAAATTAAGGAAGGATAATGACAACAAAGGTGTAATTTGGAGACAATGATTTGACATTTGAAAGTGACCTTAGACCAGCCTAATCTTTGTTTTATCAATTAATCTTATATTAGAAAACAAAAAAAAAAAATAGGGCCAATTAATGTGATGATCAAATAAAGGCAACACGTACGATGGACAAATTGCAAAAGTTAAAAGTTAAATCATAAATGGGCCAATATCATTTTGTGTGGCATTTAGCTACTCCCTCTCATATTTGAACTTGTCACACTTATTAAGCAAAAAATTGATGAAAAACAATTTGAAGAATAAAATAATTAATAATAAAGATAAAACATGAAAAAAAAAATAATCCTCTTTTTTGATATGTTAAAAGTGAAAATCTATTTAGCATAGGGGTGTGCATCGGTCGGTTCGGTTCGGTTTTATGTGTTATTGATTCGGTTTATCGATTTTCGATTTTTAAATATGTAAAACCAATAACCAAACAATAAGATATTTTCTTATCGGTTTTTGGTCCTTAACGGTTCGGTTTTCGGTTTAACCAATAAGAAAATACTTATTAGAAATAGTAACAACTAACATAAAAACACAAAATTTTTGTTACCGCCAAAATTCTACGCAATGCATTTTAATTTACAAGAATCTTTAAAATTGAACTGAATGTTAGTTTGAAAAAAAACTGAATCCTAATTATTGGAAGCTACTAAATGCTTCAAGCTTTCCAATACGATAATATTCGTACTTTATGTTGTGCCTTTGCTCCCCTGAATAGGTTAATACTATATAACATAAATAGGGGTTAAACAGTAACTTAGTTTATCCTTATTGGGTTATCGGTTTAACCGATAACCCAATAAACTAAAACCGAAATCGAACCGTTAACCCAATAAATTTTTTTATAAAACCAATAAAAAATCGTTAACCCACTAACCCAATAATATTTTTATCGGTTCGATTTATCGATCGGTTCGATTTTTGCACACCCCTAATTTAGCAGACAAGTAAATATGAACGAGGGAAATAATAGAAAGAGAAAAAAGGAACAAGATATAGACAAAAGATTGCTGAAATTCAGTTGCTTATTTATATTCAATGACTGTTGTTAATCTCCAAATATTTACTTTGATTATTATGATGATTATGACCTCCAATCACAAATCATATATCATATTCACTAAAATAATTAAAGCTGAGCTATTCGACAATCTTACTTTAATCTAATCGATTCATAAATTATTCATGTGATCTATATATTTATCAATCGATATCTATACACACACTATGTTAAAAGTATTTTTGGTTGTTTAAGCTCAATAAGTAGTATCACATTCTATTATTTTCGGGGACACATACGAAGATGAGAAGATGACGTGAGGCTCGACCTAATGTCTTTGAGTGCATACACAAAAAGAAACTTGTTGACTCGATAGTCATGAATACTCGAATGATATGAATGACACATAGTTACCAAATAAGTCCATACAATCTTGGTGATCGATTACGTGAAACGTAGTTTGAAAAAAAAGTTTCTTCAGTGTATCAACGAAATCATATTGATAGTTAAAAAGAAAAAAAAAAAAGCTACATAAAAGGTCCTTAATGATGTTAATCGAATAATATCATATTATATTAAGAATATATTTGAATTATTGTAGCCTAGTCATATCAAATTAAAACACGTAAATAGTACATCATTATAATATCATTATTTACAATTTTAAAATTTAAATTCATTAGACATTTATCATTATTATCCCACTTTTCACTAGTTCCAAAATGGAGGATGGATATATGATTAAATTATTTTGTGGGCTTGTTAGCAGGGTCCACCTACTATCAAATCACCTTTTTATAGTGTCAAAATCTTCCTCACACGAGTGGGCTGGACAAGAAAAGCCCATACATCATCCATATGAACAACATTAAACAATTATTTATATACTGACGTGACATATAAATTTTAGAAGTGTCTGAACTCTGAATTATCATTTTGTAAGTTAGAACGTTTGGTGTCTAGATGAACATATTTGATGTTGGAAGTTTTGTTGTTAGTTCATGCGACTCCAAGATATGTATCACCTGTCTACGTATTATGCCGTAATGCTATGTTTTCATATCAAGTCAAGAGGGCGAGGCTCCTAACAATGGGAGAAAGGGAAAGTGGGTAAGCGGGCTCTTTTTACTTGACTGGTTAGTTAGGAGGGATCTTTTTTCTACTATATGTTCGAGATCTTTGTCTCGCAGAGGGTGAAATGAGATCTTCTTAGAACAAGGTCAGAGGCGTTGGACGGATCGGTTTCTTCTAATTCCAATGATAGATGGATGGTCAGGTCGGTAACATATGGATGGAGGACTTCTACAGGGTCTTCTCGTGCGCTCGACTAGCAAAGTGGTACTTTTATAGGCAAACGGAATAAGTTTTTGGAGGCGAGCGGAGTGGTATATGACAATAGGTTCAAATTAAATCTAGCAAAACTATATACAAACATACCATCATTATATTTTTCATAGATATATATATAGAGTGAGAGAGATTCTTTTTGCATAATAAGATAGGGACATTATCTAGGAATTGTTATATATTCAAACTTATAAACAATGGAAGACAAAGAATTTGGAAAGTTAATTTTTATTCCAAAAAAAGACAAAAAGAAAATACCCAATTCCAAATGAAATAGAATGGGCAAGAGTTACAATAAATTGTAATTAAATAAATTGGTAATGGAGAGTTGTGGGAGGAACATGGCACATGTTCTTGAAAGTCCTCGTATACATAGTTGGTAACATTAGTAGTATATGATATACTTGTATAATATAATGAATCACTTTGCTATTAGTATCTGTTTTGAAATCTCGACTAATTCAAATACTTATAAAAAAAATCTCACTTTGGCGTAAGGTGCTTCCTAGTACCAAAGCGACAACGAGGATTTCCGAATTGGGATCATACATACTCGAGATTTTTAATTAAGAAGGAAGGAGTAATAATTACTATTTCACCGCGATATTTATGATTCTTGTTTTTGTTTTATTCAATCTCTCTAATTAGGATAAAACCAATATTTGTCCATGATTGGTAATATGGAGATTTTATTTTAATTATTTGGATAAATTACAAAATCCAATCATGCATGTTCTCATGTGATCACCAATTTAAATAGAACAATGTAACGTGCCATGCATTTGTTAAGATCTATATCATTGCTCACGTGATGATCACATCTTTTACATAATGTATATATTGAATCTTTAATTTAGATCTTCAAAAAAATAGTCCAAATAGCAAATTAATTATTTCACAAATATAATAATTAAAAAAGAGGTCTACAGAATGTGAGGATGAAGTGTTGTTCCTCTTTTTTTTTTTTCATATGAAAAAAACAAGAGTATATTGTATGGAATTAAAGGTGAAAAGAAAGTAGATTAACTACATTACCATATTGGAAAAGGGATAAATAAATCCCGAATTACAACAAATCATAGTTCGAGGATATATTTGTTCTTTCTTTGTTTTAATTTTTTTATTCCAAATAATTAACCAAAATTCACTATCCGACCCAATAAACCCATCGAACCCCATTTCAAACCAACTCGACCCGACCTCTATTTTTTGTTACAAATTCGATACTTCCTCTGGCTTTTCTCTTAAACGCGAACCCCAATCAAATTGTAGTGGTTGGTTGTTGCGGCCAGTTGGTGTTTATTGGTTGGAGAGAGTGGAGATTTGGTCGGAGCTAGGGGTGCGACGATGGTTCGCCGGTGGGTTGTTTCATGGAGACGACAATTATGTGGTGACGGAATTTAGCTGGAAATTGAACGTGAGGAGTTCAATTTATTTCGTGTTGTTTTTGGGTGTTATGAGTTACTTTTTTTTTTTTTTTTTTACATTGGTAGTAGTGGTTGTTATCATATTGTTTGTGTAAATCGTTATAGGATGATAAAAACGTGTTTGCTAGATAGGAGTCTCTTTCATTTTAATTAAGAGCGGGTCAGGTAGTGGATTTATTAGATCGAGTAGTGGGTTTGGATTAATTATATGGAATAAAAAAATTAAAATAAGAAAAGGACAAATATATCCCCGAACTATGATAAATGATGCGTGTATATCCTCCGTCAAATTTTGGGTATATATGTGCCCCTACCGTTAGTGTGAGGGGCATATACGTACCATTTCATTAACTGTAGGGGCATACATGTATCCAAAGTATGACGAATGATATATACGTACCATTTGTCATAATTCGAAAATATATTTATCCCTTTTCCGTTACCATATTGTCAATGCTCTATTATTATACATTTACCATGTGAAGCACAAGAAAATATTTCACCATCAATAAATGCTACAACTTTAATTCACTGCTAGTTAGAATAGACAGTTACCCTATATAATTTTATTTTTTCAACTGAATAGTTGTAGTAATTGTCAGACATCTTTATACACAGAGAGAATGACTATTCACTAGATTGCTAAGTAACAAATGTGACTTTTTTTCCCACATTAAAATCAACAACTACTTTCTCAAAAGGTACTACTACTTTTTTCAGACTTCAAAGGTGATAAAGTTGGCTGGGGAGTTTTGGACTAATCGGGAAAGTTGTTATTACGTACGTGAATATGAGATCATCGGTTTAAATCATGGAAACAGGTCCTTGCAGAAATGTAAGGTGAAACTGCGTACGATAGGCCTTTTTGGTTCCGTCCTTCCTCCGATCCTGCGCATAATAGAAGCTTTGAAGTAATCTAAAAGGTTGTTGTCATGCATGTGAATACGAGGTCACCGGTTCAAGTCGTAGAAACAGTTTCTTGCGAAAACATAAGGTGAAACTGTGTACAATAGACCTTTTTGGTTCGATCCTTCCTCCGATCTCGCGCATAGCAGAAGCTTTAATTTGGCGTAACCGAAAAAGTTATTGTCATGTGAATATAAGATCAACGGTCTAAGTCATGGAAACAGGCTCTTGCAGAAATATAAGGTAAAACTATGTACAATAAACCCTTTTAGTCTGATCCTTCCTCCGCTTTCGCACATAACGAAAGTTTTAGTATACCAATCTGCTTCTTAAAGGAGATAAAGTTGAAGAAAACTTAATATACTTAAAAAGAAAAGGTGCTGAAGATTCCATTATCATATACATAAATATTTTCATCCCATTTTTAGAGCGTTGCTTATTTTTTCACTTCTTTTTATGTGTCACTTTGAATTAGGTTCTTTTCTTTTTTTCTTTTTAGAAAAAAACCCTAAATGATTTAAACAGTTATTAATTTAGTATAGATCGAGCGTAAAATGAGCGTGCGACTCATAGACAGTGACCTACTTAAAAAAAAAAATTATTTGTTGAGACGGGTGAAAACGAATCTTCTCGTGAACTCGTTGGTTCTCCCTTAAAGGCAGTGAGGTCAATAGTTGAGTGAACGTTGTGACTATGTGTGAACTAACCGATCATAAATCATTTAAAATAGCTTAATCATCATTAATATATAGATTATTGACTCGTATTATATTGCTAATTATATGAAGCAGAATTAATAACATTTTTTTTCTTTTTTGATTTTTGATTTTTTTTAAGTGAAGAACTCGTGATCAAATTATTCTATGTAAAAACAAGAGGATTGAGATCTAACCTAAAATTTTTTTTTTTTTTTTTTTTTAGTGTATATGTGGGTGGGTGGGTGGGGGTGCTTGGGGTTCAGGTTAATCGGACCCCCTCGATGAAAAATTATATTATATATTTATATATAATTAAAATTATTTTTTATGTATTTATAGTAGACGTTGAATCTCCTAGTTCGTATGTTTATTTCTTTATATTTTGAACCCACTTACTGAAAATCCTATTTGTTGGGAAAAAAAGTACTTATTTTAAGAAAAGATTAATATTCTTCCCGACAATATGACATGAAACTTTTGCAGTTTAATTAAATTAATTAAAGGTAAATTATTTTTTAAAAAACATGCATGTGCTCATCACTATTATAAGAGATCTCCATCTTAATGCTAATATTATAAGTATAATTGTTGTCTTAGAAATATAGATTATATTATATTATTAATTTCATATGCACTTATTCTTCTACTACTTCCTAAGAATTATATAGATCCAGATACCTAAGCTTTTAATTAACAATCTCTTTTTTCACTATGTTTTTCTCTTTAATTAATGCTTGTTTAATTTTTGATGAGAAAGATTAGCAAGGTAAGTTTTTAATAATCCCTTGTGAAAATTATCCATTATTTGTTTTGGCAAAAAAAAGTTTTAAGTTTACTCTTCTATTATACAAAATATATTCAATTTTACCTTTTTGTTATACTTTATAGACATTTATATCTTTATCGTTAGCAATTCGTCTCGTACTTGTTCTTGATTTAAATGGAGCCTCAACATGACTTGGTCGAATCCACATGCCATTACGATTTTGTTTACTGTTTTTTTGCTCTGAGCCGGGGGTTTATCGGAAATAACCTCTCCACTTCTTCGGGGGTTGTAATATGAACTACGCACATTTTATCCTCCACAGATCTCACTATGTAGAAATACATCGGATATGTTATTGTTATTGTAAACTTAAGATATTTTGTATAGTAAGAGGGCATCTTAACCTTTTTCTCTTTTGTTAGTTTAGTCCTTTTTTTTTTTTTTTTTTCATTTTTCATTTTGCCTTTTAAATGTAATAGAGATAAACATCTAGTACTCCGAATTATGACCAAAGTTGGTACGACACACTTCAATTTCACATGAGTCCTATTATCTTTCGAACTCAATTTTAACGTATTTTTGTCACCCTTTTGTGCTGACGTGACACCTTTATTATATAAAATGGGGGCCACGTCAAAAGTGTCATGTCAGCTAAAAGGTTGATAAAAGGTGTCACTTCAGCTAAAAAAGGTTGACAAAATATGCTAAAATTTAGTTGAGAGGGGTAATAGGACACTCATGAAATTAAAGTGTGTCGTAGCAGATTCGATCATAATTCAGAGGGTACTAGATACTTTAGTCAATGTAATATATAGTTAGAGAAGTCGCGCAATGTCTATGTTGAGTGAAATAATAAATATCTGGTGAAATAGTCGAGATGTAAACAAACTTGATTTTGTCCTCTATTGTTGCCTTCCTCTACTTCATAACAAAGTCATTACTAGCCATAAGTTTTATATAACTAACATGTGGCTGACTCATACTATTGTACATAAAATGATGGACCATTTCTGCACCTTCTTTTATTTAAAACCATTTGAAAGAACATGCTCTTCTTCACTACTTTGGAAACTGAGACGGAATCAGGATTTCAGCTGAGGGGTTCAAAATCTGAAGAAAAATTCATCGAAGAGGTTTAACATCTACAATATATATAAATCATTTTAATCATGTCTTACTAGTATAGTTTTTCATCGAAGGAGGTTCAGATGAACCCCCTGTTACTAGGCTGGCTCCGCCTCAGTTTGGAAACCAAGAAATATTTACAAGAATAACACAACCCCCAACCCCAACCCCCAACCAAGTCACCAACAATACCTAAACCTACTACCATGACCCCTACCCCAAAAAACCAAACACAAAAAGAATTTTTAATGAATAGTACTCTACCTAGTAATTACACACAACTAGCCCTCATAAAGAGTTATTTGTAATGGTGCTGGCCACATAGCTATCAAGAATCCTTGAGGACATTAATTATACAACTAAAAAGAAAGGGAAATGATAATTATAACATTTAAAATTAAACCAACATTTGTTTCCCTTTGGGCTTGCCAATTCAAATCTACGTTGCTCGGAATTTTTAAAAATATTGTGAGGGTATATGTACTAAATTCGTCAAAAGTAGTGCATGTATGGAATATACGATACGGGTGTCGGAGAAAATCCACTTCAGATAATCACATCTATGCTAGGTAACGTGTGGAGTGATTGAGAGCGGGATCTTTTTGGATATATAATCCAAGTCGAGTCGAGAGTACGGAGCTACAAGAATAATAACATTTTTGAAAAGTCCGAACAACATAAAGTAAAACTGATAAAAGCCAAACAAATATGTAATGCACTTACTAACAAAAGAAACAAAGAGAGCAGCACTATAACCAAACAACAACAACAATAACACAATGTAATCTCACAAATAGTGCCTATAAATAGTATAATGTATGCGTATCTCTGAGAGGCTGTTTCCGATAGACCTCGGCATTATAGTAAAACATTAATAATGAATAAATAAAGCCAAAGAAAGCCATCTGCATCAGCAAGTCTGAATTAACAACTATCACCAAAGTGCAATAATAATAATAGAAAAAAATTGAAAGTGCTCTTGGATCCAGATCTTCTACTGCTTTTTCTCTATAAACAAAACATGGGGTTCCCCCCTTTACAATCCCAAAGTACTAAACTATCTCTCTTCTTCTGCTTCTTCTCCTTCACTCTTTGCAGCAGCAAGCAATGCCTGCTCCTTCAAGAAATCCTTTTCTCCTTCTTCTCTTACTTTTCCTCTCTTCTTGTTATTCACTTGATATACAAAGTCAAACACTTCTTGCATGGAAAAAAACATTAAACAAGTCCAATGATGTTTTAACAACATGGAGTTCTTTAGATAAAAGTCCATGTAACTGGTTTGGCATACGGTGTAACTCAAATGGTTATGTTGTTAGTATAAGTCTTAAGTCAGTTGATTTACAAGGTTCATTGCCTTCAAATTTTCAGCCGCTCAAATTCTTGAACACTCTTGTTCTTTCAGCAACTAATCTTAGTGGTCCAATCCCAAAAGAGTTTGGAGACTATCTTGAACTTAGTTTGATTGATATTAGTGATAATTCAATCACTGGTGTCATTCCACAAGAAATTTGTAAGCTCAAAAAGCTGCAAACTTTGTCTGTCAGTTCAAATTTTCTTGAAGGTGATATTCCATCAGACATTGGAAACTTGTCCAGTTTGAAGAAGTTCTTGATATATGACAATCAACTGAGTGGTGAAATTCCAAAGGGTATTGGAAAGTTGAACAATCTTGAGGAGTTTAGAGCTGGAGGGAACAAAAATCTTAAGGGGGAACTACCTTTGGAGATTGGAAACTGCATTAACTTGGTTTTTCTAGGCCTGGCTGAAACAAGCATTTCAGGGAACTTGCCTGTGTCTATTGGAAACCTGAAAAAGATTCAGACTATTGCAATTTACACAGCTCTCTTGTCTGGACCAATTCCAGAAGAGATTGGAAATTGCAGTGAACTGCAGAACTTGTACTTGTATCAGAATTCGATGTCCGGTTCGATTCCAAGGAGTATAGGGGAGCTCAAGAAGCTTCAAAGTTTGTTGCTTTGGCAGAATAGTATTGTTGGTGTGATCCCTAATGAGCTTGGGAATTGCAAGGCTATCAAAGTTATTGACTTGTCTGAGAATCTCTTAACAGGTAGTATTCCTACAAGTTTTGGTGGACTTTCAAATCTTGAAGAGCTACAGTTGAGTGTCAATCAGTTATCAGGTACAATACCTACTGATATATCAAATTGTACTAAATTGTCTCATTTGGAAGTTGACAACAATGGTATATCAGGTGAAATTCCTAATGAAATAGGAAAGTTAAAGAGCTTGACTTTATTCTTTGCATGGCAAAATAATTTGACAGGCAATATTCCTGTTTCCTTATCTCATTGTGAGAATCTTCAGGCTTTAGACCTTTCTTACAACAATATTTTTGGTTCCATACCAAAAGAAATCTTTTCTTTGCAAAATCTAACAAAATTGTTGCTTCTTTCCAATGATTTGTCTGGTTTTATTCCAACTGATGTTGGAAACTGCACAAATTTGTATAGATTCAGGGTGAGTAACAATAGGCTAGGGGGTACTGTTCCATCAGAAATAGGAAACTTAAGAAGTTTGAATTTCCTTGACATGAGTGGCAATCACTTTATGGGAGGTATTCCTTCATCAATATCAGGCTATCAAAATCTTGAGTTTCTTGATCTCCATTCGAACGCGTTCACTGGTTCCTTGCCAGAGAAACTGCCCGGTAGCCTACAGTATGTGGACATTTCAGACAACAGGCTTACGGGTTCGTTAAGTCCAAGTGTTGGTTCTTTAACAGAATTAACAAAATTGAATCTTGGAAAAAATCAACTTTCTGGTAGAATTCCAGCTGAGGTAGTGTCCTGCAGTAAGCTTCAGTTGTTAGATCTCGGGTACAACGGTTTCTCAGGCAATATACCTAAAGAGTTGGGTCAAATACCATCCCTTGAAATCAGTCTTAACCTTAGTTGTAACCAGTTTACAGGAGTGATTCCAAGTGAGTTTTCAGGTCTTAGCAAGTTAGGAAACCTTGATCTCTCCCACAACAAACTCACCGGGAGTTTAGACGTTCTCACGAACCTTCAAAACCTTGTTTCACTCAATATATCATTCAATGACTTCTATGGGAAACTTCCCAATGCTCCATTCTTTCATAAGCTTCCTTTGAGTGATCTTACTGGAAACCAAGCTCTTTATATCTCTGGTGGGGACGTGATTCAAACGGGGCCTGCTGGACACGCTAAGTCCAGCATGAAGCTTGCTATGTCAATCCTAATCAGTATAAGTGCTGTCCTGGTGCTTCTAGCCATCTACACCTTGATCAGGATGAGGATGGCGGCCAAGTACGGACCAGAAGTTGATACTTGGGAAATGACTCTTTACCAGAAGTTGGACTTTTCAATAGATGACATTGTTCATAATCTAACATCAGCTAATGTCATTGGCACTGGTAGCTCTGGGGTTGTCTACAGAATAATGACCGAAAATGGGGCGACTTTAGCAGTCAAGAAAATGTGGTCATCAGAGGAATCAGGAGCATTTGGTTCAGAAATTCAAACTCTTGGTTCAATCCGGCACAAGAACATAGTACGCCTCCTCGGTTGGGCTTCAAACCAGAACATGAAACTTTTGTTCTATGACTACCTTCCCAATGGGAGTTTGAGCTCATTGCTCCATGGTGTTGGCAAAGGAGCAGCAGAATGGGAGAACAGATTCGATGTTGTCCTTGGAGTCGCTCATGCACTTGCATACTTACATCATGATTGTGTACCCCCTATAATGCATGGAGATGTCAAAGCAATGAATGTTCTAATAGGCCCTAGAATGGAGCCTTACTTGGCTGATTTCGGGTTGGCAAGGATTGTCAACAGTGATGTTGATGCAGACATGTTAAAGGAGAGCCAGAGGCCTCATCTTGCTGGTTCCTATGGATATATGGCTCCAGGTAATTTTTATGCTGTATTTTTACTCATTTATCTCAACTAGCTGACAATGAGCCTAAAACTAGTCAATTTATGTTGAATCACCACAGTACAGAATATTTCGCTGTTATTGTAGTCATTGTCTTAGCTGACTGACAGTGAACCTAAAACTAGTCAATTTATGATGGATACTCACAATAGAAAAGATATTGTTGCTGTTGTAATCATTATTTCAGCTTGATTAGCTGCATCAACTTTTCTTGAATTGACAAAGACATTGACAGAGACTCTGGCTTATTATGTGTCCACAGAACATGCTTCGATGCAACGGATCACAGAAAAGAGTGATGTATACAGCTTTGGTGTGGTCCTCTTGGAGGTACTAACAGGAAGGCATCCACTGGATCCAACATTAGCCAGGGGTGCACACTTAGTACAATGGGTGCGCGATCACTTACAAAGTAAGAGTGATCCAAATGACATTCTTGATCCAAAACTTAGAGGCAGAGCTGATCCTGAGATGCATGAAATGCTGCAAACTTTAGCTGTTTCATTCCTCTGCGTGAGCGCAAAAGCTGATGATCGTCCGATGATGAGGGATGTTGTAGCCATGCTCAAGGAAATTCGGAATGTTGATCCTGTTGTCTCCGAATCCGACTTGTTGAAGAAAAATGCAAGTGTAACACCTCTTACAAAATCACCAGGCACCAAGAATGTGGATTCTCAAGTCTCTTGCAGCTGCTCTTTTGTATTTTCTGATAACTCTATCTCCAAATAAGGCTTCAACACAGTGAACAAATTTGTGAATATGGCATGTTGTATTAGCAATATGAGTTAGAGCAGGTTATAGATTTTAAGGAAAATCACTGTCATTCCTAAACCATGTATTAGTAGTAAGGGAGTTTTCATTTTAGCATTAGCATATTATAGAGTGAAAAGATCAGTGTTCATCATTATCTGAAATTGGTACACTTTTAACATACTTAGCCAATGAGGCATGCTAATATAAATGGCAATTCAAATGTCTGTTCACTTGAGAGAGTTACAAAGTATCTACTATACTGTAAATTGAAAAGTTGGTGCTTCAAATTCCAGGACATTGTTATGGAGTTTCACTCGCGAAATTTGGAACTTTACGATAATGGTTAATTTTTCAAAGACGCGGGCTAAAAAGTAGCCAATGACCGTTATGTCTGTATTATTTTCTCATCAGCCTAAGCCTTAGTAAGCGAGCTGGTAAAAAGTAACATGGTAAAAAGCAACAGATCTTTGGTTAAAGAATTATGTGCATGCAAGTTGACCTAGACATCGTAAAAAGTACATGGTACTTTGTTGGTTGAGAAATTGTGTAGACATGTGGGAAGTGAATCAATCATTGGTTGGAGGATCTTGGAATTTTGTACCTTGAATTAATTGAATGCAAATAAAGATTCCCAAGTGTCTAGCAAGAAATAGTCCAGCAACCAACTATGAGTTGGCCCCATCACATGATCATGTGATATTCTGAGAGCAGCTTTTATAAGCAATTAGTAGGCTAGTGTGTTGGGTATGAATGTCACATAACTTCAATTTCAAGTTGGAACCATGATAACATTTTCTTGAAACAGTTTTCTATAGCCAGGTCTCGAGTTCGAGTTCTTGATATAGAAAAATCTTTGATAGAGAGTGATATCTCCTCTAATGATGAATCTTGCACGGCACACATCCATACATATTGAGGCTCCAATGCATATACTCAGCACCGAATGACAAAAGAAGAAAAATAGCTTCATAGCAGCTGTATTTGGGTCACATCATTTGAGATTTAATAGTTAATATTTGACTTGTGGAGCATGAAAGTAGTATTGTGCAACAGCAAAAGATCCACCAAAAAATTGAAAAGACAGCTTGATGTATAAAACATCATTTCAAAATTTATATAATTTGGTAAATGAATTTATATCCATCCAAAGGGAAAATAATGACTAAATGAATATCACAAGTCACAACCAAACATGCAGAATGGACAGAATAACTCAAATCAAGGGATAGCTACAATAAGAAACTATAAAGTTGATTTTTTTAAAAATAACTGAGAAATCTTCGAGGCGAGTGGTGCATAGTTCAAAATTCAGTGGATAATGTGCCCGCTAGAGTACAAACCACGTGCACCTAATTCACACATCAGGCGTTGCGCTCTTACCAATAGACCAAAGTCTAGGGGCAAAACATGAAGTCGAAAATGACAGCATTCTTATTTACAATCTGGTTAATGTGGCACAATACAGTACAATTACTTCCAGAGAAACTGCTAATATTCCTTGATACAACAAGACTTCGGCGCTCTTGAGTTCTGCAAGGTGAAGCTATCAGCCACAGCGCGCCTTTTGTGTTGATCTTAACACTTCAAACTATTTTCGAGATGGCAAAAATGAACCGAATAACTGGTCCAGTTTCTTCTACTTCCTCTTAGGGCCATATACAGTAGGAAGCATCGCTCTTGTCTACCTCATTCAGCTAAAGGCAACATCAAACAGGTCATTATGGTCCCTTTCACCGAGTAATGAAGCTCTATTGAGGATAGTTGGAGTCTAACTTCTTAAGTATGAAACTAACCACACTCCAATCAAAGCCACGATACTGAAGCCAACGAATAATCCTTGCTTTACGCTTTTCTCTAGACACATCCTGCCCTTTAAGCCACTGTTTAGATGCCTGGACAAACAATTGATCCAGAGAAGGTTTTGACATAGCATGTCCTAATACTCCTGATTCTTGCTCTTCACCAGCTTCGTCCTTCTTGAAGACTAATTTTATGGCATTATCTGCATCCGCTTCACTTACACCCTTCTTGATCAAGGCCTAATCCAGAGATGATGAGAATGTTCAACGGGGTTCTGACAAAAGCAAAATAAAGCCAAAGCTAGTCTATATATAACAAAATGCAGGGGAGAAGAAATGAAAAGGAGTGTTCAGCGAGTGATTTAGTAGCTGCTTTCCAATACTAGCCAAACGAGATAACGTCAAAAGGTAAAATATGTAAAAAGCAGGTGAGGATCCCGTTGTTGACCAAATAAATAGCCAGCTTTAAAATTTCGATTAGGAAAGAAGTTAGAAGGAAATTTACTTGCTTGATTCGTCTCGGACCCCAACTTGAGGAAGACCATCTGGACCGAGAATACATTTCAGCATATAGTCCATCATTGATTAAACCCCTAGAGGAACATACAAAACAAATCCAACTAAGGTCAATCATGATGAAATTTAGATTGAGAATGAAATATAAACTTATAAAACCTATTGCACAATGTTCTTCAAGCTTCCCTTTAGCAAGTTTAAGTGTAGTAGTTCACTCTAGATAACAGTAAAAAGATATAGGTGAACAACTGATAACGTGCACCAATATCCAAAATGTAACTGAGACTTGGAATGATATTTCTGTGTTATCTAAGGCAGGGCTGACTATTTTGATGGGAAGTATCTCAATTTCAGTTCGATTTACCTGGTATTGAAATCTGTTATTACAGAATTAACGACATTGAGTGTAAGCTTTCTTCCTAGGAGCTTCTTCTTCAGTTCTACCGCCGTAAATGCTCTGCACATACAAACACATGCATCAGGAAGTAGCTCTCTTTGCATCAGTCTTCAGGGCCTCTTTTCTTAGATTCAGGCTGGAAAGAGAATTCACGTGCATCAGCAAAGTTCTAACAGTTTCATCGTTCGCGCATCTTTCTCCAAGTGAAATCAATGCTCAAACACCTCTATGTGGTATGCCGCATATAATTAAGGATATGAATGTTTTATCCATCTAATATGTCACTCAGAGTCTTCAACACCAGTTGAAAGATCAGGTTGCAAGTAAGATCAGTGCACTGAGCTAATAATAGTTGAAGCAAATAAATCACAGTCATAGATTCTAACCTTGAAGCAAGTAACTGAACTGCAATTCTTTCAGCATTTTGTTTAGCTTTATCAGTTTCAGCTATACCATTTTCAAGTACTAAATCTTCATTGACTTCATCTTCCCCCCCTGAAATTCCATATTCAGCCTCTTATTTTAATTTGAGTTTCTACTTCCGGTAAAAACAAAATATAGATGTGGATAAATTCAACCATACCGCATTCCACCTCATCGTCTAGGCTGGTTATAAGCTTTTGTTTATGATTTTGAGTCTTGGAATGAAAAGGAATGCCCCCGTACTTCGACCTTCCACCAACAGAAACTTCAGTTTGCTGAACATTCCTGTCCAGGAAACTGTGTTTTTCTATGTCCAAAATGTGCTTCCTTGGCGAAGCAGCTTCTGCCTCTTGGCATCCATTAGATCTCTTGGGAATGTGCCTGACTGGAAAAGTGCTATAATCTCTGCCTCGAGAGCAGCTTATAGCACCGAACTTCTGCACCCTAATAAACATATTCATATCATACTAAAGTCTAAAACAAACTGTTTTCTCAGAGTAATAAACACGGAATAAGCATATATTGCATAGCATAGTTACATGCCCATTTTCATAAATTCGAGTATGAACTGTCATATTTTTCACGCCCATATTTGCCCAAATATCAAAACTTTGCTTAGCCAAACCATGGTCACAAGTACCAATTTCAAGAATTTTGATAGCAACTGCTTAGATCGTTTCTATGGCCACATTTGCCCTAAATTTAACTTCTGCTTAACAAATCCACGTAATACAAGTGCTCATTTCGAGAATTTGAAGATTTGACTGTGCTAATCTTTTTCATGGTCATGTTTGCCCTAAAGATCGAATCTTTTCTTACCAGATCCACGTGACACAAGTAACCATATCAAGAATTTTGAGAATAAACAGCTGTAATACTTTCTGTGGTCATGTTTGTCCAAAATATTCAACTCAGGTTACAGAAAATGGTTGTGTTACCACTAAAAATCAACCTTTGCTTAACCAACCAAGATAACACAAGAACCTAGTTTGAAGAATGAACTGTAGTACTCTTTTTTATTGTCATCTTTGGCCAACAAATCAAACCTTTCTTCACAAAATCCACTCATACAAGTACCCATTCTATGGAGAATTAGCTGCTGTTATCTCGTCTAATGGTCATGTTTGTCCTACAGATCAAACCTTTGCTCTTAAATACAACTACACATCACAAGTACCCATTTTGATTGTTTGGACAGTGAACTGCTTTTTTTTCCCCTAAGGTCATGCTAGAACTGCCAGGGGTCTATCGGAAACAACCTCTCTACTTCATCCGAGGTAGTGTTATGGACTTCGTACACTTTACCCTCCCCAGAACCCACTTAGTGGGAATACACTGGGTATGTTGTTGTTGGTCATGCTTGAACTAAAGATCAAATTCACTTACATAATCTGTAACATGAACTGGGTAATCTTTTCAATGGTCATATCAGCCTTTAAATTCAATCCTTTGCTTAACCAACCCACACAACGCAAGAACCTAATTTGGAGAATAAACTGTAATAATCTTTTCAATGGTCACCTTTGGCCCAGTGGCGGATCCAGCTCATAGTGAGGGGTTCATCCGAACCCCCTTCGGCGGAAAATTATACTATGTATACAAGCTTAAAATTATTTTTCATGTATATATAGTTAACACTGAACCCCCTTCGACTAATTATTTCGTTCACATTTTTTGATTTTGATCCCCCTCAATTAAGATGCTGGCTCCGCCACTGCTTTGGCCTAAAATCAAATCTTTTCTTCACAAAATCCATTCACACAAGTACCCATTTCAAGAATATAGAGAATGAGCTGCTGTAATCTCTTTTTGTGGTCATGTTTGTCCTAAAGATCAAATCTTTACTTTTTAAAAAAACCCATATAACACAGGAACCCAACAATAACAATGTATCATTGTAATCCCACAAGTGGGATCCAGGACGGGTCCAACATAACACAAGAACCCAACAACAATAACATACCTAGTGTAATCCCATAAGTGAGGTCCGGGCAGGGTGGACATAACACAATAACCCAATAACAACAACATACCCAGTGTAATCCTATAAATGGGGTCCGGGGAAGGGTAGACATAACACAAGAACCCAATAACAATGACAACAACATACCCGGTGCAATCCCACAAGTGGGGTCCGGGGAGGATGGAGATAACACAAGAACACATTCCAATAATTTGGATCATAAACTGCTTCTCTTTTCTAGGTCATGATTGTCCTAAAATTCAAACAAAAATGAACTGGGTAATCTTTTCTATGGTCATTCTTTGCCTTAAAAATCAAACCTTTACCTAACCAATCCACTTTGCAGAACCACATAATCACTAGAAAGATGTAAACTTATATAACATACTTATTACCCTATATTTCAATTCATTTGTCCAACTTTTTTTTTTAGTCCGTTTCATTATTTAAAACCACAAGATTAAACAACATTCGACATATCTTAATATAAGACGGACAATATTCAAAAGTCTTTTTACTTTCTTAAATTCCGTGTCAAGTCAAAACAGGACAAACAAATTGAAATCAAGAGAGTATAATACAATATACATCAACAAGAACTTAATAAGAAAAACAAGTGTAAGGGAAATGGCTAACCAGGGGATGATAATGGCTCGATAATGAAGCTGAATTGAAGCTTTAACTATCAAAGAAACTGTCATCTTCTTTTTCCCAGAGGTTTAGGGCTTCATACATATACCAGCAGGAGATATGTTTTTCAACTAATAAAAATATTTCTTTTCAAGAATCTTCCTGTTCGAGTCACCTTTCGCGTACCTCAATTAATTAATTTTATGAGATATTTATCAATTACTATCAGCAATAAATGTTATGTAACTCTATCCAAGCTAAAATTACACATTTTACATTTCAAATGAGTAACTTTTAATTTGTGTCCTTCGAATTAAATAATTTTTAATTTTAACCTTTAATAATTAAATTTATGCAAAGTACAACATAAAATATAAATTTATATTCACACAAAAAATGTTACTACTTATTATGAAAAATAAAAAGCCAGCATAAAATAAGGGCAAAAGTGCAAATGACCCATTATCCACTATTTAAACTAAGAATACTTTTATCCAACTATCATTTTTATCTTTACAAAAAAAAAAAAGTCTATTCAGGCTCATATGTAAATATCTCTTTTTTTATGTCACTATTTAAATTTTATCCTTAATTGTAAAATATCTAATATTCTTTTAATACAATTTCAATTATTATATAAATTATACCTAAATATTTCAATTTATTTATTTTCTTATAAGTTTTCGAGCTGTTTCGAAAAAAATAAAAATTTCTACCTGTATAAATATACACTCTACCTTGCTCAGACCGCACTCGTTTGTTACTTAACATATGGTGTTGGAGTAAAGTGGTTACATAGTTTGGTCCTTGTCTACATCAAAAGTCTGTCCAAGTGGTTGGCCAAATTAATTGCTAATGCCTTACACCTTTGATTTTTCTTATTGATCAGCTGAATGTAAATCAAGATATACACAGAGAGGAAATGGCAAGTCTAAGTGTTCCTCCAGTTTTAACTTCACCTCATGATGATGCCATACAGCTTTACAAAGCTTTCAAGGGTAAACACTTCACCTTTTTCTTTTAATAAATAAATATACTTCATTTCTTGATTCTTTCATTTAGAAGGAGACCTTAGAGTAACTGGTAAAGTTGACGGCAGGAATGGACCCTTGTGGTCCGACCCTTCCCCCACCCTGCGCATAGCGGGAGCTTTAGTGTACCGGGCTACTGTTAATGTAATTTGAATTGTGTGTTGATGGGTGCGTGTTGGATTCTGCAGAAGTAGTGCATTTTGCATTTTTGAAGGATCCGACACGAGTGCTATAACATTTTATGAGAGTTCGAGTGGCATAGCTTATCTCTATCTCTAGGGGTAAGGTCGGCGTACACTCTACCCTCCCTAGATCCCATTTGTGGGATTATGCTAGGTATGTTGTTGTAACCAGCATATCTAAAAACAACAACAACATACCCAGTGTAATCCCAGATTACGCTACTGGGGTCTGGGGAGGGTGGTGTGTACGCAACCTTATCCTGATCTTGTGAAGGTAGAGAGGTTGTTTCCGGTAGACCCTCGGCTCAACGGCTCAAGTAAAGTATATCAAAATCACTAAGAAAAGAAAATACAGTGGTGAAGAAACCTTATAAGAGAAGCTCTTTTTTGTGTTGAACGAACCAAGGAAATCGAGCAAGTGAAACATTGGTTGCAGGCATCGTTGTTTTATATAGTTGGGACTGAAGCGTAGTTGTTGATATTCATTCATGCAGGCTCTGTAGTTTCTGCATTGCATAAATTACATTGAACAGTCAAAGTATCAGACAGGAGACACGAAACAGCTACGTTTTGTTATTCGTGCGCCTATATAGTACTTGAAAATCAGGAAGGGACTTCAAAGCAGCGCCATTCATTAAATGATAGTGTGTTTCTATTCTTTTCTGAACTTCGAGCGAATTACTTGCTTGTGTTATGCAGGATTTGGATGTGATAAAGCAGCAGTCATTAACATCATTGCCCATCGTGATGCAACTCAGCGTGCTCTAATTCAACAGGAATACAGAAGTATGTACTCTGAAGAACTCAACAAACGCTTATCCAAAGAGCTTAGCGGTAATCTTGAGGTATTGATCAAGATTAGAAATTTCGGATAGTTTTGATAACTGAAGAACTTGCCACTAGTATGTTAAACAAGAACTAGCATCAGTTATTACAGGAAGGATGCGATTCCTCGTTCTTAATGCTGTCTGTTTCACTATCTTCTTTATCTTTTTGAATGATTCCAGAAAGCAGTCTTGCTATGGATGTACGATCCGGCAGGAAGGGATGCTACGATAGTAAGGAACGCTTTGAGTGGTGATGTTGTTGATCCAAAAGCTGCCACTGAAGTGATATGTTCGCGGACTCCTTCACAAATACAATATTTCAAACAACTTTATCATTCCATGTTTGGCGTCTACCTTGAGCAAGATATTGAGTTTGTGGCATTTGAAGATCACAAAAAGGTAGTCATCCTCTGCATTTGTACACATCCAATAAAAAGAAAACATTTTCTCCCTTGTGTAAAAGAAGAAAATACCAGGCAATTTGGATTACCTAAAAGATCATAGCACGCATATAAACAACTTTTAAATAAATGAGTAAAAGTAGTTTAGTAGATTTGATGAGAGCTTTGAATGCTTTTCATCAGAATGGGTATATGGTAAAAAGTTGCAGTGTTATTTCATTGAGCTTTTACCGAAAAAGAAAGAGTTTTCAGAATCAAAAAATTATCGGCCAATCACTATAATCGGCAGTGTATATGAGGTTGTGACTATGTTGTTTGTGGAAAGAATCTAGAAAGTGATCAGTCAAAATGCCTTTGTGACTACTATAAAGATTAATTATTTTTGCTCAATCACTACAGTTGCTTCTAGCATATGTAAGCACAATGCGCTATGAAGGACCAGAAGTTGACAGAGCTTCGGTGGAACATGATGCTAAAGCTCTTTTCAAAGCTGGGGAGAAGAAATTGGGAACTGATGAGAATACGTTTATCCGGATCTTTTCTGAAAGAAGCAGGACACATTTGGCTGCTGTTAGTGCTGCTTATCACAGCATGTACGGTAACTCGTTGAAAAAGGTAAGCTGTCTGACTTCATTTAGCAAACATATACAGATTTTCCATTTTAGTTAACTGATGAACAGCAACTGTTGCAGGCTGTAAAAAGTGAAACCTCTGGACTCTTTGAGTTTGCACTCTTGACTATTTTGCAGTGTGCTGAGAATCCAGCAAAATACTTTGCAAAGGTACGTTATTACATTTTTTAAAATTCTTATCAAGTCATAGAAACGATAATGATTCACCCTACAACATGGATACTTTTGAACTCATGCTTCCATGAACTCCTCGTCCAGGCCTCTATATTACTATGATACATGTTCTTCCTTCATAAAGAGTGTCTTATACTGCTCTTCCTACTCTGGATACTTCTTATTCTTTTTGGCTGTATATCTCAACTTAGATGCGGAAGTGAAGCTTCTAACGATGTTTATGTTTGGTCATTTTTGTCTAATTTAGTAAACCGTTCTTTTCTGCTTATCTCTTAAATGAAATGTACTGTATAAACTCTCAGTGGGGCTGCTTCTCTGTACCATAAATATGTTTATTAATGAATACAGGAGTTGCACAAGGCTATGAAGGGCTTGGGGACGGACGATACAACTCTCATTAGAATACTAGTCACGCGAACTGAGATCGATATGGAGTATATAAAAGCAGAATACCAGAAGAAGCATAAGAAATCTCTGAACGATGCAGTTCATTCGGAGACTTCTGGTGATTATCGGACCTTTCTTCTATCTCTTCTGGGGACTGCTCACTAATGAAGAGCCAGCACCATAAATCAGGTGCTTAAAATATGTCATCAGTGTTGAAGCCTTTGTATAAAGCATTAACTTTGAATGTTGGTATGACGGGGAATCGCAGTAGCTCAGTTGGTCGGTCGGCTACCTGAACTTTCACCTTGTTGGTGAGGATTCGACTCCCCACCTTGTAATCCTCTTCCCCCATTTCCCTTCCCGCACTCCCAAGTATGCCATGAAACAAGTATGAATTTAACCTGTGTTAATTTGGTTTGATTCTGAACAGCCTTTGTACATGACCATAAGTTAATTAATACTCAATTGCTGAGTTTAATTTGATCTCGTCTCTTAACGCTGTTCAAATATAATTGACATAGATAAAGATGTTTAAGAAAATCACAAGAAAATATAGCTTGAATGTTCATTATTAGTAGAATCCTAACTAGATGACCTTCGAGGAATAAATATATCATGAAGACAAGGTTATTTAACTCTTGAGGCTGTACCAGAGTCTCACAGGCATGGCAAATCAATTATCAGACGCGGAAGAGTTATATCGCAGGTGTCAAAATTAATAGACAATAAATGGAACAGAAAATACTTATCTGCACCCGGTGTTTACACCATGTAAATGAATGCAAGATGTGTCCTGCATATACAAGATGTGTCCTGCATATACTTTTATCACTTAACCATGATAAGTATTCTCACTTTAATTCGCGACTACTTTGGTTAAACTGCCTGATTTGACTGCTAGACCGATGAATCTTATAATGCTAGGCATTCCATCATGCCTGAGGACTTATTTCTTAAGTTGAAAGTCATTACTCATTAGTCATGGTAACCTATAGATGAGATATTGCCAATAAATCTTTCAATGCTGGTGCTAGGAAGAGACTTTATAAGGAGCAATCTTTAAATCTTGCCTTGAATTAAAGAAAAAATCTAATAAATTGAGAGTAGATTGCTCACAAAATCCTTTGATCTTTCATTTCATATACCAAAACAAAGTAAAACTCTTTTTTACATATATTTTAAAGTTTAATCAGCTTGTATATAAATTCATGATAATATATATCACTTCAAATGAAGTTTGAGGATACATTACTGGTTGTTGAAGTCCTCAATGACATCTTCAACCATCTCAACTTTCTTGAACTAGTATGGCGGGAAGCTCCAAAACGTATGCAGTGTCTGTACAAGAACTACCAAATTAGTTGTGATCCAAATGATGTGCAGTATGTAAATATCAAACTTCTCTCAGGGCAAAAACATGAACTTTCCGCGTGGTGTTGATCTGCTTCTTCTCAGTTCCGGAGCCAATGAGTTGTTCACTTCCTTTGAATTCCGAGCAATTCTATTGGCATTCAAAGGTTTATCTTCTGGTTTCCTGAATTCCGGATTGCATGAATTGTTTACCTCAGTATTCCGAAGCATGTTATTGCCACTTGACGGTCTGTCTTCATATTTACCAGCAAGAAATGCTTCAACTGTCTGTGATATTTCTCTGCATAAAATCAATCGGTTAATACAAACAGAAAGGGTGCTAAATTCATTCGAGTTTTGCCAGTTCAAAAAAAAGTGATTATATATTTCCTCCATTTCAATATGTCTGTCTTACTTTACTTTTTAGTATGATTCGAGAAGAATGCCTCTTTCCTTTTTTGACGACTCTTAATTCTAACTTTCCACGTGTCATGTTGAAGACAACAAGATCAAAGGATATTTCGGTACATTATACATATCTTTAGTTGGAGACCACAAGATCCAAGAATCTTCTTTACTTTCTTAAACTCCGAGCCAGGTCAAAACTAGACAAATAAATTGAAACGGATGGAGTAGCATGTTAATTCTCAAGAAAGTTAGTCATACCGTTCAACATTTTGAGAGTTCCTTGAGAAGCTTCTTGGAAGATTTCCATTACCAAACTTTATTGTGCCGCTTATATTGGATCCAACAAATCCATTCTCATTTTCAGACTCAGAAACGTCGCTTCTGCGAGCATCGTCAATCATTCCACCATGACCTCCATCAGAAAGCAAGGTCACTGAAACATCTGATTTAATCTGTATTTTAGTTGATAATTGATGATGCTTGGCTTTGATCTTGTTCTCGTTTTTACTTTTCCTGATTGCACCTTGTCGTACATTAAGCACTTGCTTAAACTGCTCCTCATCATGTTCTGGAATTTTCCTGTTGCTCATCTTCTGGAGGCTATATAGAACATCAGAGATATTTTCCTGCCTGGTTTGCTCTCGTAAACTCTGATATCCTCTCGTTTTATCCGAAGAGACAATAGCAGGCATATTGGTAACGGGTTTAGTGATAGTGACAGCAGCTCTAGCAGGAAAGGGCAGTTTCGTTACTGGTGGATTTTCAAGTGTTGTTTCAGGTTTGATTCTGCTTCTGATATGAGCACCTCTATCTGTTGATATTGATCTTCTAACAGGTGGAGATGGTGATCTCCTCATGGCGGAGGCTGCTGATTTTTCCTCTGAGAGCAAGGGCATTTTTGGCACAAAATCCTTGTCCATGAACTTCGAGGGGAACTGCGACCTCCTTTGTTTGCCTGATGAACAGCTTCTTACCTATCTCACCGCAACAGAAGTAATATAAGTTGCAAGTCTGTGAATATGATGTTTTACTTGGATTTCCAACTCATTTACCTCTCTAATGTCATCTAGAGGGCGCTGATTGGCTTCCGTTTTCAAGCTACCATTGCCAATGTGTCTCATCGTTCGTAAAGGTGATGCTTGTCCTCGAACATTTGCACCGCTTTTTAGGAGTTCAAGTTCAGCTTCCTTCTTCTCCAGTACTTGCTTAAGGTTCGAGATCTAAATCAACCAGAAAAACACAAAGACGATCAATTACAGGTACAAGAAATTTTTGGTATTTTCAACAAGGGATTAAGAAGTTAGACCTCTTCTTTCATGTCTCGGATTTCACCAGTTTCTTTGTTAGATTTTGCTGCACCAAGATCGATGGAGGCAACCCTCTCAGCAAATTTGAGTGTGCTAACTGTTTCTCCAAATGCATCTGCCTCTGGATTTATGTGCACGAACATCAACGTCTTTGCCTGACCGCCTGTGAAGGAGTACACAGAAGGTAAAAAGGTGATATAAGCCTCATTGAACATCATAAACTAACGGTACTAAGTTTTCGGTCTTTTTAAGCAGGATCATGCATGTGTGTCACAAGCCTAGCTAGTTCGACATAAGAATACTATCATTATTGGATGTAAGTGAATTTGCATTAACGAACTAAACTCACGATTGAGAAAATGAACAAGAAGTGATCACTGTCTACCTAAGGAGTCTTGTAATACTTGGGTAAGCTTGCTATTTCTGTAAGGAATATGTGAGCTCTTTTGTGCAAGAGCAGAGATAACATCTCCTAATGCCGACAAAGATTTGTTTATATGTTGCGCCTCCTTCAGTCTCTCGCCAACAGCTTCAGATTTATCTACTCTCTCACTTCCAGCTAAATCTACGAGGTGAAGGCAGCCCTTTAATGTAGATCCAGATACCAACTCTTTTCCTCGAACATGAACTGTCAGAATACTGCAAAAGTAGGAAGAATTAAAGAAGAAATACACGAATACATCATGCGACAGTTCATAATGTTCGTCTACTTATGTAACAGGTACCTGTGAGACCTGCTGCTACGCTCATTTAAAGCAGTAGCACCAACAGCACGGTTCTTTTGCCCAATTCTCATCAAATCAAGAACATCTTGAGTGCATGTAACTGGAATCAGACTAGCATCAGGTACATTGAGACCATTCAATTGAGAATTATTTCGTATATCCAATGTGTGAATGTTAAGGTTAGACTACAAAATTGAATTCACTTTTCCTGAAGTTAAAACCAAATTTGTTGACTGTGTAAGTGATGCAGTTTAGGTGAGCATGTTACTATATAATTCATCATAAATCCATGTAAAGGATATCGCCTGTTAGCCCCGTCAATGACTAAGAGATCTCTCACTTGTTCATTATATATCTCGATCATTTGGACTCCTACTTCATACTCTATCATGTCCTGTCTTTCCTTTGTAGTGCTGAATAAATCACGCAAAGCACGATAATTTACACCCCATGTCTCCTCCGTGGTCAAGTCTGGGCCGCTCTGGAAGCATGAAATATATGCAGTTGTAAGATATCAAAATGCAACATAGTGTTATCGATACTTGAAGTACATGACACAACTCAATCCCATAAAACAAATGATAGAACTTATAGTACTTAAAATTACCATGGTGTATGTCTTTCCTGAGCCAGTCTGTCCGTAGGCAAAGATACAAACATTAAAACCATCAAGGACGGATCTAACCAACGGCTGAGTGTCCACGTATATTTGTTCTGCAAATACAAGTAAAGGATAAATTTCTCAGATGTTATGCACAAGCAATCATAATAACTAGAAGGAAATATGCTACATATTACAAATGAAAAAGGGAGAAGGCGCTAGAACGAGCCAAGAAAGAAGACATACGTTGAGTTACTTTAGTTCCAAAGACCTTGTTGAAAGTGAAAATCTTCCTAGCATCTTTACCCTGCTTACGAGGATTGGCAATCATGATATCTCCATTTTCTCCGATATAATCTACTGTGGACTGCATATCAGGTGGTCCTGATAGGAAAGGCCTAACTCTACAATAAACCCTTATCGTCCCTGGTGAAGTAGAAGTAAACTTAATTTCCATGGTCATGAATATTTTAACGAAAATGTGAGAATTCAAGAAACTTACCTTTTAGGTCTTGTACTTGATTGTACAGAAAGCGATTTTCTTCCAAAACTTTGTGATAAGAAGAGGAGGCCACCTCGAGGCCCTTAATATGGTGCACTGAAGAAAATCACTCTCAGATTCAGATACAGTAAAAAGATTATAGAGTTAACAGATGAACTGAAGTTTAATTCATTTTAGTACGTAGAAGGACATTAACATAGAACTAACCGAGCCTTCTAAATTCATCTTCCCATCCCGACTTATACTTTTGAACATCAAGCTTGGTCTCTCTGTAAAAGATCTTGAGCTCCTGAAACATAAAATAAAGAGACCAGAATTTGGCCAAAATGTTGTATTAGTGTGGTAGAAACAATTTATCCAGAACCCAATAAGCTGCCTTACTGCCTCCGAACCTAGAGAGGGGGGAAATTGTATGAGTGTAACTAGTCGTAGCCAAATTATCATACCTCTAACTCCTTTCGTTGAACATCAACTATTTCTTCATTGGCAGTGGCGAAACCATTATTATGCCAGTTGCTTTGACGTTTTCCACCACAAATGCAATCATTGGAGACCAAACTAGTTCTGTGCCGCAAATAATTTGATATGGCTTCGAGAACTTCTGATCTTGATAAAGGACTGCACTCATCTGCCAATATTTTCTTCAGAAAAAGTCTGAGCTGCATATATCAAAGTAATTGTCAGCTACCGCATTTGGTGACAATGGTGATTGGCATTAATATTGGTATTACACAAGAAAATGCCACGATGAAGTTGCTTTAATTACCTGATGGCTTTGAGAAATCAGCAATCCAGAGAAGTTCTTGACTACTTTCCTCAGCACAGCATCAATTACCTGAAGATGTTCATCCTAAGTCCACAAGAAGAAATACAACAACAATAGCATGCCCGGTGTAATCCCCCAAGTTGGGTCTCGGAAAGGTAGAGTGTACGCAAGCCTTACCCCCACCTTGAGTGGTAACGAGGATGAGTTTCTATTTACTTGTAGGCTAAATTTTGAGCGTCTATTTATGTATTATGCCTTCTGAATATGGTAGTCACCGAAGCTCTTATCGATAGAAGCCCTTGATAAAACTACAATATGGCCTTTGATATTATGTTCCACTTGCCTCATGTATCCATTCATTTTATAATTTCTATGTTTTCCCACATATCCATTTATTTATGAGGCGTAAATGAAATGCATATATAAACGACTTGTTTGCTGATAGATTTTACAAAAGTTATAGCAATCTAACTAGCTGCGACTTCTATTGGCAGGTTACAACGTAATAAGGACTTCCTGTTTTCAGATAAACTACACAGTCTTACCTACCATTGAATTCATAGGTAAGTCCTCAACTCCATTGCTCTCCATAAGATAAGCCTGTAGAAGCCCGAGACCAAAGCGATCAAAGAGGAAGGTCAGTATATTGGCAGCATTTGATTCTTCAAGCGAGACCTCGCCAGATAAATGGAGAAATTCCAACAGCTGGTCGAATTGTGATGACTCGGAGTCATCCACTGACTCATCTGCACTGTCACTACCACCAAATGAGGACGGTGATCCTTTGGGACAAGATGTGATTCTGACAGTTCCACCATACTTCCAAACTCCAATTCCTCCAGCTTGTTTCCATTCATAATATCCTTTTAGGCACAAAATGCAGTCTACAACTTTGTTCGATGAACCACCCTACAAATTCAAAACCTTTGCTCAATACAATGTACCTTGGAAAAACAATGTGAAACGTACTTGCATATAGTCCGAGCCAATGTGAACAAATTGATGAATCTAACCTTTTCAAGATCAGATGCTTCGAATGTTAAAAGCTGCATTTTGCCAACAGCTACAAGGAAATTCCTCATGTTCTCGAAGTATTGAATAGCAGACTGGGCTGCACATTCCGAGGACATATCGACCACTGAATTGACCACCACCTATATCTCAGGTATCAAAACATGGTTAGTTACTTAGCTGTTCAAGACTCCCTTCTTTTAAGGACATAAACTATGTTTAAAGTTACTAATCCGAGATTTTATGGACGAGTTTATGTTTTGTGCATCGACAGTACAAAGAATTTGTACAAAGTTGACTTACAAAAACATGTAGCCCTACATATCAAACCTGATACAATAACTTCGAAAATATAGTATAACCGGTTAAATTTCACTGATATCATAAAAAAAGAATTATAATGTCAGTGCATATAACTTAACATTTATGACAACTGATTATGTTCTAGATAAGTTGAACGCCACAAGTACCTTGTGAACAGCACCAGGATTGACTTTGTTGAGGACATTGCAGAGAATGAGGCCATTGCGAAGAGCACAACGGAATTCTTCTTCGCTCGGTTCTTTTGGGAGTACCTCCGATGCACCAGAGTCCATCTGCATCAGCCATTCCGCCGCCTGGTACCTCCTTGCAGCTGCAAGTTAGTTCCTACTTTTAGTCGGTAAATTTAGAAGCAAAATTAACAATGTCATGTGCCTCATGCATGGTGTGTCTACTAACGTATGTTCCTATGTTGCCTGTTCGTCCTTAAAGGGCAGCCCGGTGCACTAAAGCTACCGCTATGCACGGTGTCCGGGGAAGGGCCCCACCTCAAGGGTGTATTGTACGCAGTCTTAACTTGCATTTCTGTCAGAGGCTGTTTCCAAGGAGGCCCCACCTCAAGGGTTCAAGGCCTTGAATCCCGTGACCTCCTGGTCACATGGCAACAACTTTACCAGTTGCCTGTTCGTCCTTCCTCAAGAATATTTAGTGTATTATTTGTGATCCGGTTACCGACTTACCGTATTTTTTGTATCGCTACACATGTTCCCATCTCCTTTACTTTTAACATGGCTGATTTGCTACTGTATTTCTGTAGTTCTACAGAACACAGAGAAGAAGAAAACGTTTGAGGATAAAAAAATATTCTGCTTATTTATTCATCCACATCTGAGAATATAAATAGACAAAAATACTCCTATTCTATTTCTAACTAGGAAACTAATAAAATTCTATTCTAACTAGGATACTAATAAATCATATTCTATATCAACTTAAATAACTGAATTTCAGAAATAAAATTACTAAACTAAACAAGAAAAATAACAGCAAATAACTCAATACTTCAACACTCCTCCTTGAGTTGTTTGCTGGTAACTCCAAGTTGTTCACGAAGAATTTCTTTTGGAAAAGCTTTGGTAAATATATTAGCGAGTTGATCCTCCTTGTTCTCAGCAATTTCATTGAACATCTCAAAACATTTTTTCACAAGGTTATTCCTAATCACCTTGATAATCTTGTTCTGTTGTAGCATCTCACCAGAGATGTTGAGAGACAAATAAGAGTCCACAACACCCTTCACAAATCCAAGGTTCTCGGGCATAAGCTCCTCACAGTTATCCATAATGAACACCCTCCAAACATATAACTTGATGTTGTTCATCTTTTTTCGAGCTTCAGATGCTAACATAGCATCTTGCTTCAAGAAAACTATAAGCTCCTCATCTTCAGAAGCCTTGGCAAAAGTTGCAACAAAATTTTTTGTACTGTGGAGGTATTCAACCCTTGAATATTTAGTCCAGAATTTTTTTCTTGACATCTTTCCTGGAACAAAATTTAAATATGCTTGGCAGACAACTGGTTTCTCAGCAAAAATCTGATGAATAACCTCTGAAAAGCATTCAATCCCATTTCCACCACAAATTGCAAATATTTTGTCCTTCAAAGTTGCACCAGCTAAGCTACCCCATTTCTCTTTCAAACAAGGGCACATAGTCCATTCATCATTAGCTGGGTTGTACGCTTCAACTGTGTCATACCACAATCTTCCAGTTCCACCACCAAATACATAAAATTCTCCACTCAGCTTTGCAACCGAGGCATATGCACGGACTGAATTCATTGGTTTAAGTGAATTTAACACATCGAATGAAGGTAAATACGAGTCCAATGCTGATAACCATGATACACCATCATATCCTCCAGTTAGGAAAATCATCTCATGCTTCAGGTGTCCATCATCAGTATGGTCAATCATTATTTCATCAGCACGTGTATAAACAGTCTTTGAGGACTCCAGCATCATACATATATATTTTAATTGTTTAGTTTCTTGTTCAGCATGAGCCATCTTCTGCTCCAAATAATCCATCTTACGATTTTTCTCTTTTATAAAAGCTTTTAGTTCTTCCAAATACTCCAGCTGGTCTTCCTTGAGGAAGAGAGTTATCTTTGGTCCTCTTCTCAATTACTCAACATTTACATCCCGTGTAACAATGAATGAACCACCTGTTTGTGATTCTCAGATATATTGTTTGTCATCGTTGTGCTTGGTGGTCAAAATAACCTACTCTCATTGACTACTTCGACAAATTTGCTCAGAATTTGAGTTCCAATTCAAAGAAAAACTTCTTTTTATCATTTCAACTGTAATTACTTCTTGGCCGCTAGAATTAGAAACAACACATTTTTTATCTTTGAACAGTAACATATAATCTTTTTCTAGCATTTGACCAACACTCAATAAATAAATTTTGGTCAAGATCAGGTACCAATAAAACATCTTGAATAAATTTAGTACCCTTGGGAGCTTCAATTGCCACAGTTCCTTTACCAACAATATCCAACTTGGTTTTATCGGCCAACTTGACACTACCTTTGGCAGATTCTAACTTCATAAAATATTCTCGTTTGCTGGTATGTGTTGAGTGCAACCACTATCCAGAAACCATGTGTTTTCATCATTCAATGTGTTTTCTTCAACTTCCGAAACGTTGGTTTTTTGAGTTTGTTGGTTGTTCTCCTTCTTCACTCTGCAAAACCTTTCAATATGACCAAGCTCATTGCAATATCTACATTGGAGAGGTGGTTTCTTCCCCTTAAACCAACAATCATCCTCTTAATGATTGGTTTTTCTGCAATACTTGCATGGAGGAAAGTTTTCTTTCTTCTTGACTCCATTGCGAGAATCGCCTTGATTTTTTCTACTAGAATTAGTAGAAGTTTCTGGGATTTTACCTTCCTTTTGCAACTGCATCTTCCCTTTGAACTTGGCTTGAAGAGCAGTTTCAGTACCTTCTTCTAGCCTCAAGGATCTTCTTTGCTCTTGACCTTGAAGAGCATGTACAAGTTCTGAAGGTGACAGTTTTGTGAGATCCTTCGAATCTTCGAGTGAGGAGATCTTTGCTTCAAATCTTTCCGGCAAACTCACAAAACCTTTTCCAAAATTCTTGAATCTGTAAGCTCTTCTCCCATAAGTCTGATTTGGTTTACAACCTTCATCAACTTGTTGGAGAATTCTTCTATAGTTTCTGAATCCTTCATTCTGAGAATTTCAAACTCTCTTCTCAGATTTTTCACTTTTATTTGCCTAATCTTGTCACTTTCATGAAATTCTTCTTTCAACTTGTCCCAAGCCTCCTTTACAGTCTCATTCGTCATAACTCTAGCAAAAATTACTTCCAAAAGTGTTGATTGTATGCAAGAGAGAGCTCTTCTCTGTGATTCTTGATTTGCACCATAGTTGGATTATCTGGAAAAGGATTTACCTCTCCTCCAACCTCTACCACTTACCACAGATCATATGCTCGCAAGTATGTTCTCATCTTGATAGCCCAAATTGGATAATTCTCACCGGAAAAAATTGGGGGTGAAGGAATTGAAAAATTGTTGGAAGCCATAACAATATTGACTTTTACGCAGGGTTATTTTTGGGGGTCTTCTCTCTCACTGATCCCTCAAGAAATTGACTCTTGATACCAATTATTGTTCTACAGAACACAGAGAAGAAGAAAACGTTTGAGGATAAAAGAATATTCTGCTTATTTATTCATCCACATCTGAGAATATAAATAGACAAAAATACTCCTATTCTATTCTAACTTCAACTAGGATATAATAAATCCTATTTTATATCAACTTAAATAACTGAATTTCAGAAATAAAATTACTAAACTAAAAAAGAAAAATAACAGCAAATAACTCAATACTTCAACAATTTCCTTTTCATACTTGGTTTGAATATGTTTTACTTGAGTCGGGGATCTATCAAAAACCGTCTTTTAACCTTCACAAGATAGGTTGCGTACACATCACCGTCCCCAAACCCACATGTGGAGTTACTTTTGGTATGTTGTTGCAATAGTTATTTTAGCAAGTAATAGTTTGTTATCTTATACCTACATTCCATTTCAGGATAATTAACAAATATAATTTCTTGTCAGTATTTAATGCAAACTTAGCCCATATTGTGAGCTACATTTTTTGCCTTTTTGTTGCAGAAATGTGTTTCTCTTGTAATCCATCAATTTTTGCAGGCAATAATATCATATGATATAGACCTACTTAAAGCTCAAAGGTCCAAATCTTTTTCTACTACACATTTGCTTTCATGTCCATATTTTCCTACCTAAAAGTAGAGGCTCCTGAAATCGACAGCGACGGAGCCAGGATTTGTGATAAAAGATTTCAAAAAATATTAAAACATCTCAATTGAGAGTCAATTCGTGACCTGAAATGGACATTCATACAGGGTAGAGCAACCGTTATTTTTAGGGGTTCGATAAAATAGAATAATTTTCGCTCAAATTTTATAATTGCATTAAAATAAAATTTATTCATAATCCAACAAGGTATTTTTTTTTTTTTTTTAAGAAAATAGCACTTATAAATTTAAAATTCTAGCTTCACTAATGTAATCAAATGAATGCACCTCTATCAACATTAACATTTCATCCTCCATAGACCTATAAATGACTATGGCCAATTTACCTTCTTTTTTTTTTTTGGTCCTAAAATTGAACCCACATATTATATATTAAGATGACTTCAGTAAAAATCCTGACTGGAGTCAATATTAGATCCTGCTTTATTGATTACAAAAAAGTTCAAGTCCTGGATTATTCAAATCTCAAAACTATGAGTACAATTTGGCCCACATGTACATAAAAGTAGAGCTATATTATTTGGATCCAATCTTTATCCCAAGTCGTGTAACATAAGGTTAGTACTTGGTAGTGCACCTTGGTGTAATTAAATGATTATCAACTTCTTTAAAGCGTCATTCAAGGAAAAATATATATTAACTATCCGAATTAGTTAGCAAAAGTATAGTGATGGGGGTGGACCAAAGTTTCCACTGGAAACTTTTCAAAGTGTAAGTCAAATACTCAAAGTTCCCAACAACTCCATAACATCATGATGTGAGGGACACTCTTTTGTTTCTTTATGTCATTTTTTTCATCTTAAATTTGAATTCTTAGGTGCAACAATACCACTACCACACTTAGAATCATCGTAGGTTCTTTTGATCGTATTGTTTGTTATTTATAATCGTAGTATCCTCATCAACTTTTATGTATATCGACTTGTCATTTTTCATAGTGATCTAATCGTCGAAGTGAAGGGGAGCCTTGGAATAACTGGTAAAGCTGTTGTCATGTGACCAGGAGGTTGCGTACAATACGCCTTTCTGGTGGGGCTCTTCGCATAGCGAGAACTTTAGTACACCGAACTGTCCTTTTTATCTAATCGTCGAAGTAGGTTGTGGTAAATGGATTCAATTGAATATTCTTTGATGGAAATTATAATGCTCAATAATAAAAGTATTTTTTTTATTATTATTATTCTCTTGACATGAAAAATATTCCAATATAGTGGTAAACGAAGGTTTAAAAAACTACTTGCGGTCAAGGTTCAAATCTTAATAGTACTAGTACATTTTAGTAGTAATTTTTGAATCTCTTCTTATGAAATTCTAGCTTCGCCATTGGGCCCCCCAGTAACGGTTAATAAAGCAGGACAAACATTATGAAAAAACAAAATTAAAATCGAATAGATGTTAGATCAAAATTCATATAATTTTGATTCTTTAGAAGTGAAATGCGAAAAGTAGAAAGGTCGGAGGGAAGAAGGGAGCAGTACATACCTGCTTCTTCAGCTTTTCGTTGAGCTAAATCGCGATCGTTGAACATCTCCTCAGTGTAAGAAGCTTCATTATTACTGCCATTATAACCCAAATTTCCCTTTAATCCTCTCAAGTTCTTCACTGGACTGATGAACAATGAATTGATCTGATTTTGTTTACTCTCTTGTGGCATCTTCAGTTAACTTCTCTCCAAAAACTTCAAAGGCCGAGCTATGATTTTGAGTTAAATAATTATAATCGCACATATTAAATAAGCTTTTAAAGTACAAATACAGAAAGCATACTACATAAACAGACACTCAAACTTTGCATATGCCGGTAAGTAAGCATGCACGCAAACTTTCAAAATGCACATCTACACTTTAAATCGGTTTCAACTAACAACTAAACACTCCATCTCATCTCCGGTAAACATGGAGAAATACACCACTAAAAATGAGAAAAAAAATTTAAACAAATTATTACTATGATTATGAATGAAACAGAGCACAACATTACTTGCTAGCTAGGAAAGAAATTACGGATTAATTCAATCCAAAAATGCGAAAGGTATAGTGGCGATCAAAGGCCGAGCTATGATTTTGAGTTTACAGGTTCTGCATTAAATAATTATATATAAATAGACACTCAAATTTGGCATAAGCCGGTAAGTAAGCATGCAAACTTTCAAAATGCACATCTACGCCTTAATTTGCTTTCAACTGAAAACTAAACACTTCATCTCGTCTCCGATATGAGAAAAAATAAACAAATAGTAGATGTGTAGATTCAGTGTACCTGTCAGAGTGTGAAGAATTAGTGATCACCGGTTCAGGAAAGTAACTGAACAAAAATACAAAAATGAAGAAGAAGATCAAACTAGTAGAAGATTAAAAGCCATTGGATCTGAACAGCTAAAAAAAAAAAAAATATGAATTGAATAAATGAAGGAGGTTCTCGTGTGTGTATGGTAATTAAGGATTCTCAAAAAAATATAGGAACAGAGAGTTTTTTATTTAATGCACTGCAATGTATACACACAGAGAGAGACATACTCTGTTTTTTTAATAGTAAGTTTTTGAGGAAATCAAAACCATCTCTTTAATGGAGTCTCGTTTTAACGGGACGTTCACAGAAAAACATCGTGTGGTCACTTCTTTATTTAGCCAAAATTACGATTCCATCGTTATATATTACTTAATCTTACAGAAAAATATTAAATTATCGTTTAACATTTGCAATAATTTATACGAAAAGTTTAAACTGAATTTTAATTTTTGTGAAAAATTTCATTTGCTTGAAAAGAATCTCTAATTGTGACGTAAAGAAATACTAAGTACTTATTACAAGCTTTGTAAGGCCGATCAATATATAACTCGTCGACGAATAAAGTTTGAAGAAATAAAAAAAAAATCATTTACTAAATAATTTTCTCATAAATCGATTTATTTATTTTATTTTATTTTATTTTATTTTTGAGTGAAGGTGAATGGACTGTTAAGGGATTTAACGGTTTTTGACGGCAATGGGTAACGGTTCCACGTGGCATGATGGAGAGCAATTCAGGTGATGACAGGTGGATTCCACTATGGGCCCCATTGAACGTTGGACTGAGCGGCAAGATCTAGCCACAAATTGATGACATTTTCACTTTTCCTTTTATATTATCTGACGATCCGATGTATTAAAATTCACGTTATATATAAGGTATGAAAAAAAGAAAAAATCGCGAAGACCATACACTTTAATAATCCTACAAGTATGAAAAAGACTATTTTCTCAATTCGAATATTTAACTTTCAAATCACATGATAATAATTTTATTAGCGATTGCGAAAACTCTCCGCTATCTTTGAGATAAAATATGTATTAAAAATAGAATATGGTAGTACAACGTTACTATTTAAAATGTTTTAATATTATATTCAAAGGAAACATTGTGACCCTTTCTAATAGTAATGACATTTTTTCAGAAGCTTAATACCCTTCAACGCGCGATCCGAATTAATTGGGGCTTCAATACAAATATCGGATGAAAAATTGAAAAAAAAAAAAAAGACATTTTTTCAGAAGAAATAGGTAAGAAAGTATCATACAATATATATTTTGTAAGGTCATTTATTTGTATTCAGATTGTAACACAAATTACATTATAATCACATATTAATTGATAATGTTTTAAAAAAAGTTTCGCTCGATATTTGATACTTACTTTGTCTTCAACTAATTCATTTCGAGTTTTGTTTGAAGGCTAAAATATACCCTAGCTATCAAAAGCGTCTTTATTTTTCGACTTTAAATAGAGAAATACTTATAATCTCATCGATTATTTAATTTTTAAATGATTACTATATAATTTTAATGAATTACTAAAGATTCATTCGGAATGCGTGTCAAACTTTAAATTTATAAAAAGGGAAGGACAAAAACTATTTGTGTCATAGTAGATTCTCTGAATAAACATAAAATTCAGGATGAGGAATCACAGATACCACATTATATTTAAACAAGAAAAGACAAAATACTCACTGTTTTCAAAATGAAGATATACAAAATAAATCAACCAAAAAAAAATAAAAAAATCTACATTTATGATTGTGCAAGTGTATGGATATTTAACTTAACTTTCACATTTATTTTATTTGTTATGATAATACTTTAAGTTGAGATTAAATGAAGATGGAGAATTTATATAATCGATCACAACTTGAGGCGTTGTTATTATTAAATGTTATCGTTAAGTGTTGGGGTGTCGAACATATTAAAAAGAGGGAATATATATAGAGAGAACAAAGTCCGTTGGTATAAAAAATGAACGTTGCGTTGGATACCTTCTTTTTGAATGATTTAAGAGGCAAAAGTTTATCATGTCACCTTTTACTATACGCCATTGGACCACTTTAACATTATATTATTCTCAATAATCTAAAAACAACCCCCCCACCCCACCCCCACACACAATTTTCTCTTTTTTTTTTTTTTTTTTTCACTCGATGTCCGATATCCACACTAGAGCCCGACTAATCTGGATCGCGCACTGCAGGGTCTATTTTTGGGGTAACGCTCCCAACAAGATTTTCTTCATACTCAGGACTCGAATTTGAGACCTCTGATTAAAGGTGGAGAAGTCCCACTCGACCAGTACTACACCACAAACCATGTTAGTGACAATTTTCTCTTTAATGTTCTTTTACTTTGTCACTCTCTTGTCTCCTTTTTACCAAGTAGTGTTACTTAAGTAGTTATACTGATTATTACTAATTACTGGCCTCACTTTTGGTTAAACGACACTGAACCAGCAAGGAGTGATGGACATGCATAATTTGTACTAATTGTGTGTTTTCCAATATAATTTTTTTTTTTTTTAAAAAAAAAAACTTAACTGTATATAGAAGGGTGAAAAGGAGTTAGAGAAGATTACATAAGTGGTTCGGGATTCTTTCGCTCTTAACCAAGGTCATGAGTTCAAGTTTTCGAAAATGAGAAAATCCTGTTGGAAAAGTCGCCTTTAGAAATAGGTCTTGCAATATGTGCGAATACAAATTAATCGCCTCACCCAAAAAAAAAAAAAAAAAAGAGTTAGAGATCGAGAGGAGGCATGCACTATTATTAATATTATGTGTGATAAAAGATCTCTTGATCGTACTTAATTATTATGAAGTACGTTGACTATTAATTAGTTTCTTGAATAATAAAGTTGAATTACTACATTTGATGCTGCATGTCGTATATATCAATGCTTACACATAATATGTGTGTATATGTGTGTTGAGACAATTTTTTTAATATATAAGTGTTCAAAAAATTAATTTTATTCAAAATTTTGTCTTTTAATTTTCTTTTTCTTACATCAGCCATATATAATGCTCATACACTCATGCACACCTTAATTGGCACGTAGACCGCAGTGGCGGAGCTACACTTGGATTAGGGGTCAAGGGCGGATGCACAGCTAAAGCTGCGGGTTCCTGGGAACCCATAACTTTCGTCCGATTCTTGAATTTATATTGAAAAAACTAATAAATATATAAGAATTATAAGTTGGGAACCCACAAACAAAATGTGTTATTGGTCTAGTGGTAAAAATTATAAATTGGGAACCCACAACCTTTAAATTCTAGATCCGCTTCTGTTAGGGGTTCATCCGAACCCCCTTTGATGGAAAATTATGCTATATATATACATGGTTAAAATTATTTTTTATGTATACATATTCGATATTGAACCCCCTCTTCGATTAGTTTTTATATTCACTTATGAACCCCTTTAGTGGAAATCTTGACTCCGCCACGTAAGGATGAATTCTAGATTTATTCAAGATTTTGGAACTCAATGGCAGCATGGTGATAACTTAATATTCCCATTATGCATGCATGTAATATATAGCATGATTGGTGATAAGTGTTATACTAAGATGTAATATTAAGTAGATGAATATGTGGTCAACAAGTTTATATAATAAGGTTAAAAATGAAAGTAAAAGTAGCATGCGTTGAAAATAAAATGAAAGAATGTCGCATTTGATCATCATGTCATGTATGTCTCGACCTATAGATACATGCACCGGTTCGTATATGGTAAACTCTGGGACCTAGTGGATAAATCAGAAATACAGAAACAAAAACAGCAATTGGACCAGAGAATGTGATTGCATTATAAAGTCTCAGTTTAATCGATCGAGCAAGCTCGAATTGACGTATATAGCATGAAACCTATTAGGCCAAAAGCTCCATGAAGAGCAACAAAAGTCCACAGATCCTCCAATTTACACCAACGAGTAAAATCTCCTTGTGCTTCAGGACCCCATAGTAACAACAACGAATGGACTAAACTATTAACAAGTAGGGGTGTGTAAAAATCGAACCGACGATATAAACCGAACCGATAAAAATGTTATTGGGTTATTGGTATTGGGCTATTGGGTTAACGATTTTTTATTGATTTTATAAAAAAAAATTATTGGGTAAACGGTTCGGTTTTGGTTTTAGCTAATTGGGTTATAGGTTAAACCGATAACCCAATAAGGATACACTAAGTTATTGTTTTACTCCTATTTGTGTTATATATATAAATATTTATATTACTAATATATATACACACATACACACACACTACTTATTCACAATTCAGAGATCCACAAAGTATTAACCTATTCAGGGCAACAAAGGCACAATACAAAGCTCGGGTATTGTCGTATTGGAAAGTTTGAAGCATTTAGTAGACTTCCAACAATTAGGATTCAGTTTTTTTCGGAACTAACATTCAGTTCAAGTTTGAAGATTCTTGTAAACTAAAACGCATTGCGTATGATTTTGGCGGCAACTAAGATTTCATTTTATAATTTTAGTTGTTACTATTTTTATTTTATGAGTATTTTTTAATTATTGGTTAAACCGAAAATCGAACCGTTAAGCACCAAAAACCGATAAATCGAAAATCGATAAGAGAATATCTTATTGGTTTTGCATATTTAAAAATCGAAAACCAAACCAATAACACATAAAACCGAACCGAACCGACCGATGCACACCACTATTAGCAAGAACAAAAACCACGACAGTTGAAAAATTGCAATCTTCTAAATAAGTACTGATCAATCCATGGATATACCATGAAGTTATAAAGGTTGTTCCCAGGGAAAAAAACAATAAAAAAAATAGGCCGAGATAGACCTAAAATCACATTAAAAAAAGTTATTTCGAAAAAACATATAACTAATTTATTTTTTGTTGGCGACCGGTCATGTGATGATATGATTTTTTTTTCTCCATATTAAACACACCCTAAATCATTCTTGTTAACCGACAATGTTCAATGGAATAATGAAATCTCTTTATAATAATCTTTATTTACCTAGTTGACTAAATTTGAGTAATTCTTTTGAGGTGAGTCCCCATTAATTGTGGGGTAATTTGTGTTTAGTGCATGAAAGTTGAAGAAAGGAATAATTATCTTTCACTTTTGGGATTTTAGGTAGGGTAACAAAGATGATCACTCTTTGTTCTTTTTTATTTTTTAACCCAATAGACAATGAACAATTATGACAAAAGAAGAACATTTTCACTATTCTTTTTCCCTTTTTTGACAAAAGAAGAGAAGGGGGGGGGGGGGGGGGGAAATGATGATTATATGTTGGCATGACACTTCCAAATGATTCCTAATGACCCACCCCTAACTATATCTAAGACTTTCGAGAAGGCGTCAGTGCAGTAAAATTAATAAAATTTATATTTTTATTCTCTTAAAATAAAAAAAATATTCAATATCATATAAAAGATCAAATTTTCCTCCCACAATTACTGTGAACTTCGATACGATTGAATATCTTGAGTGTGAATAATTTAACATGAGAATTCAATAACATCGAGTAAACCAAAATATGGATTATGATAGAAATAAATCTTGGACGTATGGTCCATTAATTCTAAAAGTTAGGTTAAGAGTTTAGGATTACGTTATACGTAACACCATATAAAGTGAACAAACTTTCCTCTCACAAGCGATCGATGTATAATTTAGTAGGACAAGTATCGAAGATTTACATCAGAATCTAGAAAAATGGAGAGGAATTTGTTGTAAGTATATTTTTATTACGAGTTAGGGGTCGTTTGGTGTGATAAGGGATAAACAGTCCCACGACAAAATGAAGGAATATTATTTTATCTCGTGTTTGGTTTGAGGTATTAGTTAGTATCGGGATTATTTATCCCACCATTTACTCCATAGTGATAACATAAGTTATTCCATATACATAATGAGATAACTAATCCCAAAATAACTAATTCCAATATTAATTATTTTGAAATAACTCTTTCCCAACCAAACGAGGTCATAGTTTTCACTTTCTATAGTTGCATGAACTAACAGTTACTCTTTCCAAAGTTATGGCCCATCAATATTTTCATAGCAAAATATAGCCAATGCCCACTTCCATTTATTGGCTAACAATTGATGTTTATTATCCATGGATATAGAGAGAATCAACTTTGGTTGAAACTTATGGGCTTTTGGGCATTCCATTAGTGGACTAATAAAACCATAACACCACTAAATCTTAGTGGGCTATTAGGATGGAAACATAAGCTATGTGATATGCTAATCTATATGTCATTACTATCACATTACCAATTATAATAATCATCAAATTAATATTTTTGCGCTATAGTATTAGAGCTGTCAATACGGATCGGTTCATCCCATCCGAGCTAGCCTACACGGGCTTTGAGTTTGATGGGTCAGGCTCATCAAAATGATGGGCCCAAAAACATCAAGCCCACACACCATTACTCTGTGGGTTGCGGGCCTCACGAGCCAGCCCATTTTCTTAAAAAATAATATTTTAGAACGTTAATAAACATAAATATTACCCAACAATATTACATGGTGTTAATACTTGTTAATCAAGTCTCCAACACTCCAAAAAATACTCCTAATAGCAAAATTAAATAATTTTTGACATGATATCTTTCGAATCAAATAAAAATACTAATAAGCAATCTAAATAGTTGCATGTATTTGACTTACAGGCCTACCCACGAGCTAGCCCAACCCATATTGCTCAAGCGCCACAGGCCATGGGCTTATCCGCGTCGGGCTAAAAAACTATGTTCTTAAATGGGCTGTAAAAATTGAAGTTCAATTTAATTAAATTACAGATCGGATTGGATTGGTCCAACGGGTCTGGTCCATATTGACGGTTCTATATAGTATGATAAGAAAAAGTCTTCTGCATGTGCTTTTGAATGAGCTTAAGTATGATAAAACAAATTGGTACTCTTTAGTAAAAATTGATCAACAATTTATAGTAGAGCTTTTATAATAATACAGATATACATGAAAAGATATAGATAACAAATTAACAATTAACAACATAAGATACATGGCTAAATATTGATGTTTATCCATGGATATAGAGAGAATCAACTTTGGTTAAAACCTATGGCTTTTGGGCATTTGATTAGTGGACTAATAAAACTTCGTCTAAAGGTTTTCTTCTTGATGAGATCGATATTGATAAAGGCATAGTAAGAGTTGTAGCTAGTAAGCTAGTATACACGCATTTGCTCGATCGATTTGCTAAGCCTTTTGTTAGCTCAAGATATATCGTTGATCAATTTTGAATCTTGTCTCAAACTTTTTTAGTAACTAACTTTTTAAATTTACATCAATAAATTTTTGGATCTAATTATAATTTGACGAATTGTAATAGCTAATGATTATGTTATTAGCAATTATTATTAAAATATCATAGTATACTTTTAAGGATAATGAGATTTAGTAGATCTCTTTTCATTATTTGACTTTGCGGACGTGTTGAAGTTCCACACCGATAGGTTATTAATTATTTAATCGATTTTTTTTATATAACTTTAGGTAATTTTTTCCTCATGAGCTCATTTTTCAAACTTGATTAAATTCAATTTTTTTTATTGCATTACCAACAAAATATTATTATTTAAAATTTTGCTAAATAGAAAAAGCAAGCAAAATCGACAAAGATTTTATTATGACATAGATTATTGCTTAATCTATGGGCATAGTAATTCAGATTTGTCGGTTGATACTGTTTTGGATTGACTAAAAATGATTATGAAAAATTGAAAATATTGGAAAGAAGGACCAAATGTGGAGCCCTCCAATTGGATTTTTCTATTTAATTGTTTGATTATTGCTTAATTAATTAATAAATACCCCCCCCCCCCGTCTAATTATTACAATCACAGTGTGACAGCAAATTAAATGTGTCACATACATCTAGACCACTATTGTCTAGTTGAACTTTTTTTAAAAATTCTCTTCTTGGTGTGAAAAAAGGGAAAATAAAAGATAAGCAAATAATTGAGTGAGACAATTTTTCATATTCAATATTTTAAAATTAATTTTCTAGGTCCGTAATATGAAAGAATATGGTAGGATGGATAAGATTTCTTGATCTGATTTTTTTAACTGAATATTATTTTAAATATGAGTCGTGTGAATAAATACCATGTACGTAATAGATGAAAGATTTGTCGAGACTTGATTTTCTTCACCTTGTACATCTTAGTAATAGTATTTTGCAAGAACATAAATTGATAAATTTTCATATTCTTACTATTTTTGGTTATTATTTTTCATGTCTTTTTCATTAATGTTTTACGTATTGAACTTGTTATAAAAAAAATTCAACGTAAAAAAATAGATAATTTATTTTATTTAGGAGCAATTTTGGTTAATTGTCTCTCTTATCCAAATCCTTATATGAAATAAGTCAAATTTTAAAGATATTTATATGACCTATATGAGAGTTCATCCAACATTATCCAACAAAAGATGACTCATGAAAAAGATTTCTCTTGATTATGACTTAGGAAAAAAAAAAAAAAAGGGAAAGGACAAAAATAACATCTAAAATAAATTAATTCTATAAAATTAGCACTCAAATTTATAATATCAATAAATAATCACTCGCTACTTGCATAATAAATTCGGCAAATAGCCTCTTTCTCACTCACGTATGATTAACTACAGGGAATCACAATTCGTTAATCAGAAACTGACATAAAAACTTCATTATTTCCTTGCAACAAAGCTATAAGTATCTTTGAACTGCAACTTGCAGAAAAAGATAAACAGGAAAAAAATAGTGTCTTGATTATATATTACTTTCTTCAATAGGGCCAACAAGGTTGGCAAGTGATCTCTATCAAGATAAGTTATAATTATAGAAAAAAAAAAGAAGATTGGCAAGTGATATATCAAGTTAAACTATATCGTTATTAGATATATTTATATATAATAACGATACAGTTTCTATACATATACATATTCTATATAATAATTATAGTATTTCTATACACATTCTATACAATTTTTAACTACAATTATTATTTAGATACATATTTTATACGACTCTATATAGTTTCTACATGCATTCTAAAAATGTATCAATCTAGTATAAGAGAGTATCAATTGAGTATATGGACACTGCAAGTGTATCAATGTAGTATAAAAGTGTATTAATGTGGTATAAAAGAGTATCAAATGGGTATAGAGACTGCATGTGTTTGCATAGAATTTTCTTTTTCTTTTTTAAAAAGTGTATCAATATAATATAAAAGTGTATCAATTTGGTATAAAAGTGTATCAATTGAGTAATGACTAAAAAGTGAAATTACTTTAGCCAACTGGCTATAGCATGTCCACCTTTTCAAATGGGGTCCATTTTTTTTTTTTAAATGGTCATACCATATCCTTTTCCCCAAAAAAAAAATCCTCGGTTTAAATTGATTGACATGTTTTGACTTGATATGAAATTTTAAAAAATAAAAAATACTTATAAATTTTGTGGTTTTAAATTAAAAATATGTTAACATATAATAAGAATTGTGGTAGAGTGGTAACTGATAAGTACTCCTTCATCTTTAACCAGAGTTTTTAGACCATAATAACATTTGTTAGGGAGCGTTTTACCTTCTGATTTGATATTTTTAAATGTGAATTCGAATTTAGTTGAGCTTCAATGCGAACACCAAACACCTCACATTAGGTGGGAAATCCAAAAATTAATAAAATATGTTAAACGTATTCAAATATCCTTTAATATTGTGATCTTAACTCTTAACTATGTCAAGTTAAAGCTTGAAATTAAGAGTTGCTAAAAGAACGGGATCAATTTTTTTAAATAGATTAAAATTAAATTTGGTTAAATAAATTGAAACAGAGAGAGTAATAGAAAGAAAATGAGAGCAAAGTATTAAAATTTCATGATCTATACTATAGAATGAAAATCTAAGGGATTTTTTTTTTTGATCCTTTAATAATACGTACTGCAAATCAATTGAAATAAGCATGATGTTTTATAATTTATTGAAGTTAATGCTTATAATAATTAAATAAGATGAGGTATTTTAATTAATTAACTTAACTATATAATGATGTTTGAGATTACATACATTTTTTTTTTTTTTTAAAAAAACAAAAAACTTGAAAACGTCTAATACGAGACACATTATTGTGATTTTTGTGTTAAATTTAATTTATTTATACTAAGTTGTAATCTCTTCGTTTATATATATATAAAAGGACCATTTGACCAATCTTTAGTCGACAACAACTCGTCGATGGATGAAAAATTGCTAACATAATAATGTTTGATTTCCAAAATAAAAAGAAATACTTTCACAAAAGAATGAATACGATTGAAGTAGCTATACATACAAATTTAGTTCTAGAAAAGGCTGGTTGGTTTACCACGATAATAAGATTTTTATTATTTTTTATTTGAATCGAATTATATTATCTTCATCGCGAGATTGTACGATTCCAAGTTCTTTTACTCCATTCAAAAGGGCCCTTACTCCGTCCCACACAGTGTATTACTATCGGCCCTATCAGACAACATCTATCTACACAAGCTCGATCAGGAGATAGGAAGGATCCGACAGAAGTATGAAATTCCGATTATTCAGAGAATAAGATCGATTCTATTAAGAACATGTCGTATTGATGAAAAAGAAAAGTCTTCCGATCGCGTAGTTTATTACGTTAGCTTTAAAAGAATTTGAAAATTTACCAATAGATTATGAGATTATGAATTATGATGTTAATTTTCTTTTTTCAAAAAAAATATTTCTCTATCGTGCGGCGTATTCCTGAAGAACATGCAGATCGAGTAATATTATTTATTATAGCTACTTGACTACTTCTTTTTTGTCCTTTTTTTTTTTTTTACTTTTATAATATATAGTTTTGAACTTATTAAAAATATTTGAAGCAAGTACTTTCGTGTAGAGCCTTGGCCCTTGGGAGAATGTTGACGGTGACGAAGCTGCAAAGTGTAAGAACACAACGAATCTATCTATTTTTATTTTTTTTAATGTTATGAATCTAACCTAATGTTTTTTAATTATATCAAACGATAAGATATTTAATATAATCACATAAATTAAGTCAAAAAAGATAGAATATGCACAATCTTGATTATCTAAGTGCAACCTCTTGTGTTTTAATTATTATGATATGCTATTCAAAGTAGCATAGTTTTACCCTATTATTAGATGTTAGCAAGTCATTTTATATTTAAATTTTATCTTCGATTAAATGATTAAGTTAAGTTGGGATAATTGTATTAGACGATATTAATATTGAAATTTCTCTGATAGGATATGAATTTTTTCGTCTAGGTATTAGATATATTATCTAATTGATAAAAATACAAAGAGTATTCAATGAGTGATTGACGATGCTTCGACTAAGCTATATTACTTAATAGTATAATACAAGTGAATAAGTTGGTTATGATTAGGTCAGATATGATTTATTTATTCAGTTTTGTTTGCTTAATTTAGTAATAATAGTCGATCACTAAAAAAGTTAAAAGTATGTAATTGATACTGACCAAAATTTTGGTTTCTTGAAAAATTATACACAAGGGGGATATTCAACAAAAAGTAATTCCTTAAAATAAATTAAAGGATCTCAGTGCATATATCTTATAAAAATATTTTGCAAGGACTTTTTTGGTAGATTCACCAAACTAAAATAAGGTGAGATTTTGGTTCAGAGTAAACATCGCAGGAGTTGGGGCCCCACATCCCATTCGGTGCCAAGGTGTAATCTCCATCTTTTAACATTTAAAATTAAAAAATATAAGTAATATTTTTGATCCTTCATGATTAAAGTAAATTTTATTTTGATTATTACGAAACATAATATGTAATCATAATTTTCAGATTTGAAATTATTCATAAGCAAAGGATTGAAAGTGCATACAACTAAATCGATTGTTTGAATATTTTGATTGTAATTATATTGTAGAAAGAAATTTATCGATAGACACAGAAGAGACAATGCTTGTAAAATAATAATAGTATTAGTATGAGAGTAGATAGCCCTATCTTATAATCATGTTGTACCTACTACTTGTCCATCATTGAAAGCGAGAACTCACTCGATTATTTATTAATTGTCTATTTTAATCCTCAAATTTTTAAAATTATGTTTCCCGAAAAAGTAAAGACGTGTCATATCATGTCTAGTTACCTTTTTCTTATCCTTCCTTGATCTACCTCTAATTTCTGCTGACATTTTCATCTCCTGAACGCAAAAGGTCTTCAAAGCCGACATTCAACTCTGTACAACATAATCGGTCTAATCATTACACTAATAAAACTTATCTTTTTAAGTGTTAGTGGCACATTTTTATCAAAAATGTAATAGCAAAAGAAAACCAGTGGGCACACCTGTAATCTCACCAAAAAATGAAGCCCATAATCTAAAATATAAACAGAACAAAATTCACACACACTATAAATTCATCATGTCCGCAACAAAGCCTACAAAATTACACACATTACACACACTACAACTGTTCATTGTATCTCTTCTCTCTTCCTTCAAATCTCAAATAAATCTTCCCCAAATTTTGAACTACTGACAAAAGGTACCTAAAAATATTCATCAATCTCCTTATTTATATATATAAGTTTTGTTTTGGTTATAACTGTAGTGTCCGCGTCAGCTTTCGTTCAGCTGTTTTGCTTCACCTAAATTAGAATAGATAGGAAGAAATCACTTGGTATTTTTTTTCCTCGGGATTTGAACCTGAGATATATGAGTTGTTTTGTTTAATTTTGAATCTACATGTTTGTTTTACGATCTATGAAATTTATGTTGTATTTATTGGTTAATTATTGATTTTTTTTTTTTTTGGAATTTTGTTTATGAATGCTTTGAAGAAACTGATACACTTTTGTTCATATGAAGTAGTTTAATTTGATGGTGTATCTTAGCTTTGATGAGGTCGGGGATGTTTGGTTTATGGAATTGTGTGAGCTGAAGCTAACATATCGATAGAGTACATTATACTTTGTATTGTAAAAATTTGAAGTAGGATAGATCAATGAATGACGCATACATAGATTATAAGCTAAGCAGCAGATGTACGTAGTGGCGGAGCTAGGATTTCCATTGAGGGGTTTAGAAGTATATATACGAACTAGTAGAAGGGGTTCAACATCTACTATATATATATATATATATATGCAGAAAATAATTTTCCGTCGAAGGGGGGGTTTGGATGAACCCCTGGATGTACGAGCAGCAGTGGCTGTGCTAACTTGCTATCATAGATGGTACGGGCGAATTACTCAACGAAGTAGCGGATCACATTCCGTATCATAGATATACAAGGAGGTTACTACGTCTTGATGCATATCAATTTAGGATTATTTCAGTATGAGTGTGAATCCTTTGTACAAGTTTGAAGTAGGATAGAACAATGCCACATACGTCAATTTGCGTGAGAGATAGATTATCAGCTTACTAGGAGACTAGCAGTAGTGCCGCTAAACACTAACGTGCTATGAGGTTCCAACTACCGGAGAACCAGGAACGGAGGGCTTTCCCCTCTTGAACTAATAGTATCTGTGAAGTATGCGTTACATGCTTCTGACTTCACATTCCGTTTCATGTATACTAGGGGTTGCTGCGCCTTGATGCATATCCATTTAGGATTCGTGTTGTCACGTATCATTTTGATGGAAACTTAACGAGTACTTGAATCTGCTCGCTTAGAGGTTGGAGATGTGGAAAAGAAAGTGATGGTGCAGGGGTTGACGGTTTCTGGAATACAGTTGGATTGTTCAAGCTAATGCTAGTAAACTAAACTGGTGCTGGGGACATTGTATAATTTGGTATCTGTACGAATGCATTATGCAATTTGAGTTTTGGCTTCACCAATGAAAAGCCTAACTCGCAGGGGGCAGAGCTAGTAAGAGGGAAGGGGTTTGATTGAATCCTCTTTGTTGGAAAATTATACTGTGTAAAATAATTTCTTTTTGTTATATAAATTGTTGAATCCCCTTGCACCCATGGGTGTAGCCTAGTGTAGTGGGTAGAGAAACATGAGGTCTCAAGTTTGAATTCCAGTGGAGCCAACTACTCCTAGGTGATTTTGTCCCATTTTCCTAAGTCTTCGTGGGAAGAGTTACTTGATAGTTGTACGAATGGGAGGTAACAGGTATCCAGTGGAATAATCAAGGTGCCACAAAGGATTTTGGATCTGACTCAACCCTATGAAAGTGAGGATTGCCCAAGATAATATAAGGAGATCAAAATTCCACTCAACACCCCCACATTCTCAAGACTAAGTATCTGGAGCGTGGAAATATAAGATGAGAGCCAAATGTTGGGTAAATCATGATATTGGAAGGGGCCCGGCAATACTTTGTAAAGAAATGGACTTTAGGCCTAATCAACCCCAAAAGCTTGCTCTGAGTTATGAATTGTCGAAAATCATGTAACAAGACCAAAATTCCACATTCCGATCGTTGTGGGAACACAACAAGTTTCAAGTTCGAATCTCAACTGTGGCAGTCTATAAATTTTTTCGAATCTCCTTGTATATAGTCCTATCTCTACCACTGCAAACTCGATCTTTTTCATATACACATTGTACTTATGCATACTCAAATATCGAGGAATCATGAATGGTGAACTTCAATTTCTTGATATTCAACTGAGTCGGTCTCAGAAGATACCACTGTAGGCTGATATGAGTGGATTCTTCTGCAAACTTAGCTGTCTGCAGACACAAACCAATTCCTTTTTAATGCTAGGGCCATAACATTTGAAGGTGTTTGCCTCGGCACCAAGATGAGCCAACACATTATAAAGCCTAGATGTTTGATGTGTCTGCAAACTTTTATCTCCCTGATTCTTAGCTTCCCTCGTGCACACGTAATGACGTAAATGCATGATTCAGACATACGTATGTCATAGAAGCATGAATAGTAGTTACAGCTTGTACTGTAGGCATCAAGGAGAATATAATTTAAACCAAAGTAAATGAACTTTTACATGGAGTAGAAACTGTTTTGATGAGTTAGCTTTATAAAGATGTGATATTTGTTTTACTACCTCTTTTAAATCATTCTTACTCGAAAAGCCTTGTCAACCACTGCTCAGACTTGCTCACCATTTCAATCTTAAATTTGAAAAAAAGGAAAAACATCTGATAAAAGTATATTACTAGCCATCTGGATGCCAATTTTGTGATATTGGTATTTATCTTTTACGGAAGCTTGTAGTCCTTCACTGATTATTGATAACTTAAATGCAGAGCCTAAAATCAACAATGGGTTCAAATCCAGTTGAAGATTTGATAGAAGCGTCATCAGGAGTTCATTATTCTGGATTCCATATGGAGCAGCCACATACTCCAGAAATTGAGCAACCAACAACCTCTATAGATGATAGTTTTCATAAACAACCCTTCATCATTGGTATGTATAGGCAGTGGTAGCTCTCGTGCTGTCACCAGAGCATTGTTTTTCTTATGAGGGTCATGGGAGCATCATCTCAACAAAATTCACATTTGCCATTTCAAAAATTGAAAACAAGGGACTTTATCTCAATAACCAGTCAATTGTTGGTCTCCGCTGCTATTTTTGGAATTTTTCTTTGTGATCTTTATGTTTGATGATTCCCAGAGCAAAGGATATATTAGCTTAAGAAACTGACTATAGTTATTCAAGCTTTCATCATGTGTACATCAAAGAATAGTGTTGCTTCAATATGAATGTTAAAAACATGGTAGAGCTATTCATGGATGCACATAATGAGGGGATGAAAAAGGGCTACAATCTTGAGCGACGGTGAAAGCTAGGCAGTCATTTTGTTTGCTTATAAATGATTTAGTTGGTTATCTGGTTTTGTTTAGAACTTTGTGGCAGTTTTCTTTGGCTTTGGATTCTGGCTGCTTTTTTTGCATGAAGTTAACACCAAAATTAATTATGCTGGGTATGCGTTAAGAAAAATTCTCAATATGGATTTTGTGTTCAATCCTTCTTTTTGCCTGTTGTTTAGAACATGAATCATGTATCAGTGGAGTTGGTTCAATTGCTTTAGTATGCACATTGTTGGTCAATAGATGTGTCAGGAATATGGGCTGTGATAAAAAATGGTTATCTGTTTTTTCAGTCGATTCATACAACTTCAAACAATTTTTCAACGTAATCTTTTGATGAATTAATTTCTTTTCCATCAGATTCAAGGCTGTAAATGCTAACAATATGACTTCTTTTGAAAGCTAAATCTTTGTTATCCATTATGAATCTTTGTACTCTTCCTATGCGTTTTCTTAATCATGTGCATAAAATACGTGTCACCTGCAGGCGTTGCCGGAGGTGCTGCATCTGGAAAGACAACAGTTTGTGATTTAATTATTGAGCAGCTTCGGGATCAGCGAGTCGTACTAGTTAACCAGGTGGGATCCTTCGGACTGGAAAAAAGTCTTTTCTTTATTTTGATGAACAAGTTTAAGCTTACAGCTAGATCATCCTCAGTATGAATAGATAGTATCATAGTCTTCTCCATACAGCTTTTTACCGCTGCCTCTGTTCTCTTATGTCTTGCTATTGAATCTAGAACTATATTACTAGTTGTCAATGCTACACTTACTGTCTTTTAGTTTGCACAAAACTTATGTGAGGCCTACCAAATTCATCATCTGATTTATCTAACTCGGGTTTGAATTTACAGGATTCTTTTTATCATACATTGACTCCTGAAGAACTGACAAAAGTTCATGAGTACAATTTTGACCATCCTGGTTAGTGTAGTCCATTTTATTTGAGTTAAATTCAGAATCTCAATTGTTTATGGTTTAAGTTCTCAGAAAGAAAGTGATACTACTTAGAGGAGAAAAGCATCACTATATGGGTCATTTTTTTCTCAAGATCACACTTGCATTTGCAATAAAGTATATTTATAGATCGAAATTGAACTCTCTTGTACTGGACTTGTTGTGACTTTGAGGAAGTATGTTTATGTGTTCGAGACCTGTGACTCGTGGCATTCCTCAATTTTATTGGAAATTTTCTTTAATTAATGGATAATAATTCCTTGTGATTGAAGTTTGATTTTGTGGTGTTCAAACATGTGTAAACTCTTTGAAATCGTTTAATATTTATATGTTACTCTAGGCATTATTAAATATTAGATACATGTTATAAGATAATGTTTGGTGTAGGCTTCATGCTTCTTTCTCTAATTGTTCAGATGCATTTGACACCGAAAAATTGTTGCGTGTGGTGGAGAAATTGAAGCAGGGGCAAGCAGTAGATATTCCAAAATACGATTTTAAGAGTTACAAAAATGACTTATTCCCGCTTCGAAGGGTAAATCTCCAAAGCATGATTTTATTTTGTTTCATTTTATTGCATACATCATCCACTTTCTAAAGAACAAATCAACTTATGCTCCACACAAATCTTAATAAACTTTTGACCTCCCTTGTCTTTTTGCACACTTTCTTTCTTCCAATTGAATACCCTATCTGAAAATATCTAAAGGGAAGAAAGAGAGATTGGATTCCAACGATACAGAAAACACATACTTTTCTTGATAGACAACCAGATATATAAGTGGAGAAAAGTTGTAGCTTTCTTTGTCCAGAATCTCCCATTATTGCCAATTCATCACCTTTATGTAAATTATTTGGTAGGTCAATCCGTCAGATGTTATAATTTTGGAAGGCATACTCATCTTTCACGATCCACGTGTCCGAGGTCTGATGAATATGAAGATATTTGTTGATACAGGTTCTTTCATCTCCTTTCTTTAATGTTTCTTTATTGCTGTTGTGGCATGAGTAGTGCCCTCTCATTGACATGTGACCATGATGTACAAGAGAGAAGATCAGCGTATTGTCCTGGTAGTTATCTCATATAGTAGTCTTTCTACTTGGGTATTTTTCCTTTTAACATTTCTCCTCTGTTGATTGAAAAGATCTGATGTTTTTTCCTCTAATAAATTAAAACCAAATTTTGAAGTATAAATTTACAAATATGAAGCTAGTCTAATATGATTTCTTAAAAGTGCACTTTCCAGAGATTAGAGCACTGTTGTACTTGCATGAATATCCATGCATGTATAAGTGGTGCAAGGTCTTCATTTAAACAGAAATCATGAAAGACAACTGCAATTTCACTCGAAACTCTTTTAGTGACTGCTTCACTTAAAAAAAAATATATAATGGTTTTTGTTGTGTTTCATTTTTTATATCGTTTCCTTACAACTGTTGATTTCAGCTCCCTTTAAAATTGGTGTCTCTTAGTTCTTGATTCACGAGCATATAGCCTCTATATGTTGAATCCTTCCGTGTCTACTGGACAGTGCTTTTATGTTGGGTCTTCTATTTGTGTGGTTTCATCATCTTAAATTTTCAGTGCAGATGCTGATGTACGTCTTGCAAGGAGAATAAGACGTGACACAGCTGAAAAGGGAAGAGATATTGGTATGGTGCTTGATCAGGTTAGGAACACTTTTAGGTTGCTTGAAAAAAATTGGAACCTTTCACCCATATTTGACAAAGCATTTCTTCATCTTTTTACTCTTCCAACTTCCAACAAATTGCATTTTGTTTACAATGAAGATCAGTGACTTGATGACCAAGTTTCTTTTTCCGTGCTTGCTTTCTCAGTTCATATCTGTGAAGCTTCCAATCTAAGTTTCTGAATTTTCCCTTTTGATAATAAGCTCAATAGAAGCCATTTTTCTTAAACTGATGATTCAACTTCCATCTTAACTTAATTGCCTTTTCAAAACTGACTGTTCAAACTTCAAACTCTATTAAGTTTCTGAATTGCATTTTTGAAGCTAACTACCATCTGAAATTTAGCATAATTTTTATGCTTAAGTGTTTTGTTTTCACGAATAATTTGAATTTAATCTTGATGCAGTACTCTAAGTTTGTGAAAGCTGCTTTTGATGACTTTATTCTTCCTACAAAGAAGTATGCTGATGTTATCATTCCCAGAGGTGGAGACAATCATGTCGCTATCGATTTGATTGTGCAACATATTCGGACAAAACTTGGTCAACATGATCTCTGTAAAATATATCCTAACTTATATGTCATTCAATCAACTTTCCAGGTACCATTTTTGTCTTCTGAAGTTGAGATATCTTGTCCCTTTTTAGCTGTTTCTCTTTTTCTCCAAATTGCCTCAACTTTGTTCAAGATCCATCCCCCATGTGCTCCTAAAGATTGGTATTTTTTTTTTCATTCAGATACGTGGCATGCATACACTTATACGAGATGCTAATACGACTAAACATGATTTTGTATTTTATGCTGATAGATTGATACGACTGGTAAGTACATTGCTGCACAGTTCATTGCTTTACTGGTTATCCTATCTTTCTCAACCAGTCAGGGAAAGACGATCTTCCTTTAGCTTATCAACTAGATTCATTTTACTTGAATCAGGTTGTTGAACATGGTTTAGGACATCTTCCATTTACGGAAAAGCAGGTGTTGACTCCAACCGGTGAGCTGCTACTGCAATTGGGCATTATTCATGCCCTTGTATTTAGAAGTCTTGTTCAGAGGGCTCCGAAGTAGCTTCTTTGACTATAGTTTATATATCAAGTTTGTTGTCATTAGGTCAAAAGATCAAGCTTAATGGTGATCTCTTGAGTGGGAACTACTTCAATGAACGGAAATAAATTCTTAATGAAATATATTTCTTCTGAGTGCAGGATCTGTTTACAGCGGTGTTGATTTTTGTAAGAGGTTATGTGGTGTTTCCGTAATTAGAAGGTAAAAGTTTGTAATTTGTAATTGGCATTTCCCTTGCTTTTCTTGTATGGTAGTAATAATTGCTTCGGAGGATTTAAGGACTTTCTGATCTTTGTAACGGTGTGTGCATGTGCTTACATAAAAAACCTCGTGTTGATGCATGTAGTTTGGTACTCTTCATTAGCATTGACTGATCGATTGTATGGTTGATCATGTCCTTAATGCCTATGTTGTTCACTTATTCTATTGGCATTCTTTTGTTCCAAATTGGGCTTGTTTAGTAGATCGAATGTAATGGTCTGGGCATGTGTGAGGCTCCAATGTATATGTTTAAAACTGTCACATGGAGCATCATTTTAGTGATTAAAACTGAAGATAAACAATGAGAGTCTCTCATCTCAGTAACATATTCAACATGAGGAAACTTCGTTTGCATTTTTTAGGATAAATACTTGTTACGTGTCTGCATGAAGGTTTATGATGCTAAGAGTGTCTTCATAAAGGACTATATTGATGGGAATTTCATTTTCTTCAAGCGTGGCAAATATATAGCCCTGAAAATGTAGAAGGTTTGCAGTTTAGTTGATGCTCAAATTTACCTTTTAATCAGATGAACTAAAATGTTAAATTGTTGTTACTCATCATGAATTGGCTGGCTCATAATATTGTCAAATGCATCCAGGACAATCACCTAATTATCATCCGGTCTTCTAGTAGAGAATCAATTTATAACAAGTGCTTGTTTCTTTGTGTTTTCTGCCTTCACCAAAGTGTGATTGAATTTCTGTATTCTGTTTGTTAACCATAATTTTTTTCGAATTATGCACAGTGGAGAGAGCATGGAGAATGCCCTGCGAGCATGTTGTAAAGGTATCAAGATTGGCAAGATCCTGATCCATCGAGAGGGTGACAATGGTCAGCAGGTTAGCAATTTCCAGGGTCGTCCTGAGTCATTATAAGTTCTGCCCTCCTGAGTCATTATACTGGCTTTTGCACTCTTTATTTTTGTTTTGATGCATTTCGTTAATACTGATGCAGCTGATCTATGAGAAACTTCCACTAGATATTGCAGAAAGACATGTCCTGCTGTTGGATCCGATCCTTGGAACAGGTTAGTCTTTTTAAGAACACCTTGTATATCAGATAACCGATCAGAGTTTCATGCACACAACCATGGTTCATCTACATAATCAAGAATATTATGATAATATCTTAACAAAAGATCGCGTGAGCAAAGCATATTACGTGTCTGTACGCAGGGAATTCAGCTGTTCAAGCTATTTCGTTACTGCTGAAGAAAGGCGTCCCAGAGTCCAACATTTTATTCCTCAATCTCATTTCTGTAAGTTTGCTGAGTTATCCCGCTTACGATTTGCATTTCTTCTAAGCCAACTTTCTGCAACTATTATTTCTTGTAAGTGTGAAATTCGTGAACTACACTACTTGCAACGGAGTTCTCGAATAACAAGTGTTTTTGTTTTTTCAAAACTATAGGCACCTCAAGGAGTACATGTGGTCTGTAAGCGATTTCCAAGAATTAAGATTGTGACATCTGAGATTGAAGTTGGTTTGAATGACGATTTTCGTGTTGTTCCTGGGATGGGTGAGTTTGGTGATCGATATTTTGGCACAGACGAAGACTGAACGAAGAGTCGTGGCCCCTCCATACCCAGCGATCGCATGAGAGATGCAGCTGCATTCTATTCCAATTCAATTTTTCCAAAATGATCTTTTAAAAGAAAGAGAATCAGATGAGCAATGATGGAAAGACTTAATGTAACGGATAACTGGACTGGACATTTTAAAGCATTTTTGAGTACACAAGTCTTATAAACATGATTTCTTTTTGCACTTTACACCATCGAGTCAATAAGGTAACAGAAAATGAGAGAATATAAGACCAAAAGTTGTGGCGGAGTGGTAAGTATCTCCCTATTTTTAACAAGAAAGTCTACGTTTTCGGGTTTGAACTTGGAAATAGAATCTCCCACAAAAAAGCAGCTCGAGACATAATATCGAATTTAATTGAGCCTAAGTATCGAACATTGAGCGGAAACTCAGCTTAAATTTGGCAATCTTTCGAGAACCATCCACATTAAATGTGAGAAAGAAACAAAATATTAGAGATGAGGCAGAGACTAACTTGCCTCACACAATAAGGATAGAATTGAAGAATGGGAAAGGGGATGTTTGGCAAGTGAAATATGTAGTTCACTCATTTTACTAAAGCATTATGATAATCTTTGTAGGGCTAATTTGTTGACACGTGTCAGGAATTAGATCATCATATTAGGAATATCCCCTCCAACTCATGTTATTATATTTTATATAAGATATGGTTTCTAGCTTTTTGGGTTCTCGTCTGTTTTCAGTTGGCTTCTTCCTTAGCTTTATCCAAAAGCATTATCCACCATGTCTGCCTTTGTTGGAAAATATGCTGGTAACTTCTCTCTCTCTCTCTCTCTTACCTTTTTTCCCATGCAACAATGTAATTTAAGCACTACATAAGTGAAAGGCCTCTTACCTTTTTTCCCATGCAACAATGTAATTTAAGCACTACATAAGTGAAAGGCATAACACATGCCCTTCAACTTGGCCTCAGATCGCATCTATGACCTCCAACTTTGGATTTGCACATATAGACACTTAGACTTATTTAAAGTTGAACAAGTAGACACGTGCGCCCTATATATGGCATAATACACGCGAGATGCCACATAGGACGTACGTGTCTACTTATTCAACTTTATACAAGTTTGAGTGCCTACTTGTGCACACGCAAAGTTGGAGAGCATAGATGCAAGTTGAAGCTGAGTTAAAGGGCATGTTTACGTATTATCCCTAAGAGAAATAACATATAGCTAGCCTAGCATGCAAAACATGTAGTTCTGACGTACGTAATATTATATAGTTTTCATTGTGTATATATGCAATTATACAATAAAGTAGATTGGAATGCATGAAATATTGTCATGCAAGTTTAGTTAGCATGGTACCTAAGTCCTAAAATGTAACATCTACACTTTTGTTTCAGCTTGCCAATTTATGGCACAGTATAAGTAGAATTACTAATAATGAAGTTATTTTAGTCGTTTCATATTGTAGTTTTTTCCTTTTGAGAAAGGTTTTCTGTGTTAAAATCTTAACCATCCTTGTTTCTTGGGATAAGCATCAAGTAGCCCTCTGAGCTATAGCCAGAGTTGCTACGACACACTCCAACTTCACAAGGTTCTATTACCCCCGAACTCAATTTTTTCACCCTTTTGTGCTGACGTGACATCTTTATTACATAATATGAGGCCCACATCAAAGTTGGCACGTCAGCCAAAAAGGATGACAAAAATACGTTAAAATTGTGTCGTAGCAAATTTGGTCATAGTTCGGGGGTACTAGATGCTTTATTCTTGTTGTCATCACATTTTTGTATATACCTACCAATTATCGCAAATATTATTTCTGTGTGCTATTTATTTCCTACAATAGTTGCTCTCATACATTATAATTATGGGATAAATGCAGAGGAACTTATCAAGAATGCCAAGTACATAGCAACACCAGGCAAGGGAATTTTGGCTGCAGATGAAAGTACTGGCACTATTGGAAAACGTTTATCGAGCATTAATGTTGAAAACATTGAAGCCAATCGTCAAGCTCTACGTCAACTTCTTTTCACTTCACCAAATGCTCTCACTTACCTATCTGGTGTTATTCTCTTTGAAGAAACACTTTACCAAAAGACTTCTGATGGAAAGCCATTTGTTGAACTTCTTCAAGAAAAAAAAGTTGTTCCTGGGATTAAGGTGGACAAGGGCATTGTCGAATTGGCTGGGACCAATGGCGAGACGACAACTCAAGGGTTTGACTCGTTGGGTGCACGTTGTGCAGAGTACTACAAGGCAGGTGTGTGTCTAATTGTGTGACCATCTCATTTTAATATTTATGCGAGAGTTTACTCTATTTTGTGTGTTGAAATTGTGTGACCTTATTTTAAAGTTTTACGTGAGAGCTAGCTTGGTTATACTATATTTCAAGATGCCTTTCACGTGCATGGGAGTCTGATTCTTTTTCATGGGGTCAAACTGCTGATAATGTGTGTTGAATTGTGTGACCATCTCATTTTATTTTATGTGAGAGCTTACTTAGTTATGCTATATTTCAACACGCCCTTTCACGTGCATGTGGAAGGGATCTTTACACAAGTAGTTTACTGAATTTACTGTTTACATTTCATAGCCAGTATGCATAGATTATACATGATTATATGCATATATTATACATCTGACGGCTATTTTTAGTTTAAGTGATTGAATGACGACTATTTAGATTGATTCTTCCTTTTTATGCATCAAACTCGTTTGGTTGGGAACAACTTATCGCAGGAATATGATGCATGGTTAACTAATGCCGTGACTACTTAGTGGTTATTAGATGTTTTGGTTCACTGGACTAAAAATGAGATATACGAGGTATATATGGAACAAAAGGTTGATTTAAGGCACTGGATAAATTGAGCAAAATTTTTATTTTAAATTTTAACCTTTTTCTTCCATTAAAGAATCGAGAAAAACTTTAGAGGAGGAATGAGTAATTTTGTTTGTTTTATCCCGGTATCTAGATTCTTGGTGGCGGTAAGATCTGAACTCAAAAGTTCTTGCATGTTTTGATGTCATGTTGAATTGTGTGATCGTCTTATCTAATATTGTAAGTTTGTAACCTATTAGAGATAGCAGACGTTTAATTATTTAATTATATGATGTCTCGACAAGGTGCTCGCTTTGCCAAGTGGAGAGCTGTCTTGAAAATTGGGCCGACTGAGCCTTCGGAACTGTCCATTCAGCAAAATGCTCAGGGCCTAGCTCGTTATGCAATAATTTGCCAAGAAAATGGACTTGTGCCAATTGTGGAACCAGAAATTCTCACTGATGGAAATCATGATATCGCGAAATGTGCTGCTGCTACTGAAACTGTTCTTGCTGCTGTTTATAAGGCTCTCAACGACCATCATGTTCTTCTTGAAGGAACACTTTTGAAGCCCAACATGGTCACCCCTGGTTCTGATAGCGCAAAGGTAAGTAATTGATAAGAATTTAAGTTACATACACTAAGAGCGTAAAAGTTTTTTATACTATCACTGTAACCTGTTGTAGCCTATGTTGCTTGGATTCTTCAAAAACGTTGTTGCACCCGACACACACCTTCAAAAATGTTGTTTCACCCCTGACAACATTTTTGAAGAGTTTGAGCAACATAGGTTATAACATATTATCTATTTCATTTTTAGGTTATTTATCTCACTTGTTATGAGCAATTACATGTAGCTCTTTGTTAGATGACGTGATGGCGTAAGAAACTGTGTATCGAAGTTAAGCCACATTTATAGTGGTGCTACTTGCATTGTTACATGTCTTTTTTTTTCTTTTTAGCAGAATAGGTAGATAGTATGGTCAAATTGAACTCATGAAAATGTAACTCATCTAACCCGTCCAAGTTTATACTAGTTGGATCGAGTGTATATTCACGTGTGGTTAATTTGGATATACTTCTATCCTATCTAAAAGTTAGAACCAATTTGGGGGCCTATATATCGAGTTAATAGTATTATTTATTAGAAAACTTATCCAAAAAGTGAGAAAAATGAAATAATTTTATTTGAGTTTGGTTTGTTGTCATGATAAACAAAAGAAAGCGTTTTTCTAAGTTTGATTTGATTAAAAAAAAGGCAGCCCGGTGCACAAAGCATCCCACGTTCACATAGGGTCCGAGGAAGGGCCTCACCTTAAAGGGAGTGTAATGTAGGCAGCAGCCTAGACATGTTAAAGTTATATTAACCTGGTCATCGTTGTTGATCCACACATCTGACTGACACCGTCATCGTTTGTTATCTTAGGTTGCAGCAGAAGTAATAGCAGAGTACACGGTTACAGCATTGCGCCGGACCGTGCCACCAGCAGTGCCGGGGATAGTGTTCTTATCAGGAGGACAAAGCGAGGAAGAGGCAACAGTGAACTTAAATGCAATGAACAAATTGGAAGTGGTTAAGCCATGGACACTGTCATTCTCATTCGGTAGAGCATTGCAGCAAAGTACCCTCAAGACTTGGGGTGGAAAAAAAGAAAATGTTGGCAAAGCTCAACAGGCATTTTTGGTAAGGTGCAAGGCTAATTCTGATGCAACACTTGGAAAGTATACTGGTGGAAGTGCAAGTGGTGCTGCTTCTGAGAGTCTGTTTGTATCTGATTACAAATATTAGGTGGGGCAAAAGTTGGAGTTGATGATGATAACATGCTATATGCTATTGTCTCTATATGTTGATCTGATAACTTCTTTCTGTTAAAGTTGAGTCTTTCCAATTCACATCTTTCGGTTAGTCACTCTTGTAAATTACTGTTCAAAGTTTATATTTACTTAACCGAGAAAATAAAGAAAAAAAGAAGCTATATATATCCCATTTTCACTTTCTTTATGCTTTGTTGTGGTTACAATTGTTTTATGTTTTCTCAATACACTTTTGTTATTGAACTTCATAGTGAATATATGAGAATCATTTAATCCTATCAGTTCATCGATGGTTCGGCAGGTATGATGATCCTGCATGTATTTCGTGTATATCTCACACACGGAATTAAAGATTCATCTTTTCTGCATATTTGCTCCGCGCTGTCCATAGTACTCATGGAACTGTTGTTCCCATTTCTGCTAGTGTGGCTGCTTATCTGAGGTACATTGTTCTTTATAGCTAATCTTTAATATAGTAGTAACTTTCAAAGGCTTATACGACGTGTTTTTGTCATCCAATTTCAGTTACTACTACGTTGAAAATTTGCTTTTGGACATAATATTCCACTTCTTCTGTATACCATTATAGATACTGCAGCTTCTGTTATATATGCAGACTGCATCAACTTTGGCTATATATTTGTACTGATCATTCCCCTGCAAGTCTTGTTTGCGGCAAGGTTCGAAGACCATTTCCCGATATGAGCGTGTCATCCTTGCGCAGGAGTCATGCTAATCTTCTTTGTATCGTTCCAATTTTATTCCATGTCCATGAAGGGACAGGCAAGGTCCAAGAGATTTGTGAATAAATGGAAAGGAGTAAAAGAAAAAGTGACTTGTGTATCTACTTAGATGTTTCCTGTATATTCTACTTTGCTATCTCAGCTACTTTTGAACCACCAGAAATGATTTAATATACTCCATTGTTAGCTGGCTGCCAATATATAGCATATTAAGAGCAATCTATTAAAGAGATATCAATAAAAGTGCCTCATACTGTGTTGCGTGGACTCTTCAAAAATGCCGAGAGGTGCCCGTCAGATCCTCCAAAAACTAGTGCATATTTTGAGTATCCGACATAGGGATGTCATGGCTTTAAAAATATTGAACTAGAATCCCAATTACCAACTCGATAAACCCCTTCGGAAAATGGCTAGGTAATTTCTTCCCATATGTTTAAGTCTTGATGGATAAAACTGCCCGGCACATGTATTGTCAAGAGGTAGTAGGTACTCGGTACTCGAACACCACTCTTTCCAACTTGACAAAACCCTTCTGTGGGGTTGGGAAAGTAGGGGGTGGGTGGGAAGTTTAATGCGGAAAAATTAATGGAAAAGAACAAAACAAGAAAAGAAAAAGGAACTATTGTCTAAATTGATCACAGCCTTTTGCCTTTCAATTATTGAACTATACTGTAGGAAACTTCTAGTACTAAAACAACTAAGTTTTCTCTAATCTTGAGCATAGAAAAATGAGAATTCATATAGCCGATCTCAACTTGTTTGCCGTTGAGAGACAGTAGTTTTTGTACTGTTATTAGGGACATCATAGAAAGGAATATGGAAAATCAAATCAACTCGGCTGTACTAAAGTATCAAATATACAGAAGTTCTTCACCTCTTTGTTCTACAACTATGTGTGATAAGAGCACCTGCTGGTGGACTTGTCATCTCTAACTGACATCTCCCATGTAACCAATAAGAGTAATGAATTAGGCCAATATTAACTCTGACCTTAAAAGTTCCTCTGATGTTGTACACAACTCTGTTGCTAAGTACCTGTTTTTGTAGCTTGAAAGCTGAAATTGGTGGCAAATAAACCAAGCTAGATATCATGTGAACTTGTACTATCCGTGTTTCGCGTTGCCTCTGAGTGAAAGGTTGAAGAACTTGTGTTGCTATTAGGCTATCTGAGAAAAACAGTTCAATAGCTAAATGCTCAAATCTCACATCAAGTTTCTTGTTTGGATTAGTGAAATTTGCTATGAATGTGAAGTCACCATTCATATACTTAGGTGAGTCTAAGTATATGACACTTAAGCTAGCATTAGATGTATCAAACACTGGATTTCTTGGTTTGATAGATAGGAAAATGACTAGTGTGCCAATACCAAATGATATCAAGAGTAGGCTAAACAGCATGCATAGTATTGCAGCACACCACACTGCAGGATTAGTCCGTCTACGTTGCCGTGGCACAACATACTGTACTACTGGTTTGTTCTTGATTATTTCACATGACACTTCTGGTGTCAAAGGTTGATTGAGGGCTTGTTTTGACATGATGATTTGGCTCATAGGCGATGGCGATGGCATGCCACGTTTATGAGACGATGATGGTGGTGGTCGTGGTGATGGTGTTACTGGAAACATACTAGGTGAATTATATTCAGGAGAGAAGAAACTCAAGCTCTCTGAGGAAGTCATGGCTAATGAATTATGAAAGGAAAGATGAAGAAATGAATGTTGGATCTATTTATTTTAAGATAATAATGGAGTTTGGAATTGGATTAAGGAAAGTAAAAGGGAAAGAAGCTTTTGTTTGTTTTTAATATATATATATATATATAGTAGTATTTTGATAAAGGTAATGGGAGTAGGAACTAAAGTTGGGACATATAGATGTTTTGATTTGAATTGTGTGTTGCTTTTTTCATAGTTGAATCACTGTATTTATTCATAAAAACACTAAAGCAAAATGGCCCACACAGGGCTCTATAACTTTTGTTTGGATTTTGTCTTTTCAAATAATATCAGTTAGACTGCATGCACCTCGATTATTTCCGTGTATCACAATTATTAGTATTTTAAGTAGTAATTCTAAAATTTTGAAACTCATAAAGTTGAGATGTTAACTCCGCGCCTTTTGCTGCTAATACCTTCAAACTTTTGTTTTGGTGGGCCTTAGTGGCACTTTAAGCTTTTTTTTCTTGAAATTTTACAACTTATATGTACAACATTGACCTGTCAAATGGACAATAGTTGGATTTTAATGGAACAAAATGCCTTTTTTCATCTGATATATGTATACTTACACACTAAGAAAAGAAAGTCAAAAAGTCATGTGGTTAAGAAAAAAATCAGTAGTCTTACATATGATTTACTAAAGATAAAATTGTTGTTAAGTGGCTCCTTTTATAGTTTCTAAAAGGTGTATATGTAGCGTATATAGAAAATCATATGATATTACATAAGTCATAAATTACTTTTCGTACATATACATTAATACGGCCTTGCTTATACGGACCAATAATTCTTTCAAAGAATTTCTTTGTTTAGCGACCAATAAATTAGAATGATGAGATAGAACAGTACCAAAAAGGCTAAGTTAATTTCGTTTGAGGGATGAAAGATAACTAATTTCAGAATTAATTTTAGGATGGTTAGGGATAAATTGCAGAATAACATGTCCCGAAATTCGTAATGTTATTTTTATTCCGGAATATCCAACTTGAATTAATTCCGCATGAATTGACATTAAATTTTGCTAACATATTTTGAAATAAGCAGAATCAACCACATTAGCAAACACATTATGAAACCACAACTGTACAGCTAATAAACTTAAAGCAATAAAATGTTGTAGCATGACACCCCATGCAGGCCAATTCTAATACTAAATAAGTAATGTTGGAGAGAGAGATCAAACTTTCTGTATAAACGAATACTTGTTGAAAACCGCGATATTCAGTGAACAATTCATATGCTCCTTTGGATGTCCTAAATCTGCCATGAAAAACTCCGTAGAGTAGCACTTCACCCTCCGCAAACATATATTTTGGTATGGTAAATAATGGCTTGGCGTAGAATAGATGAGGCCCTCGTATGGTAAATAATTGAGTCCAAGTTTCGTTGACACCATATTCTTTCATTACCCATAACTTAAAAGTTTCCGTCTCCCCATCGTCTTGGCAAGTAGAATGAACACAAAGCATTTCATCTAACGCCGAAACAACACACCTGAAATCGTAACGCCGATGTTTGAGAATATTGCAAATTCCCTCTGGCAATGATATCTCTCCGTGCGTCTCATTTGATATATTAAATGAAGTCACAAAATACTTTGATGAATAATTATCCCCTCTGACGATCCAATGAAATGCACCATGAACAAATGCCAACCCAAAAGTTTGATTCTGAATGCCACGGCCTGCAGGATGGTTATCGATATTTTTCCAAGAACCACTCTTTAGTGCAAGGATTCTATTGGGTGGTCTGGCAGTACTAGCAAAGACGTCGTCGCGCCAAACCATAAGAATCTTATAGTCATCACTAATCGCGTCATATCCCAATCCATAAGTACTGGTACGGCCTGTTGTGTGAGAAAATTCATGATTAGGAAGTCGTACTGATTCATTTGTGGATGGATTCCACAGTAAATAGCAACCAGAATGACACTGGAGAAGAGACAAACCATCGCAACAACATAATATTACATAACGTTTATGGTTTGATGGGCAACCAAGCTTTTGTAATGGTTGAGCAGATGATGAAGATGATAAACAACAACTGTAATTAGAGTAACTGTAATCCCAATGACCAATACCAACATCAACCACCATTCGGCTAACGAGAATTTTTTTATTATTCTTTGCATGATTGCGATGCTTCCCCTTAAAGTATTCATCTGAGATTAATGCCTTCCACGATTTCGAAACACATTTGAATCGAACAAGAGACTTAACAGGTAACCTGATGAGGACGTCCACAAGTATTTCCTCAGGGAAGTAGATTATTTCCAACTCCTTTTTTGATGAAGTTGGTCCAATAGAAAAGCAGTCAAAACGAAGTAGTGATTTGAAAATTCGTTTAACCATTAGGGCTTCCCCTTTTCTCTATTTGCATTGATTATTAGACTTGAGAGTTGAGGGTTTGGTGTTATGTCAACCAAGTATTAGGTGCTTTTATAGTAGACATTAACTAATATACACAGTCGTTGGAATGAGTATTTTACATAATATATAAGGACTCTTTTAAGACTTATAAGAGGTAAGATTTTCATTTTTTTTTTTTTTTTTTTGTAATATTCAAATATAAATAAGGTAATAGTAGGATAAGGTAATTCGGACTCTAAATTATTTTCTACCAAAAATAGGAGGGATTTGAGTATGTCTGTGACAACTTATGGGTATATATATATATATATATATATATTACCGAACATGGTTAGAGAGAAACTTTTACAATGTGGAATCAGACATCCACAGAAGAAAATTTATTCTATAAAACTGTCAATTGCTTCAAAAACCCTAAATCAGGTTTGTTTAATTAACCAAACTAAAATTAATCAAAACAATTGGACACTTCTAGCTAGAGGATTTTAGTTAATTAGTTCTTCTTTGAGCATGGTTGTAAATTGCATATTATGATGCCATTTTTTTATGCTTTGAGATTGTTTTCAAAAGTAATCATAATAATAATAATAATATATCTATATAATATATTAAAAGTGTGAAGACGTTTAAAAGAGTGATTTGAACTTTTTACCCTTCATTAAAAAATTCTATAGTAGATAAATTCGTCTTTTCACTATTTTTTTCAATTAATAATTACTTAAATATTAATTGTTTACTATTTTATTTTTTAAATATTACGTGAAGATTCTTTGCTAAATCTTTTTATTTAGGATATTAAAGTTCAAACCTAATTAGAATTCTATACTATTTCCTTTTTTGTAGCACCTCCTTAAATTTTTTCCTTTTATTTAGGTCATTAAAGTGAATTAAATTTGTAACTTTTAAATCATAATAAATAAAAGTCCGTCTAGGTTAGAAATCATATCTATAAAAAATCTAATAATATAAAACATATGTTTATTAGCGGTGATTTGACACCGAAAAGTACTAGAAAAAAATCTCTCGCTTGATAAGAAATTTATATTTATATTTATAATTTATATTAAAAGTGTGAAGACCCTTAGAAAGTGATTCAAACTTTTTGCCCTTTATTAAAAATAAACCGTATACGTCTTAGCATGTGGTGTATATATACTTATATAGCAATACCATATGATTTTTCGACGCCCCTTCACGTGGCTCCGACACTGTGTGAATTTAACAACTTAATATCAGCTATTGTAAGCCTGAAAATTTGCATACCTTGTATCGTCGATATGAAATAGCATTAATATTGGCAAGCACATTTTGAAATAAGCAAAGCCAACAACATTAGCAAACAAATTATGAAACCACAACTGGCCAGCTAATAAACTTATAACTATAAAATGTTGGGAGAGAAGAAGAAGAAGCTAATACTAAATAACTAACTTTGAAGAGATCAAACTTTCCGTATAAACGAATCCTTGTAGAAAGGCAGGATATGCAGTGAACAATTCACATGGTCCTTTGGATGTCCTAAACTCACGATTCATATCAATGTGTAGGTAGTAGAGTAACACGTCACCATCCGCAAACATATATTTCGGTATGGCAAAAGATAAAAAAAAAAGCGAGTCTCTCGTATACTAAACAATACATTCCTCGACACCATAATCTTTCATTACTCATAAAGTATTCATTCAAATTTTATTTGGCAAAAAGAAGTCCAAGTTTATATATCACATGCACCTTTTAGTTTGAGGGTTTTGCTCAAAAATATTTCAATATAATACTTTAATTTTAATTTGATGAAAAGAAAACGAAGTTTATATATGCTCTTTTTCAATGCGAGTATTTATCTATAAATTTTTTATTATGACTCTTCAAACTTTAATTTTTGACTAAAAGGTAGTCGATATTAATATCACATGATCCTTTTAATTGAGGGCTTTGAACAAAATATTTCAATATAACTTTTGATTTTGATGAAAAGAAGACTAAGTTAATATCATATGTTCTTTTTCAATCCGAGTATTAGCAATCAATATTTGATTATAACTCTTCAAATTTTAATTTGACCAAAAAAAAAAAAGTCGAAATTATTATCTATAGCAGGGGCTGGCTCAAGCACTTCGGAGGTCTTAGACGAAAATCGAACGGAGGCCTTAAATTTTTAAGAAAATATAAATATATATTTTCTTATAAAGTCTATATTTTAGATATTTTGAAGTGCAAAGTTGTTAATATTTTTTATAGTCTTTTGTTTTAATAATTTTTTTGGTTAATATAACTAATGCATTTAATCTTTCACATAGTACTTTAAAGTTTAAATACATTAAGTTTCTAATAATTCTTTACTTTTATATAAGAAGTTTATTTTTTCTACGAATAGTACTTAATAATTTTTTTTTCTTTTATAAAAAATCTATAACCTATCATTGAGAAAAAAAATGAGGCACTCAAATTTGGACGCGGTGATTGTCTATTTTTTAACTTTGTAGAGCCGACTAAGGGTGTCAAACGAGCCGGACTGACACGGCCCGGCCCGGCCCTATTAGCTAACCCGGCCCGGTTTGACCCGGCCCGGTAAGCCCTAGGGCTTAAGGGTTCCGGATCCGGGCCGGTTTTTTTTGTTAAAATGGGCCTGGACCAAGCCCGGTCCAGGCCCGCCGGTTAACCGGCCCGGCCCGGAATATAAAAAAAAAAAAAAAAAATTGATTTTGGGCCAACTAGCCGTTGGCCCAACGGCTATATAGCCGTTTTTGGGTCCAAATGGCTAGTTTGGGCCCATTTAATTAAAAGAAAAAAAAAACTTTAAAAAATATTTTTTAATCCCCAAAAAAAATCTATAAATACCCTACAACTTCAAATCATTTTTCACACAATTTTTCACTCTCTCAAATCTCATTCTCTCTCAAAACTCAATTCTCAATTCTCTAATATTCAATATATTTAATTTCTTAAAGTGTTCACTTTAATTTTTTAATTTTCGTTTACAAAGTACGAGCGGAAGTTTCTAAAGTCACAATCTTCAGATACTTCCAAAATTTGGTATTGTCGTTCCATCTCTTACGTTTAATTTTTATTTATTGTATTAATTGTTTAATATTTAATTTTATTATATTTGTGTATTTTGAATATTTTTAGTTTAATTTAATTTATATTATGGATAAATTAAAAAACCTCGCTGCTAAAGGTGTTAAAATTTTTTGTCCCGGAAGCGGTAGTGGTAGTAAAAAGCGAATTACTAGCGGTAGAGGTAGTTCAAGTAATAGATATACTCGTGTGCCTTCGCCTTCGGTACCGCTTGGTACACCTTTTGAGGAAGAAAGTGTAATTGTTTATACTTTATATATTTTTTTAAAAATATATATTGTATATTGGAGTGTATATAGTGTATATTGGATTTTTTATTTATTTTTTAAACGGGTTTGACCGGGTCTTGGTGGGTTTGACCGGATTGGGTTTAGTGGGCCGAGTCCGGGTGGGTTTTAATTTTTTTACTGTTTGGCCCGGCCCGATCCGGCTCGGTTAACGCCAAATCCGGCCCAAAACCGACCCGAAACCCGGGTAAAATGGGAGGGCCGGTTCCGGGTTGGCCCGGCCCGGCCCGTTAGACACCCCTAGAGCCGACCTTGATCTATAGAAGCAAAAATCCCTCAATAAAAAATTCTAACGAACCACAAAAATCAATTAAATATTTTAATTCCATAAAATCACATCAAAATAATTGAAACTTTTCATACATATGTTTTCCTTACAAGAGAAGCTAAGGACTAAAAGGACACAATCATTGCAAAAAAAATCCATAATCCCCATTTTACCCCTCGTATACCACAACAAATAATCCCCAATTAAAATATTATTTCCTTTGTTCATTTTTATTTGTCACGTTTCACTTTATAAAAGACAGTTAAATTCTCAATTTACCCCTTGATACCACAACAAACAATCCCCAATTAAAACGTTATTTGCTTCATTTATTTTTACTTTTCACATTTTACTTTACAAAAAACAGTTCAATTCCCAATTTACCCCACTATACCACAACAAACAATCCTCAATTAAAATGTTATTTCCTTTGTTCATTTTTACTTATCACATTTTACTTTATAAAAGACATTTAAAGTCCCAATTTACCTCTAGATACCACAATAAGCGATCCACAATTAAAATGTTAATCCTTTCGTTTATTTTTACTTTGTCACTGTTTGCTTTACAAAAAGACATTTAAATTTTAAATATCTAAAACTATACAAAAAAATGTTACAAGTTACAATCTTTCTCATATTAACACGATAAAAAAAATACAATCTTAAGAATTTGCTCAAAATTTATAGTAAAATTTAACTCATGAAAAGTGAAACGCGAAAAAAAAAAAAAAAAAGAGAGAATAAATCATAGTGTCAATTCCGTAATTCCATTCAATTCCAAGCCTTATTCCACAAATTTAAATTTTCTTTTCCTTTTTTGGTACATAAAAAGAGTAGTAGTACAATCAAGAAAGCAAAAAAACAAAAAAGAAAAAGTGTGCAGCAATGGCGGAAACAGTAGAAGAAGAAAACCCAATAGTAATAAATGAAGAAGACGAAGGAGATGAAGAGAAAATAATACAACATTATTCTTCATTTCATCAAATACTTTTAGTTGGTGATGGAGATTTCTCATTTTCTCTTTGTTTAGCCAACTCTTTTGGTTCTGCTTCCAACATTGTTGCATCGTCTCTTCAATCTTATGGTAACTTTTTTTGCTCTTTTAACTTTCTGGGGTGCTTTTATTTTGCTTACTCTACAATGGTTTTTTCGCAAATTTGAAATTTTGTTGTTTTACTTTTTGCTCGAAAGTCAAAATTGTCCAAGAATGGGAAATTGAACTTAGAAAAGTTGAAATGCACCCATTTTTGCATGATTTTACTGTATTTTCTTTTTGGGTTGGTTTGATTTTGCTTAATGTATAATGATTTTTTTGCAAAATAGAAAATTTTGATGTTTTACTCTTTGCTCTTGTTGATGATTTTGGTTATCAAGAATGGAAAATAGCATGATTTTACTGTACTTTCTTTCTGGGATGTTTTTATTTTGCTTAATCTGTGATGGTTGCTTTGCACAATTTGAAATTTTTGATGTTTTACTGTTTGTTATTTTTGATTATTTTGGTTTTCAAGAATGGAGAAATAGTTGAAAAGTACTGATTTTTCACGATTTTACTGTATTTTCTTTGTGGTTGCTTTTATTTTGCTTAATCTATGGTGCGATTTTGGCAAAGTTTGATATTTTGCTCTTTTTGTATATAGAGGATGTGATCAAAATGTACAAGAATGGGAAGTCGAACTTGGAAAAGTTGAAAGCTTTGGGAGGAACTGTATTGCATGGTGTGGATGCAACTGAAATGCAGCATCATCCTGATCTTAGGAATAAGAAATTTGATCGAATTATTTATAATTTTCCTCATGCAGGGTTTTATGGCTGTGAGGAGGATAATCATCTTATCCAGTATGATTCCTTCTTTTTTAATTATGTAGGTTATATTCTGCTTGTATGGTGTATGTAGTGCCTAAGGCAAATAGTTTCATTCATGTATATAGTTTTTGTGTCGAGGGTGTATTGGAAACAGCCTCTCTACCTTCTCAAGGTAGGGGTAAGGTCTGTTTACACACGAGTGGAGCCACCTTAGGCGAAGGGTGGTCCAGTGCACACCCTTCACTTGTTAAATATTTGTTATTAGCTATTACGAGTGTATGTTTAATTTGTGACCCACTGTCGTCATAGCACCCTCCCTAGATCAGAGTGTAATACACTGCATTTGTTGTTGGGGTTCATGTATATACATAGAAAAAAGATTTTTAACATGGCGAATGTAGTTTGGATGTATGTAACATTTTTCCGGAAATTGTTGAACTATATAAAAGAAATATATATTTTTTGGAACTGTTTTTGTGTTAGAGGAAGGTAGCATGTACAGGAGTAGATGGTGGAATTTGAACCTAATGATGTGTTGTCCAGCAGTTAATGAAGTCGACGAAAACTATGAAGTCCATGATTCAAACCTCTGAAGAGACAAAGGGTTTAGGTATATCCTTCTCATTTGCCAAGCCTTGGTGATCAGACTCACCTACCATGCGGTAAAATAGTCTAGTTGCATGCACATCCCATACTTGAAGAAAAGGAGTAGAGGGTGGAGGAATGAAGAGAGATAGAGGTACATTTGGGTTTTTAAATTAGTGCCTCTACTTAACACTTTTGTGACAAACAATCAGCGTGGAGTATCATACCCTTAGAAGACAATAAAAAATTCTTAAATCCAAGCAAGCAAATATTATAAAGTGGTTCCATCTACATAACTTACCAAGCACTATAGTTAGTTGGGACCATCTCTTTGTGACCAGTTTATTTTGGGTCATTCAGGCCAGTTTTGATCATACTGGGAACGGAATGGAATAAGTTCCGCATGCTGAAAGTATTGGCATTTATCCTCTAGGCTAGTTGCTTGATTGGCCTTTTTTTATCGCACTGGTTTTTGCATCTTTTCAATGTCATGTGTGCCTTTTTTTTTCCTTGGTGCAGAAGGCATAAGAATCTTGTGGGAAGTTTTTTCGGAAGTGCCAAAACAATGTTGCGGGTTGATGGTCAAATTCATGTAACCCATAAAATCAGTCTTCCATACGGCCTTTGGGATCTTGTTGGACTTGGATTAGAGAACTCCTTGATTTGTATCGAATGTGCTGATTTCAAGATTGAGAATTACCCTGGTTACAACAATAAAAGAGGATCTGGTTCAAAATGTGACGAGCCTTTTCATCTGGGTGAGTGCAATACCTTCAAGTTTCTATTTGATCCATCTCGTAAGAATGTGCCAAGAACAAAACAAAAGAAACGCTATTTACAGGCGCCGTCTCGGAGCTTTCAAAATGTTCCCAACTCCATAAGTCCTCCGATTTACTCCTACCAACAGAAACCAAGTTGGACTGACAGTAGAAATTCTCCAATTTGTGTCAATGACATGAATGTTTATCCAAGTTACGCTTCTCAGAACTTTCAGAAAGTTCCCCACTCCATAAGTCCTCCGATTTACTCCAACCATCAAGCTTATGTCAATGACACGAATGGTGGTCTTCCTAGTCATGCCGGTTTACCTGCTAGGTATGATGACCCCAGAAGTGAATTTTTCAGGATCTCTAAGCCGCACATCAGTTGTATTCAAGAAACATTTGGAAGAGTGGACGTTGATGTTGAGCTTTCTGTTCGTCGAGCTGTACATCATGGCGCTCTGATGTTCAGGGACGAGGCCAGGAGGCCTCCTGAAGATTACTTGGCAACTTTGGAAGAGTTTCGTTGTTGGCGCCGGTCAAGATTGATGAGGTTACAACAGAAGCAGCAAGATCTCGATCGAAGGGTGTTTGAACAACAGGGTATGGGTTGTTACCCATAAATGATGTGAATACTAGATATGCATATGCAAGTAGTTACTGTTGGAGAATAACCAAGAAAGCAAAGCTAGAATGTACTATGTATCAATTACATATTCTATGGTCTTTTGGTATCTTGTACAAACTTTACTCTTCGAATGGATATGCATAATATGAAGTATCAATATATAGAATGTAGTTAATATCTGATTAGCTTAGTAATGCTGTAGTTGTCTATCAGTAACATAGATAGTGATTGATATGTTTGTTTTTGAAAGTTACCAAGTTAATATTAAATGTTTCTTTTAATATCGTGAACACTAATGATCCAAAATAAACTTACACAATTTGAATACGAAAAATAACATTACAAATATTAAGTTTTTAAAATTTCTTATCTATAAAAATAAAATCCCTCAACAAAAAATTATAGTGAACCACAAAAATCAATTAAATATTTTAATTCCATAAAATCATATCAAAATAATTGAAAATTTCATAGTTAATATTTTTGCATTACAAAAGAAGCTAAGGACTAAAAGGACACGATCATTGCCTCGTTGGATCGTGATCATAATCCCCATTTTACCCCTTGTATACCACAACAAACAATCCCCAATTAAAACATTAATTTTTTTTTTTTTGGATCATTTTTAATTATCACGTTTCACTTTATTTAAATCTAAAATTATACGAAAAAATGCTACAAATTGCAGTCCTTATGATCTTAAAACGTTGTTCAAAGTTCGAAAAATTTAACTCTCTAAGTTCGTGAAAAAATGCTACAGATTGCAGTCCTTATGATCTTAGGGATCGTTTGGTTGGGAAATAATTAAGCAGGAATAATTAATTTCAAAATTAATTATCTCGGAATAACTTATCCCATCACTATAGTGTAAATATTGTTACGCTGACCACCAGGTCTTGAGGCTTTCCCAGGAGATGTTTTCTATTTACATTCCTGTCTCTTAAAAAGAGCGGCTAAACGATCGGACCAGACAAGCATAGATAGTTTGACCACTTTATCCATCATTGAAAGACAGGCTGGAGATGTATCGACCTATATTCCCACTAACGTGATTCCCATTATTGATGGACAAATCTATTTGGAAATAAAGCACTTTTATCACGAAATAAGTTATCTCATTATTGACTAATAACTCCTACCAAATATGAAATAAATAATAAGTATTCATTATATTCAGGAATTACTTATCTCTTATACCTCATACGAAATCACTTCTAAAAGTTAAATCCGTGACAAATAAAAGAAAGTGAGTGAGTAAATCATAATGGCAATTCCGTCATTCCATTCAATTCCAAGCCTTCTTTCACAAATTCAAATTTTCTTTTGCTTTTAATTTGGAACGTAAAAAGAGTGATCGTACAATCAAGAAAGCAAAACAAAAAAAAACAGTGTGCAGCTATGGCGGAAACAGTAGAAGAAGAAACCCCAATAGTAATAAATGAAGAAGATGAAGAGAAAATAATACAACATTATTCTTCATTTCATCAAATACTTTTAGTTGGTGATGGAGATTTCTCATTTTCTCTTTGTTTAGCCAACTCTTTTGGTTCTGCTTCCAAAATTGTTGCATCGTCTCTCCAATCTTATGGTACCTTTTTTGGCTCTTTTAACTGTATGGGGTGCTTTTATTTTGCTTAATATATAATGGTTTTTTCGCAAAATTTGAAATTTTGCTGTTTTACTTTTTGCTCAAAATTATCAAGAATGGAAAATCGAACTTAGAAAAGTTGAAATGCACCCATTTCGCATGGTTTTACTGTATTTTCTTTTTGGGGTTAGTTTGATTTTGCTTAATGTATAATGGGTTTTTGGCAAAATAGAAAATTTGATGTTTTACTATTTGCTCTTGTTGATGATTTTGGTTATCAAGAATGGAAAATAGCACCATTTTACTGTATTTTTTTTTGCTGGGTTGTTTTTTATTTGCTTAATCTATGATGGGTACTTTGCAAAATTTGAAATTTTGATGTTTTACTATTTGTTATTTTTGATGATTTTGGTTTTCAAGAATGGAAAAAAGAACTTAGAATAGTTGAAATGTACTCATTTTTTCACTATTTTACTGTTGTTCCTTTCTGGTTGTTTTTATTTTGCTTAATCTTTGATGGGGGGTTTGGCAAAAATTGATATTTTGCTCGTTGTATATAGCTGAGGTGATCAAAATGTACAAGAATGGGAAGTCGAACTTGGAAAAGTTGAAAGCTTTGGGAGGAACTGTATTGCATGGTGTGGATGCAACTAAAATGCAGCATCATCCTGATCTTAGGAATCGGAAATTTGATCGAATTATTTATAATTTTCCTCATGCAGGGTTTCATGGCAGTGAGGAGAATAATCATCTTATCCAGTATGGTTCCTTCTTTTTTAATGTTGTGGTTTATATTCTGCTTGTATGTAGTGCCTGAGGCAAATAGTTTCATTCATGTATATAGTTTTGTGTCGAGGGTATATTGGAAACAGCCTCTCTACCTTCTCAAGGTAGGGGTAAGGTCTGCGTATACACATGAGTGGAGCCACCTTAGGCGAAGGGTGGTCCAGTGCACACCCTTCACTTATTAAATTTGCATACTCTTCGCCAAACTCCTGACTCTGCCACTGTCAACACATTACCCTCCCTAGATCAGCGTGGGATTACACTGAGTTTGTTGTTGGGGTTCATGTATATGCATAAAAAAGATTTTTAACATGGCGAATGAGGTTTGAATGTACCACTTTCCACCCCTCTAGTTTCGCGCCCTTGGATGTATGTAACATTTTTCCGGAAATTGTTGAACTATATAAAAGAAATATACATTTTTTGAAACTGTTTTTGTGTTAGAGGAAGGTAGCATGTATAGGAGTAGATGGTGGAGTTTGAACCTAATGATGTGTTGTCCAGCAGTTAATGAAGTGGATGAAAACCACGGAAGATTCAAACCTCTGAAGAGACAAAGGGTTTAGGTATATCCTTCTCATTTGCGAAGCCTTGGTGATCAGAATCACCACCATGCAGTAAAATAGTCTAGTTGCATGCACATCCCATACTTGAAGAAAAGGAGTAGAGGGTGGAGGAATGAAGAGAGATAGAGGTACATTTAGTTTCTTAAATTTGTGCCTCTACTTTACAGTTTTGTGACAAACAATAAGTGTGGAGTATCATTGCGGATGAGGATAGGAATGGATATAGTAGGTGTGTTTAGGATATCGATGGTTGAAAATTTGTGGCGATGAGTTAAGAGTTTCTAGAGTACTTATACCCTTAGAAGACAATAAAAAATTCTTAAATCCAAGCAAGCAAATATTATAAAGTGTTTTCATCAACATAACCTACCAGGCACTATTATTAGTTGGGACCGATCTCTTTGTGACCAGTTTTTTTGGGGTCATTCAGGCCAATTTTGATCATACTGGGAACTGAACAAGTTCCATATGCTGAAAGTATTGGCAACTATCCTCTAGGCTAGTTGCTTGATTGGCCTTCTTTTATTGCACTGTTTTTTGCATCTTCTCAACGTCTTGTGTGCCTTATTTTCCTTGGTGCAGAATGCATAAGAATCTTGTGGGAAGTTTTTTAGGAAGTGCCAAAAAAATGTTGCGGGTTGATGGTCAAATTCATGTAACCCATAAAACGAGTCCTCCATACGACCTTTGGGATCTTGTTGGACTTGGATTAAAAACCTCCATGATTTGTATGGAATGTGCTGATTTCAAGATTGAGAATTACCCTGGTTACAACAATAAAAGAGGATCTGGTTCAAAATGTGATGAGCCTTTTCCTCTGGGTGAGTGCAATACCTTCAAATTTCTATTTGATCCATCTCGTAAGAATGTGCCAAGAACAAAACAAAAGAAACGCTATTTACAGGGGCCATCTCAGAGTTTTCAAAATGTTCCCAACTCCATAAGTTGTCCGATTTACTCCTTCCAACAGAAACTAAGTTGGATTGACAGTAGAAATTCTCCAAGTTATGCTTATCAGAACTTTCAGAAAGTTCCCAACTCCATAAGTCCTCCGATTTACTCCCACCATCCAGCTTATGTCAATGACATGAATAGTTTTCCAAGTCATGCCGGTTTACCTGCTAGGTATGACCCCAGAAGTGAATTTTTCAGGATCTTTAAGCCGCATTTCAGTTATATTCAAGAAACATTTGGAAGAGTGGATGTTGATGTTGAACTTTCAGTTCGTCGAGCTATACATCATGGTGCTTTGATGTTCAGAGACGAGGCCAGGAGGCCCCCTGAAGATTACTTGGCAATTTTGGAAGAGTTTCATTGTTGGAGCCGGTCAAGAATCATAAGGTTACAACAGAAGCTACAAGATCTCGATCGAAGGGTGTTTGAACAACAGGGTATGGGATGTTACCCATAAATTATGTGAATACTAGATATGCATATGCAAGTAGTTACTGTTGATTAACTAATCTTTGTTTTGCTGAAAGATCTTAATCACAAACAAATATTCTGAAGAGTTTGTTTGATCAAGTTGAATTATGTTCCACAAAGTTTGAAATTCTCTTGAAATTTGATTTTTGTCTAGGCAATGTGTTTGATACCTATGTTACTCGGACTCTCCAAAAAGGTTGCCGCACCCGTGTTGGATTCTCCAAATATGCATTACTTTTGGAGTATCCGACACACACCCCTCGGCATTTTTGAACAGTTCGAAGCAACATAGCTTGATACTAAGTTACTAACTGTAGTATAGTGTGTTCTAATACATTCTAAAGTTTGTTTGATCACTTGCTGTGTGTTGCCAACAAAGCTCAAGTGGCCAAGGATCTAGGTACTTTAACCAAGATTTGAATTATAGTTTAACAAATAGAGGCTCTATATGTTGCTTGTCTATTGTTTGGATGGTTGTTAATTGTTGTAGTGCAATACAATATAATACGCTAGATTATGAAACGATATGCAACAACCATCCAAACAAGCTGTATCTGCTAGTGATCGATGTATGAATAGTTCGAATGTATAATCATGTTATAGACATATATTAGTATGGTAGTTAGGTGTAGAATTTAACTAATATACACCGATAGTATAAATAAATCTACTATTTCCTTATATTACTATTTCCTTATTTATATTTAAATATTAAAAAATAAAATAATTGAAAATCTTACCTATTATAAGTCTTAAAGATTCCTTATTGTGTAAAATACTGATTCAAATGACCTACTATAAAAGCACCTACTTCGACGGTTGACATAACACCAAACCCTCGAAGTCTAATAATCAGAGCAAATAGAGAAAAGGGAAGCTCTAAATATTGAGACAATATGGTTAAATTTTTCAAATCACTACTTCGTTTTGACTGCTTTTCTATTGGAACAACTTCATCAAAAAAGAAGTTGGAAATCTATTCATCAAAAAAGAAGTTGGAAAACTACTTTCCTGAGGAAATACTTGTGGACATCCTCATCAGGTTACCTGTTAAGTCTCTTGTTCGATTCAAATGTGTTTCAAAATCTTGGAAGACATTAATCTCAGATGAATACTTTAAGGCGAAGCACTGCAATCATGCAAAGAAGAATAAAAGAATTCTCATTAACCGAATGCTCTCTGATGATGTTGGTAATGGTCATTGGGATTTCAGTTGTTCTTATTACAGTTGTTCTTTATCTTCATCATCATCATCATCATCTGCTCAACCATTACAAAAGCTTGGTTGCCCATCAAACCATAAAGATTATGTAATATTATGTTGTTGCGATGGTTTGTATCTTCTTTGGGGTTATTCTGTTGGCTATTTACTGTGGAATCCATCCATAAATGAATCAGTACAACTTCCTAATCATGAGTTTCCAGACACATCCAGTTTCGGGTTGGGATATGACTCGATTAGTGATGACTATAAGATTCTTATGATTGGCAATATTGGTTCTGCTTCTACACCATTCAATCAAATTCTTGCACTAAAGAGTGGTTCTTGGAAAAATATCGATAACCATCCTGCAGGTGGCATTCAGAATCAAAATTCTGGGTTGGCATTTGTTCGTGGTGCAGTTCATTGGGTCAGAGAGGATAATTTATCGAAGTATTTTGTGACTTCATTTAATATATCAAACGAGGCGCAGGGAGAGATATCCATGCCGGAGGGAATTTGCATTATTCTCAAACATCGGAGTTACTATACATGTGTTGTTTCAGTATTAGATGAAATGCTTTGTGTTTATTGTAATTGCCAAGATGGGGAGACGGAAACTTTTAAGTTATGGGTAATGAAAGAATACAGTGTCAAGGAAACTTGGACGGAATTATTTAACATACAAGGGCCTCATCTATTATACGCCGAACCATTATTTACCGTACCAAAATATATGTTTGCGGAGGGTGAAGTGCTACTCTTCTACTACAAAGATGGATTACTATGTCATCTTGGGTTTAGGACATCCAAAGGAGCGCATGAATTGTTCACTGAATTGTTTACTGAATTTCGCGGCCTTCAACAAGTATTCGTTTATACAGAAAGTTTGATCTCTCTAAAATTACTTATTTAGTATTAGCTGCTGCTTTTCTTTTTTTTTTAAATTGGCCTGGGGTGTCGTGCTACAACATTTTATTGTTATAAGTTTATTAACTGTACAGTTGAAGTTTCATAATGTGTTTGCTAATGTCGTTGATTCTGCTTATTTCAAAATATGTTAGCAAAATTTAATGTTATTTCGTGCGGAATTAAATCAAGTTAGATATTCCAGAATAATTTTGGGACTTGTTATCCTGCAATTTTATCCCTAATAATCAAACATGAATAATCTCATTGTAAAATTAATTCTGAAATTAGTTATGTTTCATCCCTCTAACGAAATTAACCCTTATTAACAGAACCTGTTTTGGGATAAACAACAACATGAAGTTATTTGAACCAAGTCTTTTTGGTACTGTTCTATCTCATCATTCTAATTTATTAATGATCGTGGATGTTATTGTGTTCTGTTATGAGAAGAAATATCTTCAATGTATAGACTTTCAAATTTTTCCTCCATGAATGGGAAGTCGAACTTGGAAAAGTTGATAGCTTCGGGAGGAGCTGTATTGCATGGTGTGGATGCAACTAAAATGCATCGTCATCCTGATCTTAGGAATAAGAAATTTGATCGAATTATTTATAATTTTCCTCATGCAGGGTTTCATGGCAGTGAGGATAATAATCTTCTTATCCAGTATGGTTCCTTCTCTTTTAGTTATGTAGGTTATATTCTGCTTGTATGGTATATGTAGTGCCTGAGGCGAATAGTTTCATTCATGTATATCGTTCTTGTGTCGAGGGTGTATTAGAAACAACCTCTCTACCTTCTCAAGGTAGGGGTAAGGTCTGCGTATACACATATATGAGTGGAGCCACCTTAGGCGAAGGTTGGTCCCGTGCAGACCCTTCACTTGTTAAATGGTTGCTATTACGAGTGTACGTTTAATTTTGCTTACTCTTCGTCAAACTCTTGACTCTGCCACTGTTAACACACTACCCTCTCTAGATCAGAGTGCGGTTACACTGAGTATGCTGTTGGGGTTCATGTATATACATAAAAATGATTCTTAATATGGAGGCCAGGAGGCCCCCTGAAGATTACTTGGTAGAAAATAATTAGCGTCTGAATTACCTTATACTACCATTACCTTATTTATACTTAAATATCAAAAACTGTCGTAAAGTTTCGTTCTTCGTTCCTATTTCTTGCTTTTTTTTTCCGGTATGCCGCTCTGTCATTGAATAAAATAATTAAAAATCTTACCTATTATAAGTCTTAAAAGAGCCCTTATTGTGTATAATACTCGTTCCAATGACGGTTTATATTAGTTACTCTCTACTACAAAAGCACCTAATACTTGGTTGACGTAACACCAAACCCTCCAAGTCTAATAATCAAATAATCAAATATGGTTAAACGTTTCAAATCACTACTTCGTTTTGACTGCTTTTCTATTGGAACAAGTTCATCAAAAAAGTACTTTCCTGAGGAAATACTTGTGGAAATCCTCATCAGGTTACCTGAGACATTAATCTCAGATGACTACTTTAAGGCGAAGCATTGCAATCATGGAAAGAAGAATAAAAAAATTCTCATTGCCCGAATGCTCTTTGGTGATGTTGGTATTGGTCATTGGGATTTCAGTTGTTGTTTATCTTCACCATCATCATCTGGTCAACCATTACAAAAGCTTGGTTGCCCCATCAAACCATAATAATGGTTATAATATAATATGTTGTTGTGATGGTTTGTCTCTTCTTCTGTGTCCTTCTGGTGGCTATTTACTGTGGAATCCATCCACAAATGAATCAGTACATTAGATGTACCGTTTCAGTGTTAGATGAAATGCTTTGTGTTTATTGTACTTGCGGAGACGATGGGGAGACGGAAACTTTTAAGTTATTGGTAATGAAAGAACGAAACTTGGACTCAATTATTTACCATACGAGGGCCTCATCTATTATTAGCCAAACCCTTATTTACCATACCAAAATATATGTTTGTGGAGGGTGAAGTGCTACTCTACGGAGTTTTTCATGGCGGATTTAGGACATCCAAAGGAGCATATGAATTGTTCACTGAATATTGCGGTTTTCAACAAGTATTCGTTTATACAGAAAGTTTGATCTCTCTCTCCAACATTACTTATTTAGTATTAGAATTGGCCTGCATGGGGGTGTCATGCTACAGCATTTTATTGCTATAAAGTTTATTAGCTGTACAGTTGTGGTTTCATGATGTGTTTGCTTATTTCAAAAGTAGATGAATTCAAGCCTCTCACCTGTCTGTATGGTCGTCGCTGCCACATCCTTCATAAGTGCAACCTCAATAAGTTTTTACCTTCATAGATTGCTCTTATTGGTTGCACAGCCTGTGTACAAGAAAAAGAAAAATTTATACAAAAATGTAATAATACTATATCATGCACACGAAGTAGGAGGAAAAAAGAAGTACCTCATATGCAACCAACACTTTTTTTCCAACAAAGACGCATGCAGGATCATCCCATGTAATATTGTGAAGCTCCAAATTAATTAGCAGGACTAATTAAGCCAAGCCATGTAATCAATTTCTCCTTTAGGTGGGAATCCAATGATGCTATATTTACTTACGTCTCTGCAAATTCATTGAGCAACCATCTATGAAAGTTCCTGTTTCATAGGTATAAGTAATACAAAACTTCTTTTTTTTTTTTTTTTTTTAAAAAGTGCTTCTACTTCAAAATAATAAGTGCTATTAATATTATTTCATGCGGAATTAATTCAAGTTGGATATTCCGGAATAAAAATAACATTATAATTTCGGGATATGTTAATTGTTCTGCAATTTATCCCTAACCAAACATGAATAAATCCATCCTAAAATTAATTTCGAAATTAGTTATCTTTCATCCCTCAAACTAAATTAACCTAAGCCTTTTTGGTACCGTTCAATCTCATCATTCTAATTTATTATGTCATTGTTGGGGCAAAAGGGAGTTGCTTAGATGGTAAGCGCCGCTCGCTTTCAACTTCAAGATTGTAAATTTGAGTCATTAAATAAGCAAAAAAGATAGAGCTCCTAGGGAGGGAAAAAAATTTGTGGAAGAAGGGCATTGAACGGAATTACGGAATTGACATTATCATTTAAGGTTCTAATGGTTGATAGTTTCTTGTGGTATCAAGGGGTAGAATGGGAATTATGGGGTTTTGGTGTAAGATCCAATGATCATGTCCTTTTAGTGGGGAAAACCCCCCATGAAATTTCAATTATTTGATGAAATTTATGGAATTAAAATGTTCATAATAAGGATTACAAAACCAAATCCTATATACATTAGGATTGCAAAGTTTGAAATTCTCTTGAAATTTGATTCTTGCGTAGGCAATATGCTTGATAACTAAGTTGCTCGGACTCTCCAAAAAATGTTGTCGCATCCGTGTCGGATCCTCCAAAAATGCACTAGTTTTGAAGGATTTGACACGTACCCGATGACATTTTCGAAGAGTCCGAGCAACATAGCTTGATGATACCAAATTACTAACTGTAGTATAATGTGTTCTAATACATTCTAATTTGTATTTATGACTTGCTGTGTGTTGCCAACAAAGCTCAAGTGGCCAAGAGTCTAGGTACTTTAACCAAGATTTTGAGTTATACTTTAACAAATGGATGTTCTACATGCTGCCTGTCTATTGTTTGGATGGTTGTTAATTGTTGTAGCGCGATACAATGTGGTACGATACATTATGAAATGATATGCAACAACCATCCAAACAAGCCGTATCTGCTTAATCATTTTTTATTACTTTGTTGATTTATGCTATATTGCAAGATATGTTATAGTTCCCCCATGGGGTTTGGTCTGGCGGTAAGAGTGCTAACTAGTGATGTATGAATTAGGTGCACATCACGAGTTTGAATGTATAATCATGCTATAGACATATATCAGTATGATAGTGAAGTGTAGAATTTAACTAATATACACCGATAGCATAAATAAATCTTGCATTATGACTTCGCTTACAAGCCAATTATAGGTAACTTTAATAACAAGCATGCATTATTGACAGCACGCAAGAATGATAAAAAACAGAACGATGTGGCTTGTGAGGGATTTCACGTTGATCGTCTCCTAGTGTTGTCTAAATTACACATAAATATTTTTGAAATATATTTTCTGCATGCTTACTAGATACCTAAAAATAAATAAGAAAATCACACTTAATTTTAGAAAAATAAGCGATTTTCTTATTATTTTTTGATGTTCGGTAATATATATGCACCCATAAGTTGTCATAGACATAAGCAAATCCTTCCTATTTTTGGTAGAAAATAATTTAGAGTCCGAATTACCTTATACTACTATTACCTTATTTATATTTGAATATTACAAAAAAAATAATTAAAAATCTTACCTATTATAAATCTTAAAAGAGTCCTTATATATTAGGTAAAATACTCATTCCAACGACGGTGTATATTAGTTAATGTCTACTATAAAAGCACCTAATACTTGGTTGACATAACACCAAACCCTCAAGTTTAATAATCAATGCAAATAGAGAAAAGGGGAAGCCCTAATGGTTAAACAAATTTTCAAATCACCACTTCGTTTTGACTGTTTTTCTATTGGAACAAATTCATCAAAAAAGGAGTTGGAAATAATCAACTTCCCTGAGGAAATACTTGTGGACGTACACATCAGGTTACCTGTTAAGTCTCTTGTTCGATTCAAATGTGTTTCGAAATCCTGGAAGACATTATGTTAAGAATTTGTGCCCTACTGATTTTATTATTTTCGCCTAACGTTTGCTTATCGATGGAACGTGTTGTCTGACGTGTTACACTGATGTGTTTCAAGGAAGCAGTAAACAGAAAGTAAAGAACACAATGATTTTTATGTGGAAAACATCCGGCTCAAAAGGTGTAAAAAATCACGACCTGCACCTCTACAGGATTTAACCCCAACTTCACTAAAAAAACTCTGAACCTCAACAACGACTGATTACAAAACTACAAAACTCTTGTAACCAACAAATAAGAATTATAAACTCTAATTCCTATAACTCAGCAACTAGGAATTATAAACTCTAATCCTTAACTCAATAACTAGGAATTATAAACTCTAATTCCTAACTACACACACCTCCCAAGGTATGTGTTCCCAAAGTCTCTGAGTTTTCCCCAACTCGAAGACTAGCTCCTAATTCAATTTATAACACACTAAAACTAATATTACATGAATAGCTCAAACACAATGAAAAACTTTAAAAATCAACACTAAAACTCTTAGCTGGATTCTGTACTGAGGACCAGGTTCTTCAACATGTTTCTTCAGTGATTGAGTAGCACTTCGTGAAGTCAATCTGTCGATTGAGCTTTTCTGTTTTTTTAAGTGAGTGTCTTGCTTTGAATCTTTTCCATTGTATTTATAGCCAACTCTGATGAAGACCTTCAGTTGATTTCCTCACCTATTTCGAATTAGACTCCCTTCAGTAGCTTTCCTCTCCTATCTTGAATTAGACTCCCTTTCAGTTGATGTCCTCTCCTATTTTGAATTGGATTGCTTTTACTCTTTTTATTCACTGCCGCCTCTCTTTCTCTCCTAGATTTAGGACTCTTTTTCTTTAACTTGTCTCCAAGTATTTTACTCAACCACAACTTCTTCAATTTATCACGTGATCAATAGCTTGAGTATATCAGAATTAAGCTTGCTCATTCGTTCCTGACTTTCAGCAATCTTTGTCTGCATCTATCAATACAACCTGGAATCTGTCTTCCTATGCTTGGACCAGCTCAAGTAACATGTTCCATTCATCTGAGTCATCAAAAACTTCACTGATCTAACAAAGAGTCCTTCAATTCGTATGTTTCCTATCTTGTGTAGACTTCTTCAATCTGCAGAAACTTTCTCCTTCTACACATAGGACTCTTCCTTTTCAACTCAACTTGTTTTCCCTCATCATCAAGTGTTTGAATCAAATTCAACTTCTTCAAATAATGTGCATGTTTATTTCCTTGAGTTTATCAGAATTAACCACTCATCTGGTTCTTGATTTCTTCCACCCTTGCCTTTAATCATCAATGATTTGCTGCAAGTTTCAGCTACATGTGACAGTGTGTCTGTGAACCAGCTTGACTGACATGTTTCATATCACTTTGTCAGTTTGTCAATCATCAAAACTATAACGTACCCAACACATTAATCTCAGATGAATACTTTAAGGGGAAGCATCGCAATCATGCAAAGAATAATAAAAAAATTCTCCTTAGCCGAATGGTCGTTGAAGTTGGTATTGGTCATTGGGATTACAGTTACTCTAATTACAGTTGTTCTTTATCTTCATCATCTGCTCAACCATTACAAAAGCTTGGTTGCCCTACAAACCCATAAACGTTATGTAATATTATGTTGTTGTGATGGTTTGTCTCTTCTCCGGTGTCATTCTGGTTGCTATTTACTGTGGAATCCATCCACAAATGAATCAGTACGACTTCCTAATCATGAATTTTCACACACAACAGGCCGTACCAGTACTTATGGATTGGGATATGAACGTATTGCACTCACCCAGATGAAAAGGCTCATCACACTTTGAACCAGATCCTCTTTTATTGTTGTAACCAGGGTAATTCTCAATCTTGAAATCAGCACATTCGATACAAATCAAGGAGTTTTCTAATCCAAGTCCAGCAAGATCCCAAAGGCCGTATGGAAGACTCGTTTTATGGGTTACATGAATTTGACCATCAACCCGCAACATTTCTTTGGCACTTCTGAAAAACCTTCCAACAAGATTCTTATGCTTTCTGCACCAAGGAAAAAAAAGGCACACAAGACATTGAGAGGATGCAAAAACCAGTGGAATAAAACAAGGCCAATCAAGCAACTAGCCTAGAGGATAAATGCCAATACTTTCAGCATGCGGAACTTATTCCGTTCCTAGTATGATCAAAATTGGCCTGAATGACCCAAAATAAACTGGTCACAAAGAGATGGTCCCAACTAACCTAAGTTGCTCGGACTCACCAAAAATGTTGCCGCACCCGTGTCGGATCCTTCAGAAATACACTATTTTTGGAGGATCCGACACGCACCCGTAGACATTTTTGAAGAGTCCGAGCAACTTAGCAACTAACTATAGTGCTTGGTAAGTTATGTAGATGGAATCACTTTATAATATTTGCTTGCTTGGATTTAAGAATTTTTTATTGTCTTCTAAGGGTATAAGTACTCTAGAAACTCTAACTCATCACCACAAATTTTCACCGTCGATATCCTAAACACACCTACTACATCCATTACTATCCTCATCCGCAATGATACTCCACGCTGATTGTTTGTCACAAAAGTGTCAAGTAGAGGCACTAATTTAAAAACCCAAAATGTACCTCTATCTCTCTTCAATCCTCCACCCTCTACTCCTTTTCTTCAAGTATGGGATGTGCATGCAACTAGACTATTTTACCGCGTGGTAGGTGAGTATGATCACCAAGGCTTGGCAAATGAGAAGGATATACCTAAACCCTTTGTCTCTTCAGAGGTTTGAATCATGTACTTCATAGTTTTCATCGACTTCATTAACTGCTGGACAACACATCATTAGGTTCAAACTCCACCATCTACTCCTGTACATGCTACCTTTCCTCTAACACAAAAACCGTTCAAAAAAATATATATTTCTTTTATATAGTTCAACAATTTCGGGAAAAATGTTACATACATCCAAGGGCGCGAAACTAGAGGGGTGGAAAGGGGTACATTCAAACCACATTCGCCATGTTAAAAATCTTTTTTTTATGTATATACATGAACCCCAACAACAAACTCAGTGTAATCGCACTCTGATCTAGGGAGGGTGCCATGACGACAGTGGCAGAGTCACAAATTAAACATACACTCGTAATAGCTAATAGCAACTATTTAACAAGTAAAGGGTGTGCACTGAACCACCCTTCGCCTAAGCTGACTCCACTCATGTGCGTACGCAGACCTTACCCCTACCTTGAGAACGTAGAGAGACTGTTTCCAATACACCCTCGACACAAAAACTATATACATGAATGAAACTATTTGCCTCAGGCACTACATACACCATACAAGCAGAATATAACCTACATAATTAAAAAAGAAGGAATCATACTGGATAAGATGATTATTCTCCTCACTGCCACGAAACCCTGCATGAGGAAAGTTATAAATAATTCGATCAAATTTCTTATTCCTAAGATCAGGATGATACTGCATTTTAGTTGCATCAACACCATGCAATACAGTTCCTCCCAAAGCTATCAACTTTTCCAAGTTCGACTTCCCATTCTTGTACCTTTTGATCACCTCCTCTATATACAACAAGAGCAAAATATCAAATTTTGCCAAAACCCCATCATAGATTAAGCAAAATAAAAGCAACCACAAAGTAAAAACAGTAAAATCGTGAAAAATGAGTACTTTTCAACTATTCTAAGTTCATTTTTCCATTCTTGAAAACCAAAATCATCAAAAATAACTAGTAAAACAGCAAAATTTCAAATTTTGCAAAGTACCCATCATAGATTAAGCAAAATAAAAACACCCCAGAAAGAAAGTACAGTAAAATCATGCTATTTTCAATTCTTGATAACCAAAATTATCAACAAGAGCAAAGAGTAAAACATCAAAATTTTCTATTTTGCAAAAAAAACCCATTATACATTAAGCAAAATCAAACCACCCCAAAAAGAAAATACAGTAAAATCAAGCAAAAATGGGTGCATTTCAACTTTTCTAAGTTCGATTTCCCATTCTTGGACAATTTCGAGCAAAAAGTAAAACAACAAAATTTCAAATTTGCGAAAAAACCATAATAGGTTAAGCAAAATAAAAGAACCCCAGAAAGTTAAAAGAGCAAACAAAGTTACCATAAGATTGAAGAGACGATGCAACAATGTTGGAAGCAGAACCAAAAGAGTTGGCTAAACAAAGAGAAAATGAGAAATCTCCATCACCAACTAAAAGTATTTGATGAAATGAAGAATAATGTTGTATTATTTTCTCTTCTTCTTCTTCGTCTTCTTCATTTATTACTATTGAGTTTTCTTCTGCTGCTGTTTCCGCCATTGCTGCACACTTTTTCTTTTTTGTTTTTTTTTGCTTTCTTGATTGTACTACTACTCTTTTTATGTACCAAAAAAGGAAAAGAAAATTTAAATTTGTGGAATAAGGCTTGGAATTGAATGGAATTACGGAATTGACATTATGATTTATTTCCCCCTTTTTTTATTTTGCGCGTTCCACTTTTCGTGAGTTAAATTTTACTATAAATTTTGAGCAAATTTTTAAGATTGTATTTTTTTTATCGTGTTAATATGAGATAGATTGTAACTTGTAGCATTTTTTGTATAGTTTTAGATCATTTAAATTTAAAATTTAATTATCGTTTGTAAAGCAAACAGTAACAAAGTAAAAATGAAGGAAATTGCTGCTTGTGGTATCTAGAGGTAAATTGGGAATTTAAATGTATTTTATAAAGTAAAATGTGATAAGTAAAAATGAACGGAGGAAATAACGTTTTAATTGGGATTGTTTGTTGTGGTATCGTGGGGTAAACTGGGAATTTAATTGTCTTTTATAAAGTAAAATGTGACAAATAAAAATAAACGGGATGAATAACATTTTAATTGGGAATTGTTTGCTGTAGTATCAAGGGGTAAACTGAGAATTTAAGTGTCTTTTATAAAGCGAAACGTGACAAATAAAAATCAACAACGAAATAATATTTTAATTGGGGATTATTTGTTGTGGTATGCGAGGGGTAAAATGGGGATTATGGTTTTTTTGTGCACGATCCAACGAGGCAATAATTGTGTCCTTTTAGTCCTTAGCTTCTCTTGTAAGGAAAACATATATATATATGAAAATTTTCAATTATTTTGATGTGATTTTATGGAATTAAAATATTTAATTGATTTTTGTGGTTCGTTATAATTTTTTATTGAGGGTTTTTTGTTTCTAGAGATAAGTAATTTGAAAAATAAAATAAAGTAACGAATATTTGCAATGTTATATTTCGTATTCACATTATGTAATGTTATTTTGAATCATTTCATGTTAGCAGTCACGATATTAAAAGAAATATTTGATATTAACTCCGTAATTTTTAAAAGAAACATATGATATTAATTCCGGTAAAAGCCCTCGGATAAAAAAGGCCATGTGATAATAATTTAGTCTTTTTTTTTTTTTGATCAAATTAAAATTTAAAGAGTTATAATGAATATTGATTGCTAATACTCGAATTGAATAAGCAATTATATTATATTGATTTTGTTTTCTTTTCATCAAAATCAAATTTTAAGCATTATACTAAATTTTTTGTCAAAGCCATCAAATTAAAAGGAGCATCTGATATTAATTTCGACTTCTTTTTCGTCAAATCAAAATTTAAAGGGTTATATTGAAACATTTATTGCTAACTACTCAAATTGGAAAAGAGCATATAATATTAAAAGTTGTATCGAAATATTTTGTTCAAAGCCCTCAAATTAAAAGGATCATGTGATATTAATAATATCGACTACCTTTTAGTCAAATCAAAATTCGAAGATTCATAATAAAAAATTTATGTGATATTAATATCGACTATCTTTTAGTCAAATCAAAATTTGAAGAGTCATAATAAAAAGATTTATAGATAAATACTCGCATAGAAAAAAAGCATATATAAACTTCGTTTTCTTTTCATCAAATTAAAATTAAAGTATTATATTGAAATATTTTTGAGCAAAACCCTCAAACTAAAAGGTACACGTGATATAAACTTGGACTTCTTTTTGCCAAATAAAATTTGAATGAATACTTTATGAGTAATGAAAGATTATGGTGTCGAGGAATGTATTATTTAGTATACGAGAGACTCGCTTTTTTTTTTTTTTTATCTTTTGCCATACCGAAATATATGTTTGCGGATGGTGACGTGTTACTCTACTACCTACACATTGATATGAATCGTGAGTTTAGGACATCCAAAGGACCATGTGAATTGTTCACTGCATATCCTGCCTTTCTACAAGGATTCGTTTATACGGAAAGTTTGATCTGTTCAAAGTTACTTATTTAGTATTAGCTTCTTCTTCTTCTCTCCCAACATTTTATAGTTATAAGTTTATTAGCTGGCCAGTTGTGGTTTCATAATTTGTTTGCTAATGTTGTTGGCTTTGCTTATTTCAAAATGTGCTTGCCAATATTAATGCTATTTCATATCGACGATACAAGGTATGCAAATTTTCAGGCTTACAATAGCTGATATTAAGTTGTTAAATTCACACAGATCATATGGTATTGCTATATAAGTATATATACACCACATGCTGAGACGTATCAACTTATTCCAATGACGATTTATTTTTAATGAAGGGCAAAAAGTTTGAATCACTTTCTTCACACTTTTAATATAAATTATAAATATAAATATAAATTTCTTATCAAGCGAGGAATTTTTTTTCTAGTACTTTTCGGTGTCAAATCACCGCTAATAAACATATGTTTTATATTATTAGATTTTTTATAGATATGATTTCTAACCTAAACGGACTTTTATTTATTATGATTTAAAAGGTACAAATTTAATTCACTTTAATGACCTAAATAAAAGGAAAAAATTTAAGGAGGTGCTACAAAAAAGGAAATAGTATAGAATTCTAATTAGGTTTGAACTTTAATATCCTAAATAAAAAGATTTAGCAAAGAATCTTCACGTAATATTTAAAAAATAAAATAGTAAACAATTAATATTTAAGTAATTATTAATTGAAAAAAATAGTGAAAAGACGAATTTGTCTACTATAGAATTTTTTTAATGAAGGGTAAAAAGTTCAAATCACTTTTCTAAACACTTTTAATATATTATATAGATGTATTATTAAGATTATGATTACTTCTGAAAACAATCTCAAAGCATAAAAAAATGGCATCATAATATGCAATTTACAACCATGCTCAAAGAAGAACTAATTAACTAAAATCCTCTAGCTAGAAGTGTCCAATTGTTTTGATAAATCTAATTTTGGTTAATTAAACAAACCTGATTTAGGGTTTTTGAAGCAATTGACAGTTTTATAGAATAAATTTTCTTCTGTGGATGTCTGATTCCACATTGTAAAAGTTTCTCTCTAACCATGTTCGGTAATATATATATATATATATATATATACCCATAAGTTGTCACAGACATACTCAAATCCCTCCTATTTTTGGTAGAAAATAATTTAGAGTCCGAATTACCTTATCCTACTATTACCTTATTTATATTTGAATATTTAAAAAAAAAAAATTTGAAAATCTTACCTATTATAAGTCTTAAAAAAGTCCTTATATATTATGTAAAATACTCATATTCCAACGACGGTGTATACTAGTTAATGTCTACTATAAAAGCACCTAATACTTGGTTGACATAACACCCAACCCTCAAGTCTAATAATCAATGCAAATGGAGAAAAGGGGAAGCCCTAATGGTTAAACGAATTTTCAAATCACTACTTCGTTTTGACTGCTTTTCTATTGGAACAACTTCATCAAAAAAGGAGTTGGAAATAATCTACTTCCCTGAGGAAATACTTGTGGACGTCCTCATCAGGTTACCTGTTAAGTCTCTTGTTCGATTCAAATGTGTTTCGAAATCGTGGAATACATTAATCTCAGATGAATACTTTAAGGGGAAGCATCGCAATCATGCAAAGAATAATAAAAAAATTCTGGTTAGCCGAATGGTGGTTGATGTTGGTATTGGTCATTGGGATTACAGTTACTCTAATTACAGTTGTTGTTTATCATCTTCATCATCTGCTCAACCATTACAAAAGCTTGGTTGCCCATCAAACCATAAACGTTATGTAATATTATGTTGTTGCGATGGTTTGTCTCTTCTCCGGTGTCATTCTGGTTGCTATTTACTGTGGAATCCATCCACAAATGAATCAGTACGACTTCCTAATCATGAATTTTCACACACAACAGGCCGTACCAGTACTTATGGATTGGGATATGACGCGATTAGTGATGACTATAAGATTCTTATGGTTTGGCGCGACGACGTCTTTGCTAGTACTGCCAGACCACCCAATAGAATCCTTGCACTAAAGAGTGGTTCTTGGAAAAATATCGATAACCATCCTGCAGGCCGTGGCATTCAGAATCAAACTTTTGGGTTGGCATTTGTTCATGGTGCATTTCATTGGATCGTCAGAGGGGATAATTATTCATCAAAGTATTTTGTGACTTCATTTAATATATCAAATGAGACGCACAGAGAGATATCATTGCCAGAGGGAATTTGCAATATTCTCAAACATCGACGTTACGATTTTAGGTGTGTTGTTTCGGCGTTAGATGAAATGCTTTGTGTTTATTCTACTTGCCAAGACGATGGGGAGACGGAAACTTTTAAGTTATGGGTAATGAAAGAATATGGTGTCAACGAAACTTGGACTCAATTATTTACCATACGAGGGCCTCATCTATTCTACGCCAAGCCATTATTTACCATACCAAAATATATGTTTGCGGAGGGTGAAGTGCTACTCTACGGAGTTTTTCATGGCAGATTTAGGACATCCAAAGGAGCATATGAATTGTTCACTGAATATCGCGGTTTTCAACAAGTATTCGTCAGAAAGTTTGATCTCTCCAAAATTACTTATTTAGTATTAGCTTTTTTTTTTTTTTTTTTTTAATTTGCCTGGGGTGTCATGCTACAACATTTTATTGCTATAAGTTTATTATCTGTACAGTTGTGGTTTCATAATGTGTTTGCTAAAGTGGTTGATTGTGCATATTTCAAAATATGTTAGCAAAATTTAATGTCATTTCATGCGGAATTAATTCAACTTGGATATTCCGGAATAAAAATAACATTACAAAACGGAGTAGCCGACACACTGGCTAAATATGGAGCAGCAGCAGGCAACTGTCAAAACACCATCCTTTTTGAAGTTCTAAGGGTGTGTGCTCGGAATGCACTATGGGCAGACATGGCTGGAAATTTTTTTGAAAGACATCTCGAAGTTTTTATCTTGATACTTAAGGGGAAAACCCAACTGTCTTTCAACTTTAAGATTGTAAGTTTGAGTCATTAAATAAACAAAAAAAATGAGAGCTCTAGAGATGAATAAAAATTTGTGGAAGAAGGGCATTGAACGGAATTGACATTATAATTTAACGTTCTAATTGTTGATAGTTTCTTGTGGTATCAAGGGGTAGAATGGGAATTATGGGTTTTTGGTGTAAGATCCAATGATCATGTCCTTTTAGTGGGGAAAACCCCCCATGAAATTTCAATTATTTGATGAAATTTATGGAATTAAACTGTTCATAATAAGGATTACAAAACCAAATCCTACATACATTAGGATTTCAAACCTAAGTGTTAAAGAGTCCTTATTGTGTAGAATACTCATTCCACTGACGGTGTATATTAGTTACTTTCTACTATAAAAAGCAAATCCTTTATTAGTTATACATATTTAAAATTATTTTTTTTATGTATATACAGTAGATGTTGAACCCCCTTCGATTAGTTTGTAGTTGTACTTGTGAACCCCTTAATGAAAATCCTGGCTCCGCCACTGTTGGTCATTGGTATTGCAGGTATTGTTACTACAGTTGTTCCTTATCTTCATCGTCATCGTCGGCTCGACCATTACAAAAGCTTGATTATTTTATATTATGTTGTTGCGATGGTTTGTCTCTTCTTTGGGGTTATTCTGCTGGCTATTTACTGCGGAATCCATCCACAAATGAACCAGTACAACTTCCTAATCATGGATTTTCTGCACTCCCATCCTTTAACACTCATCATGGGTTGGGATATGACGCGATTAGTGATGACTATAAGATTCTTATGGTTTGCTGCGACGTCTTTGCTAGCAGACCACCCAATAAAATTCTTGCACTAAAGAGTGGTTCTTGGAAAGGTATCGATAACCATCCTGCAGGTGGCATTCAGAATCAAGTTTCTGGGTTGGCATTTGTTCGTGGTGCATTTCATTGGGTCGTCAGAGGGGATACTTTATTGAAGTATTTTGTGACTTCATTTAATATATCAAACGAGGCGCAGGGAGAGATATCAATATTGCCGGAGGGAATTTGCAATATTCTCAAACATCGGAGTTACTTTAGATGTGTCATTTCAGTATTGGATGAATTGCTTTGTGTTTATTTTACATATGAATAGATCACTGAATATAAGCGCTTTATACAAGGATTCGTTCATGCTACAACAATTTATTGTTATAAGTTTATTAGCTGTACAGTTGTGGTTTCATTATCTGTTTGCTAATGTCGTTGATTCTGCTTAATTCAAAATATGTTAACAAAATTTAATGATATTTCGTGCGGAATTAAATCAACCCTCAACACTTCCAATATAATGGATCTGGAGATCCCCATGCACCCCCAAAGATCAAAATAATTTTCCTTTGGTTAGCTCAGCATAACCGACTACCAACCTGTCTCACCCTCTCTAAAATGGGGATCAACATGCATCCCCACCACATGCCACAGCTACAACCACCCCCCATGAAGACATTTTACATATTTTTTTTCCAATGCCCTATTGTCTCTCAACTCTGAAATTCCACTCTTACTAGGGGCAACCCTGACAATCTTGTCATCAACCACTTCCACCCCCATGAAGACATTTTACATATTTTTTCCAATGCCCTATTGTCTCTCTACTTTGGAGTTCCACTCTTACTAGGGGCAACCCTGACAATCTTGTCATCAACCACTTCCACCCCCAGAAATGGGAATATACGTGGAAGAAGCTTTCCAACAAACCCTGCGATCATCTTATCTCATGGCATGAACTCCTTCCTTTCATCCTCTGGGCCATTTGGAACAACAGGAACAAAAACCACTTCAACAATAAGAAGGATAGGTTGGCATTAACAACTGTCATGCTGAAGCAGTTGAATATAGCCATATAATAAAGGGTATCAAGACCAATAGACAATATAGGACGATTCAAGTTAGACGGAACCCTCCAAGAATTGGGCACTTCAAACTCAACTCCGATGGATCCTGATTGGGGAACCCAGGACATGGAGGCATATATAGGGGGTGAACAGAAACCATACCGGAGGCTGGATGATGGGCTACTCCAAGTCCTTCATCACAGCCACCAATAACGAAATGGAGCTCATGGCTCTGCTGGAGAGACTTAAGATAGCAAAAAGGGAAAACCTCTTTCCCCTGGAAAATTAATATTGACTCCACTGAGTTCATCCGAATGCTAAAACAAGGTAACCTTCACTATAATGCACTAGTTGATGAATGCAGGTTAAAGCTAAGAAGAATAGGATGCCCGCAAATCTCACACTGTTGTAGAGAACAAAACGGAGTAGTCGACACACTAGCTAAATATGGAGCAGCAGCAGGCAACTACCAAAAAACATGAAATTTCAACTATTTGATGAAATTTATGGAATTAAAATGTTCATAATAAGGATTACAAAACCAAATCCTACATACATTAGGATTTCAAACCTAAGTGTTAAAGAGTCCTTATTGTGTAGAATACTTATTCCACTGACGGTGTATATTAGTTACTTTCTATTATAAAAAGCAAATCCTTTATTAGTTATACATAGTTAAAATTATTTTTTTATGTATATACAGTAGATGTTGAACCCCCTTCGATTAGTTTGTAGTTGTACTTGTGAACCCCTTAATGAAAATCCTGGCTCCACCACTGTTGGTCATTGGTATTGCAGGTATTGTTACTACAGTTGTTCCTTATCTTCATCGTCATCGTCGGCTCGACCATTACAAAAGCTTGATTATTTTATATTATGTTGTTGCGATGGTTAGTCTCTTCTTTGGGGTTATTCTGCTGGCTATTTACTGCGGAATCCATCCACAAATGAATCAGTACAACTTCCTAATCATGGATTTTCTGCACTCCCATCCTTTAACACTCATCATGGGTTGGGATATGATGCGATTAGTGATGACTATAAGATTCTTATGGTTTGCTACGACGTCTTTGCTAGCAGACCACCCAATAAAATTCTTGCACTAAAGAGTGGTTCTTGGAAAGGTATCGATAACCATCCTGCAGGTGGCATTCAGAATCAAGTTTCTGGGTTGGCATTTGTTCGTGGTGCATTTCATTGGGTCGTCAGAGGGGATAATTTATCGAAGTATTTTGTGACTTCCTTTAATATATCAAACGAGGCGCAGGGAGAGATATCAATATTGCCGGAGGGAATTTGCAATATTCTCAAACATCGGAGTTACTTTAGATGTGTCATTTCAGTATTGGATGAATTGCTTTGTGTTTATTTTGCATATGAATAGATCACTGAATATAAGCGCTTTATACAAGGATTCGTTCATGCTACAACAATTTATTGTTATAAGTTTATTAGTTGTACAGTTGTGGTTTCATTATTTGTTTGCTAATGTCGTTGATTCTGCTTAATTCAAAATATGTTAACAAAATTTAATGTTATTTCGTGCGGAATTAAATCAACCCTCAACACTTCCAATATAATGGATCTGGAGAGCCCCATGCACCCCCAAAGATCAAAATAATATTCCTTTGGTTAGCTCAGCATAACCGACTACCAACCTGTCTCACCCTCTCTAAAATGGGGATCAACATGCATCCCCACCACATGCCCTATTGTCTCTCAACTCTGGAATTCCACTCTTACTAGGGGCAACCCTGACAATCTTGTCATCAACCACTTCCACCCCCATGAAGACATTTTACATATTTTTTTCCAATGCACTATTGTCTCTCTACTTTGGAATTCCACTCTTACTAGGGGCAACCCTGACAATCTTGTCATCAACCACTTCCACCCCCAGAATTGGAAAGATACGTGGAAGAAGCTTTCCAACAAACCCTGCGATCATCTTATCTCATGGCATGAACTCCTTCCTTTCATCCTCTGGGCCATTTGGAACAACAGGAACAAAAACCACTTCAAAAATAGGAAGGATAAGGTTGGCATTAACAACTGTCATGCTGAAGCAGTTGACTATAGCCATATAATAAAGGGTACCAAGACCAATAGACAATATAGGACGATTCAAGTTAGACGGAACCCTCCTAGAATTGGGCACTTCAAACTTAACACCGATGGATCCTGATTAGGGAACCCAGGACATGGAGGCATATATAGGGGGTGATCAGAAACCATACCGGAGGATGGATGATGGGCTACTCCAAGTCCTTCATCACATCCACCAATAACGAAATGGAGCTCATGGCTCTGCTGAAGAGACTTAAGATAGCAAAAAGGGAAAACTCTTTCCCCTGGAAAATTAATATTGACTCCACTGAGTTCATCCGAATGCTAAAACAAGGTAACCTTCACTATAATGCACTAGTTGATGAATGCAGGTTAAAGCTAAGAAGAATAGGATGCCCGCAAATCTCACACTGTTGTAGAGAACAAAACGGAGTAGTCGACACACTAGCTAAATATGGAGCAGCAGCAGGCAACTACCAAAAAACATGAAATTTCAACTATTTGATGAAATTTATGGAATTAAAATGTTCATAATAAGGATTACAAAACCAAATCCTTCATACATTAGGATTTCAAACCTAAGTGTTAAAGAGTCCTTATTGTGTAGAATACTCATTCCACTGACGGTGTATATTAGTTACTTTCTATTATAAAAAGCAAATCCTTTATTAGTTATACATAGTTAAAATTATTTTTTTATGTATATACAGTAGATGTTGAACCCCCTTCGATTAGTTTGTAGTTGTACTTGTGAGCCCCTTAATGAAAATCCTGGCTCCGCCACTGTTGGTCATTGGTATTGCAGGTATTGTTACTACAGTTGTTCCGTATCTTCATCGTCATCATCGGCTCGACCATTACAAAAGCTTGATTATTTTATATTATGTTGTTGCGATGGTTTGTCTCTTCTTTGGGGTTATTCTGCTGGCTATTTACTGCGGAATCCATCCACAAATGAATCAGTACAACTTCCTAATCATGGATTTTCTGCACTCCCATCCTTTAACACTCATCATGGGTTGGGATATGACGCGATTAGTGATGACTATAAGATTCTTATGGTTTGCTGCGACGTCTTTGCTAGCAGACCACCCAATAAAATTCTTGCACTAAAGAGTGGTTCTTGGAAAGGTATCGATAACCATCCTGCAGGTGGCATTCAGAATCAAGTTTCTGGGTTGGCATTTGTTCGTGGTGCATTTCATTGGGTCGTCAGAGGGGATAATTTATCGAAGTATTTTATGACTTCATTTAATATATCAAACGAGGCGCAGGGAGAGATATCAATATTGCCGGAGGGAATTTGCAATATTCTCAAACATCGGAGTTACTTTAGATGTGTCATTTCAGTATTGGATGAATTGCTTTGTGATTATTTTGCATATGAATAGATCACTGAATATAAGCGCTTTATACAAGGATTCGTTCATGCTACAACAGTTTATTGTTATAAGTTTATTAGCTGTACAGTTGTGGTTTCATTATCTGTTTGCTAATGTCGTTGATTCTGCTTAATTCAAAATATGTTAACAAAATTTAATGTTATTTCGTGCGGAATTAAATCAACCCTCAACACTTCCAATATAATGGATCTGGAGAGCCCCATGCACCCCCAAAGATCAAAATAATCTTCCTTTGGTTAGCTCAGCATAACCGACTACCAACCTGTCTCACCCTCTCTAAAATGGGGATCAACATGCATCCCCACCACATGCCACAGCTGCAACCACCCCCCATGAAGATATTTTACATATTTTTTTCCAATGCCCTATTGTCTCTCAACTCTGGAATTCCACTCTTACTAGGGGCTACCCTGACAATCTTGTCATCAACCACTTCCACCCCCATGAAGACATTTTACATAGTTTTTTCCAATGCACTATTGTCTCTCTACTTTGGAATTCCACTCTTACTAGGGGCAACCCTGACAATCTTGTCATCAACCACTTCCACCCCCAGAATTGGCAAGATACGTGGAAGAAGCTTTCCAACAAACCCTGCGATCATCTTATCTCATGGCATGAACTCCTTCCTTTCATCCTCTGGGCCATTTGGAACAACAGGAACAAAAACCACTTCAAAAATAAGAAGGACAAGGTTGGCATTAACAACTGTCATGCTGAAGCAGTTGACTATAGCCATATAATAAAGGGTACCAAGACCAATAGACAATATAGGACGATTCAAGTTAGACGGAACCCTCCAAGAATTGGGCACTTCAAACCCAACTCCGATGGATCCTGATTGGGGAACCCAGGACATGGAGGCATATATAGGGGGTGATCAGAAACCATACCGGAGGCTGGATGATGGGAGTGCTTCAGTGTCAGAATCGTTTATGTGTACCTAATGTAGTTGAGCTAAGAAAGAGAATTATGACAGAAGCACACTGTTCAAGGTATTCAATCCATCCAGGGTCGACTAAGATGTATCAAGATTTGAAAGCAATATATTGGTGGAATGACATGAAGAAGAATATTGCCGAATTTGTAGCTGAATGTCCGAATTGTCAAAGAGTCAAAATAGAACACAAAAAACCCGGTGGTTACATGCAATGTATAGATCTTCCAGTCTGGAAGTGGGACAAGATCAATATGGATTTCATCACTGGTTTGCCTCGTACATTTTGGAAGTTTGATTCCATATGGGTGATCATTGATAGTCTTACCAAATCCGCGCACTTCTTACCAGTTAAGACAACTTATACGGCGGAAGAGTATGCGAAGTTGTATATTAAGGAGATCGTTCGGTTACATGGAGTTCCAATTTCCATTATATCCGATCGAGGATCCCAATTTACCGCGAATTTTTGGAAGTCTTTTCAAAGGAGTTTGGGGACACAAGTAAATCTAAGTACGGATTTTCATCCTCAAACGGACGGACAAGCGGAACGTACCATCCAGACACTTGAAGATATGCTACGAGCATGTGTATTAGATTTCAAAGGCAACTGGGATGATCACCTACCTCTTATCGAGTTTGCCTACAATAATAGCTATCATTCAAGTATCAAAATGGCACCATATGAAGCATTGTATGGAAGAAAGTGTAGATCGCCAATAGGATGGTTTGAAGCAGGTGATGCGGTCTTGTTTGGACCGGATCTTGTTTATCAAGCAATGGAGAAGGTTAAAGTGATCCAACAACGGCTTGAAACAGCTCAAAGTCGACACAAATCTGATGCGGATGTTAGAAGAAGAGGACTTGAGTTTTCTATCGACGATTGGGTATTCTTGAAAGTATCACCAATGAAAGGAGTGATGAGGTTTGGCAAGAAAGGAAAGTTAAGTCCACGATGCATAGGTCCGTACAAGATCATTCAAAGATTTGGACAAGTTGCTTATGAGTTAGAGCTACCTCAAGAGCTCTCAGCAGTTCATCCCATATTTCATGTTTCGATGCTTCGCAAGTACATCGGAGATCCATCGCACATCACTACTACGGAAGATGTACAAGTTACAGAAGATCTCACTTTTGAAGAAATGCCTATTGCTATTCTTGATCGCCAAATTAAAAAGATAAGGAATAAGGAGATAGCATCGGTAAAAGTACTTTGGAGGAATCAACAAGTTGAGGAGATCACATGGAAAGCCGAGGAAGCGATGAAGATTAAGTACACTTACCTATTCAACGATGAGGAGGAAGTTCATGAGACGGAAGAAGAACAATAACAAGTAAGTGTTTATTTTTATGCAAGTATGTTATGATGATGAATATGTTAATTGTAAGCTTGGACATATCTTAATTGAGTAACTATGCTAACATTCGAGGATGAATGTTCTTAAGGGGGGAGAATGTAACACCCTGTAAAATTTTTTCGTACACTTATCGCGATTATATGGAGTCCTAAAGGCTTGCGTATGGATTAAATTAAGTTTATGGTGTTCGGAAATATCCCGTCAATAGTTGTATGTGTAGGTATTGGAATAAGCTTTCCAACGATATAAAGTTTGCCCAAAACAGAGGAGTATTACATATAACCGAGCACATTCGAAATTTCAAAACGGTGGCCGGGAGGCCTGTGAACAGTAAATCTGCAGGAAAATTACTGCAGCTAGGCAATTTTTTTTTGGATCAACTTTAGACGATCATAACTCCTTGTACAAAAAGAACTGTGTGAGATTCTATATATCGACGAAAATCTCCGAGAGTCTTCTTTCCGATGAAATTGGTTTCATCCAAATACAATGTCTGAGTAAGGAGCTATACCCGTTTTACTACAGCCTATCAAAAAAAAAAAACAGAATTTTGGGACAGATTTTTGGGTCAACTTTAAACGACCATAACTCCTTGTACAGGAAGAACTGGGTGGTATACTTTATATAAAAATGAAATTCCTTTGAATTATCTTTCCAATGCAATTGGTTTCACCCAAATCCGATACCGTAGCAAAGAGTTATGATCGATTTACTTCAGCCTGTCAAAACTGTCCACTGGGGACAGATTCGGATTTATTTAAATTTTTAGGGCAAAATGGTCATTTTCTATTACCTCTTGGACGAAAAATTGGTCTTTATAAACATACACTTAGCCTCATATATATCATATATCATCCAATTATTAAGAGAAGGTGAACCCCTAGCCTAATTTCAACTTCAAATATTTTGTGATTCAACCGTAGAAAATTCGAATTGGTTCCGTAGTTGTGTTCACCATCTCGAAAGCTTCGAGAAGCACCCCATGGTTATGTAAGGAGGATTCTAAATACAAGAGTTCATTGTTAAGGTATGAATATTGTTTATTCTTGATTCTTATCCATGAATAAGTATTGATAAAGGATTATGAGTATTGTCTTGATGTTGGAAGATAACTAGAAACATAGTTATGAATTGTTTTGTATAAATTGTTAGTAGTAAATTATGGAAGTTGTTGTATTGGATTATGGAGGATGAATTGTGGTGATATATCATTATATTAGTGGTTATGTATGCCTAGTGATCATGTTGGTATTGGATGGTGATTAAGAGGGGAAATAAAGGCTAAGAGTGATGTTGAGGGATATTGCATGAAAATGCATGATATGTGAATGTAATAAGAGTATAAGAGGATGTATGTAGCACTCTTATTGATGAGTTAAAGGATTACTTCCTAGACATTATTTGGTGAAGTTAATACCTAAATGGTAAGGTTTGGTTGCTAATACTAGTTTGCCACAAATGACTTATTGTAGATAAGTGTTCGAAGAGTACGGGAAGTCAAGTTGGACTTGTATTGAAGTGGTTATATCAAGGTATGTAAGACATACTCTATCTAATCTTTGGCATGAATAATGACCCATGGCACTCTCAAGTAAGCTTCCAACATTGTCCTACGACACATCACACATAATAACATCATATGATCTTCGACACTACCAATTGAACTTATTTTCCCTTTTAAGATGTCCGGCTAGTCAAAAAAATGTCCATATACTATTGTTGACTCCGAAATGGTTTAATGAGGTATCCATGATTCTCTACTTCATTTTCATGATATTGATTACCTATTTACATGTTTTTCCTATTGAGGTATCATGGTTTCAAGTTCCATAAGGTGTGACCACAAAGTAACCAATCTCAAAGATTAATTGAAGTAAGAAATGGAATGTCTTTATTTTAAATTGTTGATATGATGTATTGTATTAGTACCACTGATCAGTTGGCCATTGTATTATAAAGATTATGTATATATGCTATTCCAGGGGTGGTCCCTGATGTATTGTATTAGTACCACTGATCAGTTGGCCATTGTATGACATATGTTATGTATTGATAAGGAATACGGGAAGTAATGATATGAAAGTAATGTGCAGGTATCCCATCAGCTCTTTTTTTAAGTGTGGTCTACTTATACTGTTTATTCACTGGTATCTGGGTTCTGTTGATCTTTTGTATCTCATCTTGATACTCACTGCCTTACATACTCAGTACATATTTCCGTACTGACGTCCCTCACGGGGGACCTGTATTCATGCCTGCAGGAGCAGGTACTTCAGGTCGTACACCTCCGCAGTAAGAGCCAGGACATTCGGTTGATAGTGGTGAGCTCCAGTTGTTTCGGGGCATCCCAAGTCGTTTCTATATGTACTTTTGGTATTTGTATAAAAGTCTTTTGTGGGCGGGAGTTTGTCCCGACCCTAACTCAGTTGTGTATCTATGTAGAGGCTTTTGTAGACATATTGTACAGCCATAGGAGTGTTTGGTTGATAGACGTGATGGATCTGACGGCCAATTACTGTTTATATATATATATGCGTGTCTGCTGGGCTGATACAGGTACTGTTTTCTTCTATTTACAACGAAGTGCTGCCCAAATTTCTAATTTTCATAAGTAATGTAAATGTGAAAGTATAGGTTATGAACGGGTTCTCCCGGGCCTCCTCGGCTACGGGTGCCAGTCCGCTCCAATGGGATTTGGGGCGTGACAGAAGTGGTATCAGAGAAGTCCGTCCTAGTGAGTCTACAAAGCCGTGTCTACGTAGAATCTCGTTTATCGGTGTGTTGTGCACCACATATATAAACAGGAGGCTATTGGACATTTAGGGATTGTTTTCATTCTCCATTTCTTAGATCGTGCATAGAGCCCATATTAGAGATAAAGTCATAATCAATCGCTTAATCCAATTGTTTTTTTCTTTTATTTATTATAGTAACGATGCCGGTTACAAGGAGAAAGAATAAGTTGAAGTGAGTAGATATAGTGGCCGGAGAAGGTATATTTCCATTTCCTAAATGAGGCAGTCCTTGAATGGAAGGGTAATGTTGGCGCGCCGAGAGGTAGATTTATTTCTTACTTTAAAGCAAGAAAAATGATTTCCAAGGGGTACATATACCATTTGGTTAGAGTAAGGGATACAGAGGCAGAGCCGCCAACTTTTCAGACCGTTCCGGTTGTGAATGAATTTCCTGATGTATTTCCTGAAGAACTACCAGGTTTACCTCCTGAACGAGAAGTGGAGTTTGGTATTGATATGTTGCCAGACACACAGCCAATCTCAATTCCTCCTTATAGAATGGCACCAGCAGAGTTGCGAGAATTGAAAGAGCAACTGAAAGACTTGCTAGAGAAGGGATTCATCAGGCCTAGTATGTCCCCTTGGGGAGCACCAGTATTGTTTGTGCGTAAGAAAGATGGTTCGCTGAGGATGTGTATTGATTATCGGCAATTGAATAAGGTGACTATCAAGAATAAATACCCTCTTCCCCGAATTGATGATTTATTTGACCAGTTGCAGGGTGCCCAGTGTTTTTCCAAGATTGACTTGAGATCAGGTTTTCATCAAGTGAGAGTCAAGGATAAAGATATACCCAAGACAGCTTTCCGAACACGGTATGGTCATTATGAATTCCTGGTTATGTCATTCGGGCTGACAAATGCACCCGCAGTTTTTATGGATCTGATGAATAGGCTGTTTAATCCGTTTCTAGATGTGTTCGTGATAGTTTTCATAGATGATATTCTGGTCTACTCTAGATCAGAAGAGGATCATGTTAATCACTTAAGGCAGGAGTTGCAGATTCTTCGTGATCGTAAGCTGTACGCGAAGTTTTCTAAATGTGAGTTTTGGCTCAAGTCAGTGGCATTTTTGTGCCATATTGTATCCAGTGAAGGCATAAAAGTTGACACTCAGAAGATTGAGGCTGTGAAGAATTGGCCAAGACCCACGACGCCTACGGAGATTCGTAGTTTCCTCGGGTTGGCAGGTTATTATAGAAGGTTTGTTGAAGGTTTTTCTTCTATTTCTGCACCCTTGACTAAGTTGACGCATAAAGCCTCCAAGTTTCAATAGAATGATGCCTGTGAAAAGAGTTTCCAAGATCTGAAGAGCAAGTTGACTTCTACACCGGTATTGGTACTTCCTGAAGGCACAGAAGGGTATGCAGTGTACTGTGATGCTTCGAGAATTGGCTTAGGATGCGTATTAATGCAACATGGTAGAGTAATAGCCTATGGCTCTAGACAGTTGCGACCACATGAGAGGAATTATCCCATGCATGATCTTGAGCTAGCTGCAGTTGTATTTGCTTTGAAGATATGGCGCCACTACTTATATGGGGTTCATGTTGACATATATACCGATCATAAGAGCCTGCAATATATCTTCAGTCAGAAAGATCTAAACTTGAGGCAGCGGAGATGGCTTGAATTGTTGAAAGATTACGATGTTGATATCTTGTATCATCCAGGGAAAGCGAATGTGGTAGCGGATGCACTGAGTCGTAAGTCTAAAATGGCATCTATAGAAAAGCTGGGGATGATTAAGGATCTTCACCAACTAGCTAATTTGGGAGTTCGACTTCTCGAAACTCCAGATGAAGAGGTTATTGTACGTAATGCAGCGGAATCTTCATTGATAGCTAAAGTGAAAGAGAAGCAGTATGCAGATCCAATTTTATTGCAGCTTAAGGAGGATGTGCAGAGTGGCACGACAAAGGCATTTGAGCTTACGCGAGAAGGAGTGCTTCAGTGTCAGAATCGTTTATGTGTACCTAATGTAGTTGAGCTAAGAAAGAGAATTATGACAGAAGCACACTGTTCAAGGTATTCAATCCATCCAGGGTCGACTAAGATGTATCAAGATTTGAAAGCAATATATTGGTGGAATGACATGAAGAAGAATATTGCCGAATTTGTAGCTGAATGTCCGAATTGTCAAAGAGTCAAAATAGAACACAAAAAACCCGGTGGTTACATGCAATGTATAGATCTTCCAGTCTGGAAGTGGGACAAGATCAATATGGATTTCATCACTGGTTTGCCTCGTACATTTTGGAAGTTTGATTCCATATGGGTGATCATTGATAGTCTTACCAAATCCGCGCACTTCTTACCAGTTAAGACAACTTATACGGCGGAAGAGTATGCGAAGTTGTATATTAAGGAGATCGTTCGGTTACATGGAGTTCCAATTTCCATTATATCCGATCGAGGATCCCAATTTACCGCGAATTTTTGGAAGTCTTTTCAAAGGAGTTTGGGGACACAAGTAAATCTAAGTACGGATTTTCATCCTCAAACGGACGGACAAGCGGAACGTACCATCCAGACACTTGAAGATATGCTACGAGCATGTGTATTAGATTTCAAAGGCAACTGGGATGATCACCTACCTCTTATCGAGTTTGCCTACAATAATAGCTATCATTCAAGTATCAAAATGGCACCATATGAAGCATTGTATGGAAGAAAGTGTAGATCGCCAATAGGATGGTTTGAAGCAGGTGATGCGGTCTTGTTTGGACCGGATCTTGTTTATCAAGCAATGGAGAAGGTTAAAGTGATCCAACAACGGCTTGAAACAGCTCAAAGTCGACACAAATCTGATGCGGATGTTAGAAGAAGAGGACTTGAGTTTTCTATCGACGATTGGGTATTCTTGAAAGTATCACCAATGAAAGGAGTGATGAGGTTTGGCAAGAAAGGAAAGTTAAGTCCACGATACATAGGTCCGTACAAGATCATTCAAAGATTTGGACAAGTTGCTTATGAGTTAGAGCTACCTCAAGAGCTCTCAGCAGTTCATCCCATATTTCATGTTTCGATGCTTCGCAAGTACATCGGAGATCCATCGCACATCACTACTACGGAAGATGTACAAGTTACAGAAGATCTCACTTTTGAAGAAATGCCTATTGCTATTCTTGATCGCCAAATTAAAAAGATAAGGAATAAGGAGATAGCATCGGTAAAAGTACTTTGGAGGAATCAACAAGTTGAGGAGATCACATGGAAAGCCGAGGAAGCGATGAAGATTAAGTACCCTTACCTATTCAACGATGAGGAGGAAGTTCATGAGACGGAAGAAGAACAATAACAAGTAAGTGTTTATTTTTATGCAAGTATGTTATGATGATGAATATGTTAATTGTAAGCTTGGACATGTCTTAATTGAGTAACTATGCTAACATTCGAGGATGAATGTTCTTAAGGGAGGAAAATGTAACACCCCGTAAATTTTTTTCGTACACTTATCGCGATTATATGGAGTCCTAAAGGCTTGCGTATGGATTAAATTAAGTTTATGGTGCTCGGAAATATCCCGTCAATAGTTGTATGTGTAGGTATTGGAATAAGTTTTCCAACAATATAAAGTTTGCCCAAAACAGAGGAGTATTACATATAACCGAGCACATTCGAAATTTCAAAACGGTGGCCGGGAGGCCTGTGAACAGTAAATCTGCAGGAAAATTACTGCAGCTAGGCAATTTTTTTTTGGATCAACTTTAGACGATCATAACTCCTTGTACAAAAAGAACTGTGTGAGATTCTATATATCGACGAAAATCTCCGAGAGTCTTCTTTCCGATGAAATTGGTTTCATCCAAATACAATGTCTGAGTAAGGAGCTATACCCGTTTTACTACAGCCTATCAAAAAAAAAAAACAGAATTTTGGGACAGATTTTTGGGTCAACTTTAAACGACCATAACTCCTTGTACAGGAAGAACTGGGTGGTATACTTTATATAAAAATGAAATTCCTTTGAATTATCTTTCCAATGCAATTGGTTTCACCCAAATCCGATACCGTAGCAAAGAGTTATGATCGATTTACTTCAGCCTGTCAAAACTGTCCACTGGGGACAGATTCGGATTTATTTAAATTTTTAGGGCAAAATGGTCATTTTCTATTACCTCTTGGACGAAAAATTGGTCTTTATAAACATACACTTAGCCTCATATATATCATATATCATCCAATTATTAAGAGAAGGTGAACCCCTAGCCTAATTTCAACTTCAAATATTTTGTGATTCAACCGTAGAAAATTCGAATTGGTTCCGTAGTTGTGTTCACCATCTCGAAAGCTTCGAGAAGCACCCCATGGTTATGTAAGGAGGATTCTAAATACAAGAGTTCATTGTTAAGGTATGAATATTGTTTATTCTTGATTCTTATCCATGAATAAGTATTGATAAAGGATTATGAGTATTGTCTTGATGTTGGAAGATAACTAGAAACATAGTTATGAATTGTTTTGTATAAATTGTTAGTAGTAAATTATGGAAGTTGTTGTATTGGATTATGGAGGATGAATTGTGGTGATATATCATTATATTAGTGGTTATGTATGCCTAGTGATCATGTTGGTATTGGATGGTGATTAAGAGGGGAAATAAAGGCTAAGAGTGATGTTGAGGGATATTGCATGAAAATGCATGATATGTGAATGTAATAAGAGTATAAGAGGATGTATGTAGCACTCTTATTGATGAGTTAAAGGATTACTTCCTAGACATTATTTGGTGAAGTTAATACCTAAATGGTAAGGTTTGGTTGCTAATACTAGTTTGCCACAAATGACTTATTGTAGATAAGTGTTCGAAGAGTACGGGAAGTCAAGTTGGACTTGTATTGAAGTGGTTATATCAAGGTATGTAAGACATACTCTATCTAATCTTTGGCATGAATAATGACCCATGGCACTCTCAAGTAAGCTTCCAACATTGTCCTACGACACATCACACATAATAACATCATATGATCTTCGACACTACCAATTGAACTTATTTTCCCTTTTAAGATGTCCGGCTAGTCAAAAAAATGTCCATATACTATTGTTGACTCCGAAATGGTTTAATGAGGTATCCATGATTCTCTACTTCATTTTCATGATATTGATTACCTATTTACATGTTTTTCCTATTGAGGTATCATGGTTTCAAGTTCCATAAGGTGTGACCACAAAGTAACCAATCTCAAAGATTAATTGAAGTAAGAAATGGAATGTCTTTATTTTAAATTGTTGATATGATGTATTGTATTAGTACCACTGATCAGTTGGCCATTGTATTATAAAGATTATGTATATATGCTATTCCAGGGGTGGTCCCTGATGTATTGTATTAGTACCACTGATCAGTTGGCCATTGTATGACATATGTTATGTATTGATAAGGAATACGGGAAGTAATGATATGAAAGTAATGTGCAGGTATCCCATCAGCTCTTTTTTTAAGTGTGGTCTACTTATACTGTTTATTCACTGGTATCTGGGTTCTGTTGATCTTTTGTATCTCATCTTGATACTCACTGCCTTACATACTCAGTACATATTTCCGTACTGACGTCCCTCACGGGGGACCTGTATTCATGCCTGCAGGAGCAGGTACTTCAGGTCGTACACCTCCGCAGTAAGAGCCAGGACATTCGGTTGATAGTGGTGAGCTCCAGTTGTTTCGGGGCATCCCAAGTCGTTTCTATATGTACTTTTGGTATTTGTATAAAAGTCTTTTGTGGGCGGGAGTTTGTCCCGACCCTAACTCAGTTGTGTATCTATGTAGAGGCTTTTGTAGACATATTGTACAGCCATAGGAGTGTTTGGTTGATAGACGTGATGGATCTGACGGCCAATTACTGTTTATATATATATATGCGTGTCAGCTGGGCTGATACAGGTACTGTTTTCTTCTATTAACAACGAAGTGCTGCCAAAATTTCTAATTTTCATAAGTAATGTAAATGTGAAAGTATAGGTTATGAACGGGTTCTCCCGGGCCTCCTCGGCTACGGGTGCCAGTCCGCTCCAATGGGATTTGGGGCGTGACACAACCACCCCCCATGAAGACATTTTACATATTTTTTTCCAATGCCCTATTGTCTCTCAACTCTGGAATTCCACTCTTACTAGGGGCAACCCTGACAATCTTGTCATCAACCACTTCCACCCCCATGAAGACATTTTACATATTTTTTTCCAATGCACTATTGTCTCTCTACTTTGGAATTCCGCTCTTACTAGGGGCAACCCTGACAATCTTGTCATCAACCACTTCCACCCCCAGAATTGGAAAGATACGTGGGAGAAGCTTTCCAACAAACCCTGCGATCATCTTATCTCATGGCATGAACTCCTTCCTTTCATCCTCTGGGCCATTTGGAACAACAGGAACAAAAACCACTTCAACAATAAGAAGGACAAGGTTGGCATTAACAACTGTCATGCTGAAGCAGTTGACTATAGCCATATAATAAAGGGTACCAAGACCAATAGACAATATAGGACGATTCAAGTTAGACAGAACCCTCCAAGAATTGGGCACTTCAAACTCAACTCCGATGGATCCTAATTGGGGAACCCAGGACATGGAGGCATATATAGGGGGGTGATCAGAAACCATACCGGAGGCTGGATGATGGGCTACTCCAAGTCCTTCATCACAGCCACCAATAACCAAATGGAGCTCATGGCTCTGCTGGAGAGACTTAAGATAGCAAAAAGGGAAAACCTCTTTCCCCTGGAAAATTAATATTGACTCCACTGAGTTCATCCGAATGCTAAAACAAGGTAACCTTCACTATAATGCACTAGTTGATGAATGCAGGTTAAAGCTAAGAAGAATAGGATGCCCGCAAATCTCACACTGTTGTAGAGAACAAAACGGAGTAGTCGACACACTAGCTAAATATGGAGCAGCAGCAGGCAACTACCAAAAAACATGAAATTTCAACTATTTGATGAAATTTATGGAATTAAAATGTTCATAATAAGGATTACAAAACCAAATCCTACATACATTAGGATTTCAAACCTAAGTGTTAAAGAGTCCTTATTGTGTAGAATACTCATTCCACTGACGGTGTATATTAGTTACTTTCTATTATAAAAAGCAAATCCTTTATTAGTTATACATAGTTAAAATTATTTTTTTATGTATATACAGTAGATGTTGAACCCCTTTCGATTAGTTTGTAGTTGTACTTGTGAACCCCTTAATGAAAATCCTGGCTCCGCCACTGTTGGTCATTGGTATTGCAGGTATTGTTACTACAGTTGTTCCTTATCTTCATCGTCATCGTCGGCTCGACCATTACAAAAGCTTGATTATTTTATATTATGTTGTTGCGATGGTTTGTCTCTTCTTTGGGGTTATTCTGCTGGCTATTTACTGCGGAATCCATCCACAAATTAATCAGTACAACTTCCTAATCATGGATTTTCTGCACTCCCATCCTTTAACACTCATCATGGGTTGGGATATGACGCGATTAGTGATGACTATAAGATTCTTATGGTTTGCTGCGACGTCTTTGCTAGCAGACCACCCAATAAAATTCTTGCACTAAAGAGTGGTTCTTGGAAAGGTATCGATAACCATCCTGCAGGTGGCATTCAGAATCAAGTTTCTGGGTTGGCATTTGTTCGTGGTGCATTTCATTTGGTCGTCAGAGGGGATAATTTATCGAAGTATTTTGTGACTTCATTTAATATATCAAACGAGGCGCAGGGAGAGATATCAATATTGCCGGAGGGAATTTGCAATATTCTCAAACATCGGAGTTACTTTAGATGTGTCATTTCAGTATTGGATGAATTGCTTTGTGTTTATTTTGCATATGAATAGATCACTGAATATAAGCGCTTTATACAAGGATTCGTTCATGCTACAACAGTTTATTGTTATAAGTTTATTAGCTGTACAATTATGGTTTCATTATCTGTTTGCTAATGTCGTTGATTCTGCTTAATTCAAAATATGTTAACAAAATTTAATGTTATTTCGTGCGGAATTAAATCAACCCTCAACACTTCCAATATAATGGATCTGGAGAGCCCCATGCACCCCCAAAGATCAAAATAATCTTGCTTTGGTTAGCTCAGCATAACCGACTACCAACCTGTCTCACCCTCTCTAAAATGGGGATCAACATGCATCCCCACCACATGCCACAGCTGCAACCACCCCCCCATGAAGACATTTAACATATTTTTTTCCAATGCCCTATTGTCTCTCAACTCTGGAATTCCACTCTTACTAGGGGCAACCCTGACAATCTTGTCATCAACCACTTCCACCCCCATGAAGACATTTTACATATTTTTTTCCAATGCACTATTGTCTCTCTACTTTGGAATTCCACTCTTACTAGGGGCAACCCTGACAATCTTGTCATCAACCACTTCCACCCCCAGAATTGGCAAGATACGTGGAAGAAGCTTTCCAACAAACCCTGCGATCATCTTATCTCATGGCATGAACTCCTTCCTTTCATCCTCTGGGCCATTTGGAACAACAGGAACAAAAACCACTTCAAAAATAAGGACAAGGTTGGCATTAACAACTGTCATGCTGAAGCAGTTGACTATAGCCATATAATAAAGGGTACCAAGACCAATAGACAATATAGGACGATTCAAGTTAGACGGAACCCTCCAAGAATTGGGCACTTCAAACTCAACTCCGATGGATCCTGATTGGGGAACCCAGGACATGGAGGCATATATAGGGGGGTGATCAGAAACCATACCGGAGGCTGGATGATGGGAGTGCTTCAGTGTCAGAATCGTTTATGTGTACCTGATGTAGTTGAGCTAAGAAAGAGAATTATGACAGAAGCACACTGTTCAAGGTATTCAATCCATCCAGGGTCGACTAAGATGTATCAAGATTTGAAAGCAATATATTGGTGGAATGACATGAAGAAGAATATTGCCGAATTTGTAGCTGAATGTCCGAATTGTCAAAGAGTCAAAGTAGAACACCAGAAACCCGGTGGTTACATGCAATGTATAGATCTTCCAGTCTGGAAGTGGGACAAGATCAATATGGATTTCATCACGGGTTTGCCTCGTACATTTCGGAAGTTTGATTCCATATGGGTGATCATTGATAGGCTTACCAAATCCGCGCACATCTTACCAGTTAAGACAACTTATACGGTGGAAGAGTATGCGAAGTTGTATATTAAGGAGATCGTTCGGTTACATGGAGTTCCAATTTCCATTATATCCGATCGAGGATCCCAATTTACCGTGAATTTCTGGAAGTCTTTTCAAAGGAGTTTGGGGACACAAGTAAATCTAAGTACGGATTTTCATCCTCAAACGGACGGACAAGCGGAACGTACCATCCAGACACTTGAAGATATGCTACGAGCATGTGTATTAGATTTCAAAGGCAACTGGGATGATCACCTACCTCTTATCGAGTTTGCCTACAATAATAGCTATCATTCAAGTATCAAAATGGCACCATATGAAGCATTGTATGGAAGAAAGTGTAGATCGCCAATAGGATGGTTTGAAGCAGGTGATGCGGTCTTGTTTGGACCGGATCTTGTTTATCAAGCAATGGAGAAGGTTAAAGTGATCCAACAACGGCTTGAAACAGCTCAAAGTCGACACAAATCTGATGCGGATGTTAGAAAAAGAGGACTTGAGTTTTCTATCGACGATTGGGTATTCTTGAAAGTATCACCAATGAAAGGAGTGTATCTATGTAGAGGCTTTTGTAGACATATTGTACAACCATAGGAGTGTTTGATTGATAGACATGATGGCTCTGACGGCCAATTACTGTTTATATATATATATATGCGTGTCTGCTGGGCTGATACAGGTACTGTTTTCTTCTATTTACAACGAAGTGCTGCCCAAATTTCTAATTTTCATAAGTAATGTAAATGTGAAAGTATAGGTTATGAACGGGTTCTCCCGGGCCTCCTCGGCTACGGGTGCCAGTCCGCTCCAATGGGATTTGGGGCGTGACACAACCACCCCCCATGAAGACATTTTACATATTTTTTTCCAATGCCCTATTGTCTCTCAACTCTGGAATTCCACTCTTACTAGGGGCAACCCTGACAATCTTGTCATCAACCACTTCCACCCCCATGAAGACATTTTACATATTTTTTTCCAATGCACTATTGTCTCTCTACTTTGGAATTCCACTCTTACTAGGGGCAACCCTGACAATCTTGTCATCAACCACTTCCACCCCCAGAATTGGCAAGATACGTGGAAGAAGCTTTCCAACAAACCCTGCGATCATCTTATCTCATGGCATGAACTCCTTCCTTTCATCCTCTGGGCCATTTGGAACAACAGGAACAAAAACCACTTCAACAATAAGAAGGACAAGGTTGGCATTAACAACTGTCATGCTGAAGCAGTTGACTATAGCCATATAATAAAGGGTACCAAGATCAATAGACAATATAGGACGATTCAAGTTAGACGGAACCCTCCAAGAATTGGGCACTTCAAACTCAACTCCGATGGATCCTGATTGGGGGACCCAGGACATGGAGGCATATATAGGGGGGTGATCAGAAACCATACCGGAGGCTGGATGATGGGCTACTCCAAGTCCTTCATCACAGCCACCAATAACCAAATGGAGCTCATGGCTCTGCTGGAGAGACTTAAGATAGCAAAAAGGGAAAACCTCTTTCCCCTGGAAAATTAATATTGACTCCACTGAGTTCATCCGAATGCTAAAACAAGGTAACCTTCACTATAATGCACTAGTTGATGAATGCAGGTTAAAGCTAAGAAGAATAGGATGCCCGCAAATCTCACACTGTTGTAGAGAACAAAACGGAGTAGTCGACACACTAGCTAAATATGGAGCAGCAGCAGGCAACTACCAAAAAACATGAAATTTCAACTATTTGATGAAATTTATGGAATTAAAATGTTCATAATAAGGATTACAAAACCAAATCCTACATACATTAGGATTGCAAACCCAATGCCAAGCAAGTAGAAATAGGAACAAAGTGTTAGAATCAAAATCATCATGCGGAAGCTAATAGTTATAAATTATTAGTGTGATAAATCAAATAACAAAAAAAAAATATAATAAAATATATTATTAATTGTGGATGCTATTGTGTTCTGTTATGAAAAGAAATATCTTCAATGTATAGACTTTCAAATTTTTCTTCCAAGAAAGGAATAAACCAACATAGAAGAGATTTTTATATTTTCAGACGCAACACGTACCACTTACGGATTAGGATATGACTCGATTAGTGATGACTATAAGATTACAACTATGGCTCTTATTCCAAACTATAAGAAAAATATGAAAAGAAGAGTTCCAGCCTACGGTTATATGCCCCTATTCTCACCTGAGAAGTCATTAGGAATTATTCTAATTTTTAATCGACTTATTTTTCTAGAAAAATATTTTAATCAGCCAAAAAAAAAACTGAAAAATATTTTTTTAAAAAAATGTTATACCCATACCAAACACACCCATAAGGCCATAATTATGATTTAAGAATTGCAGTAGTTGCTTTTAATTTACTTACCCCCATATGGGAAACCAAGTTGTTGGGATGTTGGGACCATCATAGTACATAAACCTAGTATTTTATAAAAACAAGTACATATATAATAATTAGACAAATGGATTAAATCAAAGTTTGAAGTTTCTACATCATAGTTTATGTAAATATTACTATTGGCTAAAAGTCATTAGGTGAGTCAACGACTGATTATGTTTCCTATCCAGCTAAACATATGAAATGGGCTTTTTTTTTCATTCGGCGTTCGGTATCCATATTGGAGTCCGATTAGTCCGAATTCACGTCACGTATGGTGGGGAGCGCTCCCTACTAAAGATCTTTTCCATACCCAGGGCTCGAACTCGAGACCTCTGGTTAAGGGAGGAGCAGCTCCATCCGCTGCATCACATCCTTTGATGGTAATATAATGCGCATTATGTATTGAATTACACTTTCTTAATAGATGAGCTAAGAATTCATGCAAAAAATAATCATGAAAAATACTAATGGAGTTATAATTTTTTTGTATCATACGAAAAGCTTGTTTGGATTTAATTAATCTCCCATATAAGCTTACATTTTCCCATAACCCAACCCGAAAACGGACCGGAGGGAACCGCAACATGAGAAATGTCCACGTCTCGTCCTAAGGCTCACCTTTCGTTGTGGGTTATAAGGCGCGCATGCAACTTTATCTAATCAAGGGTCGGGGCACAAGGGTCCTGATACTATCCAAATGAAAGAGCCGTAGAAGCGACTGCAATGAGTAGAAGTCTCACTAACGGATCTAAACGAAGAGCAAATATTCGAGCGTGAGGGCAATCGGATCACCCAACGAATGGACGAACTCAAGTATTGGGGGAGGGAGGTAATAATCATGCTTTCGAAGACTTAACCCAACCCGATTCAAATCTTATCTGAACTTCAAGCTAAGAATAAAATAAGTCGTACCACTAAACATGGCATTATTTTTTATATTTTATCTTTTTTTGTGTGTAATAACACATATATATTTTATCTCAAGCCAATCGTTTTAGATATTTCAGTTCCACCGGTACATAAGAATCTTTTACAAGTCGTCTCAATCACATCAATAATCTTCGTGGGCAGCAGGAAGATTACAATTAATCACCCCGTTTCAATTTGTTTGATCTAATTTGACGTGACATGGATTTTAAGAAAGTAAATAAGATTTTCAATATACTTTATATGTAGGTCAAACAAATTAAAGATATATCGAATGTGTCAAATGTAGGTCAAACAAATTAAATCAGAGGAAACATTGTCTCTCGTATTTTTGAATCTATTTTATCCTACCTGTGTCTAGTGACAGCAAATTAACTAACAACTTAGGAGTTGATTTAGTTTTTTAATTGGTCTACGTAGTCATGTAACTATGATTTGGAGTTGTTATTAATGGATTAATTTCCTTATCAAAAAAGTATATTCTAAGTAGCAGAACTAGAAGTGGTAATATTATATTGGAAAAAATAAAATAAAATAAAATAGCAAGTAGACCTATATATATAGATAGACCTAAATGTTCAGTCTCATTATTACAAATCCTTCATTATCATTTTTCAGTACCTGTAAACTAATAAACTCCATTTAATGATTTAATCATAGGAGCATGAAGGTAATTATTAATTCCTTAAATTGTGTACTAATTTTTATCCCTTAATTTCTTCTTTGTCTATTTTAAGTTTCTAATTTATCATTAATAACATTTAGGAAAAGATTGTGATCGATATCAGTACTCTCAGCAATGATAACTGTATATCAAAGGCAATGGAGATTGCTGTAAAATGTGCAGGTATTTTATGCCTATTCGCGCCCGAGAAAATGTTTTTCTATACCTATTTGTTGGTATTATACGTCTTCGGGTGTGCATCGGACGGTTCGGTTCGATTCGGTTTTATGTATTAACGATTTTGTTTATCGGTTATCAATTTTTAAATATGCTAAACCAATAACCAACCAATAAGATATTTTTTATCGATTTTCAATTTATCGATTTTTAGTCCTTAATGGTTCGGTTTTCGGTTTAACCAATAAGAAAATATGCATAATAGAAATAGTAACAACTAACAAGAAAAGAAACAAAATCTTAGTTGTTGCAAAAATCCTACATGATGTGTTTTATTTTACAAAAATCTTCAAGCTTGAATAGGTTTTCGGGAAATTAAAAAGGTTTGTAGAAATGAAAGAGAAATATAGAGTAGGTTATATATATATATAAGTATGGATAATGTGTAATTTGGAATATTCTTATTGGGTTATCGGTTTATCCAATAATCCAATAAGAAAAAATCGAAACCGAACCCATATTCCAATAAAAAAAATTTTATAAAACCATTAAAAACCGTTATTCCAATAACCCAATACCAATAAACCAATAACATTTTTATCGGTTCGGTTTATTGGTCGGTTTGATTTTTGCACACCTCTACATCTCTTTGGTTGATCATGTTTAATAATGTTATATTTATTCACTCTGATACGTTTTTAAATCCTACTCGTCTTCCAATATCAACTGTATTTGTCTTTCTGAAATTTTAAATCCGCCTCTGATACGTTTGCAGGAGTACTCTCAGTGAATTCAGATAAGGAAAAAGGACATTTAGTGGTAATTGGAATTGGCGTAGATTTTTTCAAGTTGATGAAATGCATAAAGAAGAAATTTAGGTGTGCTCATATTGTGAGTGTGGAAGAAGTAAAACCCGAAAAGAAACCCGACCCGAAACCAATTTGCTATCCAAACCCATGTGTGCAGTATTATCCAGTATGTCAACCCGTTTATGAGTCTCATGGTCCAAATTGCACCACTATGTAAAATACACCCTATAATTTAAATTTATTGTACCATATTATTAAATAGTACGTTATTATATATGAAACAATTAATTTGGTGTGGTGGAATATATGTTATTTATCGTGTATTTACTATTATACTTTGTTGGTGGTGATTGCCAATTGTAATGGATGATAGCGATAGCTAATGATGGTGATAAATTAGTGATCGATAGACTAATAAAGGCAGTTTTAGTAATAAATTATAGTTGTAGTGGTAATTAGGGTTGATAGTGTTGATTAATTATGGTGATTGTCGATTATAATGATCGTGGCTCACCCCACTAGTGTGTGTATGTGTGTGTGTATATATATATATATATATCAAAGCAAAATTGTTGAAGCAATTGCATGTAGCAGTACTACGAAAATTAAATTAGTGTATAGAAAATACACAAGGAGATGAAGATGGAGATCTGTAGCAAAAGGAGTTTTAAATATATATCCTTCTTATTTTTTATAGAAAATATATAATTAGAGTCCATATTATCTTATATTGCTATTTTCTTATTTATATTTAAATATTAAAGAATAAAATAATAGAGAATCTTACCTGTCATAATACTTGGTTTACATAACATACACCAAACCCTAATACTTGGTTGACATTAACACCAAACCCTCAAGTCTAATAATCAGAGCAAATAGAGAAAAGGGGAAGCTTTAAAGATTGGGAAAAGATGGTTAAACTAATTTTCAAATCACTACTTGAAATGATTATGACCTTTTCTATTGGAACAACTTCATCAAAAAAGAAGTTGGAAATCAACTTCGTCCCTGAGGAAATATCAAAAAAGAAGTTGGAAATCAACTTCCCTGAGGAAATACTTGTGGACGTCCTCATCAGGTTACCTGTTAAGTCTCTTGTTCGATTCAGATATGTTTCAAAATCTTGGAAGACGTTAATCTCGGACGAATACTTTAAGGCGAAGCATTGCAATCATGCAAAGAATAATAAAAAACTTCTCATTGCGCAAATGTTCCCTGATGATGTTGGTTTTGTTCATTGGTATTGCAGCTACTCTAATTACAGTTGTTGTTTATCATCATCATCATCTGCTCAACCATTACAAAATCTTGGTTGCCCATCAAACCCATAAACGTTGTATAATATCATGTTGTTGCGATGGTTTGTCTCTTCTTTGGTGTCATTCTGGTTGCTATTTACTGTGGAATCCATCCACAAATGAATCAGTACGACTTCCTAATCATGAATTTTCACACACAACAGGCCGTACCAGTACTTATGGATTGGGATATGACGCGATTAGTGATGACTATAAGATTCTTATGATTGACAACCGTGGCTCTTTTTTCATACCACTCACTAAAATACTTGCACTAAAGAGTGGTTCTTGGAGAAATATCGATAACCATCCTAGTGGTTTTCACAATAGTGTGCGTTCTGAATCTCAGGACTCTTTGGCCTTTGTTGGTGGTGCATTTCACTGGGTATGTTATCATAAATCGTATGTTATAATTTCATTTAATATATCAAATGAAATGTACGAAGTAATATCATTGCCAGAGGAAATTTGCAATATGCTCAAACATAGGATTCACGTAATATGTTCTGTTTATTCAGTATTAGATGAAATGCTTTGTGTTTATTCTACTTACCCAGATGGGGAGACGGAATCTTATAAGTTATGGGTAATGAAAGAATATGGTGTCAAGGAAATGTGGTTCAAATTATTTACCATACCAAGGTTTTTCGCCATATCGAAATATATGTTTGCGGATGGTGAAGTATTATTTTACGAAGGCTACTTTTCATATAATGGGTTTAGGACATCAAAAGGACCATAGGAATTGTTGCCGTCTTCTTATGACACCTACCTACAAGGATTAGTTTATACGGAAAGTTTGATCTCTCCAAATTTACTTATTTAGTGGAGTATTAGTTTATATTTGATCAAGTCATCTTTTGTTTATTTATTTATTTTTTTGCTTTCTTGATTCTACTACTTTGTTTATGTACACATAAAAAAAAATAAAAAAAAAAGAAGGAAAAGTAAATTTGAATTTTTGGAAGAAGGATTGGAATTGAATGCAATTACAGAATTGACATTAGAATATAATGTTTTAATTGTAGGTTATTTAAAGTGCTCGATTTAAAAAAGATCATTCGATATTGACTTCATCTTCTTTCCCTGAAATTAAGAGAAGCATGTGGTATAACTTTGATCTTTATATGAAATTAAACTTTAAGGAATTACTATAATGAAACATTTTTTGTTGGAGCTGGCACTCCAATTAAAAGGAGCATGTGGACTTGGTTTATTGTAAAAGTCCAATGTACATCTGCATTTACATTTTGGAAAAAAGTAGAGTGATATACATACCCTAATATAAGCATTAGTTGCAGCTTTTACGATTTGAACTTAGTGACTTATAGGTCATACTAAATTACTCTAACATTAATTTCAAGACTCCTCTTGATCGTTACAGTACTACGTACTATTAATCTTAAAATTTAGAATATTTTTTATTTCGACCACAAGATGGTTACTGATGCTTTTGTCTGAATTCGATATCATGTATGTAACCAAAAAGGAAGGTTGATAGTAGAACACCTTGCACCCTATCAAGAGAAGCATAAGTTCTAACATTTTATCCTTAGATGTTAGACCATGGAAAATTATTAGTCGTGTGGAATTCTTGCACCATTATCTGCTCTTTAAGAATAATAAATATGGTCCACGATAGATAGATAGATAGATAGATAGAAGTCGATCCACAATAAAATGAATGATGCTAGAATTGATAAAGAACATAACATTTTCAAAGCCGTATTCATCTATAATCTATAATTTATAATCTATCTATAATCTATATCTATAATATATTAAAAGTGTGAAAACCCTTAGAAAATTGATTTGAACTTTTTGCCCTTCATTAAAAGTCTCTTCTTTAGACAGAATCGTCTTTTCACTATTTTTCTCAACTTATTATTTAGTTACTATTAATATTAGAACTTTGAAATTAATTAAAATCCTTATTGAGTTAGGAAAGAAAGTTCTAAATCAATTCAAAGCTTACCTTATATGTAATTTATTAATAAATTAAAGAGAAAATGGTCAACCCCCCCCCCCCCCCAAACATGTATCCGAAATCTCAACTACACACTCAATCTTTAAAGGTGACCTATTACCCTCCTGAACTATTATTAAAGTAGAACTATTATCCCTTGAACTATTTTAAAGTGAAATTATTATCCCCCCCCCCCCCCGAAAACTGAATGTGGTGTGATGCACGCGCTGCCACGTCATTTTTTTTTTTACTCTAAAAAAATTAATTATTTAACTTTATTATTTTCTTTTTTCTTCCCCATTTTTCATTTTGCTCCATTTTCTTCTTCAACCAATTTCATCTTCTTGGGTCAAATATAGAATTCTTGGGGAAAAAAATGGCGGGTTAATGAAGTTCTTGAATGACGTTTTAATGAAGTTCTTGAACCCAATTTCATCTCTTTTTGCTCAAGATCGCCATTAATGGCGAATTCTTCCCCATTGTGGAAATTCAAAGCTTTGAGCTCGCCATTAATGGCGGATCTTGAGCAAAAATAGAGAAAATTGAAAAAATGGGTTGAAAATTATACGTGGGTTATGTTGGAAATTATATATGGCATTGTGAAAATTCGAAGCTTAGAGCTCGCCATTAATGGCGACCTTGAGCAAAAAGAGAGGAAATCGAAGTTGTTGAATTTTTTCAAGCTTTTTGAATCGGAGTTCCCCAACTTCTTCATTCAAGAATTCATTAATCGGAGAAATCTTATTGTTTCCTTAGTTCAAGTGTTTCTTGGTTTCGGTTTCGGAGCAAAAAGAATTTCTTGGTTTCGGAGAAATCCATTGATGAGGAAGATGAGGAACTCTATTAATGAGTTCTTGAATTTTTATTTTGAAAAAGAGAAGAAGAAGAAGACATGACGTGGCAATTAAAATTCATTAAGAAAAAATAATAATTAAAATATTTATTATATTATTAAAAATAATGATGTGGCAATCAGAAAATAAAGAATTTAAAGTGAAATAGAGTCAACTGACGAGCCCATGGGCGAGTGTAGTCACGTCCAGTGACAGGTCAGCAACTGGGGGGTAATAAATTCGGTAAAAATAAGTTTAGGGGGGTAATAGGTCACTTTTAAAGGTTGAGTGTGTAGTATTCGACTAAAGGTTGGGGGGTAATAGATCATTTTCTCTAAATTAAATAAATGAAAAATAATTTTGATTTGAATTGAAAAGAATAAGAGAAAAAAATGTCTAAAGCAAAAAAAAAAAAAAAAAGAGCTAAATACATAAATGGAAAGAAAGCTAAATTGAATTAAAAAGAAAGAAAGAAAACGTGTGGAGGAAAAAAAGGAAAAAAACAAAAGAAAAAAGAAAAACCAAACAGAACATGGAAACAAAAAAATCACAAAGGCTAATTTATTACATTAAATAAATAAAAATTAAATTGACAAAGAAGGAAAGTAAACTAAATCTCAAATTTCTTATAAATTGAGAATTCTTCCATTTTACAATAATACGTCGATAATATAGTTTTCAAATAATTTTTTTCTTTATTATCGTTGTTCATAAATTTGATTGTGATTTAAGGTATGTTTTCTAAAAAAATAAAATTTTGATGTTTACAATTTTGATATTATCTATGATTAAAGAAATAAATTTGTTTGTGATTTGAGGTAGTTTTCTAAAATTTTAATTAGTATGTTCTTGAAGTTTATAACAAATCATCATGTATTCGTGATAGACAATTGCTAGTTGAGAAGATTTTGGTGAAATATTAACAGTATTTATGATTGAAGAGACAATTTTTCTTGTGATTTGAGGTAAGTTTTCTAAAATTTTAGTATATTTTTTATGTTATAAAAATAAATTATAATGCATTTTTGTTAGACCTCTACTAATTGAGAAGTTCTCTTTAATGATTTTTGTATGTTCTTGAAGTTTAAATAATAAATTATCATCTATTCTGATTAGGTAATTGATAACTGAAATATTTTTTGTGATTTTTTTATAATGACTTATATATAATAAATAATTTGAAATTGACTTATTTATAACTTTTACCAAATTCTTTAGATTATATTTCGTCATAAGAAATTGGTTAGCCACTCTAATTGTATACGGATTTTTTTTATTTTTATTTTATCCACGTGAAATATTAGGAGATTTAATTAAATTAATAATCTAGCTTTTAGAAAAGTACTAACTGAATTGAATTCTAATGATACCAAATAATTTTATTCAAAAATAAGATTAAAAAAAGTGAAAGTAGAATTTTAATTCAACGACTATATATTTATAGTATAATAGGCATGTTTGTTTATTAATCAAGATATATTTATAGTTTACACGTCGTAGATGAATTTACAAGTGATAGATGAATTTACATGTGGTAGATGAATTTACATGTAGTAGATGAATGTCGGTTGACTTTGAGAATTTTTTTAGATAAAGGTTAGGTTTAATTGTGTTGTATTGTATTTATATCTCTGTTTTGAGAATTTTTTTGTGTAAAGGTTAAGTTTAGTTGTATTATTTTGATATCTTTATTATTGTATTATTTTATTATAGTTCACAGGTGGTAGATGAGTGTCAGACGATTTTAACGAAATTTTTGTGTAAAGGTTAGATTTAATTATATTATTTTGATGTCATTATCATCGCATTGTTTTGTTGCAGTTTATAGGTGGTAGGTGAATGTCGATCGGTTTTGACAAATTTTTTTTTTTGGTAAAGGTTAGGTTTTATTAATTAAATCTCCAAAAGATTTTGAATTTAATTATTGTATTCATCTTTATTATTTAAACAAATATCTTATTTAGTGCAACGTTTGAACTTGATAAACTGAGGTACACGCGCGAGGCGCGTACACCTAAACTAGTTAATTATATAAAAGAGAAAAGTTATATTTACGCTCTAGCCCTAGAATAAATCTTAAAAACTCTTTAAGAGAAAATGTAATTTAATTAAGAAATGCATAGTTGCTTTTAACTTAAGAATTTAAGTTTGGTTGGAATATTGGGACCAACTTAGTATATATTTATTATTAAAAAAAAAAAAAAAAAGCACAATATGTAATAATTGGACAAGGCAATATTTATTCCAGCAAAGTTGAAGTTCCTATAAAATATAAATTAAAAATTTGCACTCTGTGTCGTATGCAAATATTATTGGCTATAAGTCCATTAGGTGAGACGATGACTAAGTTTTATCCTCCAACTCAATATAACTGAATTTTATTCTCTTAAATTTTTTAAAAAATTAAGAAGACTTAGGGGTTGATTTAGTTTTTTAATTATTAATTTGAAGTTTGAGGGAGTCATGTATTATGTCTACTAGGATTATGATATTATCTTTTAAGACGAAAAAAGATTAAATTAATTATCTTTTGAAGAAAAAAATAATTGTAAGTAGTACGAACTACGAAGTATGTAATATATGAACACGGTATTTGTCTTTGTCAAAGAAGAATGATGAGATTAGCAATATACTATATGAAAATAATCACCTATATAATCTCATTTCATTATCATTTTGACTAACAGAATTAAGCACCATTATTTCACAAGAACATGAAGGTAACTAATTAAGTATTTACAATTATTCTTAGTTTAATTTATCCTTTTTTTTTTTTTTTGTTCTTCATTTGATATATACTTTGTTTTGATTGGTAATTAATTATGTTATGTACAGAAAAAGATTGTGATTGATCTCCCTCTCAACTCTGAAAAATGTAGATCAAAAGCTATGGAAATTGCTGTTAGAAGTGCAGGTATATGTAATTTTAATGCCTATTCATAATTTTGCTTAAATTTTGTTGTTGTTTTTTTTAGCAAAAAATTTTGATGATAATAAGAAAAATGACTTCCGTAACTTTTTAGTGTAAAGTGATTTTTCTTGATAATCATCTCAACATATATATTCTTAGTTTGATATCATTATTTTAACTAACATTTAGACATTATTATCGATCTTCAAAACATTATATGATCATTTGTTAATACTATTATCAATCTTTAATACTTATTCTTTTCCTGATAAATATTTTTCACTCTCCATCCAAACACCAAAAATAGTTATTCCAAAGCATATATATTTAAAAAATATATGTAGAGGACGCGGATTAGGGTAGAGGTTTAGTAGGTAGATCAAGTACGTCCGTAATAGTAGGGAAGAATGTTTTATGTGTATTTGTGTCTGTAGTTGCTTGTTCGTGGTGTTTTAGTGATGTTTATAATTTCGAATAACTAGTTTATAGTATTACCTTGTGGGTGTCTTGTTTCCTTTACTATCTAGCGGTGTGATATCTCTTTTTATTGTTTGCTTTTATATTTTTTGTTTGTTATATTGTTATCTATTCTGAGTCGGGAGTCCATCGGAAACAACATCTCCATTTCATATGAGTTAGTGGTGTGCACTGCGTACTCACTCAGACCCTACTTTGTGAGAATACACTGCATATGTTGTTGTTGCATGTTGTATACTTCTATCAAACCAAATACCCTAACACACCCTAGCTCTAATAATATTACATCTCGAGTTGTCGTTCACACACTTGTCCTTAATGAAAGAATGAATGATCTGTTTCCCTGCGGATCATAGCCTTACCACTCGATCGCCAACATGATATAATTCTCCAACACTAAGAATGCCATTTATTTTTTATGGATTTGCAGGTGTATTATCAGTGAGTATAGACAAGGAAAAAGGTCATTTGGTGGTGATTGGAATTGGGGTTGATTTTTACAAGTTAATGGAGTGCATAAGAAAGAAATTCAAGTGTTCTCGAATTGTGAGTATTGAAGAAGTGAAACCCGACCCGGTGAAACCTAAACCCGACCCGGATCCTAAACCAATATGCAATTGTCCTTCAATATGCAATCCATGTGTGCAATACTATCCAACATACCAACCTGTTTATGAACAATGTAATCAATCTTGTCTCATTATGTAATGATATTAACTCGAGGGTTCAATATTTGAAGAAAATCTAGTCGAAGGTCGGGTCAGCTCCTATTATAGATTCATCAAAAATTATTTTAATCATGTATAAATAATAGTATATTTTTCCATCGAATCATGTATAAAGGACTAGCTTCGCCCCGGGATAATATATATCTCCAATATGGTTTTGCACCACCGTTTCCTTTTTTTTTTTTTACCTAAATTTGCTAGGCTTGAATCGAGGATCTTTCGAAAACAATATTTAGTGATAAGATCTGGGTACAATATACTCTACTCTCCCCAGACTTCACGTATGGGATTTCAGTGGTATATTGATGTTCTTGATTATGAAGAGTATATATGTTTAATTTGGTTCACGTACTAGTACTTACATGTGAAGTATAATATGACGATGTTTAATTTGTGCAATCGATAATAATATGAGAATTCATGTTATATGGTGAATAACATGCAAATTGTTATGTATGAACATATGCAACGCATTCTTCAAACTCTATTTGTGGAATTATACTGTAAATTTATTATATATATTTTCTATAATTACATTTCGCCAGCAGCCAAAAAAATTGAAACAAACAAATTATGGAGAAATTTGAGCGTATCTATATGAGCTTTGAATTAATGTAAATATATTTATACCTGTTATAATAGACCATATCTAAAAATTATGGTCCAATAGATGAAAGAAGGATAATTTAAAGTCAATTTTTCCGATACGTTAGAAGCATTTTGACTCTATTCCGTTTAACTTTTTTTAATTAATGTAATAAACCAAACAATTTTAAATGCATATGATTGCACAGTTACTTTTTCTTTAATATCAATTATATATTTGATCTATGATTATTATTTAATGTCTCACAGCGTTAGTTATTTAATTTAATTAATGACTTTGTCTTTACCTAATTGAAGATTTCCCTAATAATTTAGGTGGAATTAGCCTGTGGAATCAACAAGCCATTTTTTATTTTCTTATATCCAATTTTAAACAATAGTAGACTTGTACCATCAAAATATATATTTACACAATAAATTATCCAAATATAAAATAAATATAATAAAAAAAATGGATCAAATTATCCTCCTCTTTGACTTTTTCTCAACATTAACATCAACGTGGATCACCTTTAAAAAAAATAAAAATCTTGGAGTTTCATATTTAAAAATTCGTGTCCCTTTTTTTTTAATCTCTTTATATAGTATTTTATGGGTAGTTGGATTACAATGATAATGGCCATCACAAAAAGCAAAATATTTTTCTAAAGTTGCACGATTTGCCCTTCAAATGAAATGGTATTTATTTCTGTACTTCGCAATCGACCGTATACGAAGCAGCACAGAGGTACTTTAAGGGCACGGAGCATATTGGTGAACATTATAATGCAAAAATATGAACTTATAGTCCGACACAAAGCTATTTATCAACGCAACAAAACTTGAGGATCGACACAAAATAAGGTTAGAAGTGAGGTCGGGAGATGGTAAGTGTACGAAGTTCATACCATTACTTCAGAGGTGAGATAGAGAGATTATTTCCGACAGATACCCGGCCGTTGAATATCTTCTACTAAGACCCACACTAAATTATCAAGGGCTAAAGAACATTGAAATATATAGTATATGCTGGTCCAAATGAAATAAGCAGCCCAAGAATATGAGATTTTGTAAGCCTCTTAGAAGCCCAAATAATATCACTACTGCAATTTATTAAGAAAAACAATGTCACTGCAGATCAGTATGTAAAATTCCCAGAGGTTGTGATTAAGTACATCCTATCCTTCTCAGACGTCACTTCTGTGATTACCCTAGGTATGTTATTGAATAGCACTTTAAAATTGAGTTTCAATTATACAAAACTTTTGAATTAGATGAAGTTTGTTTGAGGTTCGTGTTTGCAACAAATGTTAATTCATGAAAAAATAAACTTCGACCATAAATCAAATATGAAGAAACATGAATTTTTATTGATAAATATGTGAGTACAATTTTGTTCATCCCTTGATTCTTCACTCTTGATTTTCTCCGTAATTCGAGGGTCTTTAGTAGCGTATTTCTCGAACGTATGAAGATTTGAATTTGATATGTATGTTCTCCGTAATTCGAGGATCGTTAATAGTGTATTTCTCAAAAGTAGAAAGATTTGGATTTGATCTCCATGACGGAAGTATTTGGATTTATCTCGTATTTGATTATCAAGAAAAGAGAGTTTTGATCTCTTTTTGTGAATATTCCACGAGTTTATAGAATTATCTAATGAATTTGTGGGATATTAGAGAAGGTTGATCTTTTGGGATATTCGAGATGCCTTTTTTCCGGGAAATATTTGCATTTTTATATAGGCATAATTAGACTTAATTAGTTCAAGTTTCAGACTCGAACGATTAAAATTTAGATTTTGAGATCCCATAATTTTTTCTTGAACGTCTTCGAAGTAGCACTTATAACAACACTTATGGTGGAATTGGTCGTGTAATATGTCAAAACATTAGCATAATATGTGGGTAATTGTCTTGTCCACATGAACTAATTGATTACTTGTAACAGTATCTTGATTTCTTGTTATCCCTTTAAACTGAAATTTAATGCCATGAACAGTAAATTGGACACCTGGTGTGTCTAATTTCTCTTGTCTACCCTACACCAATTTGACTTCACAATGAACTTAGTGTTCTCTTTCTCAATTAATTTCCTCATACGTAAGGCGAGGTCGGCGGAGTCGTTTGGGTGGTCAAGAGTGAAACGGCTTGAACGAGCCATTTTTAAACCAAATCGGGGAGTGTTAGCCCACGGTTCTGAAGGTAGACCCGGACTCGGACGTGTTTTTGGGCCAAAAATCAATCAGCGACCCCCAGGCAGGCTGTGGATCGGCCAAAGGTGGGCCAGCATGGTCGGCGGGATCGTTTGGGTACGGGCCATTTTTAGGTCAAATCGGTGGGTGTTAGTCCAAGGTTCTGGGGGTGGACCCGATCGATCGGTTGTCCAGGCGGGTTGGATCGGCTAAGGGTGGCCAGCGGGGTTGGAAGGGTCGTTTGGGTACAGGCTGTTTTTGGGTCAAATCGATGGATGTTAGCACACGTTCTGGGGTAGACACGGAGCCCGAACATGTTTTGGGCTGAAAATCGATCGGCGGCTCCCAAGCAGGATGTGGATTGGCCAAGGGTGGGCCAACGGGGACGGAAGGACCGTTTGGGTGGTCAAACTGTTAGCCCACAGTTCTGGGGATGGACTCGAGGCCAGAACGTGTTTCCAATAGGACTAAAGTCTTGGACTTTTAGTTAAGGATGACCGAATATTTATCGCTACACCCCAATCTTTTTTGTATACCTCAACACATGAACCAACCAATAGCGTACAAAACAACTCTTGAATTCAAGTAAACAGTCAATGATGAATTATTATAACTACCATTCCTACTACCAATGGACTTTTGAGATGGTTCATAGGACATAAGGACTAAAATCAAGAGTCATTAATACTTAGTTGTTGTCGTTGAAAAATAACAGAATTTTTAAGCCAATGAAAACTAACCATGTTATGATAGTGTTAGACGTGATATTTGGGTCATAGTGGACAGATAATCAATTTTGTTAAAATTCTTCAATATTAACATTGATTACTTACTGTATATCCTTGGACTATAGTATCCACTAATTTTCTTGTGCTTCAGTGTCTGCCTTCTAAGCTTTGAGATTGACCAAAATAAAAGTGGTCCAATACATACAAAGAGGGTCATTTACTAAATAATTATCCAAAAACTTCATTATCAAGTTAATATATATATATATAGTAAAGTATTTCTAAATATTCTTACATATATCTTGGTTAAAGAAAACGTAAAAAGAATCACTATATTTCTCATTAGATTTGGTAATTAATTTTGAAAGTACAGTAATAAAGATCTGCAATCAAAAGAAATATGAGCTAGAGTAGCTAGGTGGAGAAGTAAAATCATTCGTTGTTCATACATAGGCTTCGCGTTCTCGGGTACGAAATGGGTCACTTCAAATAGGTTCATTGCTCGGATCCAGAATACGATTAATCCCGGTAGAGAAAGAAGAGAAGGAGAAGAGGAAGTACGTGATGGGGTGGAGAAGGGATATAACTCAGCGGTAGTGCCACCTTGACGTGGTGGAGGTAATCAGTTCGAGTCTGGTCCGAAGTCCCGAACCCTCTCAGCTCCTTCCTAAAGAAATGAATAGTTGATCGATCAACGGAGCAAAAGTCATAAAGGAAATCCAACGACTCCCAGTCTCATTTACTGCTCTTGGCTCTTACACCACTGGATCAAGAGTCAAGTTTGTTGTTAGGTTATATCTAATGAATTTCTTAATATAAGTACAAAATTCATACAAAAGTTACTGAATTCTCAAAAATTCAACTGGTACCATAGATCCGCCCCGATTACTTTATGTAATCCAACTTAAAGTACTAGCAACTTGCAATGAGGAAGGCCATTATGAAAGGCAATGTGAAGCACTCATTAAACCTATATCGTAAACATTAACATTAAAATTAATCTAGCTAGTCCATGATGTAAATTAATTATGACAAAGAAAAAAAATACTTGTTTGTTGATATTCCACAACAACCAATGAGCAGACATATTGGACTTTTTTTTGCTTCCTATATATTAATTACTAAGTGATGGAAAATTCTACATGTATATTAGTATCTGTTTTTGTTGTTGAACAACCAACCATAAACTTGATTATGCATGATTCGAAATTGTTGTAATCTCTCATTATGCTATTTAATACAAGGATTACAAACGAACAAGTAGATCGATTGTGTAGCTAAACAATTGACTTACAAATTGCTGCATGTGACATCATGCTTTCAGCTATATATATAATAGAGAAATCAGTACAGATGAATTCAGAATTTAAAGTTATACACATGATTCAAAATTATTTTAATTATCTCTCATTATAACTCGACATAATATTATTCAACTTGAAATGAATACATTTTAAGCCTTTGATACAAGTTGTGTTAAACTATATATTAAACAAAGACTTGGAAATAAGTGGAAGATGAGATGTATCATGTATATAAAGATTGCTTACAAGATTCTAATGAAAAAAAAAAAGCATTTGCCACAAAATATATAATGGATACCTTTCTTGTCAAGTTGCAACTCTCTTCCAATAAAAAGATTGCTTGCAAGATTCTAATTTAAAAGATCCTCTTATTATTGCCCCCACCTCATATTTTGCTTTTGCATCTCCATCAAGTTTGCATCATTCTTATTTTTAAACTTTGGTTAATGGTTAGTTGATGATTTCGAATAGGTAGTTTATAGTATTATCTTGTGATTGTCTTGTTTTCTGTATTAGCTAGCAATGTGTTATTCCATTCTGTTGTGTTTCTTTATTTCTTATACCGTTATCTGTCCTGAGTCGAGGGTTTAGCGAAAACAGTCTCTCTACTTCATCTGAAGTAACTAACAGTAATCCTCCAAAAAAATATACACACTAAAGAAGCTAATCGGCTAATTACAAGTTAATTAATTGGTTGTGCTATGTATACATTAAAGAAGTTATCAATTCAATATTTTCTATATAAATTTACCTTCACTATATTATATAATTCATTTAGGGTGTGTTTGGTGTGGAGAAACATATTTTTTTAAAACTATGTTCTAATTTTTAATGAAAGGAACAAGTTTCAAAAATAATATTTTATTTTAATTGTCTTCTCCTCACTGTAAAGGATAAATGTCGTTAATTCCAACTAGGATAGACAACTAGAAGTATTTGTATATTGATAACTCTTGTATAGACTTCTTTATGTATTCTAATAATGTTAGGAGAGTTGGCTCCCCAAGGAACCTCTCGTATAAATATTGCTTTCCACCTTCAGAGATGTATTGAGAATAAACGTTTCTTTCATGGTATCAAAGCCCTAGTGGTTTAAGCAACCCTCCGATTTTTTTCTCCTAAAGACAAGAACGTTCCCTTGAGAATCCTGCAATGGAAGATGTCACTACTTCCTCGGGCGTGTCAAGTGTAGACACGTGATTTTTTATCCTCCCTAAATTTTAACTTGTCTATCAATATTAAATATTTATATTTATATTTAATCATATATTATTTTTATTTTTATACTAATTTAAAAAAATATATAAAAATTAAAAATATATGTTTTCTTTTATAAATTTTAATAAATAAATTAATAGTTTTAATACTATTTTATTATATTTATATTTGTCTATTTATAAATTGTTATTATATTTTGTTAAATATAAAATTAATTAATTATTATTATATTTATTATTGTTATTATTTCATTTATTATTATTATCTTTATTTATTATTATTACTATTACTTTCTATATAAAAAGAAAAAAAAATTGAATTTTAAATAACCCTCCCTTATCTGTTGTTAAAACTACTCCCCCCTTTAAAAGATAACTGTTTCCCCCTTTTTCAAATCCCTCTATTTAAGGATATTTACACTGTTCAAGCAAAAAAAAATTCTACGTACATTCTACACTGGACATTATCAGACAATGTATCAAAAGTCAGATAAGAAAAAAAGATCAAAAAAGAGAAAAACACAGAGTCAAATAAAAGATCAGGAAAAGAGAGAATAAAAGCATAGAAGTTGAACTTTGACTAAGTTGAATTTTGAGTTTCCATTCGAGTTTCGGTGACGATTTCTTACTTCATCATAGGTTCTATGTATCATTTATTTTGTAAACTTTATTATGAACAAACATGAATGAAAATGTTTCAGTGATCTCATGCGACATGTGTAGTTGATTAATTACATGAATTTTCTGATATTATATGTTATACGATTAAGTTACCGAATATTTATATGTTTGAATATAGACGTATTAAGAATGAAAATATTGTGTTATTACTGTTAAGTTAAAATTTAGAACAGAAAGAGAAAAGCATATGAAAAGAAAATTGATACACTGTTATATGCACACATAGTGAATGATCACATACTATGACTTTCAATTTACACACTACATTGATTTCACACACCCATACACAGATAGATACACAGACGTACAAAATTGGGGTTAAACCAGTGACGGAAAAGATACAGAGAACAGAAAGAAAAGCCAGAGTTGGTTTTATTTTTTTTCGACGAAATTTTCACCGAAAATCACCATAGACTATCATCCGTTCTCAAATTCCGATCAAAATTGATGACCAAATACCCCAGCAACTGAAAAGTCAAAAATCGATGACCGGCGAACAACGTCACAACATATGTCAGCCGAAAAAGGGCCAAATCTGGCCAGAAAATACCACTCCCGACGACCCTTTTTTTTCCTCTTTTCTTTTACTTTTCCGTTGACCCCATACTGTCCTATTTCCGGCAAGATCCATCAAAAACTTGCTGGAAAACAATCAAAAATCCACTAGGAAATTTCAAATCTCGACGGATCCAACCTTTTCCGCCATTCCCGTCGACCTACTGACGAACCAGACATCACGCCTGAGAAATTCGTCGCCGGTGACATCACCAACGGCAAAGACGTCGATCAAATCGACCACCCTCAAGCCGCCAGATCAGGCCGGAACCATTGTCGACCTGTCATCCCTCTCCCCTCCCTGCGCCTCTCCGACCTCCCTTTTTCCCTCCCCCGTGCCATCGTTCCCTCTCTCCCTTTCCCGACATCGGCGTGCCAACAACAACTCCGGCGAAGCCCATGGCTGTCGCCCTTCTCCGGCTAACCTCATTGCCGGAATGCTTCACACCGTTTACATACAGAAAGCACTACGCACTTAACATATTTTCTTTTAACTATTTTCTAAATCTTTAATCTAGTTTACTGAAGAATATGAATTTATGGTTTTATATATATTATTCTATTATTATTATTATTTTATTTATTTATTATCATTAATAAGATATAATAATTATTAATTAATTTAATTGATCGCTTTAAATAAATATTGCTTTAGTTTACTGTTAAGAATAAATAGCGTTTCGCATAGATAAATTATTACGAGTTTACAAAAACTAAATAAATGTTTTTAACATTAAACAATTTTTAGGCATGTTTAAAATGTTCGTCTCAATTAAGAATGCGGCGTACGCATCTTTCTGAGATATTTAAAAATTCAAGGATGTAATAATACACCTTGATAAATATTTTTCTAAATATTAACTTTTACCGATTTGTTTAATATAAAATGAATAGACAAGTTTTTGGTATAATAAAATGAGCGAATTTATGCCTTCACACAATTTATCGAAATAGTTTTAGTTAAGTATAAGTCAATAAAGCGATCGTGCTAGAACCACGGGACTCGAGGGGTACCTCACACCTTCCCCTCGGTCAACAAAATTCCTTACCCGATCTTCTATTTTTGCAGACCATAATAAGAGTCATTTACTTTTGACTAGGGATTCAAAAAGGTGACTTGGAACACCATAACTCAATTTCAAGTGGCGACTCTATAATTAAAATAATCCCTATTCAATATCGTCACTTTAATTGGAAAAATCTTCCGACTTCGATCCCTTCGGGCGAAAAAAGGGGTGTGACATCTCTGGCGACTCTGCTGGAGAGTAATAAGAATTCGAGCTTTTATATTGACTTATACTTGCTTTAATTATTGTTGATATTGTGTTTGTTGGTCTTATGTGCTACTTGTCTCTTATTTACCGCTTTGATATTGATTGGACTGTATTATATACTGTCTTCTCTCGCGCACCCCCTCTGAGTCTCTGAAATTGGATAGAAGGAATGCAGCGCATGCATCCTACTTTCTTTTTTAGATAGCCGGAGTGTTAAGGCACCTGGTGAAGGATTATAGTCACACATGTTAGGCGGGGTTTGGATCGGCAACGAAGACGGTGTTGCCCTACTACCGACCAAGTTGTCCCTCCTTGGCTCGAGTGTCCGCTCGAGTAAGCCAGTCTAGACACCTATCCCTATTTGGCTTAAACTTAGAAAAACTGAAAACTCAGGATCTGGTTATCCCTATTAGGTGTCGCTTTATTTGCATCATATGCATTTGACTTAGTGGGACTCGGCACAGGGGTCGGGTCTGTCTAGGACAGGTGACCTACTTTATAAAGACCAACATGTGCATCCTACGTGCTCTTTGACAGTTGTTTGGAAAGTTGTTTGTTTGTTGACCGGCTTTAGGCAACTTTAAAATGTAAGAGATTATATTATCCTCAAATTTAGTGAATTATTTTTCAAAAGAAAATTTTTATTTTTAAAAGAAAGGAATTTTTTTAAAATATATAGTCATATAATTTTACGGTTTTCATGAACTACGAGGGTCTGATTCTCACTCTTAATTGAGATACGTAGGAAGCCCTTTTTTTGGGGTACGACCCTATCTTTTGAAAAATTATTCATAGATTTGTTGGGAAATATTTTGAAAATATGATTACTTTCATAATTATTTTTCTAATTCTCAGGTCCAATTTTTATATATATCTTAATAGCCCTGAATCTTTAGGGATCATGAGACTAATGTTTTACAAAAAAAAATAATAAAAATGTATATTTCAATAGCCCGGAATCTTTAGGAATTATGAGGCTAAGTTTTTACAAAATAAATAAAAATATATAAATTTTAACAGCCCTGAATCTTTAGGAATCATGAGGCAAAGTTTTTACAAAATAAAAAATATAAATAAATACCTTTAGGGGTTTTGAGGCTGAGTTTTGTACGACATAATTTTCAAGAACTACACACACCTGATTCTCATTTTATTGAGATACATAGGCAGTCCTTAATGGATCCGGTGATCTTTAAAAAAGGTTGTCTTTCCTTTTAAACTAAAAAAAAAAAGGAAGTTGTTTTCAAAAATGAAAAAATATATTATTTAATAAATAAATAAATTTCTCATTATTTAAAAAAAAAAAAGTATATTTCTTCGTATCTCCAATTTTCAAGAACTACGCACACCTGATTCTCATTTTATTGAGATGCGTAGGCAGTCCTCAATGGATTCGGTGATCTTTTAAAAAATGGTTGTTTTCCCTTTTAAATTAAAAAAAAAAAAAATCTTTCTCATTTCTCAAATTACAAGAAAATGTGTTTCTTCATATCCCTAACTACGAGAACTACGCACACCTGATTCTCATCTTATTGAGATACGTAGGCATCCCTTCTGGGGTTCGGTGATCTTTTCAAAAAGAAGATAAAAGAAAAAGAGTTTTTGAAAAAATATTGCATTCTGACGCCTTTGTTATTTCTTACACAGTTAATTTAAGGTGGTTGGTTTGTGGTATTTTGGCTGGTCCCTCATATTACACCAAATTCCAGAATAAGAGTCATGCCCAGCAAGAATATAGAAAGTGAAATCATGGATCAGACAAAGAGACAGGAAAATGAGAGGTTAAAACAAGAGATTGTGAGTTTGAGGAAACAAATGTTGGAAATGTGTCGAGCTTGGACCAGTGGAATGCCTCCTCCGCCATTTTCCACTATTGACCCTACAAATACCTTGAGTTTTTCACCAAAATTGCAAGGTCAGTTTTCTGTTGTTGGTTATGCGCCACAACATGCCCCAAAATCTATTCCAAGCCAAAAGAATCTCAATGTTTCAATCACTCATTCTATAGATCTTCAGTATAAATCTAGCACATCGATAGCACCACCTATTGACTCTGCTTTTGTTGCTCCACCCTCTACTGAGGTTTCCACCTTAGCTTTTGATTCGGCGATTGTGCCTCCCCAATCTGCTAGTAAGTCAATGTTCAACACTCTTGATGATCACTATTATACTCCTGAGCCCACATCTATGTTAGTTGGACCAACAAAATTTCTTACTAAGAAGTCTGACATAACAAAAGAGCAAGAGAAAATGGCTAGAAAAATGAAGAGCACAGAAAAGGCTACGAAAAATTCTCAGGGAATTGCAAAATTATAAAGATGTTGCATATAAAGACGGGGACGTATCTTCAAGTGTTAACCTTTCTCCAAGCCTTGAGATATCGAAATCTGAGAAACATGATGGGTACGAGGATTCTGTAAAACACTTGGGACGATATTGCCATCAATTGAGAGGGACAAAAGGGAAGAAAAAAAATGTACCTATTGTCATTACAGGGGCAAAGCAAAGCTCAAGAGGTACAACTCAGCAATATTGTCAGTCTCAATCCCGAGCTTTCACATCAAGTTCATATGCTCACATGCAACAAGGTTCCTCTTTGCAAAATCTAAGATATTTCGTTTCACTTACTCAATATCCTTTAAAAAATACATAGTTGTATGCTCATCCGTTTTCTTACCCACAATGGCACACACCAACTCCTCAGAGTTATCCTCCAATTCCACAAATATACCAAAGCCCTTCTAGGCCCAATTTTCGATCCAAGCGAAATAATGAAATGAGAAAGAAGTTGAGAGATAGCTTCACACCAATTGAAGAGTCATATGCCAGTTTATTTCAGAGATTGGTACAGGAGGGCATGATTACTCCTCTCCTTGGGCACACTCTTAATCCTCATTCAAGAAATTTTGATCCTAATGCACGATGTGCGTATCATTCTGATGCTCGAGGTTATAGTATTGAAGATTATTGAGATTTGAAAAGAGAAATTGAAAAGATGATTCAAGATAGATCAATTATGGTACAAAACATTAATAGTGAGGAAAGCTCTAGTCATGTTGATATTCAAACCATTGGCTAAGATGCCAAGCTCGACAATTGGGAAGTCACTCATCTTTCCTTATTTGGAAGGAGTTTTGGTAGTCTATTTTGTTTTCCTTCTGTTACCCGAATAATTGAAGGATTGTAGTTCGGGATCTATGTTGTCTTATTATCTTATTATTGTGTTCAAAATCTTTCTATTTTTTCTATTAACAAAATATGTGTCCCTTTTGCTTTTCTTATTTAAATATTTTTTTTTTCTACACACATTTTTTCTTTTGTGGCAATTCCAGTGATATGACATGCATGAAGAATTATCAATCAGATTTTAAAATCCAATCTAGTTATGAAATAATGAATAAAGAGGTTGAATAGGATGAAGAGGAAGTATTTGAGAATATAAGCAAAAGATTTCAAATAGTTTGAGAATAAGTCAAGTCGCAATATAGATGAAATTGGAGCAATCGCTTTGCAAATCAAAAATGACTTGATCATCAATTAGAAGATCTAATTCAAGCATTTTGAATGGGATCAATCAGAGGATATATAATCTCCATCGTTAGAAAAAAATGAAAGAAAGTTAGCTCCCAAAGAGACATGAGTCATTCGTGTGGAGAAAGTACAATACAAGTAGACCTGTATGATTTACAAGTTTAAAAGAAGTGACACACGTGCATGTGCTTAGTCATGGTCAGTATTGAAAAGATGTGTATGATCTTCATGTTTTACTCTCAGATTACATGTTATGTACTTGTGTTTTTAAGGATTGATATAACGAAGGCATTTCATTCTACTATCCAAATGTTGTATCATCCTTTTTTATCCCTTTTGAGCTTTTGTTTTATTTCTTTTATATCCCTCTTTTGGAATCAAAATAGAGTCTACAAAAAAAGTGTCAAGAAAAAATAGAGTCAGAAAAGTGTCAAGGAAAAAAAAATAGAGTCAGAAAAGTATCAAGAAAAAATAGAGTCGGAAAAAATATCTCTCTCTCTCGCCAAAAAAAAAAAAGAAGAAAAGGAAAAAGAGAGAAAAATCAAGAAAAAGAAAAAAAATCAAGCAAAAGAACAAGTTCCTGAACTATGTTTGACCTGATTCTTGCTATGACAAGATACGTAGGCAACCCTACTCTGGGGTTCGGTCCAACCAAAAGAAAATTCAAATTACCCAGAACAAAATGAAACTGGGGCAAAAGTTTATTTCCTTAAAAAGAGTCGATTCCAAAAGTTGTATGCTTTACCCAATCTTGTGTAAATTTTGAGCTTCACGCCGACCTTTCTTTCTAACCCAGTCTAAAATCTAAGTTACAACCAAAGAAAAACCTTTAGATCAATCTTTGAGGATGTCAAGGCTAAACATGTTCTAGGTGCATAATATTTATAGTTTGGGTGTTAACTTAAAAGAAAAAGTGAATGAAAATGAGAGAGTCTTATTAGTGAAAATCCTTTTGGGCACCATAAGGCAACTGCGAGCTGAGAAAAAAATAAAAATAAGGTAGGCTTGTTGGCAAAACCCATTAAGGTGCCACTAGTCGAAGTAGGTTTGTTATCCAGAAGGAACAAGTTCAAGATTGACCTAATTTAAAGTTCAATAAGTAGACAAAAGTTGTAATGATTAGTGTAGGTAGATCTGGTTGTTTGATTCAAAATGCATGTCATAATCACCCTAATCGGTTTTCATATTCAGATAAGTTTTTCTTTTTGTTTTGAAAAAAAGATGCCTATTGTCTTTTTCTTTCTTTTTTTTCTTTCTGATTTTTTGTGTCCTTATCATTAAACGAAAATTTTTGTTGTCTTTTGTGTGTTTTTGAGTCAAATTCACATCAGGTCAAGTGAGAAAGAACTCCAAACTTACTATCAACTTCTTCAATGGTAAAAAGCAAGACAAAGGGTCGACGTACAAAGACCACTTCAAAGTATAATAAAGTACTCAGAATGATCGTGATTTGATAATTTTTGGCTCGTTGAAAGATAAAAGGTATATGAAAAGTTAAATCCTGAGATATTATACAAGAGAAATATGTTTTGAGTTGAGAGTATCAGTAGTCAGAATTTTGGGTCAGGAGTATGACAAATCAATGGATATCAATCAAGGAATGAAAAGGAGTTGAGCATGGAAAGTGCAAGAACAGTCAGTTCAAGAGCCAAATACCACAAACCAACCACCACGTATTTTTAAAACTCACAATTTATTTTTGTTTTGTTTGAAACAGAAACAGAAAGTTTTCAAATAAAGGATGCAATTTCACACTTCTGTCAATCAAGGAGCATGGTTCCAACACCTGATGCTAGATCTCGGTTATGATCTAGTGATATGTACAAATTTTCCTAGTATAAACTGGGGCAAGTGAGGAAAGTTTTATATGTGTTGCATGGAAATTTAAAAGAAATTATAAGTCCAGGAGCCCGCCTGAAGAACAAGGTGAAGAAATTATAAGTCCAGGAGCCCGCTTGAAGAACAGGGTGAAGAAAAAAGAAAGTCCAGGAGCCCGCCTAAAGAATAGGGTGAAGAAAAATGAAAGTCTAGGAGTCCGCCTGAAAAACAGGGTGAAGAAATTTGTAAGTTCAGTAACCCGCCTGAAGAACAGGATAAAGAAAAAGGAAGTCCAGGAGCACTCCTGAAGAACAGGGTAAAGAAATTGCAAATTCAGGAGCCCGCCTGAAGAACAGGGTGAAGAAAAAAGGAAGTCCATGGAGCCCGCTTGAAAAACAGGGTAAAGAAGAAGAAGTTCAGGAGCCCGCCTTAAGAATAGGGTGAATTTTCAAATTCAAGTCGCGAAGATTAGAATCAAGTTTCAAAGATTACAATTTTCATTTGTACTTTTTCATTTTTTATTAGTCATTTGAATGTAAAAGACAGAAGTTGTTAACCGAAAACTTGGCAGAATCCCACTCTACTTTGACTTTTTCTCTCACCAAATTACCTTTGAACTACTCGTGACCTGATTTCCTTATAACCCGGGATAGGTAGGATGTTCAAAAAACAGGACTCGGTCACATTTTTTCTTTTATTTTTACTTTTATTTTTATTTTTATTTTTATTTTTATTTTTATTTTTATTTTTATTTTTATTTTTATTTTTATTTTTATTTTTATTTTTATTTTTATTTTTATTTTTATTTTTATTTTTATTTTTATTTTTATTTTTATTTTTATTTATATTTATATTTATATTTATATTTTTAATTTTATTTTTATTTTTAATTATTATTTTTTATTTTTATTTTTATTTTATTTTTTATTTGTATTTTTAATTTTATTCTTATCTTACAAATAATTGAAGGGTCAAAAATCATATCTCTTCTACTTCTTTGTATGAAAACTCTTCGAGATTTCACACAAAGAGGGGCAAAAATGTATACACGTGATTTTTGATCCTCCCTAAATTTTAACTTGTCTATCAATATTAAATATTTATATTTATATTTATATTTATATTTAATCATATATTATTTTTATTTTTATACTAATTTAAGAAAAATATAAAAATTAAAAATATATGTTTTCTTTTATAAATTTTAATAAATAAATTAATAGTTTTAATATTATTTTATTATATTTATATTTTTCTATTTATAAATTGTTATTATATTTTGTTAAAAATAAAATTAATTAATGATTATTATATTTATTATTGTTATTATTTCATTTATTAGTATTATCTTTATTTATTATTATTACTATTATTTTCTATATAAAATAAAAAAAAAATTGAATTTTAAATAACCCTCTCTTATCTGTTGTTAAAACTACTCCCCCCTTTAAAAGATAACTGTTTCCCCCTTTTTCAAATCCCTCTATTTAAGGATATTTACACTGTTTAAGCAAAAAAAAATCCTACGTACATTCTACACTGGACATTATCAGACACTGTATCAAAAGTCAGACAAAAAAAAAATCAAAAAAGAGAAAAACACAGAGTCAAATAAAAGATCAGGAAAAGAGAGAATAAAAGCATAGAAGTTGAATTTTGAGTTTTCATTCGAGTTTCGGTGACGATTTTCGGTGACGATTTCTTACTTCATCATAGGTTCTATGTATCATTTATTTTGTAAACTTTATTATGAACAAACATGAATGAAAATGTTTCAGTGATCTCATGCGACATGTGTAGTTGATTAATTACATGAATTTTCTGATATTAGATGTTATACGATTAAGTTACCGAATATTTATATGTTTGAATATAGACGTATTAAGAATGAAAATATTGTGTTATTACTGCTAAGTTAAAAATTAGAACAGAAAGGGAAAAGCATATGAAAAGAAAATTGATACACTGTTATATGCACATGTAGTGAATGATCACATACTATGACTTTCAATTTACACACTACACTGATTTCACACACCCATACACAGATAGATACACAAACGTACAAAATTGGGGTTAAACCAGTGACGGAAAAGATACAGAGAACAGAAAGAAAATCCAGAGTTGGTTTTGTTTTTTTTTCGATGAAATTTTCACCAGAAATCACCATAGACTATTATCTGTTCTCAAATTCCGATCAAAATTGATGACCAAATACCCCAGCAACTGAAAAGTCAAAAACCGATGACCGTTGAACAACGTCACAACATATGTCAGTCGGAAAATGGGCCAAATATGGCAAAAAAATACCACTCCCGGTGACCCTTTTTTTTTCTCTTTTCTTTTTCTTTTTCGTTGACCCCATCCTGTCCTATTTCCGGCAAGATCCATCAAAAACTTGTCGGAAAACCATCAAAAATCCACTAGGAAATTTCAAATCTCGTCGGATACAACCTTTTCCGCCATTCCCGTCGACCTACTGGCGAACCAGACATCACGGCTGAGAAATCCGCCGCTGGCGACATCACTAATAGCGAAAACGTCGACCTAATCGACCACTCTCAAGCCGCCAGATCAGGTCAGAACCATCGCCGGCCTGCCATCCCTCTCCCCTCCCTGCGCCTCTACGACCTCCCTTTTTCCCTCCCCCGCGCCGTCGTTCCCTCTCTTCCTTTCCCGACATCGGCGTGCCAACAACAACTCCGGCGAAGCCCATGGTTGCCGCCCTTCTCCGGCTAACCTCCTTGTCGGAATGCTTCACACCGTTCACATACAGAAAGCACTACGCACTTAACATATTTTCTTTTAACTATTTTCTAAATCTTTAATCTAGTTTACTGGAGAATATGAATTTATGGCTTTATATATATATATACATATATATATATATATATTATTATTATTATTTTATTTATTTATTATCATTAATAAGGTATAATAATTATTAATTAATTTAATTGATCGCTTTAAATAAATATTGCTTTAGTTTACTGTTAAGAATAAATAGCGTTTCGCATAGATAAATTATTACGAGATTACAAAAAATAAAAATGTTTTTAACATTAAACAATTTTTAGGCATGTTTAAAATGTTCGTCTCAATTAAGAATGCGGCGTATGCATCTTGCTAAGATATTTAAAAATTCAAGGATGTAATAATACACCTTGATAAATATTTTTCTAAAAATTAGTTTTTATCAATTTGTTTAATATAAAATAAATAGACAAGTTTTCGATATACTAAAATGAGCGAATTTAGGCCTTCACACAATTTATCGAAATAGTTTTAGTGATGTATAAGTCAATAAAGCGACCGTGCTAGAACCAAGGGACTTGAGGGGTGCCTCACACCTTCTCCTCGGTCAACAGAATTCCTTACCCGATCTTCTGTTTTTGTAGACCATAATAAGAGTCATTTTCTTTTGACGAGGGATTCAAAAAGGTGACTTGGAACACCATAACTCAATTCCAAGTGACGACTCTATAATTAAAATAATTCCTATTCAATATTATCACTTTAATTGGAAAAACCTTTCAACTTCGATCCCTTCGGGCGAACAAAGGGTGTGACATCAATCACAACAGTTGCTGCGTCGACCACCCCAACTTATTCCCCCACTCCTAACCTTGCTCATCAATTACCCGTAAAACTTATGTCGTCAAACTTCTTGCTATGAAAGACACAATTTCTTCCAATGCTTTGTAGGTGTGGTCTCAACCATCATATTGATGGTAGTGAACCTATTCCAGATAAATTTATTGGAAACGATCAACTTAATCCAGCCTATAAGACATGGGTTCATGAGGACCAACTTGTTTTAAGTTGGATTGTCGCATCAATATCCGAGAATATGCTGCCCCAATTAGTTGGTGCTGAAACTGTTGGTGCAGCATGGAAAAAATTGGTTACATCCTATGCAACCGAATCCAAACCACAAATTCGTGAGCTCAAAGCACAGCTACATACTTTAAGCCGTGACAATACAAGCATTGAGACTTACGTCCAAAAGGCAAAAGGAATTGCAAATAGGTTGGCTGCTTTGCAGCATCCCGTCGATAATAACGATCTTATCGAATTTGTTCTTGAGGGTTTAGGCCCTTCATATCGTCCATTTACAAGAGCACTTGAGGCACGTTAAGAAGATGTCACCTTTGATGCTTTTATGGCATGTTGTTGTCCGAAGAAAGACAACTGAAAAGGGATGAAGCCGTTAATGTGATTGCTCCTTCAGCTCAATATACTCAGAGCTTTATTCCTACCGCACGTGGTCGTGGTAGAGGTAGAAGTGGTCGAGGTCGTGGTCGTTCTGCCTATCAAGGATTTCCACATTCTCCTCAAAATCGCAACATTCAGAGTTCTACTCCGTTAAATCATCCTGGGGTATAATCTTCATACTCTGATATGTCTACAATTATTTGTCACAGTTGTGAAGGAAAGGGTCATATTGCACGTTTTTGCCCATCACCCAAAATTGACAGCGGTAATAGGGTCTCTGGCCGACCCTCCTCAAATTTAGCTAGCACCAAGGGTCAACCTACATAAAACTGGTTTATGGATAGTGGCACCATACATCATCTTATAGCCGATCTTGTCAATCTCGCCATCCATTTCGAATATCAAGGTCCTGAAGAAGTAACTTTAGGTAATGGTTCCAAGCTACCTATATGTCACATAGGTCGAGGCTCACTCTCTGCTTCTAATAAAAAATTTACTCTGGATAATATTCTACATGTTCCTACTGCCACTCAAAACTTACTATCTATTAGTTCCTTTACTACATCTAATCAAGTTTCAGTTGAATTTTTTCCTAACTATTTTTTGATAAAGGATTTGGCAACGAGGGCATTTCTTCACAAAGGGCGGAAAACTGAGTACTTGTATTCCTTTCCAGTTTTGAAATCATCATCATCCCCTTCTTCATATGCTGCATCACTTGGTGTTTGGCATGCGCGACTAGCACATGCATCCTATCCTACAATTCGTAAAGCGTTGCCGTCAAGTGTCTTCGTGTCGTCCCCTAGTTTATCTCCTAAGTTATGCTCTACATGTGCTGTTAGTAAGAGTCACGAAGTCCTATTTAGTGAGTCTAGTTTTAGGGCCATAGGGCCTTTAGATTTAATATGTTCAGATGTTTGGGGTCCTTTCCCAGTTGTTTCTAATGATGGTTATCGTTATTATGTTATCTTCTTTGTTCACTTTAGCAAATATACTTGGATTTACTTTCTTCAGTACAGGTCTGAAATTTTATCTATCTTTATTCAGTTTCGTAAAATTGTAGAAAAGTTCTTCGGTCGCCCAATAAAATGCTTTCAAGCAGACTGGGGGGTGAATTTCAGGCATTAACTAGTTATTTGCGAGAGAATGGCATTGTCTAACGTTCTTCATGCCCTTATACTCTCGAACAAAATGGATGTGCAGAGAGAAAACATAGACATATAGTTGGAACCGGTCGTGCATTGTTAAATTATGCTAATGTTCCTCAAAAGTTTTGGACCAATGATTTTGACACTGTTGTATATACAATCAACAGGTTGCCCACTCCACAATTGAATAATTCTTCTCCTTTTAGTATTTTATTCAAAATAGATCCAGATTATTCACGTTTGCGTATTTTTGGATGTCGTTGTTTTCCATGGCTTCGTCCTTACACGAAAGATAAGTTATCTCCTCGCTCTAAACCTTGTGTCTTTCTTGGTTATAGCAAAATTCATAAGGGTTACAAGTGTTTTGATCCTCTCTCGTCTAAATTTTATGTCTCTCGTCATGTTGTTTTTTATGAAAGTACTTTTCTTTTTGTTGTACGAGATGATGTGGTGCCCAGTACTTCGGCCAATTTTGATAGCACACTTGTTACTTTTTAGTTGCCAATGCCAGTTATTGTTGCAGCATCCCCTTATTCTAATGTGCCTACAGATGGGTGTCAAAATGATCCTATGTCGCATCCTCCCTCGTCCTCCAATCAGCTAGCTTCTGCTAATGCACCTAATCTAATAGATCCTGCTAGATCTATGCAAGAGTCTCTTTCGACAGGTGCCTCGCCATCTAATGTTTCTTTGCATTCCACATCTATGAAGTCCCACAAAATGGTGACTCGTGCACAAACAGGCTCTTTAAAACCGAAACAGGCCTTCTCACTTTCAGTTGTCACTTCGGTTTCACTAGACCCTACTTGCTATTCGCAAGCTGCAAAAGACAAGAATTAGCGAGAAGTTATGCATGATGAATACAATGAACTTATACAAAATAGAATTTGGCAGCTAATTCCAACCTACCCGTCCTATAATGTGATTGGCTGCAAGTGGGTCTTCAAAACTAAGATGAAGCTGGATGGATCGGTAGAACGGTATAAAACGAGGCTCGTAGCCAAGGGTTATCATCAAAGATCGGGCATTTACTATATTGATACATTTAGCCCGGTAGTTAAACCGGCTACTATTCGTCTGCTCTTGTCACTAGCTGTTTCTCATCGTTGGCATATTACTCAGTTGGATATTTCAAATGCCTTTCTTCATGGACATTTGGATGAAGTTGTCTATAAGTCCCAACCTCCGAGTTTTGTTGATCCTTCCCAACCAGATCATGTGTGCTTACTCAAACGGTCGTTTTATGGACTTAAACAGGCTCCTCGCATGTGGAATAAGTGCCTCACTGATGCTCTAATCTCCTTTGATTTCAGGTGCTCTAAAGCAGATAGTTCATTGTTCTATTTGCATTTTGGTGGTGTCAAACTATTTTGTTTGATTTATGTCGATGATATTTTGGTTATGGGAAATAATTTTGGCTGCATTAGCTCTCTTGTTGCCAAGTTACAATCTTGATTTGCCGTCAAATATTTGGGTAGGCTTTCTTATTTTTTGGGCATTGAAGCAACCTGGACAGCCCGTGGCTTGCATTTGTACCAGAAAAAACATGTCTCCGACTTACTTAAGCGTGCCCAAATGGAATCCTGCAGGTCGGTGGCTACTCCTGCTTCATCTTCAAGCAAATTGTCCTCCTCTGATGGTCAACCCTTTCATGACCAGACTTTATTTCGAACTATTGTTGGTGCTCTGCAGTATTTAACATTTACAAGACCTGATATCGCTTACTCAGTGAACAAAGTATCCCAGTTCATGTATTCACCATTGGGTTCTCATCAGATGGCAGTGAAACGAATACTTCGATATATCCGGTCCACTCCTTCATATGGTCTTTTCTTTAACTGGAAATCCTCTCCAATTTTACACGGTTATAGCGATGTTGATTGGGGTGGTTCTCTTAATGATCATAAGTCCACTATGTTAGGGTTTTTGCCTCAATTTTCTTACTATATTTAAGTTTTACTTTTTTTAGAAAGAAAAAAAGTTACCATAATTACTTTTACTTTTTTCGAAAGAAAAAATATAATTCTTTTCCATATTTGGCTAACCTCTTTCTTGGAGGAAAGGTTTTGGACATCTATAAATAGAAGACCCCTCTCTCATACCATAACACAATAGCATCCACAATGTAGTCTTTAAAGAATCTTTGTTTAGGGGGAGATTTCTCCCAATAAGTTTTAGAATTTTTAATTTTATTTTTTAATATGTAGGCCGTTTGGCCAAACCATATCCAATAATATATTTTTAGTTTAATTTTTCATGTGTCGTCTGATTTATTGTCTTATGGTTTGCAAACTAAAAGCTTCCACATGACGCCCTCTCAATTTCGAACCCAACAAGTGGTATCAGAGCTTGCGGTTCAATGGTCCAATGGTGTGGTGAGACGAGATTAAACAGGTTCAAAGTAGTTTTAAAATCAAGCTGCAAAAATTTGGGTGATAATGAAGATTTTTGTCGAACTACATGTGGAGAACAAGTTTCGACCATATTTTTAACACGCCTGTTGCTGCATCTTTTGCGGTTCAATGGTCCAATGGTGTGGTGAGACGAGATTAAACAGGTTCAAAGTAGTTTTAAAATCAAGCTGCAAAAATTTGGGTGATAATGAAGATTTTTGTCGAACTACATGTGGAGAACAAGTTTCGACCATATTTTTAACATGCCTGTTGCTGCATCTTTAAAAATGAAAATAAAATATTACTTTTAAATCAATTTTTAACCATGATATTTTAAGCCTTATTTTTAACCATGGCAAGCAGCAGTTATGAAGATTATATCAAGAACGAAGTTCATGCACGTGATATGAAGAGAAGACGGATCAAGTGAATAAAATCAAGCCAAAAAGGAGAGATTTGTTAGGGTTTTGCCCTGATTTTCTTACTATATTTAAGTTTTACTTTTTCTTAGAAGAAAAATAAAAGTTACCATAATTACTTTTACTTTTCCTGAAAGAAAAAATATAATTCTTTTCTATATTTGGCTAACCTCTTTCTTGGAGGAAAGGTTTAGGACATCTATAAATAGAAGACCCCCTTCTCATACCATAACACAATAGCATCCACGATGTAGTCTTTAAAGAATCTTTGTTTAGGAAGAGATTTCTCCCAATAAGTTTTAGGATTTTTAATTTTATTTTTTAATATGTAGGCCGTTTGGCCAAACCATATCCAATAATATATTTTTAGTTTAATTTTTCATGTGTCGTCTGATTTATCGTCTTATGGTTTACAAACTAAAAGCTTTCACATGACGTCCTCTCGATTTCGAACCCAACACACTACTGGTTTTGCAATCTACTTGGTTCTCATTTGATCTCTTACGCCTCAAGAATGCAAAAGTCTGTGTCTCGCTCGAGTACTGAATCGGAGTATCGAGCACTTGCATATGCTACCTCTAAGCTAACGTGGCTAGAAATGGTGCTTAAAGAGATTGGCTGCCTTGCTTCGCCCACACCTATTCTTTGGTGTGACAACCTTAGTGCCACTTATTTGACTGCCAATCCGATCTTCCATTCACGCACAAAGCATATGGAAATAGATTTTCATTTTGTCCGTGAGAAGATCCGATACAAGGCACTTATAGTTAAGTATCTCAACTCTCACGATCAGATAGCCGATGCTCTCACTAACGCTCTACCTAAAGCGCACTACCAGATGTTGAGAAGTAAGTTGACCGTGTTACCACATCCTGCTCAACTAGAGGGGGCATGTAAATGATAAATGTCATTAATTCCAACTAGGATAGACAACTAGAAGTATTTGTCTATTGATAACTCTTGTATAGGCTTCTTTATATATTCTTGTAATGTTAGGAGACTTGACTCCCCAAGGAACCTCTTGTATAAATATTAGAGGAGCATGGCCCGTGTCAGTACGGGCCCAATAATTAACACGGCATGACCCGTGTTACCATGAATCACAATAATTAACACAACATGACCCGTGTCAGCACAGACCCAACATTAAGATATTTATTTATCTTTTCAATCTTGATATATTTAAATAAAAAAAATTAATAAAAGGATTGCATATGTTTTCTAGGATTCATGCGGAATCTAGCATGAGTTCAACATATGTCATTTTAATATGTATTTAGATAATTTAAGTTGTTAACTATTGTAATTTATAATATTTTTTATGTAATTTTTAAATTAATATACGTTACTTTTCTTGTGCAAATTTTTTGGCATTGATAGTCAATTATATTTTAAAAATAATTTAAGTTTTAAATTATTGTGATTTATAATACTTTTCTTCTATTCCAATTTCAGTGACACTAATATAATTTCAAGAGTCGACCAAATATTTTAAATCTTTTAAATTTTTTAAGTTGCTAATTATTGTGATTCTAGTATTTTACATGTAATTATTTTGAAATATATGACATATTAAATTATTTTTAGATATTTTAAGTTGTTAACTATTGTAATTTATAATACTTTTTATGTAATTTTTGAATAATATATGCTACTCTCCTTGTCCAGAGTTTTGTGTCGACGATAGCCAATTATATTTTTTAAATAATTTAAATTTTTTATCATTGTGATTTATAAAAAAAAATTATTTCTACTTATGTGGCACAATGCTTAAATGACCATAATAATTAATTAGAGGTGATATAGTAAAATGTAATTATTATTATTTATTATTTATTATTTTTACTATATGTATGTGTTGATTCAAGAAGAATTTGGAAACATTTAGAAATGTGTTGAATGTTACAAATGTTAATAATCCATTTGGTGATAAAATTGTTTCAAATATCTTATATTTAAGTAAATTGATTAGTAAGATGATAATTTATTGTAAAAATTAATTATTGATACAATTAAATAAATTTTATTCTTTATTTAATTTCATATCAAACGTATAATTTACTTTCTTTCTTATTTGTTACTACAATTTCACCTAATTTAAATTTTTTTTCTAATATATAGAAGAGAAAATTTTGATATGCCTACTTATGTTGTCTACTTCAATCATGGTTTTATTGCATTGCCCTTAATTAATTATTATAAGTCATTTATATATTAAAAATAATAAAATTTAATTTAAAAAAAATAGACATTTATGACATGTCTATTTCAGTTGCTTCAATTGTAAATTTTTTTGAAATATATAACATATTAAATTGTTTTTAGATATTTTAAGTTGTTAATTATTGTAATTTATAATACTTTTTATGTAATTTTTGAATAATATATGCTACTCTCCTTGTCCAGAGTTTTGTGTCGACGATAGCCAATTATATTTTTTAAATAATTTAAATTTTTTATCATTGTGATTTATAATATTTTTTCTATTTCAACTTATGTGGCACAATGCTTAAATGACCATAATAATTAATTAGGGGTGATATAGTAAAATATAATTATTATTATTTATTATTTATTATTTGTATTATGTGTATGTGTTGATTCAAGAAGAATTTGGAAACATTTAGAAATGTGTTGAATGTTACAAATGTTAATAATCTATTTGGTGCTTCTTGATTTCTCTACATTTATCTCTTATGTGTTTTTACTCTTTTGCCCTTTGAGTATAAATGTAGTAATTTTATTTTTTTTAAATATCATGAAAAATTTTATTCATAGTATGTATATATATATATATAGTAAAATCATGGATTCAATATTATTAATTTTTCAATACATAACTTTTAATAATTAATTGCGGGTGATACATTAAAATCACGATTGAAGCAGCAGAAATCAGTCATTTTTACAAAAAAAAAAATTAATTATTGTTATTTACAGTACTTTTTATTTCATTTTCAAATAATATATGTTGTTTTATATCTTCTTCTGTCTCGTCTCAATTTATGTGGCACTAATATAATTTTGATAGTCAATCAAATATTTTATGTTGGCATATCATTTTTTTATTCTTATTTTTCTAATACATAAATGACTTATAATAAGGAGTGATATAGTAAAATCATCGTTCGAAAGACGAAAATTTAATTTAAAACATTAAGAGTTAATTTCGCATTTTATGTCTATTTTATTTTTCATTAAATATTATTTATTTTCTTAATACCTAGATGACTCATAATAATTAATTAAAAGCAATTGATTATGTTATTACTATAAAAATTAATATAATTTTATTATATCCAATAGTAATCATCGATAATTCACTAAAATAGTATATTAATTAAATACGGGATGCAATATTTGCATATGCAAAATATGATATTATTAAACATTATTGGATAGTACATTATATTTATCTTTCACAGTAATAAAATTTTACTAGATATTTTTCTTTATTTCTTTTTAACTTGATACATATTGACCCAAAACAAATTCTAAGAAAATATTCATTAGAAATTTATTTTATTAAATTAAATTTATTAATTTTGTACTTTAAAAATTTAAAGTTAAGTTTAAATATTAGTATTTCTATATAAGAAAAAAATAATTTTAAAATTTAAATTTACTAAAATAAATAAATAAATAAAAAGATTAATTTTCTATATAAAAGTCAATTAAAATAATAAAATTGATTTACTTTAAATATTTATTTGCAATTAATTAAGATAATTTTTTATTTTTTCATGATTTATGGTGCACCGATAAAATTTTGAGAGTTGAATAGAACTTTTATCTATTTTTAAAAAAGTATTTTAACTTGTTAATTATTGTGATTTATAATAATTTTTACGTAATTATGAAATAATATATTTACTCCTTGTGTCTCAATTTATACGGCTTCGATACAATTTTGAGAATCAACTAGAATTTTTATATATCTTTTAAATATTTTAAGTTGTTAATTATTATGATTTGCAGTACTTTTTATTTTATCTCAATTTATGTGGCATTGCTAAAATAATGAGAGTCAATAAAATTTCTATATGTCTTTGAAATATTTTAAGTTAATAATTATTGTGATTTGTGGTAACAAATTAGTTTTGAACATGATAGCCAATTAAAAAAAAAAAATTACTTCCAATATGTAGTTATAGTTAATTAATATAAATTAATAGAATATATTAAATATTTAAATCATTATGATGAAATGATGGAATTATTATATATTGAGGCATGGTATGTAATTAAGTGGGAGTGTAAGGGTTTTTTGGTAATTGCATGAGAGGCGGTCGAAACCACCTTTTCTATATAATAGAAAAGAAATATTGCTTACCACCTTCAGAGATGTATTGAGAATAAACGTTTCTTTCACTCACCTCCAATATAACCAATAACACTCCACCACCAACATGGGTTGTGGTATAGTGATGGGACTCAGTGTGGAGCTAGAATTTTTATTGAGGGGTTCAGAAGTAAACACACTGACTAGTTGAAGGGGGTTCAACATCTACTATATATACATAAAAATATTTTTGACCATGTAAAATAGTATAATTTTCCGTCGAAAGGGGTTCGAATGAACCCCTGATTACAAGGTGGATCCGCCACTGGTAGGACTGCTCCACCCTTAACCAGAAGTCTCAAATTCGAGCTCTGGGTATGAAGAAAATTATGTTGGGAGCAATACCCCAAAATAGGCCCTGTAACACGTGATTCGGAGTAGTCGAGGCTCTATTGTGGACATCTGACACCGGGTGGAAAAAAGAAAAAAGAAAAAAACCATGCACCAACCCCCAACCGTCCCCCACCACCACCATATCCCCCTAATCCCTCACCCCACATCATTATTATAGTGTTTGTCAAGATTATATATAAATATTTTTATAATACGTCTGTTACTTTTGCAAAACATACAATAAACACCCTTAATATATCGTATCCTTATCTTAGCAATAACAATAGTAACATATATAGTATAGTCATATGTTGATTTTATTTCTAATTTTATGAGAATAAATAGATTGTTTTCGATAAATTATCGATTCAAATAGTAGTACCCTTATCTTATTTAAGAAAATATCGACATCTAACTAACTCGTGCTACGTGGAAAGTAATCCATGAGTAGTTATAGTAAACTTTATATAGATGGAACTTTGATCTTAACATAACATGTACAAGTATAAATATATGCGTTGATCATTAATTAGAATGCCAAATTAAATTCACACACCTATTTTTATTTACGTGTCACTACTTCTTTTCTACGTCAAATGTTTGTTCCTTTCTTTCCAGACATTAAGGGACCCTAACAAAAGATATTTAACTATGAAAATAAATAAATTTTAATACAATTGATATTTGATTGCATGCTTTAGACGTCACTTGGGATTAAAAATCATAATCCGATCCCTCCTTTTTAATTTGTTTGTTTAATTTTGATTTGACATAAATAAATTTTAAGAAAGTAAAGAAATTTGTAAGTCATGTTGTCTCCAGGGGCATACCTAGGTTTAAATTGTTCCGACACGCATTAAACTCGACGCATAATATGTATAGTTATATAAAAAATGTATAAAAATTGATATAAGATAAAATCAAAAAGGTAGCTGGGTGTTTTGATTTTCACGTGGAATCTTAAAGCTTTGGGAGTCAATACATGTGTTCCAACCTCCCGAGCACCCACGACACCTAAATTCTGGATCCGCCACTGATTGTGTCAAATATATCATCTAGAAAGTTGAAATTAGAGATTTAAACGAGATATTCTTTTTAGATGAACTAACACATAAAATTAAACAAACTAATTAAAACGAAGAGATTAAAGAAGTACAACCACGTACAAATCATTTTTTTTTTTTAAAGAAAAAATGTCACTTTTAATGCACCTAATGTCCTTAGTTTTTCAACAAACTTTTTAGGAAAAAAATAAGGTACGGTAAATTGACTGAGCAAATGACGAATGCTTTGTTTTGACCAATTAAATTAATTGAATTCACATATTTTATTCATTAATCAATTAATTAATACTCCTACCAATTAATTTGGCTGAGAAAGGATGTAAGAAAAAATAATAGCTTATTTCTATTCAGTAATTTAATTTTAGATGTCACAGGTTAATGATGTGATAATAACTAACCATGCTTAAAATGGTACAAATTTATCTCAAAAACATATGTCACAATATTTATCAATTTGATATAAACACGTATTAGTACATAACATTTAAGAATTTCATTCGCTATATATTAACTATTTAGAAAATATTAATCAACGACAACATATTTATTGTAATCCCATAAATGAGATTTGGGAGTGTAGGATGTATTTTGTAGGGTAGAATAGAAAATATTAATCATACTTAAACAATTAATTGTTCAACTTTTCTTCTTTATTTGGGTGGGAAAACGTTTATATATGTATATATTCTACAAATATTAAATTAATCAATAGAAAAAGTTATACTCCATAAATCCATTATAGAGGTTACAACAAGAAAATACCCGATGTATTCCCACATATTAGATGTATGCAATCTGTATTACTATTACTATCTACACAACAGGGTTTGACGAAAATAGAATATTGTATGCAGTCCGTATCACTACCTCAGAAGTGAGGTTGAGAGGTTATTTCCGATCGAAAAATATATTACATAGGTTTCTCTCCCTAAAGACGTCCCCAAATTTTCTTTCAATATTTAATGAGAAAGTGATGTTTTGAAAAAAAGTGACCCTCGACCCAAATATCTGATTAATCATTATAATAAGTTAAGAATGTTGTGATTATTCAAACAAATACTAAAGACAATGCACACCATATTTAATTATTCTTTATTCAAATTAATTAATCAATCCAAATATTTGGATGATTAAATATCAAATGCATGCAATATTCTTTTACAAATAATATACTAAGATATTTTCAGAGACGAACTTTACATTAATTTTGACTTGTAGTTTATATTACATTCGTAATAGTTGAAGAATATTTATTTTATTGAAATAACTAAATATTATGAAAATATTTTGCTACTCTACGTTGCCTCCTAAAGCTGACATTTGGCATAACTGTTGCATGGGCCATGCTGCATGATCTATCGCACCCCACCCCACACCCACCCACCCCAAAAAAAATAATTAAAAAGTATATTTTCTTGAAAAAATTTTGTATTCATAACCATTGGTCCAATTAATTCAAATTCGTATTGTGTAGAGTCGATTAAAGACTTAAAACGCTTACTATTAAAGATTTTTTCATTTTTAATATGCGAATTTGAAAACTATTATAAGTAGTCCCTCATTAATGGATGAAATGACAAAGTTGATTTTCTTAAAATACTTTGCACTAAACACCAATAATAGAGAGATATTTAGAAAGAAAAAAATTTGAAAATTTCCACAAAAGAAATAGTAAAAGAATTTAAAAACAGTGGAGGAGTTGGAAATATTGCAAAGCAAAAGCAAAGATACTTTGCTTGAAAGAACCAAAAAATAAACATTCTGTTACTTTTCCAAGGCCTTACACATAGCTACACTCCAACAAATTTACCAAAAAAATACATTGCAATATCAAATTTCCCACAAAATCCTCTAACTAACTCATAGGATCATTTAGTTGGGAATAAGTTATTTCGAAATTAATCATTTTGGTATAAATTATCTCATTATGTATATATAATAATTTACATCATTATTATGATATAATAAATGGTGTGATAAATAATCTCGCGGGACTACTTAATACCTCCAACCAGCGCAAGATGATATTCCAGGATTATTATACATCATACCTCACAACAAACACAACTTCATGTTATACTGACCACTCGTTTGATACTCAAAATAAGGTGAGATCTCTTAAGATTTATGATCGATCTTGTTAGAGTTGTGATCCGAATTTTGTTGATCCGGCTCTGAAAGTTTCGTGGTGCGACTCATATTTGTGATTTTCAATAGGGTCTTAGGTGGTAGGGTAGGAATCGGGCCAATGTTTTTGGGTCTAGGACCTATTTGTATGCGCATACTATATAAGTGCAATTAGTGGGTCGGTTTTGAACATTTAAACATTAAGTCGTGCTCCACATTGTACTCCTCTCCTTCCATAGTTAAATTCCTCTGTCTCTACTCATGGTTTTTTCCGCAAGAATTTTCAGGTAAATCTGTGTATTCTTATTTTGTTTTTTTTGTTTGTAGTTTGCTTTATTCTATCCGATTCATAACAGATCTTATAACTATAATTTCAGAATAATTTAGTCTCTGACCAGTATATAAACAGTGTAACAATCATCCCTGAAGTGTAGTGTAAGCCAAACAAATCACCCAAAAAGGCTAAATAAATCCCTTCTTTGTCTCCAAATTAGAGTACTATTTCTCAAAAATTACCTGTATGCAAAAACTTCAGTATCAATGGCGTAAAGCATTACCAACAAAAACCCCTTGCGTGTCCGAAACCTTTACACGATTTGGGTCCATAACCTCAAAAAAACAACACATAAAAGATCATAACCAGAAGCCTCTGTGTGTGTGTGTGTGTGTGTGTGTATGAGGAAGATAGAGAAAAGCAAAGCTGGGAAAGCACGGAGAGTTATTGTTGGAAGGTTTATTCGATTGTATTCATGAAATCACAACGGCTTTTGTGTTTACTAGGATGAGTGATTCTGCTTATCGTGTTGATACTACTTCACGTCTTGCTCAATGGCGTATAGACAACTTGGTTTCTTGTACATATCGTAAATCTGATCCTTTCAAGATCGGCAAATGGAACTGGTTAGTCTGTCAGTACTCTTGATCAATTCGCAATTGCAGGCAACTTTTAGCTGTTATAGTCTTAAAAATTGATCCAGTTTTGTCTGTTTCTTGTCTGATTAAATCACCTTACGTCCCTCCTATGCCTGAAGTTGGGGCAAAAATGACTGAACTTTTGGCAATTTCAGCTGTTGTTGTATTGATAATCGGCCCAATTTTGTTTGTTTCTTGTCTGATTGCCTTATGTCTCTGATATGTCTGAAGTTGGAGCAAAAATGACTGAACTTTAGGCAATTTATTTTTTTGTAGACAATTTCAGCTGTTGTTGTATTGATAATTGTCTACTTCTCCGGAGGTAGTGGTATGGACTGCGTACATTTTACCCTCCCCAGAACACACTGTGTGGGAATACACTGGGTTTGTTGTTGTTGTTGTATTGATAATCGACCCAATTTTGTTTGTTTCTTGTCTGATCAGCTTATTGAATCACCTTATGTCTCTGTTTTATAATCCATATGACTGGCTGAAGTTCCGGCAAAAATGACTGAACTTTAGCCAATTCAGGCAAAAATGAAGCCATATGAATTTTAGACCTTTTTTCTGAGCTTAACTTTAGACACTGAAGTGGGTAGACTTGTAAACTTTGACGCAATGCGAGTATGAATTAACGGTGGTCTCAAAATGGGGTGTTGGTGCCAGTGTTGGAGCTAGAATTTGTATCACTAAGGTGGTTATAGTTCAAAATATGATGAAGTTGTTCAAAATGTATTATACATAAAAGAATAATTTTAGCTATATATAAAAAGTAGTAGTATAATTTTTCGTCTAAGGTGTATTTCTTTTGTTTAACTTTATGAGTATTTGAATTTTGGGCAAAGGAGAGAGTTTAGTGAATGTTCACTATGATAGTGTAATGTATGGTAGTGAAGGAGTGTACGTTATGTTAAACTAAAAGTCTTTTTTATTTGTTTGTGAAGGCACTTGGCTGTGGAGAAGAACAGGACATTGTCCATTAAATTATACCCAGAGATATCGAATTTCACAAGGGAAAATCCTCCAATTGCATCTTTTATAATTAGATTAGTCTCATCGTTGGGAGATCGCAAGACTTTGATTCACCCTGGTAAAATTGTCGTAGACTCATCAATCTCCTACATGTTTTTGCTGATATCCTGATGTAAAATTGTTTTCTTTTTTGTTCTTTGTGTTGTTTTTTTGACATCTGCAGAGGTTATAGACAAGCAACTCAAGAGCAGCGACGATTTTGTTTGGCCAATTGAAGTCCCCTTAACTGGGAAGTTCATCATTGACGTTGAGTTTCTTGATCTGAAGACTGCTGTGCCTAATGTACTGTTTACTCATTCCTCAACTTTTCAGTTATTACTATGTTATTCTAAGTCCAGATATTCGTATGGAGCATGTTTGCCTTGATATAGCAGCATAAACAGTTCTTTTTAGACGCGTAAACTTAATTAGGGATGCATCATGGTTCTAATGTCAGTGGCGGATCCAACCATGAGTTCACGGATTCCATAGAATGTCTAACGCTATATATACATGTCGAAAATCAAGTATAGATAGAGTTAGATATACATTTCAGAACTCACATTGTCTTGATTCTGGACTAGCCACTGCCCGATGTGACGTTCTGTGCCACGAGTAAAGTTAGAGCTGGTTCTACTGTCAGTGGCGAATCCAACCACGAGTTCACGGGTTCCACAGAATCCTGTGTTTTGGTGTCTTAACACTATATGTACATGTCGAAAATCAAGTATAGATAGAGTTAGATATACGTTTCAGAACTCACATTGTCTTGATTCTGGATTAGCCGATGCCCAATGTGATGTTCACGAGTAAATATAAAGCTGGTTCAACGGCTGAGATGTTTTTGATGTTGCATTTCAAAACCTCTCTGACAATGTGGGAACTTCAACCTATACGTGGAAGATTACCGTAGTTTTCCTCATTCATGTTCATTTGTGTTTTATGAACTTGCAGAGTGGGGAGCTGTGCTCAATCTGGGCTGGAGGATTAACCGAGAAGCAATCGAATGCAACTGCTCTGTCATCACTTGGCCGGATGTTGTCTGAGAGCATTCACACCGACATCATAATCAATGCTTCTGACGGAAGCATTGGGGCACATCGTGCAGTTCTTGCTGCAAGGTCACCTGTCTTCCGAAGCATGTTTTCCCATGACCTCAAAGAGAAAGAACTGTCCGCCATAAACATCTCCGATATGTCAATAGAAGCTTGCCAATGTTTTCTGAATTACATTTACGGGAACATACAAAATGAAGAATTTTTAACCCATCGACTAGCATTACTTCGGGCAGCTGATAAGTACGACCTCTCAGATTTGAAGGAGGCATGTCATGAAAGTCTAGTGGAAGACATTGACGCCAAGAATGTTCTCGAAAGGCTCCAAACTGCATCCCTTTATCAACTGCCGAAGCTGAAGGCCTGCTGTATGAGGTATCTCGTGAGGTTTGGTAAAATATTCGATATAAGAGATGATTTCAACGCGTTTCTGCAATACGCAGACAGAGAAATCATCAGTGAAATCTTCCATGAAGTTCTCGGCGCTTGGAAAGGATTCTGATACATCTATTTAGAGCTACGAGAAAAAATTGAACAGCGCAAATTTCCTGCTGGTTGATTGATTCAGTATTGCTTACAAGATCAGTATGTAAACGTATGTTTACTGGGCAATATTCTTTGGTTTAAATGAATTTGGTTTGTGTATATTCAATCTTGTACATAAAATTTGATTTTTACTGAAACATATGTTACCATTGAGCTTATGAACATCGATACATTGTGATCTTTTTATGATTATCAATAGCATGTCGAATTGAACTGCATGAATGTGTATAGTACATTGTGTGTGTGTGCGCGCGCGGTTCATCTGTTTCATATGTTTGTATTTAGCTTTCGTCTTACCTTGCCGGTATAAATAATGTAAATAGTACCCAAACAACACTAGACAAGAAAATACGATTTCCAATTCATTTTGATATATGAAATACTTGTACCGTTTGATTTGAGGTTTCAGATTCGAGCCTTGGGAAAACTCCTGTCGAGGAGTAGTTAGTGATTGAGTGAGTTAGCATTTAAGTAATCATGGTGATTCATTACTTAAGAAAGGCTTGTTGAAGGTGATGTAACATACTATCCATGTAACTTTGCCTAGCCACAGCCCACAAGGTAAACAGTCAATGTCCAAGCATATCTCATCAGTGAAGCAACCTTTTCAATAAAACATAGTACATATCATGTTCTTAATTTCTTTGTGATAAGTTGGCTTCTTAGTAAAAGCTACACCTAAACATGTCTCCGTGGCGTTCAAGTGTTCAATAGGTACAATCTCTAAGTTAGGAATCTAAAATCGAACAAGTTTTAAGGGATCGTCTACGTATGTCATGTGATATGGGGATAACGCTTTTCTGAAGTTTATTGAATCAAGTGATATTTTTAAGGATTCTTTTTTCTTTTTTGTTGTTGGAGAGAATACGTTAACAAAGTAGAGAGATTATCACCTCGAAAGAAGATTTTGGATGTTTTATGGGTGCTGACACCTGTCCAGTGTCGGGAGGTCAATAAAGTTGGTGACCTGATGATCAGAGAGTCGGTGAATTGATCTCTCCGATTTGATTTTAATGTAGCAAAATATCAATTTCCACCATTTTTGAACACTCTTCTACTAGGGACTTTTACCAACAAATGAAAGCAAGATACAAAGAGATTGATTGAGGACTTCATAAAGAATATGGAGGGAATATTACTAGGGATATCTTGGCAACATTCTCTTTGACTTGGGCCAAATAAAATAAGAAAAAATAACAAATTTATCATATTTGCACAAATCTCCACTCTTACAAAGTAATTACAAAATTTCAACTAATTATGTATCTTCATTGGATGTATATATTGGGAACTAATTATGTCGAGATAACCCAAAATCGGAAAAAATGTATTGGGAGCTAATTATGTATCTTTTACAACAATAAAAGAAAATGTGAGGAAACAATGTATCTTCGTTGGATGTATCAGGAGCTAAATATGTATCTCAATAGACCTAAAATTGGGATTTCAATTGTTATACAAAATGTTGAAATTTTATTTAATTAAGCTTCAAACTTTCGGGATTTATGTAATCAATAAACCAAAATTTTCAGAGAAAAGATGAAAACAAATTATGGGCTTGGGTTTCATTTGGGCCTTAATGTATTTCGAAAAGTGATCAATTTGATCCTTAGCCTGTTAGCCATATAAATGGCTAATGGATTGTACATATTTGTGAGATTGTATGGAGTTAGATCCATTGGACATTAAATTATTTCTTTTTCTGTTTTAGTTGGTTGGTTTCAAGTTCTTGCTCAACTTGGCTCTGACCTTGATGTTGCGACTCAAGCATTATTCAATAGAAGTGCAACGCCAATCTACCCTTCGGAGACGAGTAATCATATGTCCGACTACTAATCAGGCCAGCGGAAAGGAAGGTATCTATTTGCCCGAGCATCAGTGGATAGAGTTACTTGTCACTTGTACAAAGAAAAAGACATTTGTTTAATAACAAAATAATCGAGATAGAATATTGATGAATAGAGTTATATATCACTCGTGCTAGTACAAGGTTGAGTAACATGTACGGATAAATCACAAACAGTTTCGAATAACAATTATTGAAAAGAGAAATCATTGTTCTAACTAAAAATGGTTTAGGGTGCTTTCGAGGCTAGTCTTTCTTTATGAAAAGATATGTTTCTTTTTAATATTATAATAACATGAAAGTTACTTAGAAAGTAAAGCAGAGTGCAAACGTCCATTTTAAATTCCACAAAGACCATTAAAAGTTAGTCGAATAAATCCAACCAACAGTAAAGTGAAAAATGAAAAAACGTGACCCTATCAGACCTTTGCAGTTTGCAGACTACGGTCGATTTATATTTCAATTCTCAAAGTGCGGAGCGGATAACTGCTGAGTAGAAAGTCCACTCAAGATGACTGCTCTCCTATTTCGACTTCCTCAGAGCTTTCGGTAGCAGTCGTCGCCAGAAATCGAGCAAGAATAGACTTCACACACTAAGAATAGCATCATTATCTGACAAAGAGCTTAAGAGATCAAATAAGATGAAGATTATCGTCAAGCGGTTAACGAGACTGCAACCACAATCGCCCTCTTGGTCACCCCTCCTTGCGGAATTTTACCAAAAGGGCTTATGTTGACTAGGATGCCTTATTGTTTGGACTTTTCATTAAGGATAGACCTAGGATTGAAAGAGTCGTCCTTCCTGTCAACTGTTGTGCCTCAACGCATTTCGGGGAGAACCAACTAGCTCTGGGTGCGAGTGGCATTTCACCCCTAACCGTGGTGTTTAGGGATGCTGCTGGTGATTTTTCGTGTGCTGCTACCCGTACAAACTAATACGTATTCAGTTCAGCGCGCATAAAGACTTCACAAATGTGGTGATTGAGACTTCGGGAGTGAATGTAGTAAATGCGGATAACGAATAGGTTTGACCATCAATAAAAGACATCTCGTATCACAATTCAATCTACATATGGCTAACGTACCTCAACTAATTTCATGAGTAACTTGCCCGAAAAGATAAAAACAAAGCACCTACTAATACTATTATTTGCATGAACCAAAGGTCCAAAATTTTGATTAAATTTGTATGAATCTAGTCACAAAATTAACACATTTAACATAAAAATCAATTAATCATGCTGAATCTGGATCTAAACATAACAGAATGAATACCAAAACTTTTAACAACTACATTATAAACTTCACATTAAACAAAAATACTACTAATAAACAGATCATTCATCACTGTACTAATAACAGATCATCCATAACCAAAAACAAAACAAAAAAATCAAACCAACTAATTACTAATAGGAGCATTAGCAGGAACAGGAGGAAAACCCAAGAAGGGCCTTTTAGAATTGAGACAATTAACAGTAGCATTGAAACAATTATCAGCAAGATGAAAAGTATCCTTCAATTTATGAAACCCATTCTTGAATACTCCAAATCCAAACAAAAAACCAATGGCAACCACAACTGCTATTAAGCAGACACATAACATGCACATCCTACCACCACAACACATTTTTCTTCTTCTTGGATCTGTAAGAAAAATATTATGAGTTTGGATTTGAGGATTTGTGGGGGGGTTTTGGATTGGATTGGATTGGATTGGATTGGATTATATATAGGGAGTTTGAGTGATTTTTTTATTTTTTTAATTTTGAGAAGTGTAGGTTTGGATTTCTTTCTCTTAATTTGTTGGTTGTTTCTTCTTCTTTGTTATGTTGCTAGCGGTTACTCTACGCATTGTTTCTACTTTTTATAGGGACATATTGTCCCACTAAAACCATATTCCCTCTTTTGTTTCGGATAGTGGGCCTTTTTTATTTTTTTATTTTATTTTATTTTTGTTCGGTTTCAATTTATGTGATATTATTATAACTTGGTAAAAACTTACACGCACTCGGTGTATACACCAAACTAATATTTTTTTACCATGGTTATGTAATTAAATTAAGTAAGATACATGTTGATTAATCATGCTTAAGTAACATGAACTTTAAATTCAAACATATGACATGCATGTATTGGCTTGGTGTATACATCGGGTGCGTGCGCGTAAGTTTTTTCCTTATAACTTTATCCGTTTCAAAATACTTTCTTCGCTCATTTTTAATTGCTTCAATTTTTATTTTTAGAGCTAATCGATACAAATCTTGATTAACATTTTAAGGTGTATTTTTAATCAAATTGAAAAAGAAAAAATTGCAATTTATAGTATATTTCACGTAGTTTTTTAATATCTAAAGTTTAATTTAAAAATATTAAATTAATCTGATCTAGTTTAGATTTAAAACTTAATTAAATTGACTTACGAAAAACGATGGAAGCGCATTAAAAAAGAATTGGAGGAAGTAGTTGGATTGTTTGTTAAAAGAAATTTATCTCAAGGTAATTAATCACCTTTTTTTTCAATTATACATTTGGTAATTAATTCTCATATTAATTGAAAAAGATTCATGTAATTACAATTAAATAGATAAAAGAGTCATATTAGTCAATTTACAAATTTTGTTAATTTCATGTAACTAAGATTAAATAGATAAAATAGTCATAGTAGTCCATTTACAAATCTTGTTAATTTTTTCTTAAAAATTGTGCAAAAATCTATAAATGTCGGCTATTTTGAGACGGAGAGAGTAATTTAATTGTTTAAAAAAAAAGGGCATTTTAGGGCATGAAACATGAAGCATCACGTTTTATGCGAGGTTTAAGAAAGTGTCGCAGTCCGAGAGAATGTAATGTAGGTAGTCTATTGGTGATACAAATATGAGTGACTAATTTAAAATCTCAAACGTGTACTCCATTTTCACATGTTCTAGAGAATGTAATGTAAACAGTATATTCTGATGCAAGTATGAGTGACTAATTTGACTACGGTGGAATCGCATAATCTAAATCACAATCAAGATAATGGAATGTAGGCAGCCTATTTTTGTTGCAAGTATGAATAACTGATTATTATAACAACACAAACTCATAATATGTACGTCACATTCTACGGATGTAATGCAGATAGTCTATTCTGATGCAAGTATGAGTGATTAATTTCACGACTCATACATTGAGATAATGTAGCGTAGATAGCATATTCTATTAGAAGTATGAGTGGTTGATTTTCATGGCTCAAACCCGTAAGCTATAAGCTACACGTTGCTTAACTCGTGACTTATAATTAGTTTGCTTTGAAAAAAAAAACAAATTTATATTTAAAATCAGCTTGACTTTAAACTAATTATTTTACTGTTAATATTAAATTTTTCATTACCCCTACCCCCCACCCCCACCCCCAACCAAATTCTTCTTCTTGTGTGTTTAATTACCCTCTTTAATTGATCAATAATACATTTATTGGTGCTCCTGTACGTTAACAAAGAATTTATGGACGTTACGAAATTAAATTCATGGTTACGTGAAGTTTATTTTTTAAAGTCACTTTATAATCCATTTTATCACTTAATAACCTCATTTAAACATTCTTCTATATTTGATTCGTAAATTTTATATGGTATTTTATTATAGGAGACGTCATAATTCATTAATTTTAACTCAAATTCTATATTTATATTAAAATTTATCTAATGCGTATTTAGAAAGCAACAATTAAAAAAAAAAAAATACACAATTAGAACGGATAAATTAACGATTCTGACTCCACCTCTATTTTTGTACGTATTATCCCTTCACAATTATATCAAACTTTTGATATTGCTTTAAGTTCTCTCCCCCAAAAAGTGATTAACTTTTGGCCATAACTTTTTTTCAGCTTTGGTCCTAACTGTTACACTATTAATCCATTTGTTTGTTTGATTTCTCTAAACAGGAAATTATGGATTAGGAAGATTAGTTTATCTAATCCTACAAATATAATGTGGATTTTGTCATCATCTTCATGTGAATTATTGACATGTTACTTGTAGAGTTCAACTGTTTTTGTGAATAATTTAGAGCACATAAACTTTTTTTTATTTTAAACTTCGAAATATTATCTTTTATTTTTGAGTCGCAAAATATTGAGCTCTATGGTTGTGTACTCGAGTTCTGAGTTGCAAAACATTAATGATTAAACTCTAGGATTTTTGTCCGAGCTAGTGTTTTCACTTCGTATTAGTTCGAACGCTAGAATATTATATTGAACTTCAGTCATATTGGTATGAATTTTGAACATAAATGGATGAAGTAAAGAAAAAATAATCGAAGTTGGACAAAAGTGATGGACTTAAATTCAAGTAAGAAATGACTTAAATCAAATTAAAATAATTGGCTAAAGTATAGGCAAAATGACGATAACTTCAACTATGAATAAGGCGAAAGTCACTGAAGTTCAAGTAAAAATGTTGAAGTAGCGAATGATTAAACTTTAGTCATATGCAACTTCAAAACTGTATACATGATGCTGTCCAAATTGGATACACGTACAAAGAATTTTTAAATTCAAGTCTAAGAGGCCGTTTGGCCATAGATATTTTTTACTTTTTTTTTGAAAAAAAAATCCACTTTATGGAATCATGGTGTTTGGCGATAGATATTCCAAAAACATTTCAATTTCTTTTTTGAAAAAAAGTGAAAACAACTTTTTGTTGTTTTCACTTTTTTTCAACTCCAATTCCAAGTTTTTTTTATTACATATAACCCTAATTTTTTTAATATTGCATAAAATACCCTAAAATGGTTTAGATGAGTTTTGGAGCAAATCCAGAAAGAAAGACATTTTTTTATGAACAACAAATCAAGTCCGGACACATTTTTGAAAGATATTTTTGAACAACAAATAAAGATTTTTAAGCTAAAAGACCGGTATATTTTCATTATTTGTAGGTATATTTTCATTTTTAAGCTCAGGACCCCTTCCATCATTGATGTGAAATTCTTTTAATTCATGAGTATAATCAGTAGATAAATTAGTTGGGCAATTTTGATAGTTTTAAAAAGTTTGGGATACAAAATTAAATTTAAAAAAGACTTTTCAAAAGTCAAAACACATCTTTCAAAAATACATAGCCAACTCCAACTTCAATTTTTTTTTCTTAATTTTTATGGCCAAACGCCTAGTAAGTTAAATGACAACATCAAAATCGGATATTCATGCACTTTCCCCGATGTTTGCAAGTTAAGCCTGGCTAGATAAAAGCCCACGGTTGTATTGATTATTTGGGCCCATGAATGAAAACATGGAGTGAACTATTTAAGTTTTAGCTCAATCCAAACCATGTCTAGCCCAATGCTCTTTCGATAAGTTTGCAATTTAAATCTATAGCCAATTTTTTTCAAACTTCTTTTTAATCATTAATCATCTAGTGTTTGAAACATGTTAACACAATAAATTAGATTGCATTGGGTAGTGTTTATTTAAGAAAAAAGACATTGGTTGAGATAATATCTTTTTGGGCAAATCAATTTATTGTTTAGAACCTAATTATAATCCATCCCGATTGTTTTCATATTTACAAAAAAAAAATGGATTTGGATTTTTGAGATACATAAACCAGGCGTCGATGCATCAGAATCTGATATACAAGTATCGAACTAATCGCCTGATACATAAGTATCAATACATAACACTCGTGTGTTAATATTACAGAGATACATTTAGATACATAATTCTTGTGGATCAGTAGCACGAAAAATATTTTTACATGATTTTTGTCAGATATTCAACCAAAGTTCTTATATATTTGTAATGTAACCTAATATTCAGTAAGATACATAACTTTTATACATTTGGTGGAGGGGCGTGTGATGTATCCTTTAGTCCTTTTCAATTAGATACATATTCTTATGTATCCCTAAACTCCATTAATAGACACATCATCATCTTCAATCTCTATTGAAGAATCTTCAAACTTCCTCCGTACTCCACCACCAACTCTGACTATCTCTGTCTCAGGTCATCGTCGCTAGTAAATCCTAATTGGTGAGCCACCAAATAGACCTTACACCACTGACGAATCTCCAAACTCCTATTGTTGACTCATCTTCATCTGAATTCATAAGAGAGAAAATATTTATGAAAAATTCTTTTTAGAGCAAAAGTGAAAATTAGGATTTTTATAATTACTTTGTAGGGATTTTAAGTTAATATAATGAGCTAAAGTGTAGATTTATGATGTTTTTTCTATCTCTTTATTGCTTAACGCTGCTTTGGAACTTTTTAAATCATTAACCATTTTGTAATTGGAACTTATCGACTCTCTAATCTAGATCTTCATTATGTAGTATTAGTACAAGGAAAGTGTTCGACATCATAAAGTTTTTTATCTTTAAAATTCTAATCTAACACCTTTAATTGAGAGCGGAGAAATTTCGTCCATCTCAATAACATTATGATCAATTTTACTGCAACATTACAACATTTTAATTAGATAATGACATTTGAACCCCTAAAAAAACTAGACATTGACATCCCTAATTAAAAACCCACTACCATATTTTTCTATAGTTTTTTTTTAACCACTTATGACATGGATTAGTTTGAAGACTAATGAGCAAGTCATTAATACAATTAACTTCTGTTTTTTTTTTTAATTTATAAAAAAATAAATCGTCATATTCAAATTAATACATATTCGAATAATTTTATTTATTTTTATTGTTATTTGAATTAGAATGTCAATTATCAACTCACTAATCACTAAACACACTTAAATACATTAACTTAAGAGTTCTTCAGATTTTAATAATTATCTAATCATCGAGCAAACATTATAAATTATAAAATTGTCTTTTGTGTCAATTTTAGCATAAAAATTATTTGTATTATATTATATCGAGTGATGACGAAAGAGAACACTAAATTAATATTTGAAGGACGATAACATCATAACAAAGTTGAAATATTAATATTGCATTAAATGAAATTCGTAAGTATTGAAAAATAACAATATACGTTATCTCGTATGTAAATTTTGTGAAGAATAAAATATATGCGGATCTCATCTCGGGGGTTAGAAGGTGTTTGAATTGACATATTTTTAAGTACTTTTAACTTTCAAGTATTTTTTTATTTTTTTTTGAAGGTGTTCGACAAATATAAAAGTGTTACTTTAAGTTTAAAAAGTATAAAAATAAAATAAAATCATGAACAGGTAGCAATCTGCTTTTGACTTTTGATTTTCACCCCTAGGTTGATTGTTTCTAATATACACTCTACTAAAATTCTTAATAATTACGATTAAATACCGTATCAATCATATTAGGATGTCCAAAATAGTAATTTAAAAAAAATTATACTCTAATCCTTATTACTGATAAGGTTTTAGCAACCGGTAAAGTTGTACGTGATTAAAAGGTCATGAAAATACCACCTTAAAAAAATGTAAAACGAGCCTACGTACAATAGATCCTATGATTCAAGGATGTTTGAGTAACTGATAAAGTTATCTCCACGTGATTAAAAAGTTATTGAGTTCAAACAATGAAAATAGCACCTTGTAGAAACGTAAAATAAGGTTATTACCACCTTGTAGAAATGTAAAATGAGGTTACGTATAATAGATTTTATTATACTCTAGTTCTTATTACTGGTAAAGTTTGAGCAACCGGTAAAATTGCACGTGATCAAAAGGACAGAGGTTCAAGCCATGAAAATACCACCTTGCAGAAATGTAAAACGAGCCTACGTACAATAGATCCTATGATCCAAGGATGTTTGAGTGACTGATAAAGTTGTCTCCACGTGATTGAGAAGTCATAGGGTTCAAGCCATGAAAATACCACCTCGTAGAAACGTAAAATGAAGCTACGTACAACAGATCCTATGGTTCGAGGCTGGTTGAGTAACTGGTAAAGTTATTTTCATGCGATCAGGAGATCATGAGTTCAGCCACTGAAAATATCACATTGTAGAAATGTAAAATGAAGCTACGTTATTGTCCGAGGAGAGGTTCCTCTTTGAATTCTGCTCATGGCGGAAGGCTTAGTGCCCGAATCAAGTTTTACTCTAATCCTTATTACACTTTAAAAAAGTTTTTTAAGTAAAAAAGCATACTAATCATCCTTCTCAGTGGCGGCTCAGCTCCCAATACTGCATCTATTTCTCTTCAATTCGGATCTCAAAAAAGATCCATAATCCGATCCATCCTCCTCCTCCTCTTCCTTCTTCAAATCCAAATCCCTAAATTCCCCTTTTCCCTTTTTCTCTGCAAAACCTATACATACACACTCTCTCTATATCTATCTATTCATTTCCCCCCTTTTCAACTTTCACTAATGGCTTCTTCACCTGGCAATAACAATCCAAATCAACCCGCTACTGGCCCTTTCGATATTCACAAATTCTTCAACCCTAATCCCCAAAACCCTAATTTCATTTCTCCCCCTAACGCTTCTTATCCACCCCCTACAGGAGTCGGAGCTACTGCCGGAGTTGTCACCGGTGCCGGAGTTTACCCCTATCATCCCCAATTCACACACCACTTACCTCAACAGCATCATCAACAGCAGCAACAAAGATCCATGTCTTTCCCTACCCCACCACTTCAACCACCCACACCCACACCCCCACCTCACCATTACCCGAACCCGAACCCGAACCCGAATCCGAATCCGGGTGCGAGGTTAATGGCTTTGTTAAGTGCTCCGCCTTCGACTCTTGAAGTTCCTGTACCTGCTCAATCGAGTATGCCGATGCCGAGTATATTGCCTACCACTTCCGGGTCGGAGATTTCGGATTTTGGAGGTCCGGGACCGATGAGAATGCCGAGTAGTAAGTTACCGAAAGGGCGACATTTGAGTGGTGATCATATTGTTTATGATATAGATGTTAGGTTTCCTAGTGAAGTGCAGCCACAGCTGGAGGTTACGCCGATTACTAAGTATGGTTCGGATCCTGGGCTTGTATTAGGCAGGCAAATCGCGGTTAATAAGACGTATATATGTTATGGATTGAAGTTGGGAGCTATTCGGGTTCTGAATATTAATACTGCATTGAGATCATTGCTTAAAGGTCTTGCTCAGGTTGGCCATTCGGAATCTCAAAGTTTGTTTCTTTTACTGTTTAGCTAGAGTTGTTAGCTGTTACCTGCTGGAATATCATTATTTATCTATTATTTGAGCCTTATAGGAATAATATTGCAGCTTGTGCTAGTTCCTAAACAACATTAACAACATACTTAGTGTAATCCCACTAGTGGCATTTGACGAGGATAGGATGAACGCAGACCTTAACCTGTTATTTGTGGGTAGAGTCTGTTGTTTTCGATTGACCCTTGGCTCCAAACAAGTGTAATCAAAGCAGGATTGAAAGAAAGTCAATGACAACAAAATAGCAAGATTAACAGCGCAAATGAATCAATAAGTAGTAGTAAAAATGAAGAAGAAGAAGCTATGCTAATACTAAATAATACTGCTAAATAAGGAGATGATGAGAAGTGAGACAACTTCTGCTTGTTGCCAACCATATAATTTGGTGATGCTGGTGATTGTAGAGATGTTACAATATATTCTGCTGTGCTCCTGATAAATTATTTAATGAATTTATGCCTATTGATATGAGGGCGCCTAATTATAAGTTTGGTGTTTTTTCTAACATGCATTTGAACTATGTAAAAACTTTATCTTGGTCGAAGGACACTGCATTTATATGGAAGCTTTCATTGACACATTTGCATCCTTAGCCAATGTGTCAGTTGCACGTGAGATGAGAATATGCTTTGTTTCATGGGATTTGGAGAATAATCTTAATAATATTAACATGGCATTTAAATTCAACTTTGTCACAAGAAAACAAAAAAAATATTCAGCTCATTTGTCACTCTCTGCTGCCAGATATACTGTTGTAATCTGCACATATGTTTGTTGTTCTATGGTTTACCCCTGGAAAACTTCCATGTATTTTCAAGTTAAGAGTTGAGCCTGTCCTGCTAATTCTAGTTGTTTGATCGGACAAAGAATACTTGTTCATGACTTCCTGGCATTTGTTTATTATTATCTGTTGAAGTGATTATTTTTATTGATTGTTTAATGTATAAATCATTGGTATAAGGTCGTGTTTGGTTCAAAAAGGCATAAGTGATTTTGTGACGATTATAAAAAGCTATAAATTATAATATATTTTGTCCTTTCTGACAAAAATCCTTTATTATAGTCATTTGAAAATCTTGTTCTTATTTCAGAGGGTCACAGACATGGCTTTCTTTGCAGAGGATGTTCATCTCTTGGCTAGGTAGTGCACTGCTCTTGTGCATTTTATTATACTTATATAGTAGATATTTATGTTTCTAACTTGGTTTTGTCTCAGTGCGAGTGTTGATGGCCGGGTTTATATATGGAAAATTACTGAAGGACCAGATGAAGAAGACAAGCCACAAATTACTGGAAGGATTGTCATTGCTATTCAAATTGTGGGTGAAGGGGAATCTGTTCACCCACGTGTTTGTTGGCATTGTCATAAACAAGTACCCCCCTATCTCTCTTTTTGGGTATCCTTTTCTTCTATTGACATTGTACTTATCTTTTCTTATATTCTCTTCAATAGGAAATTCTTGTGGTTGGAATTGGGAAACGCATTTTGAAAATTGATAGCACGAAAGTGGGAAAAGGTGCAGTATTTTCAGCCGATGAACCTCTCAGGTGTCCTGTTGACAAGTTGGTTGATGGTGTACAACTTATTGGTACCCACGATGGAGAAGTGACTGATTTATCAATGTGCCAGTGGATGACCACTCGTTTAGTTTCTGCTTCAGTGGATGGCACGGTTCGTCAGAGTTCTGCTTTACATTTGTAGTTTTAGCTGTTTGATGCAATGTCCTTTTTCTGTTTTTCCTATAGAAAGAACTGTTTGATGCAATGTCCTTTTTCTGTTTTTCCTATAGAAAGAACTGTTTGATGAGGGTGTCCTTGTTATAACCTTTATGTAATAGTTTTATCACTCAACATGTTTTTTGCAGTGAAAATGATAACGGAAAAAACTCCGACCACTACTTGTTATTAGCTGAACTTTCAGAGTTGAGTTGTTTGTATTTGTTGAGTTGGGACTGTTAAGACCCTATGTATCCTTTTCCAAAAAATTAAATCCCAATTTTATTATGTTTAGAAGTTGGTAAGAACAGAAAGTGAAAACTTTCGGTTTGTGAGTTTTTTTTCAAACGATACTTGTATGTTCCATGGGCTTTATGCATATTCTATCTTTTACCTTATGGACCTGATTAAGATTCTGAAATAAAACTATGATAAAGTCTGATCTTGATTGCATGTTGATATATAGCATGGCTAGTTGGAGATGTTTGGTTCCTTGGTATTGACAGGTGCCTGTGGATTTTATTGTGATTTCCAGATAAAGATATGGGAAGACCGGAAGCCACTTCCAATCGCAGTTCTCAGGCCTCATGATGGTCATCCTGTTAATTCTGTTACCTTCTTGGCTGCCCCACACCGCCCAGATCACATCATACTCATCACGGGGGTATGTACTACTGCTCCTTGTGCTGATCATTTTTGGTCAGAATCAACTGTTTTCATTGAGTTGGAAGTTTTGTTTCTTAGAAAACTTCATATTGTCTGATTTCTTTCACTTGCTGTCCAAGCTAATTTACTCAAATCTGTTTCTCAAATGCCTGTGCCTTTATCAACAAAAATAAATATATAGTAATAATATTTTCAGAGACAAGTTATTTTTTCTTCCGAAAGTCAATCACAACACTCTTTTTTTCTTCTCCATGAGTTTGCCTCTTGATGATTCTGGAGTTTGAGTTGACCTTTTAAAGGTTTTCAGGGTCCTCTTAATCGGGAAATAAAGTTATGGGCATCAGCAAGTGAAGAAGGCTGGTTGCTTCCTAGTGATGCTGAGTCTTGGCGCTGTACGCAGACGTTGGAGCTGAAGAGTTCAGCTGAGGCTAATGTCGAAGAGGCTTTTTTTAACCAAGTTGTAGCCTTGTCTCAAGCAGGTCTGCTCCTACTTGCTAATGCAAAAAAGAATGCTATATATGCTGTGCATCTGGAGTACGGCCCGAACCCGGAGGCTACCCGGATGGATTACATAGCCGGATTTACAGTGACCATGCCAATTTTGAGTTTCACTGGGACGAGTGACTTATTGCCCCATGGCGAACAGATTGTGCAGGTGTATTGTGTACAGACGCAGGCCATTCAGCAATATGCTTTGGACTTGTCCCAGTGCTTACCACCTCCAACAGAGAGTGTGGTTTTCGAAAGGACAGAATCCGGTGTTTCGCGTGATGCTGCTAGTATTGAAGGACTTGCTCCTGTTGATCCCCCTGGAAGTAAACAGGAGGTGTTTCCTTTATCTAGTTCTGCACCTAAACAGGAGGTGTTTCCTTTATCTAGTTCTGCACCTAAATCATCAGTACATGAAATTGGCTCGGAAATTTCACCAACAGCTAGATATCCTACAAGTACTGTACCTACTGAATCGGCCCCCTCTCAAGAATTCGCTTCCTCCATTGTAGAAACTAAATCGTCTACTTTGCCCTGTGTAACTAGTGACAGTGATATTGCCCCCAGTGCATCACCCCCCCCTCCTTTGAGTCCTAAGTTGTCTCGAAACCCATCTGGTTTTAAAGGTCCGTCAAACAGCTTTGGGGCTAACACCTCTGATAATGACCAAATTGGAAATCTAAAAGTTGGTGAATATCCAGTTGATTCGCCAAAGGATGGCACGCTCCCAAACTTGTCCTCTGTTGCTTCCTTGGATGATGAACCCAAAATGTCAAGGGATGATGTTCCCTCTGGTATCAGTCATCCTGTTAAGTTCAAGCACCCAACTCATTTGGTGACTCCTTCAGAAATATTGATGGCTAGATCATCCTCTGAGGTTAGCATTGTTAATGAGCAGAAAAATGAGTCTGAAGTGAATATCCAGGATTCTGTAAATAAGAATGACACCCGCAATGTAGAGATGGAGGTTAAAGCTGGCGGTGAAGTGAAATTCAGTGAGAAAACTGATATTGGCACTCAAGAACTTCATTCTTTCGTGTCAGAAAATAAGGAGAAAGCCTTTTGCTCTCAAGCTTCTGATCTTGGATTCGAAATGGCTCGAGAATGTCGTGCCTTATCTCCGGAGAACTATGCTGTAGAGGAATCTAGGCAGTTTGATGGGGTTAATGGAAGTGAGGGACCATCTCAACCTTCAACTATACCAGAAGAAAATCATGACTCTTCAAAGGAGATCTCGGAAAAAGATTTAGACTCAACAATGTCTGCCTCTGCTCATCAGTCACCAGCTCCCAGTACGAAAGGGAAAAAGCAAAAGGGGAAGAATTCTCAAGTATCTGGCCCATCTTCATCATCTAGTGCTTTTAATTCAACAGATTCTCCAAATGAGGCTGTTGTCAGCTCAAGTACCCCTTCTATGGAAACTGCTTTTTCACAAATTTTGTCCATGCGTGAGATGCTAAATCAGGTGCTTTCTTTTAGTCCTAAGAGCATATCTATTTATATATGTGAAGTTTAGTGCTTTTCTGATTTTGTTATGCCTCTTTCATTGAACGTTATATTTTCATATTTTTGTTTTTATTTTAATTTACCTGTATTCGTACTTAGTATTAATGTATTAGCATATCATCACTGTTCATGCATTAGTTTTTAAGTTGTTCCATGTAGTTAACAAGTTGGTGATATCATTTTTATCATTCATGAGTGGCGATCTTTGGTTTTTCCCTTGCTTGGTATGCCATCTCTAGCTGCCTTTCTGCAATATTTCTTATCCTCGGGGACAGATCTATGTAGAAGGGTGTGAGTGCCATGGCAACTTGACTTCTCAGTTGAAACTCTCTATATATGTGTATCTATATGTATTATATGGAATTGTATAAATATTAACCATGACACTCGGTGCAACAATAGAGCCAGTGGTCAAAACTCAGGTTATACTCCCTGGGACACTAGTTCGAATCCTACTGGTTCATTTGTTAGAAGTATTTTAGCCTGCAGCATTCATTGTTAAGAAGTTGTGGCTATGTAGAATAGTACCCTAGACCTCTTCTAACTAAAAACTTAACTACACTAAGGACTCAAAACTTTTATCTTTTGTATAAATTTGCTGATAAATATTAATTACTGTGAATATTGACACTGCTTTCGAAAAACACTGCATACATTATCTAAACCCAGGATCCGCCTCTGCTTATCCTGGCTGATTATCTTCCTGAAATCTGTTGAACCGTTTCTTTCAAATTTCATAATTTTGGTGTTTTTTAAGGTGTGTCCATCTTCTGGAACTACTTGTATCAGTATTTTAATTGTGGAACTCTTCCAACTGCTCATGTGGTGGAAGTTGATTTTCTTGTATAAACTTCTCCATGTGACAAGAACATTGAATTGCTTCATCGAATTGTGTCTTGTATTGAATATATGTTACAGAATGCTGACAGTTTCAACCTCACAGCAGTTTTCTTGATTTGATAACAATTCTAATCCAACCAAAAAGAAACTCATTGTGGTTATGCTCTTCGACATCTTATTCTAGTGTGTTGTGTATCTCTGTTTGCTGTTCCGTGTAGGTTCTGACTCTGCAAAAAGAAACACAAAAGCAGATGGAAACGATGGTTGCTGTTCCCATGGCCAAAGAAGGAAGAAGACTTGAAGCTGCCTTGGGACGGAGCATGGAAAAATTTGTGAAGGCCAATTCTGATGCTTTATGGGCTCGTTTACAAGAAGAGAGTGCAAAACAGGAAAGGTCTCTTCGTGATCGTACACAACAAATAACCAATTTGATCTCTAACTGCTTAAACAAGGACATGCCAGGGCTGATGGAAAAATTAATGAAGAAAGAACTAGCAGCTGTTGGACAAGCTGTGGCACGCAGTATTGCCCCAACTATTGAGAAAACTATATCAGCTGCAATTTCAGAGGCATTCCAGGTTAGTATTTTAAAAAACTGAAACTATATCAGCTGCAATTTCAGAGGCATTCCAGGTTAGTATTTTAAAAATCTGAACCTTTGCTTGTCTGGATATGCGTCTGTTGTGACTGAATATTATGGTGCAGAAAGGAGTTGGTGACAAGGCAGTGAGCCAACTAGAGAAAGCAGTAAACTCCAAACTCGAAGCTACTGTAGCTAGACAAATCCAAGCACAATTCCAAACCTCTGGCAAGCAAGCTCTTCAGGTGAGCTGAATTTCTTTTTTTGAGCCTATGCCATTATTGTCGATACAAAAACATTTTCCTCTTGTTGTTATGACCATGTTTTTTCCTGTATGTATGATTTACAGTACTGGATATCTAGTTAAATTTTTTTCATCTATCATATGGCATTAAGGGGACGTTTGGTACGGATAAGGGATAACTAATCCCTAGATTAATTATACGCTGACCTTATCCCATTTTTGGTTGGGGTAACTCATCCCGGGATTGTAGTGTTATTTTTATCCCACCTTGAGGGCGGGATAACTAATAATCCCGGGACAACTTGTTTCCAACCAAACTACCCCGAAAAGTGTAACTTCATGATCCTTTCAACTTGCTTTCCTTCCTGCCTCCCACCCCACTTCTGGCGGATACTCGTCAAATAAGTGTTGAATGTTTGTTTATCTGATGGCATTGAAACTGTCATGCAGGAAACACTGAAGTCTACTTTGGAAGTCTCAGTGATCCCGGCCTTTGAGATGTCATGCAAGGCAATGTTTGAGCAAGTAGATTTAACATTTCAGAAAGGCTTTTCTGACCACTTGGTTGCTGCACAACAACAATTTGAGTCCATGCATTCACCATTGGCACTTACTCTAAGAGTATGGACCTTTTATATTTTGATTTATCCCTTTGTTTTCTTGCTATAATTTTGTTGTACTGTTCTTTTTCTGCGTTTACTTTATCTAAACTACATCAATTAATTATGCCTTCAAAATGTAGTAATGTTTGTTGACTAAGGGTTTAGTCCTTTCACTTCCTGTGTTGTCTTACTCTTCATCCTCTACTTTTGTTTTTGATTGACTTACTCTTCATCCTTCACTTTGTTTTTGATTCAGCAAGACACTTTTTCTTCTTTGGATCTCTATGATACCATATTTTGAATTTGTTTGGTGTTCCCAGAAGTTTAAACCAATCCAATCAAAAAAACTTGAGGGTGCACTCTTTTGGTTGTTTAAATCCTGTAGTCTATAATGGGCACTCTTAACCCAAGTTATTGAATAGAACTCGCCAATCTCTAAATATATATACTTTGCTTTCCCAATAAGATTTTCTTTCTTTCCAATTTGCTCAGTCCCAAAGTGGTTATGGGAAGTTCCAGTACATTTAAAATATATCACAAAAGGATGAGCTGTGCCCACTTTTTACTATCCTCTTTCATCAATGCCACTTTTCACTGTTATATTCTCCAAAACAAGCATTCAATATAATACTCAGCTCGTGTCACTATCCTCATTTCTCAATACATCTTTTTCATTATTGTTCTCAAAAAATACAACATTAAACTTAATGCACCTCATGTTCTATCGGAATAAGATAAATCACTTGTTCCCCTCATATCAATAGTTTTGCAGAGTTAAACTAATCTTCTCAAAATGGGAAGGGGGAAGTGGTATGTTTATTTGTTGTACAGCTTTTATTCTTTTATTTGTTGTACAGCTTTTATTCTTTCTTTCTAACAGATAGTTCTGTCTTTGTTTATGTGGAAGCTTTCTTTCTTTCTTGTTACCTCCCTCTCTGCTCCCTAACCTGGTGAATGTGTTGATGCAAAGACTCTGAGATGGTTAACTTATGGATGAATTTTTCAAGTGACTGGATAACATCCTCCTTGGAATTAGATACTCATCAGACTCCATTTTCAGGATGCCATCAATTCAGCATCGGCAATGACCCAGACATTGAGCGGAGAGCTTGCTGATAGTCAGAGACAGTTGCTTGCTCTTGCAGTTTCTGGAGCAAATTCCCAATCAGCAAATCCACTGGTTAGCCACATGAATAATGGATCATTGCTGCAGGACAAGGTTCTTCCTATATCTTAGTGGAGCAAAGAGTTCTGCTTATCTCTTGTTATTAAGAATTTGCTGCTTATAATTTGCTGTCACCCTCCTTTTTTCGTCTTGCTTACTGTATACTGATTCATATTTTTATGTCTGCTATATAGATTGAGACACCTCCAGATCCAACCAAAGAGTTGTCTAGACTGTTAGGGGAGCACAAGTATGAGGAAGCATTCACTGCAGCATTACAAAGGAGTGATGTGTCAATTGTCTCATGGTTATGCTCTCAGGTATGCAGTTTATGTTGGCACTTATTTATAGGAATTATGTGGTTGAGGCCCGTTGCCGAGGAATATTGTTTAAATGGGAATAAAGGAGAGCAATAGGATCCAGGAATAGGGGCACAGTTTGGGGAGAGAGAAGGAAGTAACAGGACATCTTAATTGTGTCACTGTTTTTGTACAAAAATGAAAGAACTTAGTTCAGCCTTTACTTTAGAGCATATTGTTACGTCAGCTATTTAAAAGCTCTTACCTTTAACTTTAGGACGATACAGATAAGAAAGCTCTTTCCTTGAATCTTCCAAAGAGAGATTACTTTAAATTTCTGTTGCTATGAATCTTAATGTGCTTGCATTTAATTCTTGAGATATGTAAAACACATAAAGAAAAGCTGTTTGGGGGGTGGGAGGATGGAATGTTGTTCTTCCTGATTTTGGTTGCGTTAAGAAAGTGACGATGACATTCTGTGGTTGGGTCTTGATTGTCTTATACCAGGTTGATTTGCCTGGGATTTTGTCCTCGAATCCTCTCCCATTGAGTCAAGGAGTGCTCCTTTCACTTCTTCAGCAGTTGTCGTGTGATATTGGCACAGAGACAGGCCAAAAGCTCTCCTGGATGGGAGATTTGCTACCTGCCATAAATCCAACTGACCCAATGATTGCGATGCATGTTCGGCCTATCTTTGAGCAAGTATATCAGATATTACATCATCGTAGAAATGTCCCTAACGCGCCACCTGCTGAAGTTTCAAACATTCGGCTGATTTTGCATGTTATCAATTCGATGCTGATGATCGGTAAATGATGATATCAAGAACAATGATCATGTTTGTTGAATATAGAAAAAGCCTGTACAAATCCTAGGGATTCTCACGGAAAGGCTAAGTCGTCGTACTGGAGATTTGAAGTGTACAGTGTGCACCAACCTCCTATTATTTCTTTTTTGTTCTACATTTTCTGGGTAAATTCTGTAATCATTTTGCCTGAATTGTTAAGTTGTAGAGACTTATCCCCCCCTCCCCCCCCCCCCTCCCCGCCCCCCTCCAAAAAAAAAAAGAAGAATTTTCGAGTTGTAGAGTTGGTTCTTTTGAGTGAGTTTTATACAAAATTTTGTGCTTGTACATTGCTACTCTCAATACTTCAATTTCAAGTGGGAACTCACTATGTCATTCTGATATCAATGTGTGCAACGAAAGCTCCCCTTTATTTTTTAAAAAGTCTGGGCCTTTATGGTGGACTGTCCATTTCTGTTTCTCTCTCTGTGGAAATATTGCATTGGATTTTCATCCTATCTCTTGGGACCCATTCGTACTTTTTGTCTGGAGCTTGGGGATCGGAAGCAGCCTCTCGACCTCACAAAGGTAAACGTGATGCATACATTCTATACTCAGATTTCTCTTGTGGGATTAAGCGTGTGCATCTTGTTCTGACCTTTTACTCAAACAATGTTCGACTGGGAGAATCAACAACAAACAACATACTCACAAATTCCACATGTGGAATCCGAGGAGGCTACACAAATTTTATACCCACCTCGTGAAGGTAAAAAGATCAAAGGATTTTCAGCTCAAGCGCAACAAATCGAAATAGTTCAAGGAGGACAAACGCGCCAATGTTGACCCACAAATAACATAAAATATACGCAGAAGGTACCTCTACCATGTAGGTGAGCTAAAGAGGTTTTCGATAAATCACAAAAACGGTCTAAAGGCAACGTAATGGAAATACAAGGAATAAGTATAGAGATCGAAGAGCAGAAGGTACCTCTACCATATAGGTGAGCTAAAGAGGCTGTTTTCATAAATCTCGCTTTATGACAAAAATAGTCTAAAGGCAACGTAACGGAAATACAAGGAATAAGTACAGAGATCGAAGAGCAAGAAACTACACGAGTAGTCCTACGACTACTGGTAAAGGCAACAAGATAATGCAAATTTAAATGAAGCAATGAAATTGTGAAATAATGTATTTGTTCCTCAAAGAAGAAATTTTTTCCATTTCTCTTTTTTTTTTTTTTTTTCTTTCCTTTTCATATTTGCAAATTAGCTCAACTACAAGCTGAACCAAAAAAAATAAAATTCAGTATATACACTAAGCTACAAATCTCCATCTAAATTCCACTTAACAAAAAATTACAGCGTAAAAGCGGAGAAAAGTGGGCCCCAATATCACCAACACTGATCCGTTTCCCATCTCCGGGTCGGGTAAAACCCGGACCCGGTCCGAGAAACACCTCGCCGTCGGGAACCTACGGTTAACTTAAGATCATACAAAGCTCTAGCTGAAGGATCAGAAAGCGTAACATAAGCATCATGAATCTCAATGAAATTCCGGCCATCGGAAACTTCCTCCGGCAAAGTAGCAGCAGCAGCGGAATCAGGATGATACAATTTCGCTAAATTCCGGTACGCAGCTTTAATCTCTTTAGCTGATGCATCTCTTTTAACTCGCAAAACCTCGTATAAACTCACCGATCTCCTCTCCGTCTTAATCGGAACCTCCGCTACGGCAGCTGCACATATTCCGGTGTACGGTGCACGGCGGTTAGATCGGACCGCCGTGAAGGCCGCCGCGGCGGTGGAGGATTTTTCGCGGGGAAAGGGGAAGTAAATTGGGGAAATTAGGGTTAGGGATTGTACCATCGGAAAATGAATTTTGATTTTATTTTTTATACGGGTGAAAAAAAGAGGTGGGAAAGAGGTATTAATACGAAGAAAAAAAGTGTTGATAAAACGAGGGAATCTTTAAACCGAGGACGGCGATTAGCGGTACCCACTGATTTATATTTTTAGAAAGAAAAAAAAATACAGTTGGAATTTAGGGGTAGTTTGGTCACTAAATTATCACGGAATTATAGGAGTCACGGAGAATTTATAATATTAGATAAATTATTTTTTATATATATATAGTTAATGTTGTTCTTCGATTAATTCATGTGGTTACTTTTTTCAATTTTGAATCCTTTCAGTGATTTTTTTTTTTCTCGGTCACTAATTGAGATAAGATAATAATTAAGTTTGAAACTAGATTCATACTGAGTTTGATTGATAACAAAAATTTATACTGTCATCCAAAAAGAAGTATGAATCTAATTACAAACTTAACTTTAAGATATTTACCTTATGCCAGATACCAAATTATCCTTATTGATAGTAATCTTAACTTAGTACAAAATAAGATAATTCTATATTTTATTGCGAAATTATGATTTCTTATCTTTATACTAAACGATTCCTCAAGATTTTTTTATTTTTTTTGTAAAAACCTTCTAGAAGATTGAGAGTTGTAGATGTAGAATTTCTATCATATTTTTGTGAAGTGCTATACATTATGGACTCTCTCCAATGCTTGGCGTACAAGGCCAAGTGTTGGTATTTGTATTATATAATATAATCTCTAGTCTAACAAACTGTACTACTACTATTTATTAAAGATAATAATTACTTTTTTTTGTTTCGATTTAAGTGGTTAGAGTAGATGATTAGTACGTAGTTAAATTTTGTCTTGCTTTTTAATGGGATTAGGCTTGGCGGTAGTTTGGTAGCACCGCATTTTGTCATAATATTAGCCTTATACATTAATTTCTTACTTTTGATTTCCGTTACAGAGGACATGACCCTTGATAGGAAGATGTGAAAAACGCGGATTAGGGTAGAGGGTTAGGGGTGGAAGCGCGGCGGTAGTAATATGGGAGTGCTCCTTTGGGTCTGGAGTTTCTGGTTCGTAGTGTTGGGGCTGTAGTTTTTGGGGTTAGTGGTGTTGGCTTTTTTGCATCCCGTACTAATTTATTATGCACTTATCTTTTGTGTTTGTTATACTGTTAGTTTGTTTTGTGTACCATACTAGTTTGTATTCGCTTACTTTTTGTATTTGTTATACTGTTATTGGTCCTAAGCCGGGGTCTATCGGAAGCAACCTCTCTACTTCTCTTGAGGCAGTGGTATGATCTGCGTACACTCTACCCTCCCCAGACCCCATAAGGTGGGAATACATTGGGTATGTTGTTGTTGTTGATTTCCGTTACTATCTGTTGTCTAGTGTTTCGTTTACCACGTTATTTCGTTGTTGTTAATTTTTTTTTCAAACTTTTCTTCACTATGGTATTTTTTTCATAAATACTTTGATTTGCTACATTTGAACTAAGTTTCGAAAACAATTACTATATCTCCGCGCAAATCTCACTTGTGGAATTATTTTAAATATGTTGTGATTGTTTGTTGTAATAGACAAATAAAATTGAAAAGAGAAGTATCATTCTGTTGAATATATTGAATACAAATTTGAATTAGTAGAATTAGCAAATTAGAATGTCTAAGTAAGGACTATAGAAAAAGAGTCTTAAAGGAGCCAAAATATACCAAAGTGTGTCAAAGTATAATAAAATTCCATCAACTCCAAGCACTTTTCAAAATTCTTATTACCAATTAGTCAAAATCTTCTATTCAAATCTCTTTGAGTTTATATTTGTTTTAGTTAGAAAATCAAACAAGTAATTGAATACTTTTACTTATGACTTCCAAATGACTACTTGACTTGTCAAAACTACAAATTTTAATCATGTTCAAATACAAAGATTTGGACTCAAACCAATTTTGAACTTTATCTTTAGTCATATTACTTACTAAATCATAAAACTCCAATTGTCTTCAATAATTTTATTTTTTTGAGCTTTGTCTTTTTACTCTCTTGATTACTCGAACTCACAACTGCAGAATCGAAAGCAAAATATTTATAACTCTAGCAACTCCCTCTTGTTACGTTTTTACTTTTTGAACCTCGTAATAATGAAAAACTCAGTTCCGTCATTGGGGAGGGGGGACAATGTTTCTAGAAGCCATTGTATTCCACTAAAAAAAGGAAATTGGAGAAGAGTCACTGTCGTTGTTAATAATTGAACTGTTGAAGTGCACTTCTTTTTTATAATACAAAGTCTATGTTGGGTTTGAAGGTTGGATATTATCTACATGCATTATAATTCTATAAATAGCTTTGTTATAATTGGCATTTAAGCAAAAGATAAGGCTTCTAGAAACCTTTTCTTAAACCACAAAATTAGCAAATAATGAATGAATTATCTCATGTCTTTGTATTAGTTGTGCTTTACCACCAACACCCCCCTCCCCCACCCCACCCCACCCCAAAAAAAAAACAAAACTTAATTTAGTAGAAATTGATCCATTAATTTAATTTTTGATTAATGACGCCTTGGTTTCAAATAAGTGACCATCGTGAGTTGCATTTCTACCATATAAGAATAAGAATTACATTTAAAAATTACTACTTCCTCCAATTAATTTTAAAAAAATGTTCGATGCTATGTGGTTTTAGATCTACTTTGTTATTTTAATTATATTTAACTAAATGTGCATTAGTTTTAAAAATTATTCATTTTTCGAGACACTTCTTCTATGTAATTTTAGATTAACTTTATTTCATTTTAATATTTTCATTCAGTGTATACTTTTATACATATGAATCAATGCATTAGTAGATCGACATAAAATTTGACCACACCATTTCAAACGATCTTTCCTTATTTAAATTCATGTACTTATGTTTTTTACATACTCATTTTTTACGTGATACATTTTTTAAGAATAGTTTTAAAACATTGCATAATTCTCCCATGTTTCTTAAACTCTATACTTAACCAAACATAGTCACATACATAAATTGGAATGGAGATATGTGAATTTCATGATTCACCAATTTTTTAAGTATGAACCTACCATAAAGAAGAAATAAAATTTCAATTATGAAATACTGTAAGTATTTATTGATACCCTCGAAGAAGACATTTTCATAGAAATAAAAATTCCAATTGGCTCCTCATAACTCATAAAGTAGCATAAATGGAAACAAAATATTCCAATTGGCTCCTCACAACTCATAAGGTAGCATAAATTGAAACAAAAAATAAAATAGCAAAAAAGATTCAGGATTATATACAATCTCCAGCTAAAATATCATAGCGGTAAGTATTTTTTCATCTTTAATCAGTGAGATTTCAAATCTGTGTTCCTGGTTTGAAGTCGCTTTTGTTAAGGAGAACGCTTTACCCCTAATACGGAACTTCCAATGTAAATTTGAATTTAATTGGACTTGAATGTGATTACCGAACACCGATCGAACGGAACCGAAATGAAAAGTCTCCAGCTAAAATGCCAATTGATAATGTACAATGTGTTCACGCGGCAAAATGTGGGTCCCTTAATCATTCCAACATCACCAACACTGATCCGTTTCCCATCTTCGGGTCGGGTAAAACTCAGACCCATTAACCCGAATTCCATCTCCGGAGCTTTGAAAACCTTCTGGACGGGAGCTCAAATTCAACTTCAAGTCATACAAATCCCTCGAAATAGGATCCGACAACGTAGCATAAGCTTCATGAATCTCAATAAAATTCCGATCATCGGAATATTCCTCCGGCCGACATGCAACGTCGGGATGATACACCTTAGCTAAATTCCGGTACGCTGCTTTAATCTCTTTAACTGACGCATTCTCTTTAACTCTTAGCACATCGTAGAAACTCCCCGGTTTCCTCCTCTGTAAAACCGGCGGAGCAGCCGCTGTCGCGGCTGCGTATACCGATGATGTCCGGTTACTCCGTCGGAGAAATGAAGCCGTCGGGAAGGAGACTCCAGCGGGTAGAGTTAGTGATTGGATCATCGGAAAATGATTTTAATTTTGGTATAATGCCTTTTTTTTTGTGAAATGAATATGGAGAAAGTTGTGAGCAAGCTTAGAGAAGGTGAGAATTATATATATATCTATATATATATACATATAATACCATATAGGAGTAATATAATGGATGTTTGAGAGGGAATCTTGGGTACACCCACCGTTTGTATCGGTTTACAGTTGGAACTTATAAGACTGTGTGCTGACGACGCATTTTTTTTTTTGTTGTAATAATCCATTGGTTAGCTTCGTGAATCGAGTCGGAGTCAGAATTTAAAATACTATTTACGTTGAAATTAATGAATTCACCTGAAATCCTAACCTGTATTTTAGCTTCGTCTGTTGATCGTATAAGACTGTATTGGGCGATAAATATCACTTTATTTTTTAATATAAATTTAAATTAGTCGAATTTCAAAAATAAAGAGTCATTGGTTAGCTTTGGCACCACACTGAGGAAAGTTATGCCATGTTCTCTAATACGTAGCGTACAAGCCCCAAAGATATAAGTAGCACTAGTATTTTGTATGATACCTAATAGATACTTATTTAACTCTTCGAGTGAAATATATCGAAGCTTTAATTGAAATAATTTTTTTTTTTTTTGGGTGTCTTATTCGGTGTCTGGTGTTTTTTACCCACATATTGAAGCATGAGTGATTTGGATTCGCGTTTGAAAGTCATACTATGAAGGCAAAATACTTTATTAAAGACGACTCCATATTCAAGGCTAGAATCTAAGACCTCTAATTAAAGATAAAAAAATATTTGTCACTCCATTACAATATTTGGTGGTAAGCTAAAAAAAATAATTTATGTACCATCTATTGGATAATACGGATGATTAGTCTCTTTCGATAGAAGCTCAATCCATGTTTCATATCCACATATATACTACAATGTGCATGAAGATATATATGTTTGTTGAGACCCTTGTTTTCCAAAAGATGGTAAAGGAAACTTGTATCGTAAATAGGGACGGATCTATTGTTTTGATTATGTGCTTATTTAAACTCAATAACTTTTGTTTTGACTGAGTAAATATGTTTAAAAGTGTCTTATATATTCATAAATATTTGATTATATACTCAATTATTATTACAATATATATTAACTTAAATCATTATATAAGAATCATAAATTTTAAATCGCGAATCACTTTAATGGATTTGGGCACTACAAAACTGTGGTCACGAGGCTCATTGTTAAGGATGGTCCTTTCTAAAGTGGCAGTTCTTCTAGAAGCACTTGGCTTTTTTTTTTCTTTTTTTTTAGCACTTCCCTTTCACTACACAAAATACGCACATCCCCTTAATTTGGAGAAATGTCACTACTCTTCATTGACCATAATCCCCCCTTCAAATTTTTATACAAATCATTGTTGGTTTGGACCCCTTTTTGTGGGCCTATCAATATATTTTATGGCGGATATTTATATTGAGATTCAATAAATTAAATTCATTGGCAAAAATCTCAATTTAGAATAAACAATTTTCTAATAAAGGCGACTTTATAATTGAGTTTGAATTCAACAACAACATATCTTGTGCATTCCTCCAAAGTAGAGTCTGGAAAGAAAAGAGCATTGTACGTGCTCCATATCACTATCTCATATATGAGGTAGAAAAGCTGTTTCCGATAGACCAAAGGTGTAATACAAGAGCAAAAAACAATAGGTTGTAACAAAACAACAAATAATAAAAGAAACAAAGCTACCGCAACATAATACTACAATCGATGTATCCGAAACAACAACATCATCAAAACTCCAAAAGCGAAAAACTACAAGAGTAGCACATCGAGTTTGATTTCAAAATTTCTAATTAATAGTAAAAAGTACTTATCATTTCACCACCACTCTGGTTGTTATTGAGATATCCACATACATTAACATATACCATTATCTTCTAGAAGCATTTGCCAGACCAATTTCTAAATTGTAAATACAGTAAATAATGAATATAAAACGACCTAAATTAAAGTAATGATTATATAATGTGTCAACAACAGTTGTGCTCTACCATTACTTCCTTCTTTTATTTTCCCCTTCAATTTAGTTGAAGCTGACCATTTTTTTTTAATTTCTTGAATTAAATAACGCTATGCATCGTATTTTTATACTCTTATAAATTATAAATACATTTAAATATTTGTGGTCCTTGATTGATATATTTGACATGTCTTGCTGAAATTAGTCTATTTATCCTTCATTTTTGGGATGAAAATTATAAAATATGAGACATTTGGTGACTCAACTTATATAAATAAAGTCAATATTACAAATAAATAAAGAAATATTTGATTTTTAGATTATGAAATGACAAACACTAATGATTGTCCATTTGTCAGATTGACTTTTAACTTTGATTATTTTTTTCTCAGCTCACTATCATCCATGTTTATAGGTGTTTGGACGTATAATTGTGAAATTTGAAGAAATAATTGAAAATTGTAATTCGAAAATTGGAGTTGTGTTTAATATGAATACAAATTAGAGTTGTTTCTGATTTTTTGTCAATAATTTGGAGTAAAAATCATGAAAATAACTTTAGAGTCAAATTGAATTATCAAAAACTGTAATACGTAATTCCTTGTCCAAATAGTTTTCCGAAATATGTGAGAAATATTCATGGCCAAATGGTCACTTATTTAGTTAGCAGACCCAAACTTGCTTGGGCAAACAACATGAATCCCGCCAGTTTGGAGCTTAATTATAGAAAATTTCGATATTTTGCATAATTATTAAGAATTTCAATTTTGGATCTGTCCAGATACATAATTAGCTCCCGATACATTCAAAGAAGATACATTTTTTCTTTTGTAAAGTTACATAATTAGCTCCTGATACAATTTCTTTTTGATTTTGGGTCTGTCGAGATACATAATTAGTTTTCGATATATCCAACGAAGATAATCAGTTGAAAATTTTGAAATTACTTTGTAAGGGCTGAGATTTGTGTAAATATAATAAGGTGTATGTTTATGTTATTTTTCCTGAACTTCTTGTTGGGCCTTGCATTTTTGTGGGTTAAACAGCTAATTTCTTTCAAGAACTGCATGTCAACTTGAGCCCACATTTAGATGGGTTTATATCTATAGGAGCCCACAAGGCAAATGGTTGAAGCATTGGCATTGAATTGTGTCCAACAAATTTGTGTAAAATCCATGAGCATAACACAATGATTTGAGAGACAAGGCTATGGTAAGTATCAAAATAGAGTCCATAGATCACATTCTATACAACAACAACATACTCAGTGTATTTCCGCCAAGTAGGGTCTGGGGATGGTAAAAGTGTACGCAGTCCATACCACTACCTCAAATATGAGATAGAGAGGATGTTTACGATAGACCCCCGGCTCAAAATAAAACAATCTAGATAAGGAATAGTGATATCCAATTTTCAAAACTTATGTTAGCCTACTTACTTGAGAATAATTTCAGCTATGTGGTGTCAAAAGTAGCAAACTTAATAGTTGAACTTCTTTCATAACTTCTGGGAAGAAATGGTTCAAGTCATGCAAAATGCATCTGAAGCTCAAGCGAAAACGACTGAACTTCAATTAGAATGACATGAAGTACAAATTTCAATCTCATTTATCTAAAGTTAGGCTTTGTCAAAACTAACTTTAGACATTGCATTTCTGTTGGTCGTAGAAAGTTGAAACTTGCGTGGAAAAAAGACTTAAATTGCTAACTCCGTTCGTTTCAATTTGTTTGTTTTACTTTTCTTTTTAGTAAAATGCCTCTTTCTTTTTTTGATCAACTCTTTAGTTTCAACTTTTCATGTGACATATTTAATACCACAAGATTTTTAAAGACATTTTGGTGTATTTACATGTCATTAGTTTAAGACCACACGATTTCAAATTCTTCTTTACAATTAAATTCCTTACCAAGTCAACAAATTGAAACCGAAAAAAATATTATATATATTAATTATATTGCTAAATGCTTGAAAGTTGAGCTATAAATAGGTGTAGTACGTGATAAGAAAAGGTACGTTAATATTGCAAGTAGACGATTCACGTAACATGATTGCATGTGTCCTATCACATAATTGTGGGCATTATATGAGGAAAATAAATAATGGAGGAGGTGATTGGTTCAGCAAAATATGTAGTAATGTTATCATCCTTTTGTCTTGTTTGAAATAGAAATCAATAATTGGACAGCAATTGTTGTTAATTTCAATCATGCACACTACCCAATAAATATTTCAAGTTGAATTGCCAAAGGAATGCATCAAAATAAATTGAGCTTATAAATAAACAGAATTAATATTCCGCTAAAAAATTATACTGTATACGCTAAGACAAAATGAATAAAAATATATAGATTACAAATTATTCTTTGTACGCATAGTATTAATTTTTGTGAATTTTTTGATTTCGCGACGCGACTGCTTTGGAATTGGAAAATATGTAATCTTTGTTAAATGGGTGCGTCATATCATATCATATCATTATTCAAGCTGTAAATGACGTGTGTTTATCATAAACATATCAAAGCTGATGTGTATCCATCCACCTTTGCTTATCTTCTATATAGTTGCCTTTTGTTCAATTAAGTGCCTTGATGGCATATTTATTATTTACACATCACATACAAGTCATTACGATATGATGTGATATGAATGAAATTTAGGTCAAAAAAGAAGGCAAATTAATTTACGATATCTAATTTAGTCACAAGATAAAAATTCAAAACGTTTTCTTTGTGAAACTGAAGCTCTTTTACCTTATTCAGTATGTAGATTAATTAATATGACGTTTAAGTCAATTAGAAATATAGAGAATCGGAAAATTGAAATACGAGCTGTCCAAAAATAACATTCAAACGTATTTTCTTAAGTATGGTTTAAATAGCGTAGAGTTTAGGTAGCTCTTATATACACCTTCGGTTCAAGAAAAAACACATTTCAAAGCTAGTAAATATCAAAGCAAAAAAGTCATGGCAAAAATATAACACATTAATTAAAACATTCTAAAATAGGGAACGTTAGTTATAACATATAACACATTAATTCAAATATGAAAAATAATATAGTAGATAGTAACGAAAATCAAATTAAACGGCGAAGAAATTATCTAATAAAATTACGACTACTAGAACGGAGAATTAAATTATTTGAAAGATATTTCCACTTTATTCTGTTGCTTCCCGCCATAAGAAAAAGGGTAAAGTAAGAAAAAAAGATGAGTACATAAAAAAAAATAGAAAAAAAAAAAAATCCAACTTGGTTTTGAATGAAAAAGACTCGACGATCAAGAAATTTAATAATTAAAAATCCATATTGAACTTTACCGTTGTCGCACCTACCATTACCAATAACATATTTTCGTTATAATTTACGTGACATATTTTAGAATGTGATTTTTCGTTTAAATTTATTTGAGTAGTATTTTTTTTTTTTTTTAGATTTTTGGACATAGTCCTTTCGTTCTATTTTACTCTCAAATTGAGATGGTATATTAATTAAAAAAAATAATTAATAATATACTTAATTTATTATAGTATTTCTATTAAATGATATTTATATTTTAATGTGAAGAAAAAGTAATTAATGCAAGAGTAAAATATGAAAAAAAAATTCTCTTCTTAATTGATGAAAAAGATAAGTAAAATGAGAAATCAAATTAGAAAATTTGGAACGATTAATTTGAGACGGATAGAGTACACGTAATTTCAGTATTCCAATTTACGTGTCACGAGATAAAAATATTACTCCCAAGTAATTTTATTCTCAGTATCCTACGTAGCCTAAAAGATTTGTATAAAAGGCGCACAACTTGTGAAACTCTCATATTATAATCCTTCCAAGCTTCTCTTTCTCCATTTTTATCAGCTAATCAAAAATCTCACACATTTATCAATAACTATAGTACATGTTTTGATCCTATCATTGCTTATTTTTTGTGGGATTTTTGAGATTTTCTTGTTTTTGGGGTCTTAGGAAAACAAATACTGTCACTTTTTTTTGTAGTATTTTTTGGTTTTATGCATTAGGAAGACGAAAGAACAAAGATTTTCTTTGTGGGATTTTTAATATTCTCTTGTTTTTTGGTCTTAGAAAGACAAAGATCATATTTTTTTTCCAATTGGATAATTTTCTAAGGAAGAAAAAATGACTGTGGGAGCAGGAATTTGTGTAGCTGAAAGGAAGCTTAATGTATTGGGACAAAGCATTCTTACTGATGTTCATGAAAATGTAGTTGTTACTCAGCCAAATGGTGAAGCTTTCACTAATGGAGCATTTCTTGGTGTTAACTCAGATAGAGTTGGTAGTCACAGAGTCTTTCCTATTGGAAAACTTCAGTATGTTCTTCTTCTTTGCTCTTTTTAATCTGTCCGGTTTTACTTTTTGAATTTTTCCTTAATGAATCTAAGGATCCTCTGTTGAGAATTCTTGTTATTTTCTAGCACTTTGATTATCGTATTATTTTGTGGTAGTGACTAGTCCATTGTAGTATGTGTTGTCATGCTTTCTTTAGCATTTTGCCTTGACGTCTTCACTCCGGTTGTTTCTCTTTCCCTTTTAACTGCTTTGTAGTGTTTTTGCTTGAGCCAAGGGTCTATTGAAAATAGCCTCGCTACCTATTAGGGGTAAAGTCTGAGTACACACTACCCTCCCCACCCCCCCGGAACCCACCTGTGAGATTACACTGCAAAAATTGTTGTTGTAATCTAAGGGTCCTTTGATGATAGTGATGTTTTATGTTTTAACTTCATTTAAGGCATCCCTAAGGATCTACATGTTGAGATGGTTTGGAGTTATAATGTAAAGATTGCACTTTTTGTTGTAAAGATCGTATTTTGATTTTTGTTTTTTCGTGTGAGTTTTAAAAGGAAGTTATTTACCTTTTGAATGCCGGATTGTGGTTTGTAGAGGATGTAATATTTTAACTTCATTAAGGCTTTCCATGTTCTTAATCTTAATGCCGAGAATCTTTGGAGTTATAAAGTACAATTTGCATTTTTTGGTTGTATTAATTGCATTTTGATTTTTGAGAGTTTTTTTTGGTTTTAACAAGGAAATTATTTGTGTGTTGAATGGTTTGCAGAGGATTGAGATTTATGTGTGGCTTCCGATTCAAGCTATGGTGGATGACACAAAGGATGGGCACATGTGGCCAAGATATACCATTTGAGACCCAATTTTTGGTTGTGGAAGGAAATGATGGTTCAAATTTTGATCAAGAGAACCGGGAAACTCCAGCATTATATGTTGTTTTCTTGCCAATTCTAGAGGGAGATTTTAGGGCTGTTCTTCAAGGAAATTCAAACGACGAGCTAGAGATATGCCTGGAAAGTGGTATGGATATTTTAATCTTCTCTTTTTGGGATGATCTCCATTGATACATTTTGGTTCTTGCGGGATGGTCTTTACCAGTTTTTGTGATGTTAATGATGATGGTTGATTGCAGGAGATCCTGCGGTGCAGGACTTCGAGGGAAGCCATTTGGTTTACGTAGCAGCTGGACTGGACCCTTTTGATGTCATCACTAATGCTGTCAAGTATGTTTTGCTCTTTTCTTTCATGGATTCCATTCATTCTGTCTCATGTCTTCGTATTTGCTATAACTATAGAGTTGTCCTAAGGACAAACATATGGTAATAGGGAAAAGGGAGTCCTTTCCGAAGAAATGCCTTGAGAGCCTTTTGATGAGATAGTGCTATTTCAACTCTACAAAATAGAATTGTCCTGAATATATATGCCATGTTCCTCAATTGTATAAATGTTTTGATCTTTAGATGCTTTTCCAGGCCTGTTTTCATTTCTAACTAGTAATCAAAATTTATTTATGTTCTGCTTGAGATTTCATATGTTGCACCAATTTGATAAATGTACCATAGACATTTTGCCTTGTTGGAATGAAATTGATGGTTGAAATACTTTGTCAATGCAGGACGGTGGAGAGGCATTTACGAACATTTTGTCACCGCGATAGAAAGAAGGTACAGTTTGAATGTCTTCTGATTGCTGTAAGTGCTGTTGGCATCATTAGTTCTGAATGTATATGACAGCATGTTTTTGCCATGATTCAGATGCCAGACATGTTGAACTGGTTTGGCTGGTGCACATGGGATGCTTTCTATACTACTGTTACTTCAGAGGGGGTGAAGCAAGGATTAGAGAGGTAGTGACCTTAACTTTTACGTACCGATAGCATTCTAATTTCCTGTATTGCATAGGATGCTGAAACATAATGTCTTTTGCAGTTTGGAGAAAGGAGGTATTCCCCCAAAGTTTGTACTTATTGATGATGGATGGCAATCAGTTGCTATGGATCCCAATGGTATCGAATCCATTGCTGATAATCACGCAAAGTGAGTAGATGGAACCAATAATGTCATCGTCGTTGTATTCTTTCTCAGTTTGATGTTTACCGTGGGGTCAGATTTTCTTTAGTATCAAACGTTCTGATCATCCTTTGGCTCGTTTTCAGCTTTGCAAACAGGTTAACTCATATCAAAGAGAACCATAAGTTTCAGAAAAATGGAAAGGAAGGTCATAGGGTTAATGATCCTGCAATGGGACTTCGACATGTTGTTACCAATATCAAAGACCAACACAATTTGAAGTATGTTCTTTAATATCGTCAACTATTAGGTGCTATCCTTTTAATTATCCACTAATCCATTTACTTCTTTAAACCGTGAACTTTAGGTACGTGTATGTGTGGCATGCACTCGCTGGTTACTGGGGCGGTATTAGACCTGGGGTCCCTGGGATGGAACACTATGAATCCAAATTATCTTTCCCAGTTTCATCCCCTGGGGCAGAGTCACAGGAACCTGATGATGCTTTGGATAGCTTGATAAAGAATGGTCTTGGTCTTGTGAACCCTGAGAAAGTCTATAACTTCTACAATGAACTGCATTCATACCTCTATTCTGCGGGTATAGATGGTGTTAAAGTAGATGTTCAAAACATTCTAGAAACACTAGGCGCTGGTCATGGTGGAAGAGTAAAACTTGCAAGAAAGTATCATCAGGCATTAGAGGCATCTATTGCTCGAAATTTTCCTGATAACGGAATTATTTCTTGCATGAGCCATAGTAATGACAGTTTATTCAGGTATTTTTGTCTCGCTCAGCCACTCTCTTGCTTGTAAATGTCATAAGCTGAATCGGTTCTGAGGAACTGATAATTATTGTTAAGAGCTACTGGTAACTCTTACCATATTCTCATTCGGTTTTACTTCTCTTACATTGTTTAGTGCAAAGCGTTCAGCTGTTATTAGAGCATCGGATGATTTCTGGCCACGAGATCCTGCATCACACACAATTCACATAGCATCAGTGGCGTACAACACCATTTTCCTTGGGGAGTTCATGCAGCCAGATTGGGATATGTTTCATGTGAGTTGCTGATATGAATCTCGCTTTGTTAGTATACTTTATAACTTACCAAAAAAGGGGCCAACTGACTAAAGTGCGTATGATATGTTAAGAGTGTGCACCCAATGGCTGAATACCATGGAGCAGCACGGGCTGTTGGAGGCTGTGCTATTTATGTCAGGTACTCCTTATATATACCTTAAAAACGGTGTATGATCCATTTTTCGTTAATATTTTCTCATCGCTGCCTGTTGCCATGCAGTGACAAGCCTGGACAGCACGACTTTAATCTTCTAAAGAGGCTTGTACTTCCAGATGGTTCCATATTACGCGCCAAACTTCCTGGAAGACCAACTAGAGACTGCTTGTTTTCTGATCCAGCAAGAGATGGCATAACGTAATTGCTTGATCAGATAGTTTTCAACTGTGACATACTTTGTAATGTACATTAATTTTGCTTATGAATATGCAGTCTTTTGAAGATTTGGAACCTAAATGATTTCAATGGAGTTGTTGGTGTATTCAACTGTCAAGGAGCTGGATGGTGTAAGGTCGGCAAGAAGAACCTAATCCACGACTGTCAACCAGGGACGATAACTGGGATTATTCGTGCTACTGACGTCAATTACTTACCGAGAGTTGCTCATGATGGATGGACTGGCGACGCCATTCTCTATTCTCATCTTCACAGTAAGCTGATTTAATCACTTCTATTATCCCTACTGCATTTCCTGTTGAAGAAAATCTTCACTTCGCTTACCTGATTGTAACCAATGCAGGGGATTTGGTTTGTCTTCCTAGAAATGCATCGATTCCAATTACTCTGAACGCGAGAGAATATGAAGTCTGTACAGTGGTTCCGATAAAGGAAATGTCTACAGAATCAAGATTTGCTCCGATTGGTCTTGTAAATATGTTCAATTCAGGAGGAGCAATCAAAGAGTTGCAATATGAAACAGAGGGAAGAAGTGGACTAATCTCCATGAAGGTTCGCGGATGTGGCACGTTTGGAGCTTATTCATCTACGAAGCCTAAGCGAATACAGGTGGACAATGAAGAAGTACAGTTTCATTACGACGAATCGTCTGGACTAGTCACTGTTACTCTTAGAGTTCCAGACAAAGACTTATACCTTTGGGACTTAATAGTTGAAGTGTGAAAAGCGCAAGATGATCATTGTGATGTACAAATGTCCAATTCGACAGACACTATCGTACATCACCTTTTGACAAGAGATATCAGCAAGAAGCTTCGCGAAAGCTTATTTTTTTGGAATTATATCAAGCTATAATAAGCAAACAATGAATCCATGGGTATTTGAACCCGAACATTCAGGAAAAAGCTGAATATTTGTTGGAAGGACGCGGAATCCTTTTTGATAAGGTGATCGAAGAATTGTGAACCCGAACTATTGTTGAGGTTCTGGTGTTGTAGCTTTCACTATGTATGATCAATCTTGTTGGAAATTTAGCATAATGATGATCTATTTAGTCCTGTATCTTAGTTATTCAAGCCTTAATTTGGAAATGATTGATTCAAATACGTGCTCGTCATAGTCTCTTGTTCTATTGATCAAAAGCATCCAGCAACGCACGACCAGTAGAAAATTAAGCTATTTAACTAACCTGCTGTTGGAAAACTTTGTACAAGTGATTGGCATCTTTTTTTTTTAGTTCATGAAGCAAACTTTCAAGGGTATAACAACGTAACATAGCAACGTAACTAGACTATATAACGCACAGTTATTTTCCATCTCATTAAACTAATTAATTAAACTTCCTATAACAGTAAAGGTACTTTTGATTCTCTTTTATTATTCTCTCTTGTCTTAATTTATGTATCTTTTTTAAAAAAGATATATTTTCATCTTTTTTTTTTTTTTTTTTTTTTTTTTTTTAACTTCATGTTTTAACACACTGTTTTGCTTTTTTAAATTGTTGTCAGTTTTTCACTCTAACTATGGGTGTCAAACGGGACGGGACGGGCCAACCCGAAACCGGTCCTTCTAATCGGGTTGAGGGCCGTTAAGGGCCGGTTTTGGCGCTAGACGGGTCGGGCCCAACAGTGAAAAAAATTAAAACCCACCCTAACCCGACCCACTTAACCCAGCCCGGTCAAATCCACCAAAACCCGGTTAAAAACCGGTCAAACTCATTTAAAAATAAAATAAAAAATCCAATATACACTATATACACTACAATTATATACACTATATACACTCCAATATACACTATATACACTCCAATATACAATATATATTTTTTAAAAAATATATAAACAATTACACATATATACGTACCATTCAATATATAATTATATATGACTATACGTACTACTTTAAATAAAACATATACTATAATAGTATAATATATATATATATATATACTAATTTATAAAACATATACACATTTATACGTTAAATATATACGCTTATAGAAGATATATACACATATATACGCACCATTCAATATTTATGTACTACTTGCCTACTTTAAATAAAACATATACTACAATATATATATATATATATATATATATATATACATACATAGTTATATACTAATTTATAAAACACATACACATGTATACATTAAATATATACTACTTTAGAAGATATATACACAGATATATGCACCATTCAATGTATATGTACTACTTTAAATAAAATATATACTACAATATACATATATATATACTACAATATGTATATATATATAGTTATATACTAATTTGTAAAACATATACACTTGGATACATTAAATATATACATCTGTAGAAGATATATACACAGATATACACACCATTCAAAATATATGTACTACTTTAAATAAAATATATACTACAATATACATATATATATACTACAATATGTATATATATATAGTTATATACTAATTTGTAAAACATATACACTTGTATACGTTAAATATATACTTCTTGAGAAGATATATACACATATATACACACCATTCAATATATATGTACTACTTTAAATAAAATATATACTACAATATACATATATATATATATACTACAATATGTATATATATATAGTTATATACTAATTTGTAAAACATATACACTTGTATGCATTAAATATATACATCTGTAGAAGATATATACACATATATACACACCATTCAATGTATATGTACTACTTTAAATAAAATATATACTACAATATACATATATATATACTACAATATGTATATATATATATAGTTATATACTAATTTGTAAAACATATACACTTGTATATGTTAAATATATACGTCTATAGAAGATATATACACATATATACACACCATTCAATATATATGTACTACTTTAAAAAAAATATATACTACAATACATATATATATACTACAATATGTATATATATATATATATATAGTTATATACTAATTTATAAAATATATACACATTGTATACGTTAAATATATACGTCTATATAAGATATATACACATATATACGCACCATTCAATATATATGTACTACTTTAAATAAAATATATATTATAATATATATATATATATATATATATATATATATATATATATATATATATATACTACAATATGTATATATATATATAGTTATATACTAATTTATAAAATATATACACATTGTATACGTTAAATATATACGTCTATATAAGATATATACACATATATACGCACCATTCAATATATATGTACTACTTTAAATAAAATATATATTATAATATATATATATATACAATATGTATATGTATATAGTTATATACTAATTTATAAAACATATACACTTGAATACGTTAAATATATACGTCTATAGAAGATATATACACACATATATATATACCATTCAATATATTCACTACTTTAATTAAAACATACACTACAATATATATATATATATAACTATATATATATATAGTTATATATATATATATATATAGATATATAGTTATATATATAGATATATAGTTATATACTAATTTATAAAACATATACACATCTATACGTTAAATAGACACTACTTTAGTAGATATATGCGCGCACACACACACATATATATATACCATTCAATAAATATATTACTTTAAATAAAACATATACTACAATATATATATATACACACCACAATATATATATATATATATATATATATAGTTATATACTAATTTATAAAACATATATACATGTATACGTTAAATATATACTACTTTAGATTTAGAAGATATACACACACGTATATATATATATATACCATTCAATATATACACTACTTTAAATAAAAGTATAAAACATATGCTACTTAATATAATAAATTAATAATACTTGATAGTAAATTAATAATGTATTAAAACTAAGTTTTTAATTTCAGATTGTGAAATTTTGAATTTTCAAAAAAAAAAAAAAAACCTTAACCGGGCTGGGTTAACCGGGCCCAAATAAAAAACCCAACCGAATCGGGACCCGGACTCCTAAAGCCCTTGGGCTTACTGGGCCGGGTCAAACCGGGCCGGTTTAATTATGTGGATCGGTTCAAGCCGGATTTAACCGACCCATTTGACACCCATACTCTAACTTGAAATTAAATATGTTTCAAATGAAATGTTCGTCAAATTAGAGGATTTTTTAATTTATAAAACTCCAATTAATGAGTTCCTTCTGAACCCCTAACTTGCACCCACCCTTTAGTCGAAATGTTACTTTCATAATACCCTTTTCAACTTTATAGCACACATTTACAACTTCACTTCAAATATTAATTTTATTTTTCCGAATATCAACAAATCTATACTCAAACACCTACTAATACTCATCTGCTCCGTTCCATTAGACTCCAAGTCCAGGATCCTATCCAAAAACAAACAAACAAAAACAAAAAGAAAGTCTGTTTTCAGCTGATAAAGTTTTAAAAAAAATGCCACGATAACTTCAAAGTCATCCACTTTGCATCATTGCATGCCATGCACCACGTATAAAACAAAAAGCATACACGTGTCCTCTACTATTCTTCTCCAAACATGCAGCATCTATAATATATCATCAAATTATCATTGCATACTTCTCCTTACCACTAGATTAGTTCTTTTGTTTTGGAAAAAAAAAAACAAAATATGGCTGAAGAATATAGAGAATTAATGGAGGTAAATCCACAGCTAGTTAATAAAGTGATTTTTGCAACAGTAGCTGGAATTGCAATTGGAGGTCCAATTCTGGGGTTAATGGGTTTCAGTTTGTTAAGTTCTTTGACACTTTTGGTGGTAACTTCTCCTTTACTGTTACTATTTAGTCCACTGTTACTTGGTGCTGCCTCTGTGTTAGCAGTAACGTTGGCAGGTTTTGGCATGGCTGGTATTATGGGGGCTTTAGGATTGTCTTCATTTGTTTTGGTGTATCGTTCGATAATTAAAGGTAGAACAATTAGTGGAGATCAGTACAGTGGTGAGGAGGAGCAGTATGATAACGAAGTGACAGGTAGTTGAAATATATTTAAATTTGGCAGGTTCAATATCATATTTATCGTTGTTGGTGTTATTTTTTGGTTCATAACTTTGGTACTTGGTGAGTTTTTAGTAATGTTTCACATGGATGTATATGCTAGATCGTTTCAATTTCAATCCGTGTGATACGATTGGACTCTTTTAGTAGCTGGTTGGTTGGTTTGGAGGTGAGTTATGTAGGTATTAATTAATTTCTCCACATTAGTTATGGTATAATTACCATGTGCCACGTTACTTGGTTATTCACGTATAAAATTAAATCAAATTGAGGTCTGATTTGTATTTTAGAAATTCACATAACTAATCCTCTACTATAAATTATACCCCCTCCGTCCCATTGTACTCGTCCCAATTTGACATTGATTAAAAAAATAATTAATAATATGACTACTTCACCACTTTAATTTGGAGATAAAACAATTAATACTAAGGATAAGAAGGGAAAAAAATTGTCTTGTCTTTGATTAATGAAAAGAAATGACAAGTAAATGAGAAATCAAATTAGAAAAATTAGAAAATTTAGAACGAGTAAAATGGGTCGGAGGGAGTAATTTATTTATCATTTATATATATATATGTAGAATTTCTTGTAGTCTCTTGCTAGTAGTGTTTGGTGATGTCTATGATTTCGAATAGCTAGACTGTAGTATTACCTTGCAGGTGTCTTGTTTTCTTTGTTATCTAGCACTGTTATCTAGCAGTGTGATATTCCCTTTTTGTTGTTTGCTTTTATGTTTTTTTTTGTTTGTTATATTGTTACCTGTCCCGACCCCTCTGAGGCGAGGGTCTACCGGAAACAAACTCTCTGCTTCATAGTGGTATGGACTGCATACACTTTACCCCAGACCCCCACCCCCACTTTGTAGGAATACATTGGTATGTTTGTTGTTGTTGTTGTTGTTCTATATGCAGAATAGAAGGTCAAAATAATTAAACCTTACATAACTAATACATGCTTAAATAACAAAGATTTTCGCATGACTAATCCATGTATTACTAATACCAGTTTAACACACTAACCAACTGCCAAACGACCCCAAAGTTTAATAATGTTGTCGAGTAATGCCAAAATCCTGCCAATGTCTAGCTCAACTGATGGGCTATGGCTCGGTATCGAGTCATGGTCGAACATGATGCTTGTTTCATTGGTTTGATTAGTAAATGAAGTTGTGTCATTGTTGTTAGCTATAGCCTTTTTTACAAGCCTTTGATCCAAATAAGTAAATATATTAGAGCCAAGGTGTAACATTGGTGTGACGATAAAACTGTTGAAACTAACGGTCTGTTGAAACTTGAGGTCTCAAATATGCCATAATATTTGTACAACAATACTACATTATATCTGCTCCTGCAGGTACTGGAGATGGAGCGGAGGCGGACGATCAGCAGGCATTGAAGCAGCAGCAACAGGACAGCTCTATTTCAGATCCAGTTACTGTAGATAGAATGGTCGAGTTATTCGAGTCTTTAAAGGAGCCCCATGAAAATGACACTACTGCTGTCCACATAGTTACTGTCGAGGTCGATGACGACGATGAGGCGGAGTTGGCGCAACAACACAACAAGGATAGGGCCAGTGGTGGTGGCTATTTGCAGCAAAATGTGCAGAGAGAGATCCCACAAGAGACTTAAGAGAACATATATGTTCAGAAGTGGCTTAGTTTATATAACTTTGCTTTTACTGAGTAGTTGCAGCTTATGATGATGATGGTTCTTTTTGTCTCTTCCCATTTCTAAGTTTTAGTACTTTTGGAGAATGTTTTACATTTTACTTGTTACTTTTGGTCTCTACACTATGTACATATATAGTTGGTGCTATTTACTGACATGTTAAAATTGCAATTAGGACTTTGTTTGGCCTATCCATTTTCAAAAACTGTCTTAAGAAAAGGATCATTCGGTGGACAAAGCATTCCGTCACATGCTGTTAATTAGCAGGATTCGAAGGCGGCCTGCACCTCAAGGGGATGTACACAATTTTACCCCGGCTCGAACTCGTGGAGACAACTTAACTTCTGCGTTCGAACCCATACACTAACCCATTACTCGACCCTATCTTGAACTCGTATACACTAACCCATTACTCCAACCTATCTTGAACTAACCCATTACTCCAACCTATCTTGAACTCGTAACCTATAGATCATATGGAGGTAGTTTTGGTCGAGAATTTTATTATTACATCATGCTTGCTTTCTAAAATTATTTTATGTTATTTGACAAATAGATCAGAATATAGCTAAATTTGGATGGGAAGTCTGTCTTATCCACTTTTCAAAATCTCATAACAAGAAAACAGTATTATCCATAAGTTCAGAATTTTCTATTTGCAAACAAATTCTGAAGTCTTGTTTTGGGACTAAATTGGTAATATGCCTCGTCATTTTAAGTGAATATATATATATCTTGCATATAAGTAACACGTTATTAACAAAAAAATATATTTTACTTATCATAACGTAGAACAAGTAAATCTTATCATAACATGAACTAAAGATTCAAAAAGCTGATGTGACTGATGGCTGGCTGGACTTCTCTGAATTGATAACTTTCAATAAGTTAAAAGTTGTAATTCCATGCCTGCCACCTAAAGTTTGCCCAGGTGTTGCAGCAGAATTCTTTGATACAATCCGATCATTTTTATTTGTCACCCTTTTATTTTTTTGAGATCAACTTGTATCAATTTTAATCAACATTTTAAGATATATTTGTTTATCATATTAATATGAAAAGAATGACAATGTCTAACATTTTTCGTATGATTTTGGACCATTATCACTGGATTTACACGAACTTTTGGTAGTATAGTGACTTGTCCATCCATAGTCTATCACAAAATTAGAAAGACAATTTGGACCATATAAAAAAAAGTTTTAAGGATCAATGCTTTCCAATCATAATAGCTAAGCGTTGCCGTGTCAAAAACATAGTAATATTCTTATTTAAATTTTTTAGATTCGAGCTCTAAAAATGAAAATATTACTAGACTCTATGTTTAAATAGTCGTCTCCTTTGTGAAATATCTATGTCATCAGTAGCGGGGCCAGGTTTTCTGTCAAGGGTGTTCATATTTTAGAGAATTTTTCGTTCCTTCTAGCAAAAGAAAAAAATGCTGGAGTTGGGGCACGATCCCGTGCGGCTAGGGTGAAATTGCATACCCTTAACCGCCGCTAGGCTATTGCTGCTTACTATAACAAGCTTGTTCAGCTTTTAATTGGTATTAAAAAAATATATATGTAATCTATATATACAAGAAAAAATTTTGATGAAGGTTGTTCATCTGACCATGCTTGTAGCAACGTAGCTCCACCCCTGTATGTCATGGTATCAAGTTGACTCCTTTGGACTGTTGCTTTTTTAAGTATACGGGAAGAAGATATAGTTTTTTTCTTTAAATGTGAGTCAATTTTTAGTTAAAGCGTAGCATCACAGCAAAAGAGCTAAACCAAATGTTTTCTTTAGAGTGGAAGTTCCATCATTATTGACCAAACTTGTTGCCAACTTCACCAAAGAAATCGTCCCCCGTGTCTTTGATGATGACTGATAAGACTTTAGCACTACTATGATGCTGTTGTTCTCAAGGGAGGAGGAGGAGTATTAGAGAATTACGTCTTTGAACGTTTCTATTAATTCGTTAAGGCTGTATGCAGCATGTTTTATTAAGCCATCTACATATTTTAGATGAGTTGCTTTAAGGGTCCTATATTATCTCTGAATTTTTAGTGTCTGTCTAAGAATATATCGATCTGAGATGGAAGTTCAACGTTCTCTAGAACAAGAGAAAACTTCAGGCAAAGATGACGTAGATGCAATTAGAACTGGTAAGCTTTAAGTTGTCTCAAAAATTTTCTACGGGGCACAAGTCTAGGATTAAATCTAAGAAACGATAGTCGACATGTATTTTGCTGCCAGGAACTGTATGGACTGCAGTTGCACATATTATTGCAGCTGTAATTGGAGCTGGTGTTCTATCTCTAGCCTGGGCCACAGCACAATTAGGATGGATTGCGGGTCCAATCACCATTATTTGTTTTGCAGTTGTTATGTACATATCTGCATGCCTCATGAGTGACTGTTACAGGACAAACGATCCCATTACAGGAAAGCGAAATCCGTCTTTCAATGAAGCTGTTAGAGTTTACCTTGGTAGATAGTTCCATCCCTACAATATAGAATCTAGTTTACATTTTGGGATAGGGGATTAGAAGTGTCTTTTATGTATTTTGACTTTATACTCGTTCAGGCAAGAAATGGACGTGGTTGTGTGGTTTGCTTCTGTATGTGAACTTCTATGGGACTGGTATTGCCTATGTAATTACAAGTGCAACAAGTATGAGGTCAGTCAGCCAGATTTTTGCCTCTTTGAATCTTGTGTCTCAATTACAATAAACATGTCACTTTACTATGCTTATTTGGTCCGGTTATCAGATAATATATAGCCGCTGTAGTGATGCGGTGCCTAGCCTACAAGAGACGGGGTATGCAATTCAAGCTGAATGAGATATGCTTCTGTTATGTTATTTATCCCTCCGAAATTTTTTTCAGAGAAATTCAGAGAGTAAATTGTTACCACAAAAGAGGCGAAAAAGCACATTGCCAGACTGGGACAAACATGTTCATGCTGATTTTTGGCGTTATTGAGATAGTAACGTCGCAGATACCAGATTTTCACAACATGGCGTGGTTGTCTGTTGTCGCTGCATTAATGTCATTTTGTTACTCTTTCATTGGATTGGGCCTTGGATTTTCTAAAGTGATTGGTAAAGCTTGGACTGTTATCTTTCTCTCCATTTCTTGTCTCTCGATCATCTCACCTTTAAAAAAGTATTTCTTCTGAAGAATCTGTGTATTTTGATCATTAGACTTGATGTTCGATCTGCAGATAACAGGAGTATCAAGGGAAGCATTGCGGGAGTATCAACAAAGAGTGCTTCTCAGAAGATATGGTTAGTCTTCCAAGCACTCGGTAACATCGCTTTTGCCTATCCTTATGTGGTTGTTCTCCTCGAGATACAGGTAATATGTAATGATATTCCATTTTATGTGTCTAATGTATACTAGTCTTTAACTTCTGACATTCTTATTATATCACAGTGAGATATTAATGGATCCAGCTCTTATAATTTGTCCTTATAGTAGGTCATTGAATATTGATTTGCATAGCAGAAGCCAACTAGTTGGAATAGTTGCACTAATAGTATCACAGAGACTGCTGATGTTTCTCCTAATATTAAAGATTTTATTTTTTATGGAGTGAAGGATACACTAAAATCGCCTCCACCCGAAAACCAGACCATGAAGAAGGCATCAATGACCGCAATAGTTATCACCACTTTCTTCTATCTATGCCTTAGTTGCTTCGGCTATGCATCCTTTGGAAACGACACACCAGGGAACCTCCTGACAGGTTTCAACGAGCCGTTTTGGCTTGTTGACTTTGCCAATGCCTGCATAGTCCTTCATCTGGTTGGAGGATATCAGGTAGTACTAAAATTTGAGTGCTTTCCTTTCACCAATCACCCTTTACTCTGTTTATGAAAATTCTAACTTCAGCACGAACAAAATACTTGTTTAATTTCCATAGGTATTCAGCCAGCCAGTATTTGCATTTGTGGAAAAATGGGCAACTCAGAAGTACCCTGAGAACAGATTCGTGACTAAGTTCTACGCCATCAAACTGCCGGTGTTGCCAGCTCTCCAGTTGAACTTCTTCCGGTTATGTTTCCGGACTCTATATGTTATATCTACAACAGCAATAGCAATGGCATTTCCTTATTTCAATCAAGTGTTAGGAGTCTTGGGAGCATTGATCTTTTGGCCTACGACCGTATATTTCCCAGTGGAAATGTACATTGTGCAAAAGAAAATTGGAGCTTGGACGAAAAAATGGCTACTTCTTGAAGGTTTCAGTATGGTCTGTTTGATTGTGTCTGTACTGGGCTTTGTTGGATCAATTGAGGGAATAGTTAGTGCTAAATTAGCTTAAGATATAAAACTTTCTACTTCGATTATCAATAATGTTGCTTGTAAGATATTTAAGCTAAAAGACAGATATATTTTTATTATTAGCATTGGGACAATTTAGCTTATTTCATGTCTCATTTAGTAAGCGTGAATGAATTCCTTCGGTCCTACCTCGCTCCGCCCTTGTTCAGTGTTAGTGTTGTCCTCCGTGTCTGGTGATGACATATTGACGCTACCTACCTCACTCGGCCCTACATTTAACGGTCTTGATTTTTTCATATAAGAAATATCATGACTCCTTCCATCATTGCTTGCTGTGAAATTCTTTCCATTAACTGTTACTCTTGTTGTGGTTGTTATCTTATAATATATTTAGTATTAACGTAAAGAAAACAATTGAAAGCTCAAATAGTTTTGTCGGTAAAAGAAGCCAAACACAAAAGAGTTCTATTATTTGACGTTTCATAGATGTTGAAGGGCACCTATGATTTATGAATACTAGTTTAAGTGCACCTATGATTTATGAATACTAGTTTAAGTGACGTGTGTTGCACGTGTATCCATTCTTTTAAGAATAAACGTAATAAAAAATATATTAGTTGTACTATGTTATTTTATTAAGTAGAAAAAAATAATAAAACAACGTAAAATTTTAAGATAAAAAGTGTAGTTGATTAAAGGAGAATTTAGTCATTATACTTATTTTTTATTTTCTAAAAAAAGTTATTTTTGTGAAAAGTTATTTTTATTTTTAGAATTCTATATATTTATACTTTATGTAAAATGTAATTATGTTTGAAACAATTTACATACCTATACTATTTTCATCGTCATTCTCAGAACTTCACTTTCCATATATATATTTTTTTCGTTGTTGTATTTCCATTGTTTCTATTATATGGGAGATTTTTTCTTTTTACTAAATACCAATGAATTAATAAATAGCATTTTTATACACTCATAATAACTGAAAAGGTATATTTCATATTTATATGTTTATTCTATAAAAATTCATATATACATTTACGTACTTAGTAATAATAAAAAAAATTATTTCACTCATAATGAAATAATTTATAATAACAGAAAACACATAATTTAATTTAGAATATAAATCGTACAAATTAATTTAAAATTTTGCACACATTTAAAAATACTTTATATAAATTGATAAGTGAGAGTAAAATTTGTAACTAACTTTAATTTTTTTTTTATATACATAAACCTGCTTATTAAAAAGTTAAATTATAATGGATGATCCAAACGCTATCATTAAAAATAAAAAATCAAAAAATAAATTAGGAAAGTAAACCAATACTCTCCAAGAAAAAGGAGAATTCCAGAAGCTTTAGTTTCTTCTCACTAAACTCTTTGTTTCCCTAAAATATTTTCTTTCTATTACTGATACTATACATATTATTATGCGATGAATAAGCTGAAATCATCAAGGTCGAAGTTGAACTTTGGTAGAACAAATTTTGAAGATTATCTTCCTACTGTAATTTCCTGTTTTTTTTCCTTTTTCTTCGTTTTTTATACTTAACATGTTTGAAGATTTGAATTTCTTTAACCATTTTTGCTTTACATTTTCTATGTGTTGAATTTCTCAAAACCACTTTTTCTCTATGATTTTTTGTTACTCCTTTTGCTCTGCATGTTCCATGTTTTATTTTTTAAAATTCATTTTGATTTAATTTCTTATTTCAGGTGTAATTTGCTTGATATTTACATATGATATATGTTAGGTATGCTTAATCTTGTCAATTTTAATGTCTTGATGTTTGCATGTCAGCTAAGATATTTGAATTTGAGGTATGAAATAGAAATAGAAGTAGCTAGAAGGTTGTTAGAAGAAAAATTGTCTAGATACAAGTTAGATGTGCTCAAAAGGGGCTTATGGTGAAATTCTACATTGGAGTATTTTCATTCTAGGAATAGACAAGTCATGGAGAGAAATCCATTGTGATGTAAGATTCTTCCCTGCGAAGAATTGTGTTCATATCGATGGGTCATTTACTCTCTGTAAATCTTTATGAAGACAATAACATAGCTGCATTCAATGTTGGAGAAGAGAATTTTAGATTGATCTCATTTTCTCCTGGTGTAGAATCGAGTCTGAGTGTATATTTTTCACCCACTACGACATGGTGCATAACTCTTTATATAATGTCTATAAATATTTGATTTAATGTCTAATGGCACCTCTCTTAATTTTACTCCTAGGGAATTTGTTATCATTACTGCATTGAATTGTGTCTCTAATAGGTACGACTTTATTTTTGATGAGGATGTACCAAACAGGATTGTTGAGAAGTATTTCAATGATGCAAAATTTATACAGAAAAGACAACTATTTCTCTTTTTTTGGTAATGTATCCTATTTCTCTTTCATAGTAAGGGAAATTAGCATAATATTGCAAACGTCAGTCCGATACATTTTAAAGATCTTGATATGCGTGAATTTTGGGAAGGGTAGGACGACAAGGGTCTATTTTTAGGTTACCAATATTTTACGATAAACAGATGAACACTTCAATCCCAGATTAGTCTATGATAAGAAAATTTAGTTATTCACGATAAACCATCTTTGTTGGTCTTTTCGTTTCTGCTATGTTGCTCCGACTCTCCAAAAGTGTTGTCGCACTCGTGTCGAATCCTCCAAAAATACACTACTTTGGAGGATCCGTGCACCCAGTGGCATTTTTGAAAGTCTGTGCAACATAGAATTTCTGTCGAGTATCTGGTTTAACTTCATTTACTTCTAAATGACAGGCAGTAGTTGCCACAGCTACCGCCCTTGTCTTCAAAAGGTATTTTACTTCTTTTCTATTTTTCCTCTAAAGGAAGTCATACGTGAATTACAACTTCGGAGAAAACATTGTAGAGTTACAATTAATTCTATTTTCTTGAATAGTTATTTTTCTCTAACTATGAGTTACATGCTATCAGTGTCATAATTGCAGGGGTTTCTCTGATTCGATTTTCGATTTAGCAGTGATTTACGCCAGCCTTGTGATGTATGATGCACAGGTATGTGTTTGAAACCTAGTGCATCCCTCCTCTTTTTCCCAGCTTTACTTCGAAAAATATTTTCTTTCAGAGTTTGAAGGTTGTTTGACCCACACATTGAAGTATGAGAAAAGGCTAGAATTCTTCTTGTGCTAAGATTCAGAGGCAAATTCGAGAAATTAAGTTTATATGTGCTGAATTTCTATATTGCTCGGATCCTCTAAAAATGCAGCGGCACCCGTGTCGGATCCTCCAAAATATACTACTTTTGGAGGATCCGACACGCATCAGTGGCATTTTTGAAGAGTCCAAGCAACAGACCTGAATTCTAGGACAAGACTGTTTTCTTTGTTTGGAACAGATAACTTATACTTTTCAAATATGAATTTTTAACACAAATACATAATTTAAGCTATAGCCGAACCTATTAAAAAATCTTCTATCATTTGTATGCAGCTTATGATACTATTTGTACTTTGTCTGAACTCCAAGTTGCTTGAATTTATCTTAAGAGAGTATGATCGTGTGTGCATATATATTGTTTTCCTTCCAAAAGTTTTAGCAGTCCAGGGGGTGACTGACGATAGGGGCCTTAAGAAAGACGAATACATAGGGACAAGATTGTAATTGAATTCCTGATTATGTATGACTGATGCTCATTTTAGTGATTCTTGATTAAGAAAGACGAATACATAGGGACAAGATTATGTAATTAAATTTGTGCTATGGTATGGTTGCTATTGATTAAAACTCAAATATGAGATGGTGGTTTAAATTATGTCGTTCTTGACCGATTTTTTTTTTTTTTTTTCTATTTTTTTCCTTAATTTTATGTACGTTAGGAAGAATTATTTTTATTCTGAAAAAATATTTTGATATTTTAAATAATTATAACTGTGTAACATATTAAGTGACGTTTGTGTTGATAAGAAGAATTTTTTTTCATGTATTTAAAATATATATATAAGTTACAAAATATTAAAAATATATATATTTATAGAACATTTGATCGGTGCATACGGAATAAGATGTTGATGTAGATTCTCCTGTCTTGTATTCTTTGAAATTCATCTTCTTTAATCGAAGTTTTTTTCATGTAAGATCTGTCCAATGTAGACGTGTATGAAGCATTAATTAAGAATAAATGTATACAAAATTAAAGATATATTAATATATTAGTTGTGCATATGTTATTTGAGTAAGTACAATTTTTTTTTAAAAAATATAACTTTAAATTTTCAATATAAACAGTGCAGTTGATTAAAGATGAATTAAGTCATTATACTGATTTTCTTAAATGTAAAAGTTTGATTTGTTTTTACCGAGAAGGTCTACGGTTCAAGTCCATATAGCCCTATATAATAAAAATGAATATTTTTTTTTTTTTGTATAATTTTCATTTCGTCATTATCATTTCTTGCTTGTAACTAAGTGAAATTCAATTATTCCTATAAGTTTATTCAATCACAATTAGTTTTAAAAATTTATATAGATTTAAAACACTTCATGTAAGTTGATAAGTAGAGAATAAAATTTAGGGGAGAGGATAGAAACGACATTTTAAATTAAACTATTTCTATGAAAAAACGATTTTATTTAAAGAAGAAATTTTTAATGAAGGATAAAAATGACAAACGTCAATTCTAAGGGCCTTCACATTTTTAATATAATAGAGACAGAGATAGAGATACGTTATTCAAGAAACAACACACACCTTATCATAACGACCTTATCATAACATAAAGCACATATGAATATGAATTCAAAAAATAACACCTTATCATATCATAAAATTCACAGATGGTAAAAAAAACTGAATCGTCAAACATGAAGAAAACGTGATGCTTCTAAATATTCAAAAAGCTGATGTGACTGATCTCTGTCTAAACTGATAACTTTCAACAAGTTGTAATTTCAAGTTTGCCACGTAAAGTTTGTCCAGGTGGTTCCCCAGTAGAATTCGTTCATACTTCCATCCGTTCATTTTAACTTGTCACCTTTTCATTTTGTTCGAGGTCAACTTATATAAATTCTGATCAATATTTTAAAATACATTTTTTTCATTATATTAACTTGAGAGTGATTGCAACTTAAAGCATTTTTCGTGTTGATAAAAATTTATGCAGCTTAACCTTGAAAATCGAAACAGGGATAAATAAAAATGAACGATGGAAGTAGTCAACGGCGGACCCAGAATTGGATAGTGGGTGGCTAAAAATTAAATAGCTAAAAAAAAAATAAAAATAAAAATGAACTCAATGAGGTTCGAATCCGAGTCATCACTTTCAGTGAAGCACCTTAAGTTCAAGGTAAATATCAGTGCACCTAGCCAATTTTTGTTTGTGTGAGTGCTTTAATATGTTTTATATCTATTTTTTTTTTTTTTTATGTAATTGTACCTATTTCGCGTCAAGTTTAGTGGGTGCTAGAACACCTCAAATTATAACGTAGGTCCGCCCTGGAAGTAGTAATTATCATTGGTTTTAAAAACTTTTTGGTAGTATAGTGACTTGTCCCTCCACAGTCTTATCACAAATTTAGAAAGACAGTTTGGACCATATAAAAAAAAAAGGTTTAAGGATCAATGGTATCCAATCATAATATAGCTTGTGTAACTATCACTAAGCGTTGCCGTGTCAAAAATATAGTAATATTCTCATTCAAAAGTTTTATATTCGACCTTTGAAAATAAAAATATTATACTATAAGAAGCGTTTAGTCTTATAGAAAAATAATATTTTAATGAATCTTACACAACGTAAATATATTAACATGAACTAACTCAAAATCTAGAATGAAAAATTTAAAAAATCATATATTAGAGAGCGCTTATGCAAAAAGGATGTATATTCTTCCTCCGTTCCAAATTTTCTAATTTGATTTCTCATTTTACTTATCTTTTACCCTTTGTATTAATTTTTTTTTTTTTTTTTAAAATTAAAATATAAACATTATTTAATAAGAGTACATTAAAAAAACTAATTAATTTTTTTTAATCAATGTTTCATCTCCATTTAAAACGGATAGTTTTGGACGGTGGGAGTATAATATATGGTGCGGAAAAAAAGAGAAGTTTAGGTGACGTGCAGAGAAAAACAGGCAGCCAATAGGTGAACAAATGCAAAATGTTTTTTGTTTAGTCTTAACGTGGTGAAGTACACGCCAAAAATAACTGAAAAAACAACAACACACGACCATTCATTTATGTTCTTATATTGTTGTAAGTACTAGGAATACGAAGAGACAGAGAGAAAAAGAATCATCATGGCTGGTGGAATAGAACATAATTCACAAACCCCATTACTGGAAGCAACATTTTCTGGCTCTTCTGATACAAATGGTATATTAATTATCGTTAAAAATTCTATCTTGATGACTTTGCGTAGCAAAATGGCATCTTGAGTTCTTGATTGTAGTTAAAAATCTTGTCTTTCTGAGTTGGTGTACTGAATGGTAACTTGATTTGGATTAAAAGTTCTCTTTATGAATTTGTGTAGCATAATGGTATCTTGACTTCTTGTTAAAAATTCAAACTTTCTTAGTGTAGAAAAATGGTATCTTGATTGTTGTTAAAAATTCTATCTTTCTTATTCTAGCAAAATGGTATCTTGAGTTTGTTATAACTTATGTCTTTCTGACTTGGTGTAGAAAAATGGTATATTGATTCTGTTATAAGTTCCATCTTTCTGACTTGGTATAGCAAAAATAGTATCTTGATTATTGTTAAAAATTCTTTCTTGGTGTAGCAAAATGGCATCTTGAGTTTGGCATAAATTTTATCTTTCTGACTTGGTATAGTAAACGGTATCTTGATTTTTGTTCAAAAATCAATATTGTTTACTTTGTGTAGTTGTCACGACCCCGAGCCGAGGCCTTGGCCGCGACAGCCCGAGATACCCCTGAACTCCTCAACCCACTAGTGATATTGTCCGCTCTGGGCCCAAGCCCTCACGGCTTTAAAACACGTCACTAGAATTAAGGCTTTCTTACTTATATACCCAGCATCCCTCCTGTGTTTTGCCGATGTGGACTCCTTATCCTAAGTTTGGGTGTTACAGTAGTAAAATGGTATCTTGATTTTTGTAAAAAATATTATGGTGTAGCAAAATGGTACTATCTTTTGTTAAAAGTTCTACCTCTCTGACTTAGGTGTAGCAAAATGTTAATCTTGATTTTGTTAAAATTTCTATCTTTCTTAGTTAGTGTAGCAAAATGTTATCTTGATTTCTTGCTGTAGCAAAGTGTTAGCTTGATTTTGTTAAAAGTTTTTATCTTGGTGTAGTTGGGGCCTAGGTAGGCGGCGGAAAATTAGATTGCTATACATGGTTAAAATTATGATAAATGTATGTATAGAAGATGCTGAAACGTATTGACTTCTTTGTGAGTTTACTTCTTCATATTTTAAACTCCTAGTGAAAATTATGGCTGTGCCACTGAGTATAGAAATGGTGTCTTGATCTTGTTAAAGATTCTACCTTTATGACTTGGGTTGTAGTTTACTAGTACTAATTTTGGTTTTGGTTCATTTCTTTAGTTGTATACTCAGATATTGAGAAAAAGGGCACAACATGGAGTGCAGTGGCCCATATTATAACAGGACTGATAGGGGCTGGGGTGTTATCACTTGCATGGAGCGTAGCACAATTAGGATGGATAGCTGGTCCAATGGCTCTTCTGTTCTGTGCAGCAGTTACCCTATTTGCAACTACCATACTTTGTGATTGCTACAAATCTCCAGATTCTGAATTTGGCCCTACCACAAACTGCTCTTTACTGGAAGCTGCAAGATTTTACTTTGGTAGGTTACTGTTCAATGAATTTTTATTACCACGGTAGTGTTCGAAGGGGGCCTTAAAGTAACTGGTAATGTAGCTGCCATGTGATTAGTATGTCATGGGTTCAAACCGTGGAAACAGCCCCTAGCAGAACTGTAAGGTGAGGCTGCATATAATAGACCCTTGTGGACCGGCTTTCACCTGGGCCTCGCGCATAGTGACTGACATCTTTAGTTCACCACTGCCCTTTTTTCAACCACGATAGTGTCCGAGCCAGTTTACCCCCTCGGCTATTTCATTAGCACTTGCTACCTACCACTAGCACATATGTTTGAGAGAAATCATTCCATGGGCCCCTCACATAGTGTGATCTTTAGTGCACCACTGCCCTCTTTTTAACCACGGTCGTGTCTGAGCCAGTTTACCCACCTCGGCTATATCATCGGTACCTGCTACCTACCACTAGCACATATGTTGGAGAGAAATCATTCTGTTGGGATTTGATTTACTGTATCATAATTGAAACAATATAAAGATTGTGGAGTATTTGAGATACTCTATATTTTTGGTAACCTTATTGTGACATAACAAATTTTCATAATGCATTGGCAGTTTAGTCACATGCTCACACCAACCAAAGTTATGATTTTTCAATTGATTTGAGTCCTTCTTTATTGGTGGGGGGTTTAGGTTGAACCCTACCAGTATATAAGCACCCAAAAAAGTGAACAGTGATTGGACTCAGAGTTTCTTTTAACCCGTTAAGCCTTGAAAAAGACATGCACATGGAGTGTGGAAATATCTTATGTGCAGATCTGGCCATAGTGACAAGAACAAAAATGTTACAAGTTACTAGACTCTATGTTTAAATAGCCATCCCCCTTATGAAATATCTATGTCATGGTATCAAGTTGGTTAGATTTAAGTCGACTTCTTTGGACTGTTGCTCTAGTAATATATGGCAAGAAGATATTTTCTTTTTTCAAAATTTGTATCTATTTGCAGTTAAAGGGTAGCATTACAGCAAAAGAGCTACAACCAAACGTTTCTTTATAGTGGAAGTTGTCATTATTGACACAAACTTTGTGGCCAACATCAACAAAGACATTCTTCCCCCTTATCTTTTTCATTAGTGTGATGATTGATGAGAACTTAGCACTACTATGTGGCTATGGTGCTATTGTTCTAAAGGGAGGAATATTAGAGAATTAAGTCTTTGAACGTTTCTACTAATTGGTGAAGGCTGTATGCGGCTCATGTTTTATGTACTATCTATATATTAAGCCATCTACATATTTTAGACGAGTTGCTTTAAGGGTCCTATATTATCTCCAAATTTTTAGTGGCTGTCTAAGAATATATCGATCTGAGATGGAAGTTCAACGTTCTCTAGAACAAGAGAAAACTTCAGGCAAAGAGGTTGTAGATGTAATTAGAACTGGTAAGCCTTAAGTTGTCTCAAAAATTTTCTACGGAGCACAAGTTTTAACATTGTCTAGGATTAAATCTAAGGAACGATAGTCGACATGTATTTTTCCTTCCAGGAACTGTGTGGACTGCAGTTGCGCACATTATTTCAGCTGTAATTGGAGCTGGTGTTCTCTCTCTAGCCTGGTGCATGGCACAATTAGGATGGATTGCAGGGCCAATCGCCATGCTTTGTTTTGCATTTGTTACATTCATATCTTCATTCCTCATATGTGACTGTTACAGGTCACCTGATCCCATTACAGGAACGCGAAATCCCTCTTACATTGATGCTGTTAGAGTTAATCTCGGTAGATAATTCCATCCCTACAACATAGAACTCTCTCGTTTGAGGATTCCGCTTTTACATTTTGGGGGTAGGGTATTAGAAGCGTCTTTTATGTATTTTGACTTATACTCGTTCAGGCAAGAAATGGACGTGGGTGTGTGGTTTGCTTCAGTATGTGAGCTTCTGTGGGACTGGTATTGCCTATGTAATTACAAGTGCAACAAGTATGAGGTTAGTTAGCTATATATGTCAGTCCAGACTTTTGACATCTCTGAATTTGTAAGTGTCTCAGTTACAATAAACTTATCACTTCACTATGCTCATTTCGTCCGGTTGTCAGATAACATTATAGCCACTGTAGTGATGCGGTGCCTAACCTGCAAGAGACAGTGTATGCAATTCAAGATGAATGGTATATGCTTCGGTTAAGTTATTAATCCCTCCGACAATTTTTGCAGAGAAATTCAGATATCAAATTGTTACCACAAAGGAGGAGAAAAAGCACATTGCCAGACTGGGATGACCATTTTCATGCTGATTTTTGGCATTGTTCAGATAGCAACGTCGCAGATACCAGATTTTCACAACATGGCGTGGTTGTCTGTTGTCGCTGCATTAATGTCATTTTGTTACGCTACCATCGGATTCGGCCTTGGATTTTCTAACGTGATTGGTAAAGCCTTGATTGACTCTTCTCTCTCATCCTGCTTCTTGTTTTTCATCTGAAGTTCCAAAAATAGATCGAAGTGTCTTGTGTATTTTGACCTTAGTCCCCATTGGTGTTGGATCTGTAGAAAATAAGAGTATCAAGGGAAGCATTGTCGGAATACCAACAAGGAGTGCTGCTCAGAAGATATGGCTAGTTTTCCAGGCACTCGGAGACATTGCTTTTGCCTATCCTTATTCGATAATTCTCCTCGAGATACAGGTATTATGTAATGATAGTCCACAAATTTTATATGTCTAATGTATGCTAGTACTTGCATTTCTTAATATATCACTAGTGAGATATAAATGGATCCATCTCTTAGAATTTGTCCGGATACTAGATCATCGAATATTTATTTATATAGCAGATACCGACTTGTTTGGGGCTGAGGCATAGTTGCTGTTGTATAGTTTTTCTAAAATTTGCTCTAGATCAATTCGGAGCATAAATATCAACCTAGCTAATGTTTCTGAAACCAAACAAGACGTAATACTAACACGCTAGTAGGAATAGTTACGCTATGCATCACAAAAACTGCTGATGTTTCTGGTAATAATAACGCTCTTCTTTTTTATGGAGTGAAGGATACACTAAAATCGCCTCCACCAGAAAACCGGACCATGAAGAAGGCGTCCATAACCGCAATAGTTATCACCACTTTCTTCTATCTGTGCTGTAGTTGCTTCGGCTACGCATCCTTTGGGAACGACACACCAGGGAACCTCCTGACAGGTTTCAACGAGCCGTTTTGGCTTGTTGACTTTGCCAATGCCTGCATAGTCCTTCATCTGGTTGGAGGTTATCAGGTAGTTACGAAAATTCAAGTGCTTTTCCTTCCCCCCTTTATACTTGGTTTCTGAAAATTCCAACTTCACCACGAAACAAAATACTCGTTTCCATAGGTGTACAGCCAGCCAGTATTCGCATTTGCGGAAAAATGGGCAACTCAAAAGTACCCTGAGAACAGATTCGTGAACAAGTTCTACGCCATCAAACTGCCGGTGTTGCCAGCTCTCCAGTTGAACCTCTTCCGGCTATGTTTCCGGACTCTATATGTTATATCTACAACAGCAATAGCAATGGCATTTCCATACTTCAACCAGGTATTAGGAATCTTGGGAGCATTGAACTTTTGGCCTTTGACCATATATTTCCCAGTGGAAATGTACATTGTGCAAAAGCAAATTGGAGCTTGGTCAAGAAAATGGCTACTTCTTAAAGGTTTCAGTATGATCTGCTTGATTGTATCTCTATTGGGATTGATTGGATCAATTGAGGGAATAATTAGTGCTAAATTAGCTTAAAATGTAAAATTTTCTACTTTTGTCTCAATAATCTTGCTAGTAAATAGTTAGCAAGATATTGAATCCAAAAACACTCTATTTTCCTGCTTTTCATGAGCCGAGAGTCTATTTGAAACAAACTCTCTGCCTTTACAAGGTAGGAGAAAGGCTACATACCTGCCAGGCTGGGTACCTATAAAGTCGAATTGTGATCTGAGCGACTCAAAATATTCTGTATGTTATTGTATTAAGACGGTTTATCATTTTTATACAAAAAGTGTGTCTCTTATGTTGCAATTACTATAAAGCATTTATGACAAACATGTTAAAACACATGAACTCAATGATTTGTCAAAGCAATCGTCGATAATTAGACATTATATCATGTTGTCATTTTTCAAAATTATTTTGATTAGACAAATTAAAAGGTCCCCCCCCCCCCCCCCCACTACAAATATTTTCATAGGACAAATGCATAAACCATACATTGCAAAGAAGCCCAACAACAGAATAAGTTTTGATTATTTGACGTTCCATAAATGCTTAAAGACAACAATCAATCTAGAATTAATAACTCAAATGTTAAATCAACTATGAACTTTTATCCGTAATTCAATTTTACTCTTTACCTCAAAAGTTAACCTATTACTGCTTTTTATCTCAAAAAGTCATTCAACTTTGTTTTTTACTTTAAAAGTCAATCAATTATCTCATTTTTATTCAGAAAATCACTCAACCTTTTTAATTATTTTTTAAAAATAAAATTTACTTATCTGAAATTTCTATTTAAAAATAAAAAGTATCCCAACCGTTTTATCCTTATTCCCGTGAATTAATATGTCTCTCTTTCTTTCTCATTCTTTTTCTTCTTTTCACTTTCTTCCCATAAACTTTTTCCATAATCACACACTATAATTTAGGAATTGACAATTAAAATTATACGAAATGGAATTACTATCATATTTTATATTTATACTTTATTTTTGTTTTGTCTTTATAAAAGGAGAGAACAAAAGAGGGGAAAAGAAGAGAAATAAAACAAACTCACAAAAAGTAATAGAAAGGGAGAAAAAAAGGAAAGGGCCAGATATTTTAATTTATTTTATTTTCTCTTCTTTTGTACCTCTTTATAGTTTTTCCTTATCAAAATCAAAATAAAATATGATAGCAATTTAATTTTATACAATTATAATTGTTAATTTTCTAGATTAATACTGCAAATGTTCGAGTTATGGGAAGAAAAATGAGAAGAAGAAAGAAAAATGAAAAAGTTGAGGGAGAGATATTCATTTAGGGGAACAAGGACAATATGGTCATTAAATAAATACTTTTTATTTTTTAAAATTTTGTTTTAAATAAAAATTTGACATAAGCAAATTCTATTGAAGAAAAAAAAATTAAATAGATTGAGTGATTTTTTAAGTAAAGATATGACTATCTCGAATAAAAGTACATAATTAAGTAATTTTTTCAGAATAAAAATGGATAATTTTCTGAAATAAAATTAATAGTTGAGTCAACATTTGAATTATTAATTCAATGAATCTATCATACAAAAATTTGTAGCCTTTCCTTTTCTCTGCCAAATTCATTAAGGTCATGATTGAAACGTGTCATTTGTCCATTCCTTGAAATATTAAAAAGGTATAATGACATTTTTGGTCCTTTGATATTAGTAAAATATCTAGAACTTTCCAACAAACATGAAACAATCACAAATATAGCCCATACACGTGGAATTATCAGAAGTTATAATAGGAAAAAAGCTCTATTATTATCTTGAACTATACGCGAAAAGGACGAGACACACCCACATTTTAGGATGATTCTATTACCTCTGGACTAATTAAAATCAAATTTTTGACAACTTCAGTGCCTACGTGGATCCTTCAGTGTGTTGTGCCACGTAGACACTAAGATTGTCAAAAATATGATTTTAATTAATTCAGGAAATAATAGGACCCTCCTAAAATTCGAATATCGCATATAATTCAAACTGGTAATAGAATATTTTCTCATACTCAATAATCTTTATCTAACTTGTCCTCTATGCTAACTTGTGTTGTAGCCATGTATAGTTTAGGGTGACCAATAGAACACCCTTCGTCGAGAAATTATACTGTGTATGATGAGGTGATTTTTTACTATAAAAATATATATAAATAATTGATTTTTGAAGTAAACATCAAAATCGTTGAGTGGTTTGATGGGACAAAAATTTATACTCCCTCTATCCTACTTTGCTCGTCCTAAATTTTCTAATTTAATTTCTTATTTTACCTGTTATTTTTTTTTAATTAAGACGAAATAATTTTTTTTCTTTTTCATTTTTAGTATTAATTATTTTTATTCAAACTTAAATATAAATATTATTTAATAAAATTATTATGATAAAATAATTTTGTTATTAATTATTATTTTTTAATTAATATATAATATTAAATTGAGTCGAGTAAAATGGGACGAAGGTATACTTTGGTCAATGTTTAAGTTATCACCTCAATGAATCTATCGTACAAGAAGAATTTGTAGCCTTTCCTTTTCTCTGACAAATTCATTGGGGTCCTAATTGAAACGTGTCCATTCTTTGAAGTATTGAAAAGTTATAATGACATTTTGGTCCCTTGATATTAGTAACATATTAATTTTGACCCTTGTAATATCTAAAACCTTCCATGAAACATGGAACCATCATAAATAGAGCCATACACACATGGAATTGTCAGAAATTGATGCAGCAAGAACTATGGGTGTTGATGATGAAGTTGACTCTCATTTGCCATTGTTTGGCCCAAATTCTTCTTCTTGTTCTTCTTCCTCTTCCTCAACATCTAAGCTTCCCTTCCAAAAATCAGGTACTATGTTGTTGTTTTTTCCCATTTGTAAAACAAGGTCTATTTTTTATTTTTTCTAAGCAGATGTGTTTTTGTTGTCCCCTTTATCCCCACTTTTTACAGAAAAAGTTAAGAGCCTTGAGAATAATAATATAATATACTGAACTCATCTCAACAATCTTGATTTAACTTGTCCTCTGCTACTAGTGTTTTAGCCATGTATGGTTTAGGGTGGCCAATGGAACACCTTTCGTCGAGAAATTATACTGTGTATGAAGAATTATACAGAGTATACAGGCCACACATTATTTTTCAAGTAAAGTTGATGTCATGTGATCAGAGGTCACGGGTTTAAGCCACTGGCAAGACAGAATTTTTGTTAAGGGTTTTCAAAAGTAAACATACAAACTAATCAAAAGGGGATTAACATGTGCTATATATAAATATATATATAAATAAGTATAATTTTTCACCGAAGAGGGTTCGGAGGACCCCCCTCGGCCAAGTATAGATCCGTCCCTTAGAAACAGCCTCCGGTATAAATACAAAGTAAGGCTGCGTACAATACACCCTTGCGGTGGGGCATTCCCCGAAACTTGCGCATAGCGGGAGCTTTAGTGACCGGGCTGCCCTTTTTTTATATATTAAATCTAGAACACTCCTAATGGAATTTTTGATTTCGCCACTGGACTTTTCCTATATTTGTTTGTTGAAAGATATTGTTTTAAAGGTGCATCGCATTATAGGCCAAGTTTTCAGGAAGCCAAAGTGGTTAGTTTTAGGGAATGAGTTGTTTTAACATTGAAATGGATTACATCTAAGAAACAATGTATTTTGCTGCCAGGAACTATATGGACTGCAGTTGCACATATTATTGCAGCTGTAATTGGATCTGGTGTTCTATCTATAGCCTGGGCCACAGCACAATTAGGATGGATTGCAGGGCCAATCACCATTATTTGTTTTGCAGTTGTTATGTACTTAGCTGCATGCCTCTTAAGTGACTGTTACAGGACAGATGATAACATAACAGGAAAGCCAAATCCGTCCTACAATGATGCTGTTAGAGTTTACCTTGGTAGGTTGTTCCATCCCTACAACATAGAATCTCATATATGTGGATTCTAAATTTACATTTTGGGATAGGGGATTAGAAGTGTCTTTTATGTATTTTGACTTTATACTCGTTCAGGCAAGAAATGGACGTGGTTGTGTGGTTTGCTTCTGTATGTGAACTTCTATGGGACTGGTATTGCCTATGTAATTACAAGTGCAACAAGTATGAGGTTAGTCTGCCAGATTTTTGCCACTTTGAATCTTGTGTTTCAATTACAATAAACATGTCACTTTACTATGCTTATTTGGTCCAGTTATCAGATAATGTATAGCCACTGTACTGATGCGGTGCCTAGCCTGCAAGAGATAGTGTATGCAATTCAAGCTGAATGAGATATGCTTTTGTAATGTTATTTATCCCTCCGACAATTTTTTCAGAGAAATTCAGAGATCAAATTGTTACCACAAAAGAGGAGAAAAAGCAAATTGCCAGACTGGGATAAACATGTTCATGCTGATTTTTGGCATTATTCAGATAGCAACGTCGCAGATACCAGATTTTCACAACATGGCATGGTTGTCTGTAGTCGCTGCATTAATGTCATTTTGTTACTCTTTCATTGGATTGGGCCTTGGATTTTCTAAAGTGATTGGTAAAGCTTGGACTGTTATCTTTCTCTCCGTTTCTTGTCTCTCATCTCACCTTTCAAAAAGTATTTCTTCGGAAGAATCTGTATATTTTGATCATTAGACTTGATGTTCGATCTGCAGATAACAAGAGTATCAAGGGAAGCATTGTGGGAATACCAACAAAGAGTGCTTCTCAGAAGATATGGTTAGTCTTCCAGGCACTCGGTAACGTTGCTTTTGCCTATCCTTATGTGGTTGTTCTCCTCGAGATACAGGTAATATGTAATGATATTCCATAAATTTTATGTCTAGTATACGTTGTTCTCCTCGAGATACAGGTAATATGTAATGATACTCCATAAATTTTATGTCTAGTATATTAGTCTTAACTTCTGGCATTTCTTATTATATCATAGTGAGATATTAATGGATCCAGCTCTAATAATTTGTCCTGATGCTAGATCATTGAATATTGGTTTACATAGTAGACGCCGACTTGTTTAGGACATGCATTCCTCTAGTTGGAATAGTTGCACTAATAGCATCACAGAGACTGCTGATGTTTCTCCTAATATTAACGCTTTTATTTTTTATGGAGTGAAGGATACACTAAAATCGCCTCCACCAGAAAACCAGACCATGAAGAAGGCATCAATGACCGCAATAGTTACCACCACTTTCTTCTATCTATGCCTTAGTTGCTTCGGCTATGCAGCCTTTGGAAACGACACACCAGGGAACCTCTTGACAGGTTTCGACGAGCCATTTTGGCTTGTTGACTTTGCCAATGCCTGCATAGTCCTTCATCTGGTCGGAGGGTACCAGGTAGTACTAAAATTTGATCATTTTCCTTTCACCAATCACCCTTTACTTGGTTTATGAAAATTCTAACTTCACCACGAACAAAATACTTGTTTAATTTCCATAGGTATTCAGCCAGCCAGTATTTGCATTTGTGGAAAGTTGGGCAACTCAGAAGTACCCTGAGAACATATTCGTGAATAAGTTCTACACCATCAAACTCCCGGTGTTGCCAGCTCTCCAGTTGAACTTCTTCCGGTTATGTTTTCGGACTCTATATGTTATATCTACAACAGTAACAGCAATGACATTTCCTTATTTCAATCAAGTATTAGGAGTCTTGGGAGCATTGATCTTTTGGCCTACAACCGTATATTTCCCAGTGGAAATGTACATTGTGCAAAAGAAAATTGGAGCTTGGTCAAGAAAATGGCTACTTCTTGAAGGTTTCAGTATGATCTGTTTGATTGTATCTGTACTGGCCTTTATTGGATCCATTGAGGGAATACTTAGTGCTAAATTTTCTTAAAGATGTAAAACTTTCTACTTTGATTCTCAAAAATGTTGGTAGTAAATAGTTTAGTAAGATTTTTAAGCTAAAAGACAGGTATATTTTCATTATTTGTATGTATTGTTACACACTTTTAGCATTGCTTGTTTCATGCCATTCTTGAAATGTGATTTACAAATCTCATTTACTAAGTCTGAACGAATTCCCTCGGCCCTATCTGACCCCGCCCTTGGCCAGTGTTAATGTTATGCTCCATGTCTGATGACGTATTGTACAAGCTAACATACATTTGACGATCTTGATTTCCCCAATTCATATAAAAAATCTCAGGAACCCTTTTATCATCAATGTGAAATTCTTTCCATTCATCACTATCACTAGTTACATAGTTTTGTAGGTAAAAGAAGCCAAATAAGAAAAGAGTTCTATTACTTGACGTTTCATAGATGTTGAAAGGCACCATTGAATATGAATCTATGATACAAAAAGTTGTAGCCTTTCCTTTTCTATGCCAAATTTATTGAAACGTGTCAATCTCTTACAACAATATACTTGGTATATTCCCATCAAATGGGGTCTGGGGAGGGTAAAGTGTACTCAGTCTATCCCACTATCTCAGATGAAGTCGAGAAGCTATTTCCGATAGATTCTTGGCTCAGGACAGATACCAATATAACAAACAAAACATATAAAAGCATGAAACCACAAGATAATACTATAATAAAAGATAGTAAAGGATAATAACAGAAACAAGACACTCACAAGGCAATACTAAAAAATCTATTGAAAAAATATAGATATCACCAATGCACCCGAGATGTACTCCGACCTCCTAACCCTCGCTCTGATTCGCATCCTCCACACCTTTCTATCTAGAGTCATTCCTCTGTAAGCTGTAACTGCTCCATGTCATGTTTAATCACCTCCCTCTAATACTTCTTAGACCCCGCCTAAAATCATCCATAGCCAACCTCTCGCACCTTTGTACAGAAGCATTCATGTCCCTTCTCATCACATGTCCGAACCATCACAACCTCACTTTTCGTACCTTTGAAACGTGTCAATTCTTTGAAATATTAAAAATGAGTCATACAGGCAGCTACAACTATGGGTGTTGATGATGAAGTTGACTCTCATATGCCCCCAAATTCTTCTTCTTGTTCTTCTTCCTCATCATCTAAGCTTGCCTTCAAAAAAACAGGTACTACGTTTGTTTTTTTAATTACAAAACAAGGTCTCTTTTTTTCTAAGCAGCTATCTTTTTGTTGTCCCCATACTTCATTTTATTTTCACTTATCTGCAAATATCCCCATTTTACCACTTAAGCATCATTTTACAAAAAAAAGTTTTGGAGTCTTGAGAGTATTACAGATGTAGCTGTATTTCAGCTCATTACAAAATGATAGATTACATCTAGAATATATACATAAAGCTAGGTACAAAAAGGTCAAGATCAGATCCCTGATATCCTGCTTTTTACCTACAATATGTGACTGTGTACCTGCAATATTTGACTATGTGTATCTAACACAATCTAACAACTATATACTTTGACAAATATCTTGACATTGGTATCTGACTACCTTAACACTCCCCCTCAAGCTGGAGCATACATGTCATATTCTCCGAGCTTGCCGCAAATGTATCCAATCCGAGCTCCTCTAAGGGACTTGGTCAAAATATCTGTCAATTGGTCATTTGAACCGACGAAGCTGGTGGCAACGCATTCGGACTCAATCTTCTGCCTAATAAAATGACAGTCCACTTCTATATGTTTCGTTCTTTCATGGAAAACTGGATTTGAGGCAATATGTAGGGCGACCTGATTGTCACATATAAGCTTCATCTGTTTGAATTCAACACATTTTAACTCTTGGAGAAGTTGTTTCAGCCAAATAAGCTCGCATGTAACAAGGGCCATAACTCGATATTCAGCTTCCGCACTAGATCTGGCAACAACATCTTGCTTCTTACTTTTCCAAGAAATTAAATTGCCTTCAATCATGACGCAATACCCAGGCGTAGAGCGTCTATCTGTCGGAGAACCTGCCCAATCCGCATCAGAATATCCAACAATGTTTCTGTGACCTTTGTCTTCATATATCAATCCTTGTCCTGGAGCTCTTTTGACGTATCGGAGGATGCGAATTACTACATCCCAATGATCTTTACATGGAGCTTAGAGAAACTGACTAACCACGCTTACTGCAAATGAAATATCCGGGCGTGTGACAGTGAGATAATTCAGTTTACCGACCAATCTTCTATATCTACCAGGATCTTTCAGTGGCTCCCCCTGTCCAGGAACGAGTTGGATGTTTGGATCCATAGGAGTGTCAATGGGTTTGCAATTTAACATGCATGTCTCTTCTAATATGTCCAAAGCATATTTTCTTTGTGAGATAGCAATACTTATCTTGGATTGTGCTACCCCAATTCCCAAAAAATACTATAACTTCCCCAAATCTTTGGTTTGAAAGTGACTGAACAAATGTTGCTTTAGCTGTGATATTCCTTCTGGATCATTTCCAGTTATGACAATGTCGTCAACATAGACGACCAGATAAATGTTCTTTTCTGGACCATTATGTCGATAGAAAATAGAGTGGTCTGCTTTACTTCGAGACATGCCAAATTGTTGGACGACAGAACTAAATCTGCCAAACCATGCCCTTGGAGATTGCTTGAGGTCATATAGAGAACGTTTGAGATGGCAAACTAAGTTTGACTCCCCTTGAGCAACAAATCCAGGAGGTTGCTCCATATAAACTTCCTCAGCAAGTTCACCATGCAAAAATGCATTCTTAATTTCTAGTTGATGAAGCGGCCAATGATGCATTGCTGCCAAGGAGATAAGCAAGCGAACAGATGCAATTTTGGCAACTGGAGAGAACGTATCACCATAGTCAAGACCATAAATCTGGGTATACCCTTTGGCAACAAGGCGAGCTTTCCGTCGATCAACTGTTCCATCCAAACCCACTTTTACCGTATAGATCCATCGACTTCCAACAGTAAATTTCCCCTTCGGTAACTGGACCAACTCCCAAGTGTTATTGGTCTGTAAAACATTCATTTCTTTGATCATAGCATCTCTCCACCCTGGATGTTCTAGTGCTTCACTAACAGTTTTTGGTATAGGTACATTAGATAGGGTAGACACAAAGGAATAATATAATGGGGATAACCGATGATAACTTAAACAGTTATATCTTTCTGGCTGTTTATTTCGTGTAGTATGTATACCTTTGCGTATGGCAATTGGTGGGGCCACTGCATCTGATGAAGGCATGACAGGAGCAGGTGACGACGGAGCAAGAGATGAGTCGGGAGCGACCAATGTATCAGGACTAGGAGTAGTGCTATAATTATCATTGTTAAGAGGACGAGCACGTCGAGTGTATACTTGAAGAGGAGGAGCGGTTTGAGGGTTTTCTGAAACAGTGACTTGTTGTAGAGGAAGTATAGGTACTGGAAAAACTTGAGGAATTAAACTTCTTCTTGTAGTGCTTGGTGTAAAATAGGGAGATGTTTCAAAAAATGTCACATCTGCACTAATAAAATATTTATTTGTTTTTGGATCATAACATTTGTAACCTTTTTGGTGACGAGAGTATCCTAGAAAGACACTTCATTGATTTTGGTTGGAGTTTGTCATTTCTAGTACTTTGATCATGGACAAAACAAATACATCCAAACACTCTCAAAGGTAGATGATAAGGATTTTGACCTGGAAAAAGAATTGAGTGAGGACTTTGTTGTTGCAACACAGTGGAGGGAATTCTATTGATCAAATAACAAGCAACGAGAACAACATCTCCCCAAAAACAAAGAGGAACGTGATGGTGTCTAAGTAAAGTACGAGCAGTTTCGATGAGATGCCTATTTTTACGTTTGGCAACTCCATTTTGTTGAGGAGTATACACACAAGACGTCTGATGAGTGATTCCCTGAGACGACATGAAACTGGAAAAGGGAGAAGATAAGTACTCTTTGGCATTATCACTGCGTAATACCTTTATTGAAACACCAAATTGATTATTTATCTCAGCACAAAATTTTGAAAAATAGAAAATATTTAAGAACGATTTTTCATCAAATATACCCATGTGCAAAGGGAGAAGTCATCAATAAAGATAACAAAATACTGAAATCCTAGACTTGAAACGACACGACTAGGACCCCATATATCTGAGTGAACAATGTCAAACATACATGTGGCCCTGTTATTGACTCTTTTGGGAAATGAAGTGCGACTATGTTTCCCAAGTTGACATGACTCACATTCAAAAGAAGACAAAGTGGAAAGACTAGGGATTAGTTTTTGAAGTTTTGCGGGACTCTAGTGACCATAATGGCCGTGGAGAAGATCAACTGAGGCAGCAGAAGTGAAGGCAACTGGTGGTGGCAATTTTGACACGTGATACAGTCCTTATGACTCATATCCTGTTCCAATCGTCTTCCCCATTCTCCGGTCCTGTACAACAACAGAGTCAGCCAAAAAAGTGACACCACAATTGAGGTGCTCGGTTAATTTGCTTACAGATATCAAATTAAATGGACAATCAGGAGCAAATAAAATTGAGTTTAAGGAAATAGAGGGAAGAAGTTGCACGTCTCCTATTCCTTTTACTGCAGTTCGTGATCCATTAGCAAGGGTAACTGCGGAGAGGGTTGTGGAATGAATAAGATTTGAGAAAAGATTCTGATTACCAGAGATATGGTCAGATGCACCAGAATCCAATATCCATGGGCAAGTGGGTGAAGAATTGGTTAGACAAGCAAATGAATTACCAATTTGTGGGGTGCTAGCTAAAGGTGATTGTTGCGTAGCCGCTTGATACTGCAAGTAATCATTATAATCTGCTCCAGACAAAGTAATAGAATTAGACAGTTGACCCTCTGTATCTTTACGGATCTGACCCACGTGAGCTGTACTACGATTGTTAGTACGTTGTGGTCGACCATGCAATTTTCAACAAGTTTGTCGAGTATGGCCTAGCTTGTTGCAATAGTTGCAATAGGGTCTAGAGTTTCTAATGTTTCCCCTTTGCTAGATATTTTGTTCCTGTGAGTTCTCATTTTTCACAGCTAATACAGATGTCTCAATGTTATTGGTATCATTTGTTTCTGAACCAATACCAGTAATCGAACTGAAATGTCGATTAAGGAAGGAACTGATGAACTTGCCAAGATTTGATCCCTTATAGGACTCAAATCAGATCGAAGTCCTTTTAGTGCTAGAACATAAATAATTTATCTCTTTGTTGCTCCTGCGTGGTGACACATTCAGAAAGTGGCATGAGAGAGTCAAATTGATCTTTTAAGGTATCGATTTGTTCTAAATAACTCGCCATATCTTGATTATTCTGCTGAAGTTGGACCAAGTCTGAGACAACCTTGTATATACGTTGTATGTCATTTGTATACAAAGTCTTAGCTTTAGTCCAAACTTTATAGCAAGTTTTACAAGATTGAAATAGATTGAGTAATTTAGGATCCAAAGAGTTCCATAAGAGATTGCATAATTGAGCATCAATTCAAGTCCACTTAGTCCTTTCACCAGCAACAATATCACTAGTATTTTTAACTAAATGATCCTCATATCCTTGTCCCATAAACCACATCTCGACAGATGAAGACCATGGTGTGTAATTATTACTACCTTCCAATTTCATGGTAGTTATAACAAGAGAACTTGAAATAGAGGAAAACATGGATTTGAAATCACCTGAAGATTCAGTTTTCTTTGAGATATTAGTTAGAGATTCACCTTTCTCTGACATTATGTTTTCAACAACTAACTGAAATTCCAAAAATGAGTTACAAAAAAAGGATTTTTTTTTGGTTAACAGAAATTGAAACAAAGGAAATAGAAGAACAAGGTTCCTCTTGATGACTAAAGATCTGGTAGAACTATTTCAGATCTTAACTGAACAAGAGCTTCGCCAGAAAAAGGAAGAAACAGTTGATGAAGATGACTGATATTGCTGAAAATTATATGAGTGATGGGTAAGATTAGAATAAACGATTGGACCTCACAAACTCAGAATGACAGTTTGACATGGCCAGGAAAACCTGCAGGAAGTGCTGCTAGTAAAGGAAGAAACTGGAATAGTTATGGGAAATCTATCGAAACAGTCACCGGAAAAGGCAACTTGAGCCTCTACAAAGACGACAGGTAGCTCTGATACCATATTACAGATGCAACTGTATTTCAGCTCATTACAAAATGATAGATTACACCTAGAATGTATACACAAAGCTAGGTACAAAAAGGTCAAGATCAGATCCCTGATATCCTATTTTTTACCTACAATATGTGACTATGTGTACCTACAATATTTGACTATGTGTATCTAACACAATCTAATAATTGATATACTTTGACAAATATCTTGACATTGGTATTTCACTATCTTAACAGGGAGTAACAACATAGTGAACTCATATCAAGAATCTTGATTTAACTTGTCCTCTATGCTATTACTGTTGTAACCACGTATAGTTTAGGGTGGCCAATGGAACAACCTTCGTTGAGAAATTATACTGTGTATGAAGAATTATATAGAGTATATAGGTCAAGACATTATTTTTAAAGTAAAGTTGATGTCATGTGACCAAGAGGTCACGGGTTCAAGCCTTGGAAACAGCCTTCGGTAGAAATCAATATATATATATAAAAGAGACTCTAAGACAATCCTATGTGGCATGTCTTAGAGCCCTCCATTCCCATTTATCTTTTTTCTCCTTTTTTTGAATTTTTTTCTTCATTCTTTCACTAATTAATTTGTTTATTAATTAAAGAAAAACTCTATCATATTTACTATATGTAATTGAATTCATAAGTTATAAAAAACCTTTCATCTATTTGTATTCTCCACTTAAATAACATGTCCTTTTAACTTCATTTTGCTTAGTTTTTATGAATTAATCAATCTATAAATACCATTCATCTATGGAATTGTTGGATACTCATTTTCATTTTCTCCTTCTTTTCTTTAATAGTATTTTTTGTCTTTTTTTTTTACATCTTTTTTATGTGATAATATGGTAATCATCATTTTGATGAAAATCATTAAATATTCTTTAGAATTTCTTCTTGTATAATAATAGTCAAACATACACAAGTTTATCAAGATTAAGAAACAAGTTTGATGTTGGTATAAATTCATCAAAGAGAGAATTAATTTAATTTGATACAAGTTTATCATGACAAAGAAGAAAGTTCAATGGTCTTGGAAGATTCATTAAGAGAGATTATGTCTTGGAAGATTCACCAAGAGAGATTATCAACTTAATTAGTATGACGAAGTATACAAGTTTGAATGGTCTCTCCCTCTCTCTATATGTGTGTGTGTACATAGATAGATAGATATATAGATACATACATTTTTATTGCTTAATTTAGTAGTTTCAATTAGCTATTTCGTCAAATGCAAGTAATGCACCCTTCAAAACAAGGCACAAAGTTTAACACTATGTGAGCAACGAAAAATATTTTCAACTTATTGCTTTGTTGATAACATAAAACTTATTGGCTCGTAATTTTTTCAGCCAATGATTCATTATTTTTGGCTCTTTTCTTTAATTTTTGGATCTTCTTTTTATCCGATTCTCTTTATTTGAACTATATACCACTCGACTTTCATAATTAAGCATCCCAATTTAGTATTTCTTTTTCTTCAAGTATCAACAATTAAAAAAAATAAATCTAACATCTCACAACCTAACTTGAAAATATGTCAATTAATACAAAAAGTATATATATATATATATATATATTATTTTATTTTGTCCAAAAGAATTCATTTGTATAAAGAGTCTATTGCCAAAATAACCTGACAAAAGTCTCACTGGCAAATTTGTTTTTTAATCTTTAAGAGAAAAAATGTTTGATTAGAAATTTTAAATGTAAAAATTGAGTTTTTAACTAAAAATAAAAATAAAAAATCAAGAGAATTAGAGTGAATAATGAAAATAAGAAAAATAGTGAAAAAAAGTCAAAAAAAAATAATTCTTTAATGATCAATAAATTTCTGTTCACATTCATTGCTCAATTAAAGAGAAAGTGGAGGGTGAGATGACACTCTTCAAAGCTAGGATTTCTTTATTTTTTTCATTTATTTACATTTTTTTTCTATTATATTTGTTACTTCTCTTTCTCAATTGTTGAATTTAGAATGGTGTTTCCTTTGCTTTTATTGTCGATTGATGATGTAAGTTTCAAAGTGTAAAGTTGAATTTTTATTTTACTCCTACATTAAATTAAAATATTATAAAATACTAATTAAATATAGATAGTAATCATATCATATTAGACTAAATACTAAATAAAGTATTTACTGAAACTACTATAAATTTGGATGAAAAATTATAAATATTAATCTATTCAAAATGGTCATATGTGCCTTTAGGCTTCTACAAAAGTGGTTATATTTTCTGGTACATTTATTTCTTTTACATTTAAAGCCATAAAGTTTTAAAATATAATGAATATAAATATCAATTTTAATGAAACAATTGTTATTTATCATGAAAATGTTTGTTTACTCTTTCAATTTTTTAATACAAGTTCAATGTGTGCTAAGTCTCTTAATTGCTCGACCCCTTTATCTTTTTTTGGTTCCTTTTATGTTATTTTCTTTTATTTTTTTCTCATTAAACTTCTTTAATTTAAGTTCTTATAAATTTTTAATTGCAGTAAATCTATATTTTCATTTAGGCTCAAAGTAGTTATTTTTTTACTTTATTGAAGGTTTGCTAATAACTAAATAAAGTTCATAATTTACATTTGTTGGTTAAAATTATGAATTAATTTTAAACATTCAAATGCACCCCTTATTTGGTGCATTTTATCATACTTATAAAGATTTATTTATAATTGTTGCATTGCATTTCTCATTGCACACATATTTTTATAGAATTTTAATTGTTTTTATGAATCTATAAAAATTTACTACGTGAAACACACGTACAATGTACGTGTCTAAAGACTAATTAAATATAATCTAAAAGAATTATCTACTATATGCAATAAAGTCTAATTATATCATTGTTTCACCCACATAGTATCAATACTCATTTATATAGTAAGCCTAAATAGTTTTTTTCTAAATATAATTAATCACTCATAATTAAGTGCACAATTCATTTGTCCTGCCTATTTATATTTCAGTATATCTTCATATAATTTTGGGATCTCATGGTGTGTTATTTCTTTTTTCCCTTTTGTTTACTTTCTTTCTTTTTATTTTATTTTATATCTTTAATTTCTAAGTGTATTCTCATCATCTTATAAAAGGATTGATGTACATGAAGTTAGATATCCTTTCATTAAAAGGGGAGATTTCATTAGTTTTGATATCCTTTCATGTCACATAGAACGCTTTGTCTTTTTTAAAGTTTTATGTAGTTTATTTCATTAGTTCCATGAATGTGGTTTATAAAACACATAGACCCAACTTTGTAACTACGGAAGAAGATGAAAGAGAAGTAGATAGCTACTAATGACATTGTTATGTTTTCTTCTAAATATATTGCACAATTTTTAAAGTATTTCTTTTAACGTTATCTAACTTTTCTAAACTTCTCAAATGAGCGGGGGGAGGGAGGTCCTTTTTACGTGAGCAACAATCAATAATGAAAGGTTGAAGGATAACAATATTTGTTATTTATAGCTCCTTTCTTAGTGAAATAGAACTTGCAATCTTTCTTACTGAGATAGAACTTTCAAACTCGAAGCAATGCTAATTTTTATTATATCAAATTCTTTAAACTATGGATAACTAGAACTAACACTAAAACATAATTATGAAATAATACTTGACATAACTAATTACGAAGTACAAAACAATAACTAAATTTTTTTCTTTTAATTTGTATTCATTGATCATAATTTTTTAAAATTCTTATCTCATCTTTATTTCATTTAAATATATAAAAGAAAATTATAGAGAAATAAAAATTCTATTATCCAATAAAATACATAAATAGAAGGAAGAATTTGTAATTTAATTAACTATATATAATTAATTATCACAGGTGTAAGATAAAAACAAATAATTTTCTTTATAATAATCTGCAACAATATGTATTATTAATATAAATTTACTAATGTTATTTCTAACCGCGAAGCGCGGCCATTATCACTAGTTGTGGGCGATGCAATTTTATTAAATTTAAATCCGTACAAAATTCGGATTAAATTAAATTCAAAATATATTAGTCCCAAATAAATTTGTGTATTAATATAATTGAATTAATTATTTAAGTCCAAATAAGTATGGATTTAAATAAGACCCAATATTTATTGGGTTGGTCCATTAATTTGGGCTACAAATGATGAGCCCACTTTACTAAGCCCAAGATATTGTCATATTCTAGAGGCCCAAATAAGCGCCACGTGTCAAATGACGTGGCATGCCAAGTCAAGTGAAACAGCCGATAGGACCGTGCCACATGTCAAACTGATGCAGCAGGCCCATGAAATAAAAGTCCATAAAAGGCGCCACATCACTTAAATCTGATTGGTCAAAGGAAGTCCATATTCATCATGACTCTTCCTTTCCTACAACTATAAATATGGGTCTCATAATTCAAAAGAGAGACCCCAGAACTCTAACAAGTAGCAAGAGAAAGCTCGTGGATCAAACACCATAATTTCTCTCAAAAGCTCAAACATTCAAATCAAGTTCATCAAGATTCAAGATCAAGACCGCAATATTCAAGAACAAGCTCAAAAGCTCTTGAATTCAAGCACAAGTCAAGCTCAAGTCCCTCAAGTCCATCAAATCAAATTCAAATCCAAGACTAAGCTTTAAGCCCTTTTCGAAAAGGCGAATCAGAGGATTCATAGAGATTGTAACACTCACTTATTGAAATCAATAAAATCGATTGTTGCAATATTTTCTTGTCTCGAATTATTTATTTTTCGGTCTCAAAATTTTATTGTCCAACAAATTCTGGCACGCCCAGTGGGACAATCTCTACTTCTTATCTCAATTTTTTCAACGAAATGACTTCCAAGAAGGTCAATTCTCAATCAACTGTTTCCAAGGCTGCTGACTCAAAGTTCTATGCTGGAGTAGAAAGCATCCTTGGTGTTACTTTCGGAACCTTAGGAGCTTTCACAAGGAGCAAAGCAGGCTTACTAGGACAACAAATACATCCAGTGTCGCGCCAACTCCAATTTTTGGATCTTCAACCTCGAAAGGAATGAAGTCCAATGCAAGTGCTTCAGAAGGAGGAAGCAGTGTGGCCGAATCGCTAAAAAAGACTCTAGCTCTAATTGAGCATTTCGGTTCCAAATACTCTGGAGCCAAGAGCGATGATCGTTCAACAAATGTGTCATCTCCACTTACACCACATAAGATAAGTACTTCAAAGATCAACTTATGTGATAATCCGTGTTACTCTCCAACATCTCCGATGATCATTCAAGCAATGGTAACTGATGCCTCATCTGTGGAGGAGCAACTTGCGAATCTGACAAAGGCAATTGAAGGCCTGACCAACTATGTTCAGAATCAAGAGGCTAGGATTGATAAGATAGTGGATAGAGTGGAAGGCTTGATAGATGGAGAATCTAACCATGCATCGGGAAAATCTCCAAAGGTTCATGAGATAGAAAATCCTGTGAAACAAACACCATCGACTAAAGAGGTGCAAGTTTCTGCTGAGGGAATGATCCCGATTGGGCAATTGAGGAAATTTATTGAAAGGACTCTCAAAGACAAGTGTGATGTTGTCACCAAGTATTCCCCTGCATATGCCAAGCCTTACACTTCAAGAATAGATAGCCTCAAAATGCCTGCCGGCTATCAACCCCCCAAATTTCAACAATTTAAGGGCAAAGGTAATCCGAAACAACATGTCGCACACTTTGTCGAAACATGTAATAATGCTGAAACTTACGGTGACTATCTTGTCAAACAGTTTGTTCGTTCCCTAAAGGGAAATACCTTTGATTGGTATACGGACCATGAGCCCAATTCCATCGATAGTTGGGAGCAATTGGAACATGAGTTCCTGAATCGCTTTTATAGCACAAGGCGTACAGTGAGCATGGTAGAGCTCACAAATACTCGGCAAAAAAAGGACGAACCAGTCATTGACTTCATCAATCGATGGAGAAATGATAGCCTAAACTGTAAAGATAGGCTCAGTGAAGCTTCTGCAATAGAGATGTGCATCCAAGGAATGTACTGGGGGTTTCTCTACATCTTGCAAGACATTAAGCCAAAATACTTTGAAGAGTTAGCTACTCATACTCACGATATAGAATTGAGCATGTCTTCTGCTGGAAAGGAAGGAGCGCCTATCAATGGCCCTCGAAGGGAAAGGATAAGCAAGAACCCAAGAGATGGGGTAAGTTTGTCCCTAAAAATGATAACAAAGAATCCATGAATGTTGATGTGTCTCCGGTGAAAGTCACCACAAAGGTGAGCAAGAAGCAAAGTGTAAAGACGACTTCTGGAGCACGTCCAAATTAGAAAATGTTAAAGGAGATGCAAGAAAAGAAATATCCCTTCCTTGATTCTGATGTTGCTGAGATTTTCGATGAACTCCTTCAGCATAAGCTCATCGAACTCCCAGAGATGAAGCGTCCCAATAAAGCCGGAAGGACCAATGACCCTAATTATTGCAAATATCACAGGCTTATAAGTCACCCTCTGGAGAAATGCTTTGTCTTTAAAGATAAAGTTATGCAACTGGCAAAAGAGAAGAAAATCTTCTTCGACGATGAGACAGCCAGTTCTCATCAAATCTCTATCACTTTTGGCTCGCTCGACCCAGTTAAAATTTATGTCAAAGAGTATAATGAGGAGATATTAGAGCCTGACAGGTCTTCGGTTGACGAAGACGATGATGAAGGTTGGACTCTAGTGACTAGTCGCAGACGCAAAAAGATGAGTCTGTGAAAGGAGACGTATGAGCAGCCAACCGGAAGGAGAGTGGTGAAGAAACTAAGGAAACAGAAGTTGGTTGAACTCCTAAAGAAGACGAGGGTGACGGAGTTTCACCCCCAAAAACTTCGGCGTTCGGTGACTTTAGAGGAATTCTTGCTGAGTTGGTTTCGTGTAAAGACTGCCCAATTCAACCTTGAGGCGTCTTATTTTAATACCTCCAAAGAGGGGGCAAAGGGTGAGAATCTACCCATGGAAGTTCCTTCATCTTCCGAAAGGTTGGCTGAAACTTTTGGCGAAGAGGCACATGTGTGTGATACAAAAATCACATTCACAAATAACGATCTTCTGCTTGGTGAGACCCTACATAACCATCCCTTATACATGGTGGGTCAAATTCTAGGAAAGAAGATCAATAGAATCTTGATAGATGAAGGATCTGAAGTCAATATCCTGCCTATCATACGATGAAAGAGCTTGGCATCGCTACTAGCGAACTGGATGAAAGTCGTATAATGATACAAGGCTTCAACCAAGGGGGCCAAAGGGCCATGGGATGTATCAAGTTGGGGATTAGTATGGATGATTTTCAATCAAACCCATTGATGCATGTGATCGATGCCAAAACTTCATACAATGTATTGCTTGGTAGGCCTTGGGTGCACGGGAATAAAATTATCTCGTCCTCTTACTATCAATGCTTGAGTATCTCAAAAATGGAGTGGAAAGAACGATAGTTGCCGATGACAAGCCATTCACTGAAGATGAGTCCCATTTTGCCGATGCAAAATTCTACTTAAAGAATCATATTGTAGATAAGAAAAGGATTGAAGATGTCACCAAGACCAAGTGTGGCGATCTTGCATCTAAGAAGGTCGCGGTGACTATCGAAAAATTCATCAACAGGAAGCCTTTCTTCACTTTGAATAAAGAAAGCGTCGCTCCTACGAAGAAGAAGGCAGCTCCTGTTCTTCGCTACGCGCCAAAGGTAAAGAAAGAGGAAGATCACTCACCTGATGCCCAAGCTAATGTGCTAAAGGGGTTAACTTTACCTGTCAGGAAGATTGACACAATAAATCCATCCTCAAGGCCACTTGGGGAATCTGTGGCTCAAAATCTACCACCAGATTGGCACTCCCTACGAAGCGTACAAAAGAGGGCTTTGATCCAAATGCATACAAGCTATTTGTAAAGGCTGGATACAATCCTAATGAGCCATCAAGGTTGGGCAAACTTCCATCAGAGGGTAACACCAGGCAAGCACGCGAAGGACTAGGATACACACAACCACCTCCAATTTGCATCTCCATAAGAAGGGCAGTCAGTAATTACATCACCGTGGAAGAAGAATCCACTGCCGCTAATAAAAGACCCTCCGTATTTGATCGACTTGGAGAATCAACCGCAAGAACTTCTGTGTTCAAAAGGTTGGGTCCTATAAATAAGAAGAAAAACAACAAACATCAAAGAAGTCGTCAAAGAAAGATGCAACGCTCTTCATTTAAAATCCAGAAGGATTTCCAAAGTTTGATTCCTTCTAGAATGAAGCGACAGACGGAATTGGTAGTTTTATACAACGAGGTGTTAAAAGCGAAGGCGCATACTGTGGTTTATACCAAGCAACGTGAAGAAGATAAAGAGAGTGTTGGCTCTTCATATCATGTTATGACCCAGAACGAGAAAGACGTCTCATCTCAAATAAAGTTTGATGAAGAAATAGGAAATGCCTTTTGATGTTATCATATATCCGTCAATGACGATGATCCTCAAGAGGAGAAAGATGCTAGAGATACTCCATCGCAACTTGAAGATGGAGTAAAGGCCACAATAGATCCCAAAGGAAGTTAATCTTGGAACCGATGAAGAACCAAAACCAACTTACCTGAGTGCGTTTCTAGAAGTAGGGGAGGAAATCGCTTATATGGACATACTCAAAGAATATATGGATGTCTTCGCCTGGAGCTATAAGGAAATGCCTGGCTTAGATCCAAAGGTAGCGGTCCATCAGTTGACAGTCAAGAATGGTGCCCGTCCTGTTAAGCAAGCCTAAAGACGCTTTAGGCCGGAGTTGGTTCCACTAATCGAAAATGAAGTTAACCAACTTATTGAAACTGGCTTTATTCATAAAGTCAAATATCCCACGTGGATTTTAAGTATTGTTCCAGTACGGAAGAAGAATGGCCAAATTCAAGTTTGTGTTGACTTTCGAGATCTCAATAACGCATACCCTAAGGATGATTTTCCAATCCCCATACCGGAGTTAATGATTGATGCCACCACTGGTTATGAGGCAATGTCCTTCATGGATAGTTCATCCGGCTACAATCAAATCCGTATGGCGCCAAAGGATGAAGAACTCACTGCATTTCGTACGCCTAAAGGTATTTATTGCTACAAGGTGATGCCTTTTGGTTTGAAGAATGCTGGCGCCACTTATCAAAGGGCTATGCAGAACATCTTTGACGGCCTGCTCCATAAAAATGTTGAATGCTATGTGGATGATCTAGTGGTGAAGTCAAGAAAGAGAGACGACCACTTAAAAGACCTAAGAATGGTATTCGAGTTACTTCGAAGATATCAACTTAGGATGAATCCATTGAAGTGTGCTTTTGGAGTTACTTCAGGAAAATTTCTTGGCTTCATTATGCGACACCGAGGAATTGAAATTGATCAAGCTAAGATTGATGCAATTTTGAAGATGACCGCGCCTCGGGATATTCATGAGTTACAAAGCCTTCAAGGAAGGCTAGCATATTTAAGGAGGTTCATCTCAAACCTGGCTGGAAAATGTCAACCGTTTAGTCATCTTATGAAGAAGGACACTCCCTTCGAATGGGACCAAGCTTGTAGTAATGCCTTTGAGAGTATCAAAACGTACTTAATGAAACCTCCAATTCTTGCGGCGCCCATACCTGGGAAGCCGTTGATACTCTACGTCGCGGCACAAGAAAGGTCGGTTGGATCACTACTGGCTCAAGAAAATAGTGAAGGCAAAGAAAACTCTTTTTACTATATGAGCAGAATGATGACACCAAATGAGCTAAAGTATTCTCCAAATGAAAAGTTATGTTTGGCATTGGCCTTCTCAATTCAAAAGATGAAACACTACTTTCAAGTTCATGTGGTTCGTCTCGTGTCTAGGGCAAATCCCATCAAGTTTGTAATGTCGAAACCTGTCCTTAGTGACCGACTTGCAAGATGGTACCTTCAATTTCAACAGTTTGAGATTGTGTATGTTCCCCAAAAGGCCCAAAAAGGACAAACATTGGCTGACTTCTTAGCAGACCACCCGATACCTAATGATTGGGAACTGAGCGATGAACTTCATGATGAATATGCAATGGCATTGAAGCTAGACCTCCATGGAAGATGTACTTTGATGGTGCCGCACATCGAGATGGAGCTAGTGCCGGGGTGGTATTCGTCACTCCACAAGAAGAGGTCATCCCATACTCTTTTACCCTAATAAATCGTTGCTCTAATAATGTTGCTGAATATCAAGCTTTAATACTTGGACTCGAGATGGCAGTGGACATGAAACAACTGCAATTACAAGTCTTTGGTGACTCCCAATTGGTGATCAAATAACTTTTGGGAAACTATGAAGTCAGAAAGTCTGAGCTGCGGCCATACCATGATTATGCACAAAAGTTGATAGGGTGTCTTGGAGGATTAACCCTCCAACATGTGACAAGGAGAGAAAATAAGCAAGCTGATGCCCTAGCTGCTCTGGCCTCAACCCTAACTCTTCCAAATCAGACCCAAGTTACTGTCCGCCAAGACTGGGTAGTACCACCGTCAGATGAGGATGTGGAAAACAAGGTTGAATACCTCGTTGCCGTGTCTGAAGCTGTAAAATAAAATTGGTGACAACCTATTATTGATTACTTATGCTATGGGATACTTCCAGAAGATCCAAGGAGAAAGACTGACATTCGTCGTCGTGCACCTCGCTTCCTTTACTACAAAGACACATTGTACAAAATATCATTTGAAAGAGTACTCTTACAGTGTTTGGGAGAGGAAGAAACAATTCAAGCTTTGCAAGAAGCACACTCGGTAGTTTGTGGATCACATCAGTCTGGATCGAAGCTCCATTTTTACATTAAAAGGATGGGATATTATTGGCCAACGATGGTGAAAGATTGCTTGGACTACGCGAGAAGATGCAAAGCTTGCCAATTCCATGCAAATTTCATACATCAATCTCCAAAGGTACTACATCCAACTGTAGCGTCTTGGTCATTCAATGCTTGGGGAATGGATGTTGTTGGTCCACTACCAAAGTCTTCTGGTGGACATTTATACATCTTGGCTGCGACAGATTACTTCTCAAAATGGGCTGAAGCTGTTTCTCTCAAGGAAGTAAAGAAAGAAAATGTTGTGAACTTCATCCGAGTGAATATCGTCTACCGCTTTGGAATCCCTCAATATATAATAACTGACAATGGCAAGCCGTTTGATAACAAGTTGATGAACAAGATCTGTGACCTCTTTGGCTTCAAGCAACACAAGTCTTCAATGTATCATGCTGCCGCCAATGGTCTAACTGAAGCCTTCGATAAGACTTTATGCAACTTGTTGAAGAAAGTCGTCTCCAAATCCAAATGAGACTGGCATGAGCGAATGGAAGAAGCTTTATGGGCGTATACGATAACTTACCGTACACCAACACAAGCAACCCCATACTCACTTGCTTTTGGAGTTGAAGCAGTCCTGCCACTTGAGCGTCAAATACCTTCTTTGAGACTGGCTATTCAAGAAGGGCTCACCGATGAAGAAAATGCTAAGTTGTGTTTTGTGGAGTTAGAAGCTCTTGATGAGAAGAGATTGGAGGCTCAACAAAATCTTGAATGCTATCAATCCCGGCTATCTCGTTCTTTCAATAAAAAGGTTCGCTTGAGGTGCTTTCAAGTTGGAGATCAGGTTCTTGTAGTAAGAAGACCCATTATCACTTCTCATAAATCTGGGGAAAAATTCACCTCGAAGTGAGATGGACCATATGTCGTACAAGATACATATTCAAATGGTGCTTACAAGCTTGTTGATGCAGATGGCATGAGGATTGGCCCATCAATGCCAAGTTCTTGAAGAAGTACTATCCTTGAAGGGAGATGACACTCCTTAAGGCACGAGTATAAACTGTATGTACACTCCTTAAGGCACGAGTATAAACTGTATGTACACTCCTTAAGGCATGAGTATAAACTGCATGTACACTCCTTAAGGCATGAGTATAAACTGCATGTACACTCCTTAAGTCACGAGTATAAACTGCATGTACACTTCTTAAGGCACGAGTATAAACTGCATGTCCACTCCTGGCCCGCAAGAGTATAAACTGTGTACGGCTCAAAAACAAAAATGAAAGTCCGCTAGGTTGAAAACCTCGAAAGAGGCGGCCTAGGCAAAAGTTAGGACACACACAAAAAAAAAAACACTCACCCAGAACTACGTTGTGACTTGATCCTCTTCATTGAGGTACGTAGGAGCTTGGAATCTCATTCCGAGTTCAGTTGTATGAGTGTCAAAAAAATATGTTCCTACAGTGTCTGTCATATGAACGCCAAGTATGAAACTATTTTAATTTTGGACTTACTCCAAATATTTGTAACTCAATGGGGCAACCCATCGAAAAAAAAAAAAGTTCCTTCAATGGAATTTGGAATGCTAAAGTTCTCCAAGCCTATAACTAAAAGGATAACTGAAGTTTCCATGCCTTAAGGTGGACAAAAGTTGCCCCTTTGCACCTTAAGCTGGTCTCTAACGGGTTTATCCTTAAAAGGATATCGAAGTTTTCATGTCTTAAGGTGGACAAAATTTATCCCTTTGCACCTTAAGCTGACCTCTAACGGGTTTATCCTTAAAAGGATCTCAAAATTTACATTCCTTAAGGTGGACCAAATTTGTCCCTTTGCACCTTAAGCTGGCCTCTCGCAGATTTATCCTTAAAAGGATATCAAAATTTTCATGCCTTAAGGTGGACAAGATTTGTCCCTTTGCACCTTAAGCTGAACATTGAAAAGGGCCCATACTTAAAGGAAATCACTGCACCATCTTCAAGTAGAATTGGTTGGACTTAAGGTGACGGAGGCGAAGTTAAACTCTCGCACCTTAAGCCGATGTCCACCGTCTTCAAGTAAATTGGTCGGACTTAAGGTGATGGAGGCGAAGTTAAACTCTCGCACCTTAAGCCGATGTCCACCGTCTTCAAGTAGAATTGGTCGGACTTAAGGTGATGGAGGCGAAGTTAAACTCTCGCACCTTAAGCCGATGTCCACCGTCTTCAAGTAGAATTGGCCGGACTTAAGGTGACGGAGGCAAAGTTAAAATCTCGCACCTTAAGCCGATGTCCACCATCTTCAAATAAAATTGGTCGGACTTAAGGTGACGGAGGCGAAGTTAAACTCTCGCACCTTAAGTCGATGTACACCATCTTCAAGTAAAATTGGTCGGACTTAAGGTGACGGAGACGAAGTTAAACTCTCACACCCTAAGCCGATTGTTGCATATTGCTATCTGTTTTAATTCTTCAAAAACAAAAAAAAACAAAAAAAAAAGAAGAAACAAGAAAGAAAGCAAAAACACAAATAGAAAAGAGGTTACCTATCAAAGCGTTGTGATCTTAAAAGTTGTATATCACCAACTTGGATTGAGACAAGATGCCTTGATGAGAATAAAGCCCTCAAAATCTGGTTTGAGGCAATAAAAATACCCTTTGGTGGTGATGGTCCCACATCAAGAAATAAATTATTTGGTGAGACAATGCAAATCTGGAATTCTCTGTCGGACAACATATAAGATGGACTTCAAAAAATCATCTAGAATAATAAAATAGGTGTTAAAATCTAAATATTTGATATGTTATACATGCATGTTTCTGGCATCTATAGAATTAAGCGGATCATAATTTTGGTACTCTCACATTGAGATATAATTTTTTTGGTGATGTCGCGTAAATCTGAAATTGTTGATGTATCAAAACTCAATGTTGATTTCGGGATAACACCTGAAAATATATCGATTATATTAAATTATGAATTTTGGATATATTATAGATATTTGTGTCTAGTTTTACAAGAATCAAGTGGATTGTAATTTCATCCTTCCTACTTCAAGATATGAAAGTTTTAGTAAAGATGCGCAAATCTGAAATTTTCAGCATGATAAAATTCAGGGCTAACTTCAAAAAATTATCAAGAATTATATTGAAAGATTTTAATTCTGAATTTTGAATATGTTGTAGATCTTGAAGTCTAGTTTCTGGAACATCAAACGGATCATGATTTTAATATTCCTACAATGAGATATGAATTTTCTACCACTAACATGCTGTGCTGAAAAAAAAGTGACGAAAATAAGAGAAAAGTGGGAGCAAAAGAAATTACCTCAATATTAGTGATGACTTGGAAACCCCAAAATTGATATTGAAAAAGTGGAGAAACTACCTCCTTTTATAGAGTTGTAGGATGGATGTTTCCTTCTCTAATATAAATTCAGATTGGAATAATTTCCATCTCCAAATTCAAATTGGAGATTGTTTCCTTCTCCAATATAAATTCAGATTAGAATAGCTTCCATTTCCAAATTCAAATTGGAGATTGTTTTCTTCTCCAATATAAATTCAGATTGGAATAGCTTCCATCTCCAAATTCAAATTGGAGATTATTTTCTTCTCCCATACAAATTCAAATTGGAGGTTCTTTGCTTCTCCAATCTAAGTTCAAATCGGAAGATTTTTATTCCTGATTAAGTAAGACGATGAAAAAGTCTTCCAAAATCTGTTTGAAATTGGATATCATGCCTCACCAATGGGTCTTAAGTGTAGAAATTCATGAAAAAAATGAGAGAGTTTTGAGAGACAATATCAATATGGTTCGGCTTTGATTTTTTTTGAATGAGGTATTCATAGGTATGAGGATCGTTGAAGCACGAAGGAAACATGCTTACATAATCATACTTCAAGGTTAGTCTCCAAAATAATAAATGTCTAAACAAGTCTTGAAGTAGGGGGCATTTGTGGGCGACACAATTTAATTAAATTTAAATCCGTACAAAATTTGGATTATATTAAATTTAAAATATATTAGTCCCAAATAAATATTGCGGATTAATATAATTGACTTAATTATTTAAGTCCAAATAAGTATGGATTTAAATAAGGCCCAATATTTATTGGGTTAGTCCATTAATTTGGGTTACAAATGATGAACCCACTTTACTAAGCCCAAGATATTGTCATATTCTAGAGGCCCAAATAAGCGTCACGTGTCAAATGACGTGGCATGCCAAGTCAAGTGAAGCAGCCAATAAGACCGTGCTACATGTCAAACTGATGCAACAGGCCCATGAAATAAAAGCCCATAAAAGGCGCCACATCACTTAAATCTGATTGGTCAAAGGAAGTCCATATTCATCATGACTCTTCCTTTCCTACAACTATAAATAGGGGTCTCATAATTCAAAAGAGAGACCCCAGAACTCTAACAAGTAGCAAGAGAAAGCTCGTGGATCAAACACCACAATTTTTCTAAAAAGCTCAACATTCAAATCAAGTTCATCAAGATTCAAGATCAAGACCGCAATATTCAAGAACAAGTTCAAAAGCTCTTGAATTCAAGCACAAGTCAAGATCAAGTCCATCAAATCAAATCAAATTCAAATTCAAGACTAAGCTTTAAGCCCTTGAATTTATATTCGAAAAGGCGAATCAGAGGATTCATAGAGATTGTAACACTCACTTATTGAAATCAATAAAATTGATTGTTGCAATATTTTCTTGTCTCGAATTATTTATTTTTTGATCTCGAAATTTTATTGTCCAACACTAGTATAAGGTAAAACTGCATATAATGAACTCTTTTGATGGAACCTTTTCCCGAATCTTGCACATAGCGGAAGATTTAGTGAATCGAAGTGCCTTTTTTGTATATTAAATCTAGAACACTCCTAATGAAATGTTTGATTAACATGGAATGTTTGATTTCGCCACTGGACTTGTCCTATATTTGTTTATTGAAGGATATTTTTTAAAGGTGCATAGCATGATAAGCCTTTCCTTTTCTATGCCAAATTCATTAAGGTCATGGTATTAAGGTTATGATTGAAACTAGGGGTGGGCGTTCGGTATTTAGTTCGGAATTTTCAAAGTTTGAGTTTGGTAATTTGATAATTGGTATTTGATCGTAGATATCACGTACCATACTTATAAACATCGATTTGGTTATTCGGTAATCGGTAAATTAAACTTCGGTTCGGTACAACATTTGGTAATGCCATATTGAAGTTGAAGATATGCAAATGTACGTTTAAACTTCATAGAAATTTAATAGAAATCCTATTTAGTAGTATTATTTTTTTTGTTTTTTACGAATATATTACCAAGGTTCAAGAGATTCTTTGAGATGACCAATACTATTGTTTATTGAGTTGGTTAGACAAATCGTATTATATATATATATATATGTATATATACTAGTTTAATGTATATGGAGATATCCAAAAGGATTTCTCATTTGCTCACAAAATTGTAATGGTGGTAAATTGAAAAGGCTTGAACACTTTCACTATAGGGACTTGTGTGTTACGACTCTTATCCTATTATTGTATATTTTTAGGACTCTTTTATTTCATATACAACGAAAAGAATCTACTCATATTAATTTTCTATATATTTTCTTTTGATTTATTTATTATTATCATTATAAACCCTATATATATTGAATCGATAAAAAACTCTTAACTACATTTACAAACTCCAGAAATGATTATGATAAAGCAAGATGACTATCTAAAAGTTACAATTCGAGAAAATTATAAAGCATTTATCAAGAGGCTACCAACGCTATAATTTTACCACTAAATCAACTTGAATAACTATGTGTTGCCTTAAAAAATAGAACATTATAGAATGTATATGTGTTACATAAATTTAAGTCATATTGCAACCCGATTTGGGACTTATTATTGGCTATAAAAAACTCACAATTTCACCTTTTTTACTTCCACTTCTGCCATCAAATTCAAAAATTACTTTAATTTATACGCATGTTTGAACACACACTTAAAATATAACTCTAATTTTAAAATTTTTGCCTACCAAATTTCAATATTTCATTAGAAGTAAACTACCTGAAAGAAATTAGCAAGTCTTATTTATGAAAGTAAGCTTTTACATACCAAACAATCTAAATGGAAACGAAAAAGGAGAAAGAAAAAATAAATAAATTCAAAGCCATCACATGTATATGGATGTGAACAATAAAGCCTTCTTTTACCCACCTACTCGTAGATGCAAAAGGCAAATGTATAGGAGATATTTGAGAATTATCGCAAATAATTAAAGATATTATATATGATCTAGTCACCAACCATAACAAAATTAAGTATGTAATCCACCTAATTAAAGTATAGATATTCTAACACACTGGTGCAAAAACAATTGGTTTGAATAATCAGCTAATGCATCCAATAATATTGACCACTCATAACATGATCCATCTGCTTTAATACGATCACCTAATTAAGAATGTGGTGCAGTAGATAGAGTCACTCTTTCCTTAATAAGAGGTTTTGTTTCAAGTTTAGGGAGCGCTTCTCACAATAAATCTTACATGACACAAATCTAAATTAGTTGATCTCCAATTCAATATGCAATTACCAAACTCCGAATGAAAAACCAACCTATATAAACATGACTATAATATTTTTTTTATGATATGGATAGAAAATGGTGTTTTACCGGTAATACTAATAAAAATTTTCTAAAGACAATTTTGTCACCATTTTCATTTTTCCATCACCACCCAAAAACGTGCATCTCCAATATCCTAATACTATTAAGGTGAGTAAAATAAGTTAAATTAAACTAAGAAAATAGCAAATGATAAAGGTCAATATAATACATTTGAAAAATATAAGATGAATGATTAATATAACATAATTGCAGATAAAAATGCAATAAAAGAATATGAGAATTTAAGATCAATAAACTAACGAAAAAAGTGCTATGCAGAATGGAGAAAATAAAAATAAATCAATGTATTATTCTTAATCAGCAGTTGAATTTATATATAACAAGGGGTAAAATAGTTTCTTTCTTTGTAGAATTGTATAACCTTAATTAGAATTTCAATTTGATAATTAAACTACCTACTTTTCTAATACTAAAGTTCCATGAAACTAAACGGCATACCACTAATATGACTCTAAACCTAAAGAGATAAAATCAAATAAAGAAAAGTAGAAGTAATTTGTGTAAAAAGAAATTTAATCTAATATTAAAATCTAAAGCTGAATAAACAATAAATAATAAATAATAATTTAAAAATTTTAGTAAATACGTAATAATTTTGTGTATTATGGAAGGGCAAAAAGTTCAATTTTTTTTTATTTTTTTTAAGAGTCTTTATATTTTTAATATATTATATAGATATATAGATTATAGATATATAGAGTTTGATATTCGGTAATATCAAATATTAAATGGTATTAATATCTTATACCAAACTCAATTAATCTCAAATATCGAAATATTAAAATTTTATTCTCAAATACCATACCAAATACGAAATCACCGAATACTAATTATCAAATTTTCAATTCAGTTCGATAATTCGATTTTTGATATTTTATTTCAGAGTGCTAATTGAAACGTGTCAGTCAATTAACGTGTCAGTCAATTCTTTGAAATATTAAAAAGGAGTAATGACATTTTTGGTCCCTTGATATTAGTAAAATACTAGTATTTTTGATCCTGGTAATATACTAAACTTCCCGTGAAACATGGAACAATCAGAAATATAGCCACACACACATGGAGTTATCAGAAATATAGTCAGTCACTCAGATAGCTGCAACTATGGGTGTTGATGATGAAGTTGACTCTCATATGCCCCCGAATTCTTCTTCTTCCTCTTCCTCTTCCTCATTGTCTAAGCTTGCCTTCAGAAAAACAGGTACTATGTTTTTTTTATTTTTTATTTTCATTATAGTTTAGGGTGGCCAATGGAACAACGTTCGCCGAGAAATTATACTGTGTATGAAAAAATTATACAGAGTATATAGGTCAGACATTAATTTTCACGTAAAGTTGATGTCATGATCAAGAGGTCATGGTTTCAACCCTTAGAAATAGCCTCCAGTAGAAATACAAGGTAAGACTGGTTTCCTTCGACCTTGCGCATAGCGGGAGTTTCAGTGGACCGGCAGGGGAGGACCTATGTAGGATTTTGGGGTGCACTCGACGCGGAATAAGTATAATTACATTGAAAATATACGAAAATAGGTATAAAACATATAAAAGCACCCACTATAACAAAAAATTGGTTGGGTGCATTGACATTTAGGTTGATTTTAAGGTCGAAGGAGGCCATGGTTCGAACCTCATTGAGGTAATTTTTTACTTTTTTTTCAGTTTTTATATTTTTTAAGCACCCACTGTCCTTAAATTCTGGGTCCGCCACTGTGATCGGGCTGCCCTTTTTTTTATATATTAAATCTAGAATACTCCTCATGGAAGTTTTGATTTCGCCACTGGACTTGTCCTGTATTTGTTTATTGAAGGATGTTTTTTCTTTAAAGGTGCATAGCATGCTAGGCCAAGTTTTCAGGAAGCCAAAGTGGTTAGTTTTAGGGAATGAAGTTTTTTTTAACATTGAAATGGATTAAATCTAAGGAACAATGCATTTTGCTGCCAGGAACTGTATGGACTGCAGTTGCGCATATTATTGCAGCTGTAATTGGAGCTGGTGTTCTAGCTCTAGCCTGGGGCACAGCACAATTAGGATGGATTGGAGGGCCAATCACCATGCTTTGTTTTGCAGTTGTTATGTACATATCTGCATGCCTCTTAAGTGACTGTTACAGGACAAATGATCACATAGCAGGAAGGCCAAATCCGTCGTACAATGAGGCTGTTAGAGTTTACCTTGGTAGGTTGTTCCTTCCCTACAACATAGAATCTCTCATATGAGGATTCTACATTTACATTTTGGGATAGGGGATTAGAAGTGTCTTTTATGTATTTTGACTTTATACTCGTTCAGGCAAGAAGTGGACGTGGTTGTGTGGTTTGCTTCTGTATGTGAACTTCTATGGGACTGGTATTGCCTATGTAATTACAAGTGCAACAAGTATGAGGTCAGTCAGCCAGATTTTTGCCTCTTTGAATCTTGTGTCTCAATTACAATAAACATGTCACTTTACTATGCTTATTTGGTTCGGTTATCAGATTATATATAGCCGCTGTAGTGATGCGGTGCCTAGCCTGCAAGAGATAGTGTATGCAATTCAAGCTGAATGAGATATGCTTCTGTTATGTTATTTAGCCCTCCGACAATTTTTGCAGAGAAATTCAGAGAGTAAATTGTTACCACGAAAGAGGAGAAAAAGCACATTGCCAGACTGGGACAAGCATGTTCATGCTGATTTTTGGCATTGTTGAGATAGTAACGTCGCAGATACCAGATTTTCATAACATGGCGTGGTTGTCTGTTGTCGCTGCATTAATGTCATTTTGTTACTCTTTCATTGGATTAGGCCTTGGAATTTCTAAAGTGATTGGTAAAGCTTGGACTGTTATCTTACTCTCTGTTTCTTTTCTCTCATCTCACCTTTCAAAAAGTATTTCTTCTGAATAATCTGTGTATTTTGATCAGTAGACTTGATGTTCGATCTGCAGATAACAAGAGTATCAAGGGAAGCATTGTGGGAATACCAACAAAGAGTGCTTCTCAGAAGATATGGCTAGTCTTCCAGGCACTCGGTAACATTGCTTTTGCCTATCCTTATTCGGTTATTGTCCTTGAGATACAGGTAATATTTAATGATATTCCACAAATTTTTATGTCTAATGTATACTAGTCTTAACGTCTGGCATTTCTTTTATATCACAGTGAGATATTAATGGATCCAGCTCTTATAATTTGTCCTGATACTACTTCACTGAATATTGATTTACATAGCAGACGCCGACTTGTTTAGGACATGCATTCCTCTAGTTGGAATAGTTGCACTAATAGCATCACAGAGACTGCTGATGTTACTTCTAATATTAAAGTTTTTATTTTTTATGGATTGAAGGATACACTAAAATCGCCTCCACCAGAAAACCAGACCATGAAGAAGGCGTCAATGACCTCAATAGCTATCACCACTTTCTTCTATCTATGCCTTAGTTGCTTCGGTTATGCAGCCTTTGGAAACAACACGCCAGGGAATATCTTGACAGGTTTCGACGAGCCATTTTGGCTTGTTGACTTTGCCAATGCCTGCATAGTCCTTCATCTGGTCGGAGGGTACCAGGTAGTACTAAAATTTGAGCGTTTTCCTTTCACCAATCACCCTTTACTTGATTTATGAAAATTCTAACTTCACCACGAACAACATACTTGTTTCCAAAGGTATACAGCCAGCCAGTATTTGCATTTGTGGAAAAATGGGCAACTCAGAAGTACCCTGAGAACAGATTCGTGAATAAGTTCTACGCCATCAAACTGCCGGTGTTGCCAGCTGTCCAGTTGAACCTCTTGCGGTTATGTTTCCGGACTCTATATGTTATATCTACAACAGCAATAGCAATGGCGTTTCCTTATTTCAATCAAGTATTAGGAGTCTTGGGAGCATTGATCTTTTGGCCTACGACCGTATATTTCCCAGTGGAAATGTACATTGTGCAAAAGCAAATTGGAGCTTGGTCAAGAAAATGGCTACTTCTTGAAGGTTTCAGTATGATATGTTTGATTGTATCTGTACTGGCCTTTATTGGATCCATTGAGGGAATAATTAGAGCTAAATTAGCTTAAGATATAAAACTTTCTACTTTGATTCTCAATAATGTTGCCACTAAATAGTTTAGTATTAGATTTTTAAGCTAAAAGACGGTATATTTTCACTATTTTTTACGTTTTGTTGCAGAGTTTTAGCAGCAACAAAGTCTGGTGCTACACACTTTTAGCATTGGGACAAATTAACTTGTTTCTTTCCATTCATCAGTATCATTAGTTGTTACTCTTGAATTTCCTTTTTGTGGTTGTTATCTTATACTAATATATTATCATTAGTTGTTACTCTTGAATTTCCATTCATCAGTATCATTAGTTGTTACTCTTGAATTTCCTTTTTGTGGTTGTTATCTTATACTAATATATTATCATTAGTTGTTACTCTTGAATTTCCTTTTTGTGGTTGTTATCTTATACTAATATATTTAAAAGTATTAAAGTTTTGTAGGTAAAAGAAGCCAAACACTAAAAGAGTTGTATTATTTTAACGTTTCATAGATGTTGAAAGGCACTAATGAATATGAACTCAAAAAAGATGTGCCCTTTCCTTTTTAATTTTGATAAATATGGGGTGCCATTCCACTAAGGTTTGATAGAAATGGAAAATTAAGCAATTTCAAAAAAAAAAAATCTTCAATTGAAATAAGTGACAAGAAAAAAAACAACAACTATCTTCTCGTATCGATTCTTTTGACTACCAACCGCGATAAAATACACAGAACTAAAAATACATATTTCAGTTAATTAAACATTAAATGTGTAATTGATCGTGACATGTCCAAGTGTAATTGATCGTGACATGTGCAATGTCCATCGATCATTTGATGTTTTTTTTTTTTTTTTTCATTCGGTGTCTGATACTTGCATTGGAATTCGACTAATGCGGATTCGCGCCGCGCAGGGCCTATTCGGGGGAAGCCTCCCTAACAGAATTTTCTCCGTACTCAAATCGAACCTTCAACTTCTGATTAAGGGTGGAGCAGCCCCATCCACCGCACCACAATCCATAGCCATGTTGGTTTTGATGGTTCATTTCATGTCCATTATGAATATTGATTAAGAATTACCAATAATTGAAGGATTAAAAAATAGTATAATCTCTATTAAAACAGTATTAGACAAATTTGTATAAAGAACTTCCCATGAAACTTGGGCTAATCAAGAAAATAGTATCACACAAACAGCTGTGGCTATGGGGATTGATGATGAAGTTGACTTTCATATCCCATTTTTGGACTCAAATTATGTTTCTTCTTCTTCTTCATCACCTAGTCTTGCCTTCAAGAGAACAGGTACTAATAAAATTGTCACATGGTTTTTTTCCCACAATACAACAACTTACAAGGTCAATTATTTCAGCTGTTATCTTTACTTGTCTCATACTTTTTAACTTTTTCCTTTCTTTAGCAAACCCCTCTATCCCCACTTAAGCTCCATCTCAAGAAGTTTGATTTAACTTGTCCTTTGCAATTAGTGCTGTCCCATATCTGTTTATTGAAGGAGACAAGTATAATAAATGGATGTGTCCTTAACTTGGCCTCAGTTGGCATCTATTCCCAACTTTGGGTGTGCACACACTTAAACTATGATAAAGTTGAATAAGTAGACACACGTTCTACGTGGCAAATAGAATGAGTTCAAATATATGTGAGATTTGTCACGTAGGACGCACGTGTGTACTTGTTCAGCTTTATGATGGTTTACGTGCCTACTTGTGCACACCCAAAGTTGGAGGGCATGAAATTCAGTTGAGGCCGAGTTAAAAGACATGTTGATGTATTGTGCCTAATGATAAAGGTGCATAGCATGATTGGACAAGCTTCTAGGAAGCCAAAAGTGGTTATTTTAGGGAACGGAGTAGTACTTCTGAAGAAAAATATTTTTCAAAATAAGCAGATTTTGAAGCTTTGCCAAATAATATGCTCGCGTTTTCAAACAAATTTTGAAGATAATGTACTGCTCCTTCGTTTCAATTTATTTGTCTGATTTTGACTTGGTTACAAAATTTAAGAAAGTAAAGAAGTCTTTTGACTCTTGTGGTCTTAAACTAAAGAGACGTAGAATGTACCAAAATGTCCTTTAATCTTGTGGTCTTAAACTAAAGAGATGCAGAATGTACCAAAATGTCTTTTAATCTTGTGATCTTAAACGCGGTATGTGGAAAGTTGGAACGAAAAAGTTATTGAAAAAGGAAAGAGATTTAAAATGGACTAAAAATGAAAGTAAGACAAATGAATTGAGACGGGGGAAGTATTACTTTCTACTATTTTCCGGCAAAAATTGAAACCTGTAAGCTAATAGGTGTCCTCCTTGTGAGAATTCAGGAAATGAATGGACAGCTTTAGCACATATAATTACAGCAGTAATTGGTTCTGGTGTTCTATCACTAGCATGGAGCATGGCACAGCTAGGTTGGATTGCTGGTCCATTGTCTATGTTCTTATTTGCCTGTGTTAGTCTTACTGCTGCACTTCTTCTCTGCGATTGCTATAAGTCTCCTGATCCAGAAACTGGCCCTGATCGGAATGGCTGTTATCGTGATGCTGTACAGAAGATTTTAGGTGAGATTTTCAAGCTAAGGTGAAACTAGAAAACATGTCCTGCACTTTTACGTTCCGTGGAAAGAAATTATGTTCAAGTAAGCAAATATCTCGTGGTTCCAGAGTCTATCTATTGTGTATAGACTTTAAGGGGATGGTGGCCTAACCATTGTAAAACTTCAGCTTTCCCTTAATTGGAGCACCTACTGAATAGTTTGTGCAACATAGCAAAAATTGTCATACGTAGAACTTGGCTTGGTAGTAATTTTCTTCTTACCTTACTGAACTCAAAAGGATTGTTATATACTTGGGCTTACACATCAAATTCTCTTCTTTTGACATCTCAGGGAAAAGAAACGCGTGGTTTTGTGGAATCATTGTTCGTATAAATTTCATCAAGCCTGCAATTGTATATACTATTACATCTGCTATCAGCATACAGTATGTTAATGATCTTATTTCTACTAGTATTGTCAATGTCTCCTTTCAACAATGCAGTTACATGCTCATCATACTGAATTTGTGTTTGGGTTGTCCCAGATTCCATGGTTGCATTTCCATAGTAACCGACAACTTCATTTTTGGGCGATTGCTTTATGAACTCTTGCCAAATTCATGCTTCAGACCTATTATCTTCTCTAAACTAGTGCCATTTTCATTTCAAACTATCCTCTGAGATGCCCTTAAACAACTCAAATGTAATTTAGTTGGGTAATCTAAGGGTTCAAGAATTACCGAATAATGGTGTAAAGCATCGGAATCTTGTTACAAGCAGAGATTCCTATTCATGTCATCTTTCTAATCAGCTAATTAGAGGGGGATAAGGAAAGTATATCTGATAATTAGTGAAATGAGGATTTGTGTTCCATTATCAAGGATATAGAAGTTCCGTAACAAATGGGATTAGGAATACATTTAAAAAGGCTACATTACATAGTATAAATATAAAAGTTGATATAGCTATCATGTCTTGTCAAAATTAAACTTTCACTCGATATCTATGATTAAGGAGATGTGTCCCTAACAGATATTAGGAGTCTCATATAACCAATGAAATTAGGAATCATCGTAAATAAGACTGTGTTGCATAGCACGTATATATAAAAGCTGCGCGTGCATTCTCAAATTATCTCTTTGGAGAGTTTTTTCTAAAGTTGATATTAATTAAGCATCCTCTAAATGTCTACAGAGCAATTCAGAAATCAAACTGCTATCATGATCAAGGTCATGAGGCTACCTGTGGACATGAAAGTACTAGGTATATGGTAATATTTGGATTAATCCAAGTTGTAGTGTCTCAAATTCCTGATTTTCAGAATATGAAGTGGCTCTCCGTAGTTGCTGCTGTCATGTCCTTCACATATTCAATTATCGGATCCGCACTTGGTTTAGCCAAAGTAATAGGTACATTATCTTTTTGCATGTGTTTATAGTCCAAAAAATCTTCACAATAACAAGCATGTGTAGGACTAGGATCTCAGGCACTATAGATGATCAAACTTGCTATTATCTTAAAATTCCACTCCGAAATCTTGATATGCAGAAAATGGAGAGATCAAAGGTAGCATTAGAGGACTGCCGAGTTCTACAGCTACTGAGAAAGTATGGTTGGTTGCTCAAGCGCTCGGTGACATTGCCTTTGCCTTTCCATTCACTCTTATATTTCTGGAGGTTCAGGTGCTGATATTTGGCTTTTTACATTAAATGTGATGTATATTCTTAAACAGTATTAAGCAACACTAAAGCAATTTCTTTAAACTTTCAATGAAGGACACGTTAAAAGCGCCTCCTCCAGAAAAGATCACCATGAAGAAGGTCTCAATAATGACAAGTTGTATTACAACATTTTTCTACCTTTGCTGCGGGGGATTTGGTTATGCAGCCTTTGGTAATTCCACACCAGGGAATCTCTTGACAGGATTTGGTTTCTATGAACCATATTGGCTTGTAGACTTTGCTAATGCATGTGTTGTTCTTCATCTTGTTGGTGGATATCAGGTACTTTTACCTAAGTTCTCTGTCACGTCTAACAATGTTGCCCCATGTTCTTAAAGAACTGTTACGTCTTCACCTCCAAACTTGTTATCATTGTTGTCAACAATGACAAGTCAGGTGGTCTTTTGTATTGACTTGAATATGCTTTACAGATTTTCAGCCAGCCACTATTTGCAGATATTGAGAGATGGTTTGCCAGAAAATTCCCAGAGAGCAAGTTTGTTCACAACAATCACACTTTGAAACATCTACCGATGCTGCCACTTCGATTGAATTTTATGAGATTATTCTTTCGAACAGCATATGTTGCATTAATCACTGGGATTGCTGTATTGTTCCCTTACTTTAACCAGGTCATCGGGGTGTCCGGATCAATAACATTTTGGCCTATCGTCGTTTATTTCCCAGTAGAGATGTACTTAACCCAGAAAAAAACTGGAAAGTGGAAAAGCAAAGCTATTGCGCTTCGCGTGTATTCAGTAGTATGCCTGGTTGTGATATTGTATGCATTTGTAGGGTCTATCAGAGGAGTGATAGTTGCTAGGTTGGGGTAAAAATTCTTCTTCACTACCCTTCTTGAGATGAGAATCTATTGGAACAACCTCTCTACCTCCAAAGATAGGGATAAGGTCTGCATATATACTATTCTCCTCGGACCTCACTTTGTGGGATTACACTTGGGTATGTTGATTGTGAAAAAATGTAAACGAATTCTTATTAGTTTTGAAGTGTTGATTATGTAAACAAAAGATGTTTTACTTGGTCAATTGCAAAATATATCATGAACTATAATTTTGGGAAGTCCACATTCTTTGATAGTTTCTGCAAGTCCTCATAAGCATAGCTAATCAATCGAACATAAGGATAATAGGCTCGTCGGGGGGTGGGCTTGAGCTCCGAAAAAATTCAGGGCGAAAGGTCACGGGTGGTCCCCAGATCGCCTATTAAATGGATCGGGCTGCTTTGGCAGAGCCAAAAGTCAAACGGGTGAAACAATAGGAATTGCAATTTTTTTGCGGCTTTCGATGTGTTAGCCCACGGTTCGGGGGCTGGGCTCTGGCTCCGGAAAATATTTGGGAAAAACTTATGGGTGGTCCCCCCAATGACCTATTAAATGGGTCGGGTTGCTTTGACAGGGTGGGGGGAGTCATTTTCCAAGTCGAAAGGGAAAAATGGCAAGAATACCAGTTTTTTTGCGACTTTCGTTGGGTGTTATCCCACGGTTCGAGGGTTGGCTCGGGTTCGGAAAAAATTCTATGCAAAACTTCTCGGGAAGTTCCCCAAGGACCTATTAAGGATCAGATTGCTTTGGCGTTGTTGAAGGAGCTATTTTTCAAGTCAAACAAGCGAAACAACAGAAATTGCGAAAATTTTATGACTTTCGATGGGTGTTAGCCCACGGTTGGGGGGGGGAGGGAGGAAAGGGGGGTTAGCTCATGCTCCGAGAAAATTTTTGGAAGAAACTTCTCGGGCGATCCCCCGACGACCTATTAAATGTATTGGGTTGCTTTGGCGGGGTGAGGGGAGCTATTTTCCAAGTCAAAGGGCTAAAACGACAGGAATTGCGAACTTTTTAAGCCTTTCGGTTGGTGTTAGCCCACGATTTTGGGAGTGGGCCCGGGGTACGGGCGTGTTGTGGGTCGAAACTCGACTGAGGAATGTCAGGGAGGATGAGGATCGTCCCAGTGTAGTCCTTTTGGGTGGGCGGGGGCATTTGGGTGGTCAAACGGGCGAAATGGTGCAAATGGGGCATTTTCGGGGCAAATCGGTGTGCAATAGCCCACGATTTTGGGGGTGAGCTTGGGTTTCGGGCATGTTGTGGGTCGAAAATCGACCAGGGTATGCCAGAAAGGCTGGGGATCGTCCCAATATTGTCCGTTTGGGTAAGCGAGGCCATTTGGATGGTCAAACGGGTGAAACGGTGCAAATAGGCCATTTTTGGGCTAATCGATGTGCTACAGCCCACGATTTTAAGGGTGGGCCAGGGTTCGGGCGTGATGTGGGCCGAAAATCAACCGGGGCGTGACAGGGAGGCTAGGGATCGTCCCAGTGTGGTCTGTTTTGGTAGGAAGGACCATTTGGGTGGTCAAATGGGCGAAACGGTGCAAATGAGGCATTTTTAGGCCAAGTCAGTGTGCTACAGCTCACGATTTTGGGGGTGGGCCCAGGGTTCGGGTATGCTATGGGCCAAAAATCGATCGGGGAGTGCTAGGGCGGTTGGGAATCGTCCCAGTGTGCTCCATTGGATGGGTGGGGCCATTTGGATGGTCAAACGGGCAAAACGGTGCAAATGGGGCATTTTCGAGCCAAATCGATGTGCTATAGCCCACGGTTTCAGGGGTGGGCCAAGGATCCGAGTGTGTTGTAGGCCAAAAATCAACCGGGGTGATCTAGGGAGGCTGGGGATCATCCCAGTGTGGTTTGTTTGGATGGGCGACACAATTTAGGTGGTCAAACGGGCGAAACGGTGCAAATAGGGCATTTTTGGGCGAATTCGGTTGCTATAGCCCACGGTTTTGGAGTGGGCCCGGGGTTCGGGTGTGTTGTGGGCGGGGCCATTTGGGTGCTCAAACGGGCTAAATGGAACAAATGGGGCATTTTCGAGCTAAATCGATGTGCTATAGCCCACAATTTTGGGGGTGGACCCGGGGTCCGGGCTTGCTGTGGGCCAAAAATCGACCGGGGCATGACAGGGAGTCTGGGGTCGTCCCAGTGTGGTCTATTTAGATGGGCGGAGCTACATGGGAGGTCAAACAGGCGAAACGGTGCAAATGAGGCATTTTCAGGCTAAATTGATATGTTATAGCCCACGGTTTTGGGGGTGGGCCTGCTGTGGGCCTAAAATCGATCAGGGCGTGCCAGAGAGGTTGGGATTCATCCCAATATGGTCTGTTTTGGTGGGCAAGGCCATTTGGGTGGTCAAACGGGTGAAATGGTACAAATGAGATATTTTTTAGCCAAATCAGTGTGCAATAGCCTACGGTTTCGGGGGTGGGCCAGGGGTTCGAGCGTGCTGTTGGCCGAAAATCGATCAGCGCGTGCCAGGAAGGCTTGGATCGTCCCAGTGTGGTTCGTTTGGGTGGGTGAGGCCATTTTGATGATCAAACAGGCAAAATGGTGCAAACGGGGCATTTTTGGGCCAAATCGGTGTGCTATAGCCCATGATTTCAGGGGTGACCTGGGGTCCGGGTGTGCTGTGGGCCGAAAATTGATCGGGGCATGCCAGGGAGGTTGGGGATCGTCCCAGTGTTGTTCGTTTGGGTGGTAGAGTCCATTTGGATGGTCAAATGGGTGAAACGGTGCAAATGAGGTGTTTTAAGACCAAATAGGTATGCTATAGCCCATGATTTTAGGGGTGGACCCTAGGTCCGGGCGTGTTATGGGCCAAAAATCGATCGGGGCATGCCAGAGAGGTTGGGGATCGTCTCAGTGTGGTCTTTTTGGGTGGGCGAGGCCATTTGGGTGGTCAAACAGGGAAATGGTGCAAACGGGGCATTTTCGGGCCAAATGGTGTGCAACCCACGGTTTTGAAGGTGGGCTCGGGGTCCGGGCGTGTTGTAGGACGAAAATCGACCGGGGCGTGCTAGGGAGGTTGGGGATCGTCCTAGTATGGTTCATTTGGGTGGGTCCATTTGGGTGGTCAAACAGGTAAAACGGTACAAATGAGGTATTTTCGGGCCAAATCAGATGATATAGCCCATGATTTTGGAGGTGGGCCCAGGGTCCGAGCGTGCTGTAGGCCGAAAGCCGATCGGGCATGCCAAGGAGAGTGGGGATCATCTCAGTGTGGCCAGTTTGGGTGGACGGAGCCATTTGTGTGGTCAAACGGGTGAAATGGTGAAAACGGGGCATATTCGAGTCAAATCGATACTCTATAGCCTATGATTTTAGGGGTGGGCCCCGGGGTACGAGCGTGTTGTTGGGATCATCCCAGTATGGTTCATTTGGGTGGGAGAGGCTATTTGAGTGGTCAAACGGATGAAACGGTACAAACGGGATATTTTTGGGCTAAATTGGTGTGCTATAGCCCACGATTTTGGGGGTGGGCTCGGGGTTCGGGCGTGCTATGGGCAGAAAAATTGACCAGGGCATGACAAATAGGCTGGGGATCATCCCAGTATGATCTATTAGGGTGGGCGGGGCCATTTGGGTGGTCAAACGGGCGAAATGATGTAAATGGAACATTTTCGGGCCAAATCGGTGTGCTATAGACCACGGTTTTGGGTGGGCCCGGGGTTCGGGTGTTCTGTGGGATAAAAATTGATCGAGGCATTCCAGGGAGGCTGAAGATCATTGTAGTGTGGTCTGTTTGGGTGGGCAGGGCCATTTGGGTAGCAAACTGGCGAAACGGTGCGAATGGGGTATTTTTGGACCAAATCGATGTACTATAGCCCACGGTTTTTGGGGTGGGCCATGGATTCGAGCGTGCTGTGGGCCAAAAATTGATCGGAGCATGCCAGGGAGGCTGGGGATCATCCCAGTGTGGTCTGTTTGGGTAGGTGAGACCATTTGGGTGGTCAAACGGGCAAAACAGTGCAAACGGAGAATTTTTAGGCCAAATAGATGTGCTATAGCCCACAGTTTTGGGGGTGAGCCAGGGGTCCGTACGTGTTGTTGGCTGAAAATCGATCGAGGCGAGCCAAGGGGGCTGAAGATCCTCCTAGTGTGGTCTGTTTGGGTGGGCGGGACAATTTGGCTGGTCAAACGGATGAAACGGTGTAAAAAGATCATTTTTGAGAAAAATCGGTGTGCTATTGCCTACGGTTTTGGGGGTTGGCCCGAGGTACGGGCGTGTTGTGGGCCAAAAATCTACCGTGGCATGCCAAGGAGACTGGGGATCTTCCCAGTTTGGTCTGTTTGGTTGGGCGGGGGCCATTTGAGTAGTCAAATGGGTGAAACGATGTAAATAGGGCATTTTCGGACCAAATTGGTGTGCTATAGTCCATAGTTTTGTGGGAGGGCCCTGGGTCCGTGCGTGCTGTGGGCCAAAAATTGATCGGGGCGTGACAGGGAGGCTAGGGATCATCCCAGTGAGGTCTGTTTAGGAGGGTGGGGCTATTTGGGTGGTCAATAGGAGAAAAACGATGCAAATAAAGCATTTTTGGGCCAAATTGGTGTGCTATAGCCCACAGTTTTAAGGGTGAGCCCGGGTTTCGGGTGTGCTATGGACCGAAAATTGACCGAGGCATGCCAAGGAGGCTGGGGATCGTCCCAGTGTGTTCTTTTTGGGTGGGCGGGGCCATTTGGCTTGTCAAACGGGCAAAACAGTGCAAACGGAGCATTTTCGAGCCTAGTTGGTGTGCTATAGCCTACGGTTTTGAGGATGGGCCCGGGTCCGGGTGTGCTGTGGGCCGAAAATCGACTAGGACATGCCAGGGAGACTAGGGATCATCCCAGTGTGGTCCGTTTTGGTGGGCGGGGCTATTTAGGTGGTCAAACGGACGAAATGGTGCAAACGAGGCATTTTCGAGGCAAATCGATGTGCTATAGCCCATGATTTTGGGGGTAGGCCCAGGGTCCGAGCATCCTGTGGGACAAAAATTAATAGAGGTGTGCCTGAGAGGTTGGAGATCATCTCAGTATGGTTCATTTGGGTGGACGGGGCCAATTGGTTTGTCAAACAGGCAAAACGTTGTAAATAGAGTATTTTCAGGCCAAATCGGTGTGCTATAGCCCACGATTTTGGGTGTGGGCCCTAGGTTCGGGCGTGATGTGGGCCAAAAATCGACCGAAGCTTGCCAGGAAGGCTGGGGATTGTCCCAGTGTAGTTCGTTTGGGTGGGTGAGACTATTTGGGTGGTCAAACGGGCAAAATGATGCAAACGGAGAATTTTTGGGCCAAATCGGTGTGCTATAGCCCACGGTTTCGAGGGTCAGCCTGGGGTTCGAGCGTGTTGTGGGCCAAAAATCAACCGAGGCATGCCAAGGAAGCTGGGGATCGTCCCAGTGTGGTTCGTTTGGCTGGGCGGGGCCATTTTCCTGGTCAAACGGGCGAAATGGAGCAAACAGAGCATTTTTGAGAAAAATCGGTGTGTTATTGCCTACGGTTTTGGGGGTGGGCTTGAGGTTCAGGCGTGCTGTGGGCCAAAAATCTATCGGGGCATGCCAGAGAGACTAGGGATCATCCCAGTGTGGTTTGTCTGGGTGGGCGGAGCCATTTGGGTAGTCAAACAGGCAAAAAGATATAAATAGGGCATTTTCGAACTAAATCGGTGTGCTCTCGCCCATGGTTTTGGGGGTGAGCCCTGGGTTCGGGCGTGTTGTAGTCCAAAAATCGACTGGGGCATGCCAGAGAGGCTAGGGATCATCCCAGTGAGGTACGTTTATGAGGGCGGTGCCATTTGGGTGGTCAAACGGGGCCAAACAGTGCAAACGGGGCATTTTTGGGCCAAATCAGTGTGTTATAGCCCACAGTTTCGGGGGTGAGCCCGGGGTCCGGGCGTGCTGTGGGCCAAAAATGGTTGAGGCGTGCCAAAGAGGCTGGGGATCATCCCAGTGTGTTTCGTTTGGGTGGGTGTGGCCATTTGGCTTGTCAAACGGGCAAAACGGTGTAAATAGAGCATTTTCGAGCCTAATTAGGGTGCTATAGCCCACTGTTTTTGGGGTGGCCCCGAGTTACGGGAGTGCTATGGGTCTAAAATCAACTAGGGCGTGTCAGGAAGGCTAGGGATCATCTTAGTGTGGTCCGTTTTGGTGGGCGGGGCTATTTGGGTGGTCAAACGAGAGAAACGATACAAATGGGATAGTTTTGGGGCAAATCGGTGTGCTATAGCCCACAATTTTGGGGGTGGGCCCGGGATTCGAGCGTGTTGTGGGCTAAAAATTAACCAGGGTGTGACAGGGAGGCTGAAAATCATCCCAGTGTGGTTTCTTTGGGTGGGCAGGGCCATTTGGGTGGTCAAACTGGCGAAATATTACAAACGAGACATTTTCAGGCTAAATCGGTGTGCTATAGCCCACGATTTTGGGGGTGGGTCCGGGGTCCTGTGATACAATCAAAGTGGCCACCATAGCTTGTGATGACATATTTAGAAGCAGTTACATGAAGAATCATGCTTTGGTCGCATTGAGGGCACAAGAACATACATAGAGGGTTCGATTTGAGCTCACCATAGAGCAATTTCTTGTGTGGAAGGTTGCTTGGGAGCATTGAAGACTCATGGTTTTGGCCAACACTTGAAGACTCACATTTTTTGTCACCTTTCATTAAGGGTGTTTTAGGGACTACACTTATTGATTCCCAACACTCCATGGACACCCCTTTTATTAAGGGTAAATGGGTTATTTTATCTCTCATTTGTAATAAGACTGTATATAGTCCCTTATTAGGTCTTTACTTTTTAGTTTTGATTGATAAGAGATATTGAAAGACTTTTTCTCTCTTGTGAGAGTAGACCACAAATCTTTTCTTGGGTGGACGGGGCCATTTGGATGGTCAAACGGGCAAAACAGAGCAGACGCAGCATTTTTGGGCTAAATTGGTGTGCTATAGCCAACGGTTTCGGGGGTGGACTCGGTGTTCGGGTGTGCTGTTGGTCGAAAATCGATCGAGGCATATCAGGAAGGCTGGAGATCATTTCAGTGTGGTCTGTTTTGGTGGGCGGGGCTACTTAGGTGGCCAAACGGGGGAAATGGTGAAAATGGGGAATTTTTTGGGCCAAGTTGGTATGCTATAGCCCACAGTTTTGGGAGTGGGCATGGGTTCCGGGCGTGCTGTGGGTCAAAAATCAACCAGGGCGTGCTAGGGAGGCTGGGGATAATCCTAGTGTGGTCCGTTTGGGTGGGCGGTGCTATTTGGGTGGTCAAACGGGCGAAATAGTATAAATAGGGTATTTTCGAGCCAAATCGGTGTGTTATAGCCCACGGTTTTGGGGGTGGGCTCGGGGTACGGGCGTGCTGTGGGCCGAAAAATATCCAGCGCATAATAGGGAAGTTGAGGATCATCCCAGTGTGGTCCGTTTGGGTTGGTGGGGCCAATTGGGTGGTCAAACAGGCAAAATGGTGCAAATGGGTCATTTTTGGGCCAAATCGTTGTGGTATAGCCTACAGTTTTAGTGGTCGGCTCGGGGTTCGAGCGTGTTGTAGGCCAAAAATTGATAAGGGCATGTTAGGGATGTTTGACATCTTCCCAGTGTGGTTTGTTAGGGTGGGTGGGGCTATTTGGATGGTCAAACTAGCAAAACAGTGCAAATGGGGCATTTTCGAGCTAAATCAATGTGTTATAGACCAAGGTTTAGGGGGTGGCCTGGGGACCGAGCGTGCTGTGAGCCTAAAATCGATCGGGGCATGACAGGGAGGCTGGGGATCGTCCCAGTGTAGTTTGTTTGGGTGGACGAGGCATTTTGGGTGGTTAAATGGGCGAAACTGTGCCAATGAGATATTTTCAGACCAAATAGGTATGTTATAGCCCACGATTTATGGGGTGGGCCCTAGGTTCGGGCGTGTTGTGGGCTAAAAATCGATCGAGGCATTCCAGGGAGGTTGGGGATTGTCTCAGTATGGTCCGTTTGGGTGGGTGGGGCCATTTAGGAGGTTAAACGGGCAAAATGGTGTAAACGAGGCATTTTCGGGCGAAATTGGTGTGCTATAGCCCCAATTTTGGGGGTGAGCCCGGGATCCGGGCGTGTTGTGGGCTGAAAATCGATCGGAGTATGCTGGAGAGGCTGGGGATTATCCCAGTGTGGTTCGTTTTGGTGGAAGGGGCCATTTGGGTGGTCAAACAAGGGAAACAGTGCAAACGGAGCATTTTCAGGCCAAATCGGTGTGCTATAACCCACGGTTTTGGAGGTTGGGCCGGGGTCCAGGCATGTTGTGGGTCAAAAATCGACCGAGGCATGATAGGGAGGTTGAGAATCATCCTAGTGTGGTTTGTTTGGGTGGACGGGTCCATTTGGGTGGTCAAACAGGTGAAACGATGCAAATGGGGCATTTTTGGGCCAAATCGGATCCTATTACCCACAGTTTTGGGGGTGGGCCCAGGGTCCGTGAGTGCTGTTGGCCAAAAATTGACTAGGGTGTGCCAAGAAGGCTGGGGATAATCCCAGTGTTGCCCGTTTGGTTGGGAGGGGCCATTTTTGAGATCAAACGGGCAAAACGGGCAGAACGGGGTATTTTTTAGCCAAATCGATATGCTATAGCCCATGATTTTAAGGGTGGTCCCGGTGTTGAGTGTTTTATGGGTCAAAAATTGATCAGGGTGTGCCAGGGAGGCTGGGGATCATCCCAGTGTGGTTCTTTTGGGTGGGAGAGGCCATCTGAGTGGTCAAACGGGCAAAATAGTGCAAACAGGGCATTTTTTAGCCAAATCGATGTGCTATAGCCCACGATTTTAGGGGTGGGCTCGGGGTCCGAGCATGCTGTGGGCAAAAAATGATTGAGGCATGCAAAATAGGCCGGGGATCATCCCAATATGATTTGTTTGGGTGGGAGGGACCATTTGGGTTGTTAAACAGGCGAAATGGGGCATTTTCAGGCTAAATCGGTGTGCTATAGCCCACGTTTTTGGGGTAGGCCCGGGGTCCGGGTGTTCTGTATGTCGAAAATCAATCGGGGCATGCCAGGGAGGCTGGAGATCATTGTAGTATGGTCCGTTTGGGTGGGCGGGGCCATTTGGGTAGTCAAATGGGCGAAACGGTGTAAATGGAGCATTTTTGGCCGAAACCGATGAGCTATAGCCCACGGTTTTGAGGGTGGGCCCTGGATTCGGATGGGATGTGGGCCAAAAACCATCCGGCGCATTCCAGGTAGGTTGGGGATCATCCCAGTGTGGTCCGTTCGGGTGGGTGAAACCATTTGTGTTGTCAAACGGGCAAAACGGTGCAAATGGGGAATTTTTAAGCCAAATCGGTGTGCTATAGCCCACAGTTTTGGGGGTAAACCCGGGGTTCAGGTGTGTTGTTTGGTACGTTTTGGTGGGAGGGTCCATTTAGGTGGTCAAACGGGTAAAACATTGCTAATGATGCATTTTAAGGATAAATCAGTGTGCTATAGCCCACGATTTCAGGGGTGGTCCCGAGGTCCTGACTTGTTGTGGGCCAAAAATCGACTGAGGCATGCTAGGGAGGCTGGGGATCATCCCAGTATGGTCCGTTTTGGTGGGCGGGGCTATTTGGGTAGTCAAACGGGCCATTTTCAGGCCAAATCGATGTGCTATAGCCCACGGTTTTGGAGGTGGGCTCGAGGTCCAAGCGTGTTGTGGGCCAAAAATTGACTGGGGTGCGACAGGGAGGCTGGGGATTATCCCAGTGTGGTCCGTCTGGGTGGTCGGGGCCATTTGGGTGGTCAAACGGGCAAAACAATGCAAATGAGCATTTTCAGGCCGAATAGGTATGCTATAACCCACGATTTTCTGGGTGGGCCCAAGGTTCGAGCGTGTTGTGGGCCAAAAATTGATCAAGGCATGTCAGGAAGGTTGGAGATCGTCCCAGTGTGGTCTGTTTGGGTGGGCGTGGCCGTTTAGGTGGTCAAACGGTGAAACATTAAAAACGGGGCATTTTCAAGCCAAATTTATGTGTTATAGCCCATGATTTTGGGGGTGGTCTCGGGTTTTGTGCATGCAATGGGCCATAAATTGACCAAGGTATGCTAGGGATGTCGGAGATCGTCCCAGTGTGGTCCGTTTGGGTGGGTGGGGCATTTGGATGGTCAAACGAGCAAAACGGGGCATTTTTGGGCTAAATTGGTGTGCACTGTAGTACGGAATCATCCCCAAAGATCTCGGTCAGAGCAGGCATATGCCAAACATGAATACCTCCTGAAGCCACAGGTAGAACACCTGGTAAAGAGATCCAATCTTGAGTGAAATAAATACCGCGACTTCGATCTTGTTCAACAAAATCATCACGCAATAAATCAACAAAGCCCAAAGTTATGTCTCTTTCACCTTCAAGTTTACCTACTACGGTACTAGCGTGAATAAAACCTACGATTTTGGGGGTGGGCTCGGGGTCCGGGCATGTTGTTGGCTAAATATAGATCGGGGATTACCTGGGAGGCTGGGGATCATTCCAGTGTGGTCCATTTGGGTGGAAGGGGCCATTTGGGTGGTCAAACGGACGAAAATTCAAATGAGGCATTTTCGAGCTAAATTGGTGTGTTATAGCCCACGGTTTTTAGGGTTGGGCCCAGTATCCGGGCGTGCTGTTGGCCAAAAATCAACCGGGGTGATCTAGTGAGGCTGGGGATCATCCCAGTATGGTTTTTTTGGGTGGGCGGGGCCATTTGGGTGGTCAAACACGTAAAACAGTGCAAATAGGGCATTTTGGGCCAATTTGGTGTGCTTAGCCCACGATTTTGTAGGTAGGCTCGGGGTTCGGGTGTGCTGTGGCCCAAAAATCAACCAGGTCGTGCTAGGAAGGCTGGAGATCATCCCAATGTGGTCTGTTTGTGTAGGCGGGGCCATTTGGGTGGTCAAAAGGGTGAAACAGGGCATTTTGGGGCCAAATCAGTTTGCTATAGCCCACAGTTTTGGGGGTGGGCCAGGGGTCCAGGCGTGCTGTGGGCTAAAAATCTATCGGGGCTAGTCAGAAAAGTAGGGGATCATCCCAGTGTGGTCCGTTTGGGTGGGCGGGACCATTCGGGTAGATAAATCAGCAAAACAGTGCAAATGAGACATTTTTTAGCCAAATCGATGTGTTATAGCCCACGATTTCGGCGGTGGGCCAGGGGTTCAGGCGTTCTGTGGGCCAAAAATAAATTGGGGCATGTTATAGAGGTTGTGGATCATCCCATTGTAGTATTTTTGGGTTGACGGGGCCATATGGGTGGTCAAACAGGCAAAATATTGCAAATAGGGCATTTTAAGGCCAAATCGGTGTGCTATAACCCACAGTTTCAGGGGTGGTCCCGGTGTCCTGGCTTGTTGTTGGCCAAAAATTGACTGAGGTGTGATAGGGAGGTTGGGGATCATCCCAGTGTTGTCCGTTTTGGTGGGAGGGGCTATTTGGGTGGTGAAACGGGCAAAATAGTGCAAACGGGGAATTTTTGCGCCAAATCGATGTGCTATAGCCCACGATTTTGGGGGTGGGCCCAGGATTCGGGCATGTTATGGGTCAAAAATCGACCAAGGTGTGTCAGGGCGACTAGAGATCATAACAGTGTGGTTCGTTTGGATGTGCGAGGCCATTTGGGTGGTAAAACGGGTGAAACGGTACAAACAGGGCATTTTTGGGCTAAATCGGTGTACTATAGCCCGCGGTTTTAGGGGTGGGCCCGGGGTACGAATATGCTGTGGGCCGAAAATTGATTGGGGTGTGACAAGGAGGCTGGGGATCATCCCACTGTGGTCTGTTTGGGTTTGGCGGGGCTATTTGAGAGGTCAAATGGGCGAAATAATACAAACGGGGCATTTTCAGGCCAAATCGGTGTGCTAGAGCCCATAGTTTCAGAGATGGGCCCGGGTTCTGGGCGTGCATGTCACACCCCAAAATTTTGGAGATGCGACTAACACCTGGTGCTACACTTGAATGGACATATAACTTAAAACCCAACCAAATAACATTAGTGGACTGTCAAGGACTAGTTGAATTTTAAAAGAAGGAAACATAATGAAGATAACACAAAAACAAAAAAAGTACAATGTAGAGACAATTGGACTGTACTGATCACCTGACCCACATCAATAATCATATACAAGCCTCTAAGATAAGAAATGTCTAATAACTAGTCGGGACAGGCTCCGCAGTATCCATCAATCATACAAACCAAAGTAAATTGTAGACTCGGCAACTCCGGAAAGAACGAAGCATACCAATCATCAGCTGAACTCGGTCGCACACAATAAGGTCCCCTTTCCACCTAGTAACCTGCAGGCATGAATGCAATTCCCCCCGGAAACAGGGACATCAGTACGAAAGAATGTACTGAGCATGTAAAGCATAAAGTGACCATATATAAAATAATAGCTTAAATGAAACCAGACATCAATATATAACCATAGGGGCAAGTATAAAAGATCACCTTTTCTTATAACTGTGGAATCATGTACATTGCATTCATTACCTTATTTTTTTACCCTTCTTGCTTTATAATCTTTGTAATCCGTATAATGCAAATGACCAGCTGATCAATGGGAAATAACAAATCAGGATCGGCCCATGCTAGGCTTATGCCCCTGAGCTGCCACCTATAAATACATCAATTGGGATCGGCCCTGTGCTAGGTAATAGAACCCCTTGGGCTTCCACCCATAATCATATCAACTAGGATTGGCCCTGTGCTAGGTATAAGAACCCCTTGGGCTGCCACCCTTAACAGATTTCCGTTACTTTGTTTAATTAGCCTTTGAGATTGTTACTTCGGTGATCATAATTCTTTTGAGTTGTTGGAACTATAAACATGTGATGTAGACATATAGATAAAATGCTCGAGGCAAAAACAATGACAAATGAAGTACCGAAAAAAAGGGGACTTCAATGTGACACTCCGAAATTCATATGACTCAATGAACTTTATTAGACACGGTGAATATACACAACTAAGCCGTGAGGCCATGTGAGAAGTAAGGACTTTAGGTCGATAAATGATCAACTACGGTGGATATAAAAAAAAGAAAAAAGAAAAAAAAGGACAAATAGTTCTACTTAGCACGAGTTTATTGAAGACACATCTAGACATCCCAAAATTGTGCTTTCAATTGGTGACACATAACTTCTCAAATAAAGAGGTTTGGACTATATAATAAATACTTACTATATGATAAAAATTAAAAAGGGAAGATGAGAATGGAAACTATCCAAGAACGTGAAAAATATTTCAATTAGGAATAATTGCACATTCTAATCAAGGACATAAAAATCATACGATTAAATGAGAAGGGACTCCTTAAGGCCGGGTTATCCTAACACGATAGAAGTGGTATTAATTTAAAGGAACATGTATCTGTGTGGACCAAATAAGGTATACAATCAATTAGATAACCATGAATATTTAAAATATGCCAGCAATTAATAAGAGTACAAGTTCAAGTTTATACACGAACCCTAATCTTTCGACATATAAGCATCCCAACCATAACTTAAAGAGTTCAAATTGTTATCCAACACTTATTTCAACTCTCCCTTAGATTATAAACGAGTATATACAATCTTAATGCACAATTTAATACCTCTTAAATTTTCAATAGTTCTATCAGACTGATACAAACTAAGATTAGTTCAAATGAAGCTTAGTTTGCACCAATTTCACTAAACCCTCAAAACAGAAAATCTGGGCAGCTCCCCTAATTAGTGTTGCAACTTAGTTTTGAATAGGTTGACGGCGAAACAAAGCTTTATAGCTTTCATGAAAGTTGTAGGTAAATGTCTTGATATTGCAAGGAGATGAGAATCACCACATAATGCATTTTGTACAACAAGACATCATTAACATACTAACTGCTGCACTCAGGGGATTTCTAAACCAGAGAATTGGGCAGAACTTGTCCTCTATTGAGTCCACTATTTCGGAGCCATAAAAGCAGAATCAACTTTTGATATATGAATATAAGTTGAAGAGCTATGTGTCAGATTTCCAAAACATATTTGTATACTTAGAACGGGTCACTACACACCGAGATATGCTAGTTTTACTAAACCCTATACAATTTCACACCGTTTAAAGTCACTTACTCACACCCTATGATATATCTAAACCCTCAACATTTTTCCTATCGGTGTTTTATTGCATATGAACTACTCTTATGACTAGAGATTCTCTATTTCTCTACTTTCAAACTACGCACTACATCCATACTAACATGATCTCTCAACAAGGGATAACTATTTCAAACGTGTGTGAACAGTATAATCTGGAGATTCTATGAGACGACCCTCAATAGTAGTACACTCGATTCGAAATCTTGAAATCAAGAATTGTACCATGAGAACATGGTAATTGCCGCTACATACATGTTCATAACTTTTTAACCAACATAATTACCACAATTCAATCTTCCTTTTAAGGCCTTAATGTACACCGACATAGTGGTAATGCTAAAGCTAATATCCAATCAGTCCACAATTTACCAGACTCGTAGGCTCAACAAGTTTCGACTAACCAAAGTCACACACTATAAAGCAAGGAAGAAGTGAAAGAATAACCAATAGGAGTCAAGAAAATTGTAGCCTCCACAATCTTACCTGCCCCTCCTTTAACTCATACAACCATCGCAGGACAACCTACTATGGTAACTTGCTACCAATTCTATCAGTGACTGCTCCTTAGATTACCATTACTAAGCCTCTGTAGGCCCACGCACAACTAACGTCAGTAACCCAAAGTCATGTTACACAACCATAGATAAAATGCACTGCAATGCATGTGGTGTCGGCGTATGCCCCGATCCCTAACCTTAAGGAAAAATAATATATACAGAGTGTGTGTACTACCTGATTCTAGCCTTCAACAGCATAGGATACACGTGATATAAGCATACACCTCTATCCTAGAATCAAAACGCAACCAGCTATTCAATTTTAGGTTGTGTGTTATAACTTATAAGCATGGGTGGTGAGCATAATACCCTTTAACTATGTGCAAAAATTAAACTAGTTTAATAAAATACACGTTCCCTATTTGGCTATGGATGTAACAAATGTCGCATGTAGCGATACCGGTGAAGAAGTGAAGCCACACGACTTTGCATCATCAATGGTTCTCTATCTGAAGATAAAATTCTTTGTTAAGGCAAGCTACAAGTTATTGGTGTGGAGATGTCCCAACGAACAGTAAACACCACGACCTCGACAAAAGAAATCCAAATTAAGCTACTTGCAAATTGACCCTCTTTTTCTAGTTCTGTAGTATTCTATAACCTGAAAAGTCCATCCTCACCTTTAAACTAAGCTGCCCAACTTCTCATCTATTCGTGAACAACCTTCTCGTGAATACGAACAAAAGGAAATTACATACTACTAAGCTATCCAATAAAGACAAATAAGTAAGAATTAGTGCAGGACATGAGTTTTGTTTTAATAAAAGGTAATATCCACACCATTTAGAGACATCCGGAACTAATTTTGCCCGATCACAAGCTAGATTTGAAAATCATATTCTTAAGAAATCACGCCAAAAAGAAGGAAATAGCCTTGACATACCTTAAACTCATGCTCAAATAACTTGACGGGAGTAATCAAACGAGCATGTATATGATAAGGAGCATAACCAAATTGAACAAATATTTTCATCGTCCTTGTGCTCTATCCGAGTATAGTTGAGAACTCTCAAAAAAAAATGTTATTTATAGAATATAAGCTTCACTTCATATGCCTATAACTAACTGAAGAACACCAAGGTGCTGATCTTAACACATCTCAAGAATTGTGATTTATCATAATTTCAAGAAGATGAAACGTTACCAACAAGTTTAAAAATCTAATTTAGCCATTAACTTTGTTTTCTTAATGTTCTATGAAGAGAAATGAAATGAAAAAGGTTGCCTAACTATTGTATACTACATACCACAATAAAATATTCAAAGAGTAGGTCACCATTAATTATTATATTAGTAATAGGATGACTAATGTAATTCCACCACATAAATTACTTTATTGTTGTCAATGATTTCCACTTCCACGTGAAACTGGTGGTCACCACATAAATTATTTTTGACCCATTACATATATATATTCGGATATTGTATAAATTCGTGATAAAATAAATACACTATTTTAAATATATCATAATTAATAGAACGTTATTTTGAACAAAATCTACTTATCGTAACAATAACTTTTCAACATAACTAGATTTTTACATCACCATTAAAATATCAATAAATTATACACTCTTTTAGAATAAATTACATACAAACATGTGGTATTTAAATAAAGTTTGTTCTTCTAATACTTATAACAACTAAACAAATACGTAAATAATTAATAGACCGAACACGTGGTTCACTTAATTGCCGCACAATAATTTTCATACATAGAATATCCTTAAATATCTTTATTAAAAAGTGGACAATAGTTGATAAACATGAAAAGTATAATAATAATAATTAAACATTATAAGTCATATAACATTATATGAGTATACATATAAAGTACCACTTTGCGTTACAACTTAGAATAATAGACGACATAGAAGAATTATCTTTACACATTGCACAGACTTAATATTTTTACCAGAATTCTTATAAAATTTAAATAGAATACTTTTGAATGCCTGTGATGTTTATGATACAACAATTTAATTAAACTTCTAAATCTTTGTTAGAGGATGAAAGACAATTATAAACATTCGGGGTGTTACAGTGCAATTGGCTAAAAATCGACCGGGACATGACTGGGTGGCTGGGGATCATTCCAGTAAGGTTTGATTGGGTGGACGAGTCCATTTGGGTGGTAAAACGGGCGAAACGATGTAAACAAGGAATTTTTGGGCCAAATTGTTGTTCTACAGCCCACGGTTTTGGGAGTAGGCCCAGGGGTTCGGGTGTGTTGTGCGTCAAAAATCAACCGAAGCGTTCTAGGGAGGTTGGGGATCGTCCAAGTATGGTCAGTTTGGGTGGGCAGGGCCATTTGGGTGGTTAAACGGGCGAAACGGTGCAAATGGGGTATTTTTAGGCCATATTGGTGTGTTATAGCCCACGATTTTGGGGGTGGGCCTGAGGTCCAAGCATATTGTAGGACAAAAATCGACCGTGGTATGCCAAGAGACTGGGGATCATCCCAATATGGTACGTTTGGATAGGCGGGGCCATTTGGATGGTCAAACAAGCAAAATAGTACAAATGAGGCATTTTCGGGCCAAATCTGCGTGTTGTAACTCACGGTTTCGGGGGTGGGCTTGGGGTCCGAGCATGATGTAGGCCAAAATTGACCGGGGCATGCTAGGAAGGATGGGGATTGTCCCAGAGTAGTCTGTTTGGGTAGAGGGCAATTTGGGTGGCCAAACGGGCAAAACGATGAAAACGAGTTATTTTTGAGCCAAATTAGTGTACTATAGCCCATGATTTTTGGGGTGAGCCATGATTTCGGACGTGCTGTGGGCCAAAAATTTATTGGGGCATGCCAGGGAGGCTAGGGATCATCCCAGTGTGGTCCGTTTGGGTAGGTGGGGCCATTTGGGTGGTCAAACGGGCAAAATGGTGCAAACGGATCATTTTTTAGTCAAATCGGTGTGCTATAGCCCATGGGTTTGGGGGTTGGCCCAGGGTATGAGCGTGTTGTGGGCCGAAAAATAGACCAGGGCATGTAAAGGAGGCTAGAGATTGTCCCAGTGTGGTCTGTTTGGGTGGGCGGGGCTATTTGGATGGTCAAACAGGCGAAACAGCGCAGACGGGGCATTTTCGAGCCATATCGATGTGTTATAGCCCATGGTTTCGGGGGTGGGCTCAGGTACGGGCATGCTGTGGACCGAAAATCGATAAGGGGGTATCAGGAAGGCTTGGGATTATCCCAGTGTGGTCCGTTTGGGGGGCGAGGATATTTGTGTGGCCAAACGGGTAAAACAGAGCAAATGGGGCATTTTTGGGCCAAATCGGTGTGCTATAGCCCACGATTTTTAGGGTGGACAGGGGTTTTGGGCGTGCTGTGGGCTAAAAATCAACCGAGGCACGCAAGGGAGGCAGGGGATCATTCCAATATGGTCAGTTTGGATGGGCGGTCCATTTGGGTGGTCAAACGGGCAAAATGGTGCATATGGGGCATTTTTGGGCCAAATCGGTGTGTTATAACCCACGATTTTGGGGGAGGGCCCGGGGTCCGAGCATGCTATGGGTCAAAAATTGACCGGCGCGTGTTAGGGAGGCTGGAGATCATCCCAGTATGGTTTATTTTAGTTGGAGGGTCCAATTGGGTGGTCAAACTGGCAAAACGACGCAAACGGGGTATTTTTGGGATAAATCGGTGTGCTATAGCCCATAGTTTTAGGGGTGGGCTCGGGGTCCGAGTGTGCTGTAGGCCAAAATCAATCGGGGCATGCTAGGGAGGTTTCGAATAATCCCAGTGTGGTCTATTTTGGGTGGGCGAGGCCATTTGGATGGTTAAGCAGGTGAAATGGTGCAAACGGTGCAATTTTAGGCTAATTCGATGTGTTATAGCCCACGATTTTAGGGGTGCCCGGGGTTCGGGCGTGCTGTGAGATGAAAATTAATCGGGACATGTCAAGGAGGATGGGGATCATCCCAGTGTGGTCCGTTTGGGTGGGAGGGGTCATTTAAGTGGTCAAATGGGCAAAAAAGATGCAAACGGGGCATTTTCTGGCCAAATCAGTGTGTTATAGCCCATAATTTAGGGGGTGGGCCCGGAGTCCAAACGTTCTATGGTCTAAAAATCGACTGAGGCATGCCAGAGAGGTTGGGGATCATCCCAGTGTGGTTCTTTTAGGTGGTCGGGGCCATTTGTGTGGTCAAACGGGCGAAATGGTGCAAACGAGGCATTTTTGGGCCATATTGGTGTGTTTTAGCCCAAGATTTTGGGGATGGGCTCTGGTCTGGGCATGCTGTAGGCCAAAAATTGACCGGGGCATGCCAGGAAGACTGGGGATCATCCCAGTATGGTTCGTTTGGGTAGGCGGGGCTATTTGGATAGCCAAATGGATGCAACTGTGCAAACAGGGTATTTTCAGGCTAAATCAGTGTGCTAATACCCACGGTTTTGGGGGTGGGGATGGGGTCCGGTCCTTCTGTGGGCCTAAAATCCACCGAGGCATGCCAGAGAGGCTAGGGATCGTCCCAGTGTGGTCCGTTTAGGTGGGCGGAGCCATTTGGATGGTCAAACGGGAGAAATGGTACAAACGTGGCATTTTCAGACCAAATCGTTGTGCTATAGCCCACGATTTTGGGGGCAAATTTCGAGCGTGTCGTGGGCCGAAAATCGACTGGGGCATGCCAGGGAGGCTGGGGATAGTCCCAGTGTGTTCCGTTTGGGTGGGCCGGGCCATTTGGATGGTCAAACGGGTGAAATGATTTATATGGGGCATTTTTGGGCCAAATAGGTGTGCTATAGCCCATGATTTTGGGGGTGGGCTCGGGATTCAGGCATGTTGTAGGCTGAAAATCGATCGAAGCATGCCAGGGAGGTTGCGGATCTTTCCACTATGGTCCGTTTGGGTGGGCAAGGACATTTGGATAGTTAAACCGACAAAATGATGCAAACGGGGCATTTTTAGCCAAATCAGTGTGCTATAGCCAAAGTTTCGGGGGTGGGCTCGGGGTTTGGGTGTGCTGTGGGCCAAAAATTGACTGAGGTGTGCTGGGGAGGTTGGGGATCATCCCACTATGGTCCGTTTGGGTGGTCAGGGCTATTTGGGTAGTTAAAAGGGTGAAACGGTGCAAACGAGGCATTGTCGGGACAAATCGGGTGCTATAGCCCACAGTTTTGTGGGTGGGCCAAGGGTTCGGGTGTGCTGTCGGCTGAAAATCGATCAGGGCGTGCCAGGGAAGCTGGGGATCATCCCAGGGTGGTCTATTTGGGTGGTCGAGGCCATTTGGGTTGTCAAACGGCCGAAACGTTGCAAACAGGGCATTTTCAGGCAAAATCGGTGTGCTATAGCCTACGATTTTGGGGGTTGGCCCGGGGTCCAGGTGTGTTATGGCCAAAAATCGACTGAGGTATGCCAAGAAGGCTGGGATCATCCCAGTGTGGTTCGTTTTGGTGGGTGGGGCCATTTGGGTGGTCAAACAAGCAAAATAGTGCAAACAAGGCATTTTCGAGCCAACTCGGTGTGTTATAGCCCACGATTTATGGGGTGAGCCCGGGGTCTGGCATGTTGTGGGCTAAAAATTGATCGGGGCATACCAGGGAGGTTGGGGATCTTTCCACTATGGTCCATTTGGTTAGGCGGGGCCATTTGGATGGTTAAACCATCAAAATGGTGCAAACGAGGTATTTTCGAGCCAAATCAGTGTGTTATAGCTAATGGTTTTGGAGGTGGGCTCAGGGTTCGGGAGTGTTGTAGGCCAAAAATTGACTGAGGCGTGTCGGGGAGGCTGGGGATCATCTCAATGTGGTTCATTTGGTGGGTGAGGCCATTTGGATGGTCAAACGGTGTAAACGGGGCATTTTCGAGCCAAATTGGTGTGCTATGCCCGGGGTACGAGCGTGTTGTGGTCCAAAAATCGACCGACGCGTGCCATGGAGGCTGTGGATCATCCTAGTATGGTTCGTTTAGGTAGGTGGGGCCATTTAGGTGGTCAAACCAGTGAAATGGTACAAACTGGCAGTTTTTAGGCCAAATTAGTGTGTAATAGCCCACGGTTTTAGGGGTGGGCCCAGGGTTCGGACGTGTTGCGGGCTAAAAATTGATCAGGCATGCCAAAGAGGCTGGGGATCGTCCCAATGTGGTCCGTTTAGGTGGGCGGGGTTATTAGGGTGGTTAAACGGGTGAAACAGTGCAAACGGGGTGTTTTCAGGCCAAATTCTTGTTCTATAGCCTACGGTTTTGGGGTTGGGCTCGGTGTCCGGGCATGCTGCGGGCAAAAAAGTGACCAGAGCGTGCCAGGGAGGGTGGGGATCTTCCCAGTGTGGTCCGTTTGGGTGGGCGGGGCTATTAGGGTGGTCAAACGGGCAAAACGATGCAAACTGGGCATTTTTTTTACTAAATTGGTGTGCTATAGAACACGGTTTTAGTGGTGGCCTTGGGGTCCGGGTATGTTGTGGGCTGAAAATCGATTGAAGCATGCCATAGAGGCTGGGGATCATCCTAATGTAGTCTGCTTGGGTGGGCGGAGCCATTTAGGTGGTCAAACGAGCAAAACGGTACAAATGAGGCATTTTTTAGCCAAATCAGTGTGCTATAGCCTACAGTTTTGGGGGTGGGCTTGGGGTCTGGGTGTGTTGCGGGCAGAAAATTGACCGGGGCATACCAGGAAGGTTGGAAATCATCTTAGTGTGGTTCGTTTGGGTGGGTAGGGCTATTTGGGTGGTTAAACGGGCAAAACAATGCAAACAGGGCATTTTCGAGCTAAATCAGTGTGCTATAGCCCACGGTTTTAGGGGTGGGCTCGAGGTCTGGGCTTGCTATGGGTTGAAAGTCGATCGAGGCATGCCATGAAAGTTGAAGATCTTCCCAATGTGGTCCGTTTGGGTGGGCGGGGTTATTTGGGCGGTCAAACGAGTAAAACGGTGCAAACTGGGTATTTTTGGGCTAAATCAGTGTGCAATAGCCAATGGTTTTAGGGGTGAGCCCGAGTTTTGGACGTGTTGTGGGTTAAAAATTGACCATGGCGTGCCAGGGAGGCTGGGGATCGTCCCAATGTTGTTTTTGGGTGAGCGGGGCCAATAAGCTGGTCAAACGGGTAAAATTATGCAAATGAAGCATTTTCAAGCCAAATCGGTATGCTATAGCCTACTGTTTCGGGGGTGGTCCCGGGGTCCAGGTGTTCTAAAGGACAAAAATCTAACGGGGCATGATAAAGGGGCTGGGGAGAGTCCTAATATGGTGTGTTTGGGTGGGTAGGGCCATTAGGGTAGTCAAACGGGGAAAACGATGCAAACAAGGCATTTGCGGACCAAATCGGTGTGCTATAGCCCATAATTTTTGGGGGTGGGGCAGGGGTCCGGGTGTGCTGTGGGTCAAAAATTAATCGGGGCGTGCCAGGGAGGTTGGGGATTATCCCAGTATGGTCCATTTGGGTGCTCAAACAGGTGAAACGGGGTATTTTCGAGCCTAATCGGTGTGCTATAGCCTATGGTTTTGGGGGTGGGACTGAGTTTTGGCATTCTATGGGCCAAAAATCTATCGAAGCATGCCAGGGAGGCTGGGGATCATCCCAGTGTGGTCCGTTTAGGTTGGGCGGGGCCATTGGGGTGGTCAAACACGTAAAACACTGCAAATGGGGCATTTTTGGTAAAAATCAGTGTGCTATAGCCCACGATTTTGGGGGTGGACCTAGGGTCCGGGCGTGTTGTGGGTCGAAAATCGACCGAGGCGTGCCAGGGAGGCTGGGGATCGTCCTAGTGTGGTCCATTTAGGTGGGTGGGCCATTTGGGTCGTCAAACGCGTGAAACAGCGCAAACGGGGCATTTTCAGGCCAAATTGGTCTGCTATAGCCCACAGTTTCAAAGGTGGGACCGTGTTCTAGGCGTGCTGTGGGCCAAAAATCAACTGAGGCGTGCTAGAGATGCTTTGAATCATCCCAGTGTGGACCGTTTGGGTGGGTGGGGATATTTGGGTGGTTCAACGAATAAAATGGTGCAAACATGGCATTTTTGGGCTAAATCGGTGTGCTAAATCCCACAGTTTTGAAGGTAGGACCGGGGTCCGGGTGTGTTGTGGGTCAAAAAATGACCGGGAAGAGACAAGAAAGCTGGGGATCGATCCATTGTGGTCCATTTGGGAAAATGGGGCCATTTGAGTGGTCAAACGGGCGAAACGGTGCAAATGAAGCATTTTCGAGCTAAATCTATTTGCCATAGCCCATGATTTTGAGGGTGGGATCAGGTCCCGACATGATGTGGGCTGAAAATTGATCGGGGGTGCTAGGGAGGCTGGGGATCGTCCCAGTGTGGTCCGTTTAGGTAAGCGGGGCCAATTAGGTGGTCAAAGGGGCAAAACTATGCAAATGGGGCATTTTCGAGCCAAATCTGTGTGCTATAGCCCACGATTTTGAGGGTGGGCCAGAGGTTCGGGCGTGCTGTGGGCCGAAAATTAACTAAGGCGTGCCAGGGAGGCTAAGGATCGTCCTAGTGTGGTCCGTTTGGGTGGGCGGGGCCATTTGGGTGGTCAAACGGTGCATACGGGGCATTTTTAGGCCATATCGGTGTGCTATAGCCCATGACTTTGAGTGTGGGACCGGGATTCTGGCGTATTGTGGGCTGAAAATCGATCAGGCGTGCAAGTGAGGCTAGTAATTATCCCAGTGTGGTCCGTTTGGGTGGGCCAGGCCATTTGGGTTGTCAAACAGGCGAAACAGTGCAAACAAGCATTTTTGGGCCAAATCAGTGTGCTATAGCCCACAATTTTTTGGGTGGGCCCGAGTTTTGGGCGTATTATGGGCTAAATATCGATCGAGGCATCCCAGGGAGACTGAGGATCATCTCAGTATGGCCCATTTTGGAGAGAGGGTCTATTTGGGTGGTCAAACGGGCAAAATAGTGTAAACGGGGAATTTTTGAGTCAAATCGGTGTGCTATAGCCCACGATTTCGCGGGTGAGCCCAGGTCCGGGCGTGTTGTAGACCAAAAATTGACCGGAGTGTGTCAGGGAGGCTGGGGATCATCCCACTATTGTCCGTCTGGGTGGGCGGGTCTGTTTTAGTAGTCAAATGACGCAAACGGGCTATTTTTGTGCCAAATCAGTGTGTTAAAGCCCATGGTTTTAGGGGTGGCCTCGGGGTTCGAGCGTGCAGTAGGCCAATAATCGATCGGGGCATGCCAGGGAGGTCATAGATCATCCCAGTGTGGTCCATCTGGGTGGGTCGTAGATCGTCCCAGTGTGGTCCATCTGGGTGGGAGAGTCCATTTGGGTGGTTAAACGGGCAAAAAGGTGCAGGTGGGGTATTTTCAAGCCAAATCGGTGTGTTATAGCCCACGATTTTAGGGGTGGCCCGGGGTTCGGGCGTGTTGTGGGCTTAAATTCTACTGGGGAGTGTCTAGAAGGTTGGGGATTGTCCCAGTGTGATCTGTTTGGGTGGACAGGGCTCTTTGGATGGTTAAACAAGCAAAACGGTGCAAACGAGGCATTTTGGGGCCAAATCGATGTGTTATGGTCCATAATTTTTTGAGAAGACCCGGGGTCCTGGCATTCTGTGGGCCAAAAATCGATTGAGGTGTGCTAGGGAGGCAAGGGATCGTCAAAGTATGGTCTGTTTGGGTGGGAGGGGCCTATTGGGTGGCAAAATAATGCAAATAGGGCATTTTTGGGCCATATCGGTGTGCTATAGCCGATATTTTTGGGGGTGGGCCCAAGATTCGGGCGTGTTGTCGGTCGAAAATCGACAGGTCATTCCAGGGAAGCTGAGGATCATCCCTAATACCAGAAAAACAAAGGAACACCAAAATCAGTCCAAAAACAGTCCACAAATTAGAAGAAATCCATGGGCCCTTTTGGAACTAGTTTCGGCCAACAACAAAAACACAAAAATACAAGATATAATGGTGTATTTATACACCAAAATAGAAACAATACGTGAGGAACAAGATGAACACAAAGTCACAAGATTCGGAGTTAACAATAACACCAAGAACACAAAGTTACAACACAAACACCAAACACAATTACAAGAAAAGTAAAATGATAGATAGATAGACCACATGAAGGTATAATCTTAAGAACCCAAGAATGGATAATCTTGGACCCTTAACACTACACACAACAATAAACCGATCTCTTACTATGATATAAGTTCGGATTCCACCTCTCAAGCATCAATGTTTCCAAGCAAAGCAAACAACAAAAGAGAATCCACCCTTTTGATGTACCTAGTTACAATTTTGGGTTTGGGTGCCTCAAAGGAGAGAGGACTTGATGTTCCTTGTGTCTTACAAGACTTACAACATACAAAATCTACCAATGAAACCCTAGAAATGTTTCTTAAATATTACAATAGAATTAGAAGTTAAAATAACCAAAAGGATCCTTAAAGAATGGGCCTCCCCTCTAGTGTATGTAGCGGGCTGTTTTGGTGTGTATTTGGGCCCTTAATTACACTTCTCTTGCACACACACATGGACAACTTCAATACACACCCACAAGAGTCCATCTACATGATCGCACTCGTATCAATCCCAGTGTGGTCCGTTTGGGTAGGCGAAGCCATTTGGGTAGTCAAACAAGTGAAGCGGTACAAACAAGCTTTTTCAGGCCTAATCGGTGAGCTATAGCCTGCGGTTTTGGGGGTGGGCTCGGGGTCCGAGTGTGCTGTAGATCAAAAATTGACCAAGGCATGCTAAGGGGGTTGGGGATCATCCCAGTGTGGTACATTTGGGTAGGCGGGGCCATTCGGGTGGTCAAACGGGTGAAATGGTGCAAACGGGGTATTTTCAGGCCAAATTGGTGTGTTATAACCCATAATTTTGAGGGTGGGATCGGTGTCCGAGCATGTTGTCGGCCTAAAATCGACCAAGGCATGACAGAGAGGCTGGGTATCATCCCATTATGGTCCGTTTGGGTTGGCGGGTCTGTTTGAGTGGTCAAATGATAAAAACAGAGCATTTTTGGGCCAAATCGGTGTGTTATAGCCCCCAATTTTTTGGGTGGGACAGGGTTACGGGCGTACTGTGGGCTAAAAATTGACCGAGGCATGCGAGGGAGGCTAGGGATTGTCCCACTATGGTCCTTTTAGGTGGGCAGGTCCATTTGAGTGGTCAAACGGTGCAAATGGGGCATTTTCAGGCCAAATCGATGTGTTATAGCCTACGGTTTATTGGATGGGCCGGGTTTCCGCGCGTGCTATGGGCTAAAAATTGACAGAGGCGTGACGAGGGGTTGGAGATCATCCCAGTAAGGTCCGTTTGGGAGGACGAGTCCATTTGGGTGGTCAAACAAGCAAAACGGTGTAAACGGGGCATTTTTGGGCCAAATCGGTGTGTTATAGCCCACGATTTTGGGGTTGAGCCCAGGGTCCGGGCATGCTGTAGGCCAAAAATCGACTGGGTCATGACAGGGAGGCTGGGGATCGTCTCACTGTGGTCCGTTTAGGTGGACGGGTCCTTTTGAGTGGTCAAACGGTGCAAATGGGGAGTTTTCAGGCCAAATCAGCATGCTATAGCCCACAGTTTCGGGGGTAGGACCGAGGTACGGGCGTGCTGTGGGCGAAAAATCAACCGGGGCGTGCCATGGAGGTTGGGGATCATCCCAATGTGATCCGTCTGGGTGGGCGGGCCAATTTGGGTGGTCAAACGGTCAAAACGGTGTAAGTGGGGCATTTTTGGGCTAAATCAGTGTGCTATAGCCCACAGTTTTGAGGGTGGGCTCGAGGTACAGGCGTGCTATGGGACTAAATTCTACCGAGGCATTTCAGGGAGGCTGGGGATCATCCCAGTGAGGTCCGTTTAGGTGGAAAGGTCCATTTAAGCGGTTAAACGGGCGAAACAGTGCAAACGAGGCATTTTGGGGCAAAATCGGTGTGCTATAGCCACGATTTTACGGGTGGGCCCGGGGACCGAGAGTGTTGTGGGCTAAAAATTGACTGAGGCATGCCAGCGAGGTTGTGGATCATCCCAGTGTGGTCCATTTGGGTTGGAAGGGCCTTTGGGTGGTCAAACAGGCAAAATGATGTAAACGGGGCATTTTCGAACAAAATCGATGTGCTATAGCCAGTAGTTTCAAGGGTGGACATGGGATTCGAGCGTGTTGTGGGTCAAAAATTGATCGGGGCGTGCCTAGGAGGCTGAGGATCATCCCAGTGAGGTCCATTTGTGTGGACCGGGCCATTTGGGTAGTCAAATGGGTGAAATGGTGTAATCAGGGCATTTTCGAGCCAAATCGATGTGCTATAACCCACGATTTTGGGGGTGGGCCTGGGGTCCGAGCGTGTTGTGGGTCAAAAATTGACCAAGGCATGCCAAGGGGGCTGGGAATCGTCCAATGTGGTCCATTTGGGTTGGTTGGGCCATTTGGGTGGTCAAACGGGCGAAATGGTGCAAATGGGGCTTTTTTGAGCCAAATCGATGTGCTTTAGCCCACAATTATGGGGGTGGGCCCGTCATTCGGGCGTGCTGTGGGCCAAAAATTGACCGGGGTATGCCAGGGAGGCTAGGGATTGTCCCAGTGTGGTTCATTTGGGTAGGTGGGGCCATTTGGGTTATTAAATGGGAAAAATGGTTCAAACGGAGCATTTTAGGGCCAAATCGATGTGTTATAACCCACAGCTTTAGGGTGGGCCCGGGGTCCGGGTGTGATGTGTGTTGAAAATCAATTGGAGCATGTCAGAAAGGTTGGGGATCATCTCAATGTGATGCGTTTGGGTGGGTGGGGCCATTTGAGTGGTCAAACATGCAAAATGGTGCAAACGGGGAATTTTCGGGCCTAATCGATGTGCTATAGCCCACGATTTTGGGGGTGGGCTCAGGATTCGGGACCGCTGTGGTCCAAAAATCAATCGGGTCGTACCAGGGAGGCTGGGGATCGTCCTAGTGTGGTATGTTTGGGTAGGCGGGGCTATTTGGGTGGTCAAACAAGCAAAACGATGCAAACAAGATATTTTCGGGCTAAATCGGTGTGCTATAGTCCACGATTTTGGGGGTAGGTTCAGGGTCTTGGTGTGTTGTGGGCTAAAAATAGACCGAGGCATAACAAAGACGCTGGTGATCGTTCCAGTGTGGTCTGTTTGGGTCGGCGGGGCCATTTAGGTGGTCAAACAGGAAAAACAGTGCAAACGGGGCATTTTTAGGCCAAATTAGTTCACTAAAACCCACGGTTTTGGGAGTGGGCCCGGGGTCCGAGCGTGCTGTGGGCCAAAAATTAACCGGGGCATGCCATAGAGGCTGGAGATCATCCCAATGTAGTCCATTTGGATGAGGGGCCATTTGGGTGGTCAAACAGGCAGAACGATGTAAATAGGACATTTCAAGCTAAATCGATGTGCTATAGCCCACGGTTTCAGGGGTGGGCCTAGTGTGCGGGCGTGCCTTGGTCCAAAAATCAACCGGGGCATTCCAGGGAGGCTGGGAATCATCCCAGTGAGGTCCATTTGGATGGGAGGGGCCATTTGGATAGTCAAACGGGCGAAATGGTGCAAATGGGGCATTTTCGAACCAAATTGGTGTGCTATAACCCATGGTATTGAGGGTGGGCCCGGGGTCCAGGCGTGCTGTGTGCCAAAAATTGACCAGGGTATGCCAAGGAGGCTGGGCGTGATGTGGGCCAAAAATTGACCGGGGCGTACCAGGAAGGTTGGAGATCGTCTTAGTGTGGTCCGTTTGGGCAGGCGGGGCTATTTGGGTGGTCAAACAGGAGAAACGGTGCAAATGGGGCATTTTTACACTAAATTGGTGTTCTATAGCCCACGATTTTGAGGGTGGGCTCGGGGTCCGACCCAAAGAGGTTGGGGATCGGGGCATGCCAGAGAGGTTGAGGATCATCCCAGTATGGTTCGTTTGGGTGGGCGGGGCCATTTGGGCGGTCAAACGAGAAAAATGGTACAAATGGGGCATTTTTGGGCTAAATCAGTGTGCAATAGCCCACGATTTTAGAGGTGAGCCAGGGTTCCGTACGTGTTGTAGGCTGAAAATCGATTGAGGCGTGCCAGGGAAGCTAGGGATCATCCCAGTGTTGTCCGTTTGGGTGGGTGGGGCCATTAAGGTGGTCAAACAGGTAAAACGGTGCAAATGGGTCATTTTCGGGCCAAATTGGTGTGCTATAGTCCACGATTTTGGGGGTGGGCCAGAGGTCCGGGCATTTTATGGGCCAAAATCAATCGAGGCGTGATAGGGAGGATGGAGATCATCTCAGTGTGGTTTGTTTGGGTGGGCAGGGCCATTTGGGTAGTCAAACGGGCGAAACTGTGCAAACGAGGCATTTTCAGGCCAAATTAGTGTGCCATAGCCCATAATTTTTTGGGTGGGGCAAGGGTCCGGGTGTGCTATGGGTCGAAAATTGATCGGGGCGTGCCAGTGAGGTTGGGGATCATCCCAGTATGGTCCGTTTGTGTGGGCGGGATGATTTGGGTGGTCAGATGGGCGAAATGGTGCAAACAGGACATTTTCAAGCCTAATCGGTGTGCTATAGCCCACGATTTTGGGGGTGGGCTCGGGTTTGGGTATTTTATTAGCCAAAAATCGACTGAGGCATGCCAGAACAGCTGCGGATCATCCCAGTATGGTCTGTTTAGGTTGGGAAAGGTGATTGGGGTGGTCAAACACGTAAAACTGTTCAAACGGGGCATTTTTAAGCCAAATCGGTGTGCTATACCCCACGATTTTGGGGGTGGCATTGGATTCGGGCGTGCTGTGGGCTGAAAATCGACCGAGGCATTCCAGGGAGGCTGGGGATCATCCCTGTGTGGTCCGTTTAGGTGGATGGGACCATTTGGGTGGTCAAACGCGCAAAATAGCGCAAACGAGGCATTTTTGGGCCAAATCGGTGTGCTATAACCCACGGTTTTAAAGGTGGAACCGGGGTTTGGGCGTGCTGTGGGCCGAAAATCAAATGGGGCATGCCAGGGAGGTTGGGGGTCATCCCAGTGTGCACCATTTGGGTGGGCGGGGCCATTTGGGTGATCTACCAGGTGAAACGGTACAAACGAGGAATTTTCGGGCCAAATCAGTGTGCTATAGCCCACAGTTTTAAAGGTGGGATCGGGGTCCGGGCGTGCTGTGGGTCAAAAATTGATCGGGGCGAGCCAGGGAGGTTAAGGATCGTTCCAGTGTTGTCCGTTTGGGTGGGCGGAGCCATTTGGGTGGTCAAACGGGCGAAACGATACAAATGGGACATTTTTGGGCCAAATCGGTTGCTATAGCCCACGGTTTTGGGGGTAGGCCCGAGGTCCGGGCGTACTGTGGGCCGAAAATCGACCAGGGCATGCCGGGGGGATAGGGATCGTCCCAGTGTGGTTCGTTTGGGTGGGCGAGGCCATTTGGGTGGTCAAACAGGCAAAATGATGCAAACGGGGACTTTTTTAGTCAAATTAGTGTGATGGCCTACAGTTTTAGGAGTAGGCGCGGTGTCCGAGCGTGTTGTGGGCCAAAAATCAATCGGGGCGTGCCAGGGAGGCTGGGGATCATCCCAGTGTGGTTGGTTTGGGTGGGTGGGGCTATTTGGGTGGTCAAACGGGTGAAACAGTGCAAATAGGGCATTTTTGGGCCAAATCGATATGTTATAGCCCATGGTTTTGGGGGTGGGCCCAGGGTTCGGGCGTGTTGTGCGCCAAAAATCGATGGAGGCATGCTAGGGAGGCTGGGGATCGTCCCAATGTGGTTCGTTTGGGTGAATGGGGCCATTTGGGTGGTCAAACGGGCGAAATAGCTCAAACGAGACATTTTTAAGCCAAATCGGTGTGCTATAACCCACGATTTCGTGGGTGGGTTCGGGGTCCGGGCGTGCTGTGTTCTAAAAATTGATTGGGTCGTGTCAGGGAGGCTGAGGATCGTCCCAGTGTGGTCCGTTTGGGTGGGCGGGGCTATTTGGGTGGTCAAACGGGCAAAACGATGGAAACGGGATATTTTTGTTCCAAATCAGTGTGCTATAGACCTCGGTTTTAAGGGTGGGCCCGTGGTCCGGGTGTGCTGTGGGTCAAAAATCTATCGGGGCATGCCAGAGAGGCTTGGGATCATCCCAGTATGGTTCGTTTGGGTGGACGGGGCCATTTGGGTGGTCAAACGGGCATAACAATGCAAACGGGGCATTTTGGGGCCAAATCGTTGCGCTATACCCCACGATTTCGAGGGTGGGCCCAAGCTACGAGCGTGATGTGGGCCAAAAATCGATCGGGGCATGCTAGGGAGGCTGGGGATCGTCCCAGTGTGGTCCGTTTGGCTGGGAGGGGCCATTTGGGTGGTCAAACAGGAGAAACAGTGCAAATGGGGCATTTTTAGGACAAATCAGTGTGCTATAGCCCACGGTCGCCAGTCGATTTTTAGACCAAAACCCCGCCGGACCCCGAGCCCACCCCCAAAACAGTGGGCTAACACCTACCGATTTGTCTCGAAAATGGCCCGTTCGCGTCGTTTCGCTACTTTGACCACCCCAGATGGCCCCAACAACCCCGCCTGCCTACACTCACCTGCTTATCAGTCAGTTGGGGGGACCCCAATTGATTTTTGATTCAAAACTCCGTCGGGCCTTGGGCCCACCCCCGAAACCTTTGGCTAACACCCACCAAGGATTTTTTGTGTGCTTAATGAGTTAATCTTTGTATAATTGAGCATCTAAGTGTTAAAATAATTGATTATAATATTTAAGGTGTGTTTCAAACAAGTTTGGAATCAATTTGGTCACTTAGAGTTTAGACGAGAAAATAAGTGTTACTAGCTTGAGCTATGTGTTGTTCAGTTGATCTCGATGGATTCTAGTGTATGTAAATGGTTACTAAGGGTATAATGGTGTAATTATGAGTGGAATAACTTGTTTATAATTTTTAAGGTTCAATTGAAACAAGCCAAGAGTCAAAACACTAAGTTAAAAATCAAAAGGACAACTAGTAATCTTAGCTTAAGTTATGTCTTTACTAGTTCATCGTTTTGGATTGTATGTTGTTTTGAGCTCTAATCTGTGGTTTTTGATGCTATAGGATGTTTGGTGAGTTGATAATGATGATATATAGTTGATGTACAAGTTTAAAATCAAGTAGAAACAACACAAAAAGGCTTGGAAAGGATGGGCAAACATTTGAGACAAGACTTGACCAAAAATGGACGTTTTGGAGTCATTGGCGTGCTACGGGCCTTAGGCACCGCGTTAGGGTCGTGCCATTCCCTTAGGAGCATCCTAAATGACCAATTCCAGTAGCTCACCGCAATTAGGTTGTTCCAGAAACCCTAGTCCACGCGATAACGGCGTGGCACGCCCCTATGTCAAAATCGGCAGCTTGTGTCCAAGTATAGATAGGACATTTAGTTGTTATGTTTCACACCTGGGACGACCTTGGGACTTGAAGGGAAGCTGAAAAACACTTCAGTTAGTTCTTCTATTACTTTGGTTTATTTATGGATTTTAATATGTATTCATTCATTGTGATTACGGTTATGTCCATGACTGGCTAAACACCCTTTTTCGGGGTTAAGGCCAAGAACATGAGTATTATTGTTATGAATTGATTTGATTTTGATTGTTTATCAATATTAGTTGTTTGTTTATCCTTGTCATCACTATTTTAAGGATTCACGACCCTTAGAATACATTTATAATCATCTTGTGAACCCAAAAGGAGGAACAAGAGCATCTTGTGAACCCAAAAGGAGGAACAAGAGGATAGGACGTGGGATAAATAGGATAGGATTGTAATCTTCTAATTGAATGAAGTTATAATTTGCATTTAGGATAGGAACATACCAAAGTGCCCTATTTGGTTCAATTACCGAACGAAATATGAATGCATTTAACTTAGTTCTCGCATCCCCGCTCAACGATGTAATTGTGGGGTTAAGTTAGATAGTTGATTAGAGGTCCGAAAAGCCATAGTCATAATATCAACCCCGTGAACCAACAACCAAGATAATTAACCCAACCAATGAAGTTCTATAGCTTGATATGATTGTTCGTGGTGCCTTAACCCTGGGGTTCTCCCCATAACTGTTCAAACCTTTACTTTATTGGATTGTTTAGTTTATCCTTACTTTTAATTTGCAATTACTATTGGTTGCATTAGCACTTAGTTAATCTTAATAGTGAACTAGTCTTGGATAGTTGTTACCACAAGTCTCTTTGGGATCAATACTTGGCTCTCATTGAGGCCACTATATTACTTGATGGGACCACGTATACTTGCGTGTGCGCTTGGGCGCAACAGATAGTCAGACATCTAGTTCTAGGAAAGAAGGGATTACAAGGACGCCCACACTCAGTGGGGCTCGAAACAGAAAGTAGACTGCGACATCTCTAGCTGGTTCAGCATTTAGGACATCCTTGAAGTAATGCACTAGGTGTTGTAACTGACCAAGTAGCACGAAAAATGGCTGTTGCTTGCGAACACACAACTCACTAAGCCAGACCAACTCGTGCACGATGAACTGTAAAACTTGCCAAAACTGGAGATCGATAAACCTATTTACCTTCCATTCATTGTCTCCTAACTAAGATTTTGCTAAATAATTGATACTGATCTTACTTCAGCAAAGTAGTTTCCCTACTTGAGCTCGATTTCCTTGAGGAAATAGTTGACGAACGGAGCTTGGCAAAACGCCAACTAATGCACTAACTACCAGTGTCACACATGGAAGATTAAATGAATCATCAGAGAACATCAAGGGTAATTAGAAGCCTGACTTGCTACCCTCAACAAGCCTTAAGATCCCAATGGAAAACGATGCCACGACAAAGCACAGGCAGAAGACCAGCAAGGTCAATTGCACAAGAAACTTGATGATAAAAACCACTATGATTCAGAGATTGTGTTCTATGGAAGGGATCATCTGTATATCTCATAAATCCACTAGATAACATAGATTTTTGTAATATCTAAAGAGGCCGAGATAAAAATTGCCGTCGTTATCAGAAGAAAGAATAAACAGGGCATACATTCATCAATGGTCAAAACTCTAAAAATGAATCTCTATTCTTCTCGCCGTTTTATCCTTATTCTCTCTCTCATGTGAGGCAAACAGCATGTATGTCAGGCAAAGTATGATGAGGATGAGGATGTATCAGCCAGGACCTGCAAAGATGTCAAATGATCTTGTTAGATAAGAAAGCGGCTATTTCATTATGTATAGCCTATAGGGGTGGCTCGTTTAAAAATATTTAAAAACTATTCCATTCTTCTAGTTGATAAAAAATTGGAAGTGTTTTATACAACTTTAAGAACATACTAGTTTTATACATTCCAATCTTTTTCCTAAAAGGACACTATATTACAATCAGTTTCCAAGTAGGATTCTATATGTTATTACTATTCCTACTCATATTCTAACACTTCTCCTCAAGCTGGTGCATAGAAGGCATGTGTACCAAGCTTGTTATGGATGTATCAAATGCGAAGATAGGTGAGGAACTTGGTGAAGATATCTGCAAGAAAATTGATAAGAAGTGCTCTGGACATCTAGGAGACCTCAATTGAAAAGGAAAACTGAAAAAGTGATCCGAAAAGTAGTAACCATCATCGCCGGAAAGTCGATTTATTGCTGGAAAATTGCTGGAAACTAGTATAAAATATATGGGTCATTCGAAATCAAGAGATGAGCAGATCTTGAACAAGAAAGTCACCGAAGAATTGGACAGAGCATGCTCACGCGCCGAATTATTAGATTTGATGGCTGAAGAGTGGTCACAATCTACGAAAAAATTATACGGGTGGGTCGGATGATAACACGATCCCACTGAGAAATAGAAATTATATGAGCAGGGTCGAAATGACGGCACGACCCTACTGAAAAAGAGAAATTATATGGGTAGGGTCGGAATGACAGCACGACCCTACGCAAATTAGATTTGAGGAGTCACCGTAAAGACGCATGGAACTACGTAATCAAATCTGAGTCACCGGAAAGACACACGGTGCTATGCAACTCAAATATGAAAAAGTAGTCCAAAATGATGCACGGTACTACGCAAATTAAATATGAGAAGTAATCCAAAGAGATGCACGGTGCTACGCAAATCTGATATGAGAAAGTAGTCACTGGATAGATGGACGATGCTACGCAAATCTGATATGAGAAAATAATCACCAGAAAGATAGATGGTGACCCAACTTTTGGTAACATAATCATTGGCCAGACGGGCGGCATACATGGATTATAGTCGCCCGCCGACAGCGAAAACTATTTGATTCTTTACCAAGATCATGGAATCTTTGATACCATGTGAGAAATATAAGAGAAAAATATTATTGAATTGTTGTAACAACATTATTACATTGAGGTCCAATCCTTTTCTTAATAGGACACTCTCATTACAATTCTTTTTCAAGTAGGATTCTATATATTATTCTTATTCCTACTCATATTCCAACGGTCATAGACATGGATCTAAATTTTGAATCCGCCTCTACTTGTATTCAATATTTTAATCAAGGAAGTAGATTGGAGAGGACCCTACATCAGCTAAATATACTTATAACAATAAATGCACGTGTGAACATACCTCAAGTTGTTCTTCAGTGACCCTACATCAGCTAAATGTACTTATAACAATAAATGTATGTGTGAACATACCTCAAGTTGTTCTTCAGTGAAAGAATCTTTCTGAACGTTCCATGTGTCTGCATGAGTGCGTCGAAACTCTGCCACAGCTTTTGTCACGGTAGATTTGACAGGTGATGGTTCAGAAACAAATTGAGCCAGTAGTGTAACGTGTCCTGGCAACCAACTGCAATAAAATTTGCCAATTTTCGCTAATGAGAAACATTTCTCTCAAGTAAATCCACACTACTAGAAATATTTAAGTTTAATAGTATACTATCTTAGACCATCTCAAAAAGAATAATGATGTCTTTCAACATCTAGAAATAATTTAGCTTTAAATGATTTATTTTGAAAAGGTTTTGAATTGCAGCACAAAGATGGTGCTGGAATTCTGTGCATCATTTAACAAAATTACTGAAGTTTTGAATGTCATGCTACATTCAAGTAACATATAACAAAATAAGATTGATTAGGTAATACGATGAAAATTTAAAGCAATATACCATGAGGAAAGAAATTGCCGTCTTGTTAGTGACAATTATGACCCCGTACTTGGAAGAATGACGTCCGTAAACATGATTATCCTATCTGTAAATACTGCTTGAAGGAAACCATCTTCTAGAATATTTCAAAACATTAAGCATGATCTCCACACATACTTGATTTATTTGGACTAGCATAACTTGATCAAATTAATATTTTATCATATTGCTGGCCCTATTGATCAGTGTCATCTGAAACACTATTTAAGTTCTATTAGTTTTATCTTACTTTTATCTTTTGTGACAAGTTAAAATGTTGTTTATCATTCCTAACTTCGTATTGCTACTTTCAGGAACTTCCCAAGATACCATCAAATATATCTTCGAACATATGAATTTCAGAATTTATGCTATATAATGGGCGTGCCTGGGAATATTACAAGGGCTGAGAGTGAAAATCTGTGAATATATGAAACTGTATTAGACAATGGACATACCTGGGAATATCATAAGGAACTGATAGCACGCAGGCCGCCAAAGCAAGTATCTGTCCATGAAGGGATGCTACAGAGAGTCCAGAACGCATGCTTCTGCAATTGCATATTTTATTTTTATTTTTTTGAGAATGGTAACTAATATATGTAAACATCAGCACAATTGTGTTGGAATCCGAAATGATAGTAACATCATCCTTGTTCTTCTTACAAGGATCCTAGCACTTCGCAATTGCAAATTTGAAATGTTGGATTATATCAGTCGTCAGTAATACTAGAAGCAAGCAACCCAAAGAACACATAAGCATCAAATTTACATATAAGCTTAGTCTTAGCGTAATATCCTAGTAATTTTTAGTTACTGGAAAACCAAAACAATTTCAGAGGAAAGCTTTAAGTAGAATTTTATTTTTATTTTATTTTTTTGAAATTGGTAATTGTAGGCTTTAAGTAAAATTTTGCGCATACTTATTGCATATATGCCTCTTGAGCAACAACCCTATGGTGCATGATGTTAATGCCTATGCAGAAAGGCTTGATACCCTACAGTGATCATCAGGAAGGACTTATCAAGCCCATGCCACGTGCATGGTGCTAGCATGTAAAGACAAGCTTGATCTCTCTAGGGCTATCATCAGTAATGTAACAAGCCCATTCCAGGTGAAAGTTGTTAGAATATACAGATAGGCTTGGCCTCTCTAGGATGATCATCAATGACCTAACAAATAACACAAGCATAGTAATAATAACTAGCCTCCCCAGACCTCACTTTGTGCCTCACTTTGTGGGAATACACTGGGCCTGTTGTTGTTGTATAGTAATAATAACTAGCCATAATTGAGTAGAACTAAAAGAACAAAAAAAAACCTTTGTTTTCTCTTCTTCTGAATGATACTTGCTTCTGTATAAGCTCTATGACGAAACTCCTGGGCTAAATCTTCATCTCCACCCTTCATTAGGCCAGCCAAAACTGCTGCTGCATGCTCTCTTACCTGAATAAACGTTCAGATGGATCCTAATGAACTTCTGTAAATCACCATGTTCTCCATATTTAAGTAATCAAGGAGAATTAAAGCTATTTTTATTATAAAAAGGATAACATGACTACTTGAAATGCACCTGTCTTGTTTGTTAGGAAATACCAACAAATGCATTACACACTTACGAAAATGTGCAGGTCCAACTTCTACAAAAAGAATGTCCTAATTGCTTCTTATTTGGTGGGGAATGTGACATCACATTCCCTCCTGGTTGAAGTCCTGATGTTCTAATTGGACACAAGTGTGGAACATCAGGCAGTTCAAGAGATGGTGGCTCCCACCACTTGATTCTCCCCCATCTTTAATAGGACTGGACTTTGGGTAGATCACCATCCCATTTCACGGATGCATCGCATTGCTTGTACGATGCAACAGTTGATCTGGTACGACAGTTAAATTCACACACTTGTGGCTGGTTTTCTTTAGGCTTGATCCCATTTTCTAGTGCATCGGGTCAAATCTCTAGGACAAACAACTCGTCGAACTTATCCTTGTTCACCCTGCTAGGTGTCATTATTATTTGACTCATAAGTTAAAATGCAAGTCCTTAGTAGTGGGAGGGTGAAGCCTTATATACTACTTATTAAGTCTAGCCTATCCTATGTAGAATGACGGTGCAATAATCAATTGTACATTCAAGGTACACAAAAAGAGCTTCATACACTAACTTACTTTTAAACATAATAATCTCACTTGATCCGAACATGACGGGTTGAAAAAGGACAATAATCAAATACATATCAACTATTAACTACATAATCATTACATACAGTACTGCATTCCCTAATGACACAGTATCCTGTCCCATCATCAGGTAACTGGAGCTGCACAGCAATGTTTTCGGAAGCTCATGGTGCCATTTTAAGCACATGACAAACTTACAGGCTACAGGAATTGAAGAGGAACGGCCAAATGAAAAATGGATGTATTTGATAATACCATATAGAATTGAACAAAACATAGGAGAAGCAGGCGGTCTTTGAAAAAGGGTTGTCTTCCGGTGCATCAACATATGATAGGATAGACAGAGAGAAATTGCATTCTGTCCTAGCCTTTCCTATTCTATGTAATCAAACATGAAACAGTAAGTTTAGGAAAAGCCTCAACCAAGCACACCGGTTAATTCATCCTGGGTCCACTCTTGACTACCATTATTGTAGGGGTACGGGGTTCGAGAAGACAAAGATGTATTTCTTCTAGATCAACCATTGGACAAAACAAGAAAAGAGCATCAGAGAGATCTACTTACTTTCTCCAAGACTAGACACCATATGATAATGCACAACATGCTAATTATTTACATAGCTGATACCTCAAATATTTCAGCTAAAAATTATGTGAATTTACCTCAACTTGATTATCTGTGAGTAGCTTCTCAACAGTTTGCCAAATTTGTTGTTTGTCCACCTTAGAGAGTACGAAGGTGTGCCTGTATGGTGCAACAAGATAGCAATTCAATTCTTCGGGATATTACAAGTTTATTTTTGCATTATTTAGCTATTGTAGACCACCGTAGCAAGACAATGAGTTATACCTGAAGACTGAATTTGAAATAAAAATGATAATGATTCAATCCAAACTGATGAAAATGATAGTTTTTTCTTTCAAAGTACTTCATTTTCTCTTCAAGAACCAAAATAAGGAATTTTTTTTCCTCAAAGGAGGAGAAAAGGAGCACGAAGATCAAAATGGAAAGATCATACCTATACATGAAACTCCGCAAATAGGTCAGAGTCATAGATCTTGTGCGCCAATTGGCATCATTCGCTATAGAAAGAATTGTGAGTACAACTTTCCTTAAATGGGACTCTGAGTAAACTCTCCACTTTAGCAACTCAAAAGCTGCCTTGGCCAGTGTCGACAAATCCTTGTTTGACGTCTCCTACAAGAAATCAACAGTATCAAAGGAGAAATGCACTTTCTATTATGAACACCTCCAATGAGCATACATTAAGTTATATGATGTATCGGTTTCTTCACATGTGTAACAGCTGAAAAAATGTCAAGAACATGAATTTTCTGTATCATGCGTTTGAACAACATTTCAACTAGGATCTACTTAGCTATAATCGACTAGGATCTACTTCAAGGGAACTACACATGCAGACTTGACATGGTCTGGAAAAATATATACAGCGGAAATATCACCAGAACATGAAGGAAGCAGAGACTCGCAATTCTCCAACTTTGTACAGGATACAAGTTCAATGGTCATGGTTCGTGTGCCAAAATAAAACCGGGGTGACGGAGATACCTTAGACACAAAAGGTCTTTCAACAAGAAGTATTTCCAATTTAATCCATTCTTGTTGCTCTACAGTAGCTCCGGTAGCAGTTAAGGGAGAAGGTCAGTAGTAAAAGGTAATGATTAGAGACTCGGAGAGAGATTAGAACCAAAACTCGGCAAGGAAGAGTCTATGCGACAATAGTTTGATGTTGACCAATGATGTGGCTATACTTTCCCTAAAAGCTTATGTTGTTAAAGTTGAGAGATTTGTTTGTTTAAACAGTTCGTACCACTGATATGCAGGATTAGCTGTTATAGGCAATTGAGGATGACAAATTGGAAGGAGAATCAAACCTAATTGGTGTAACCTCATCTAGAATCTTAAGCCCTTATAGAGAGGAGATTTTTAGTTATGTTCTCAGGTTTCAACATTTGGTTCATACTCATCTGGAAAAGCTTGAACACTCTAGAAAGCAGTAACTCGAAAAAAATTAACTTCGAGGCCAAATGATGAGAAGAAGAACAAGATGAAGAAAAAACATGTAACATTTCAGCATCTTCAGCCTATTTATTTGTCTCAACAGAAGTCCTCTTATCTTTCAACCATGGAAACAAACCCCAAATCATCTATTTCCAATAATATCCTGCATTCATAGCTTTTGCTATCCTCGTCACCTAAGCAAAATTTACTTCCAGTTCCAACACTAATCACTTTTTGGATCAAGTAAAAGGTTTTGTTGATAATAAGGACTTGGCCATATAGAAGAGACATGCCAAAAAGTGGAGAAACCTAAAAAATATGGTTCTCTCCAAAAGACACCCAATCCTCTATACAGACAGGAGCTACATGGGTGCTCCAAAGAAAAAAATAAGGGATCGAAGACTACTCCAGTATACATATGTAGTTGGTAAAAAGAAAACAACAACCAGTCAAAAGTGAGGAAGTACAAAAAATAGCAGTTAAAGACGAGAAAAAATCAGAAAAATCAAAGCCTAACCTTTTGACCACGAGATAAACAAGATGGTTATCTCGTGGTCAAAAGTTTGTTCGTTAAGAGATCTCAGTCACAGATTTTGATGAAAAACAAATATCAAAGTTTCTTTTCTCCAAGAATCTCAGTTACAAGTTTTACCATTTTCATCAGTAAATGGAGGAAAGCGTGTATATGTCAAGTTCTTCAAAAAGTAATTTCATCCATTCAAAATGTTAAAAACGACTAAAAAAGACTAGCAACAAGAATGGTGCGATGTTGCAACTACTTACCTGTAGAGATATTACAGGATACAATAGACCAACAACAACATCCAGCAGAACCGAGGATCTTCCAGACTTCAGAGATGAGATAATGAAATGAAATAGCTGCACATTACCAAAAACAAGCTAATGAATAAGAGGTCTAAGGAGGAAAAAATTCACTAGATGATTTCGGCTGACTGTACCGTCTCCATCCATTTAACATCATCATGAGACTGTTCACTTGACACTCCATTGTCAGAAATTCTGTCGGTTTGCACATCCAGAGTGTCTGACTGGCTAAAATTTTGGATCTTCACCACAAGTTCAGATGCATGTTCCACTAGATAATGATCCCAATTCCCTGCTTCAACTTTCCTGTGCACACTACTTGTCCCTACTTCATGTGGATGAACTAGATTACAGGACCCCTGAAGCCGAATGTTTGAGCATAAAACAGAGAGAGTGACACCAATGGATTCCCTCACCTGTTCCAGAAATGGTTTCCTTAGCTGTGACCATAGAGACAGACAAATTCTACAAAAGACTTTGAAAGGGGTTGATGAAACAGGAAAGGGATTCATTCCTTTTTTTCGGTGGTTAGTTTTACAAATTTCCAGCCTTAAGACATAGTATAAATTGTCTTTTGAAAATAATTTTTTTTTTAGAATCTAGACAAAAAGAACGATAACTAACAATGTTCTCATTTACAAATGGACATTTGTCTTTACCCAAAAAAAAAAAAACAAATGACAGCATTATACATTCAAAAATTGTAGTCAAAGATCTTTTGTTTTTGTGAATAGTAGTCAAAGGTCACTTTTTTGATTCTCAAAGTTCAACAGCTTAGGATACAAGGAATATAATGAAACTATGAAAGTCGAGATCATCTCTAAGATATAGCCTCAACGTATGTACACTTGGAAAGAAGAATGGTCAAAGAGAATGTACATGGGATCATAATGCCTTTAAGATGCAAAGAGATGAAGCATAAAAACAATGGGATCCAGGTCTGGTGTGAATCCATAACCATGAGAAGTGCCAAAAGGTTATTGAAAAATATAGTTTCAAAAATCTGAGAAGGGGACCCAACAATGATGCTCTCAGAGCTGAACCTATTCTGGAAAAACTGAGACTAACAAGCTTTTCTTTCCGGTAGAACAATATAGAAGGACCAGCTAAACTTGTAAAACTATATAGTCGAGAAAGGAAAGAATCTATCAAGCAAAGCAACGCATCAAAAAGTTCTTAGCATAACCAGAATAATAACACAGTAAAACAGAAAATAATAGATTGTGATCCCAAGCTAAAAATAAAATGTTGAATACTCACTTGTGGAGATGAATGGCTCATACTGCCTAGCAATTCTTCAAGAAGCTTATAGTGAAGCGCTAGTTCAATAACTGGCATTTTTGGTGGGGAAACTTCTATTAGTGCAGCTGAAAGAAACATGTACCGCTTGGCAACTACGGAAGTACTGACTGTTTCAGGCAAGGGGTTCATTAAACAGTCCATGACCTTTTGTCTTAAAAGTGGAACTTTTGCTCCATGTTTTCCTTTTCCAGTAACTGCATAACGAATACAAGCTGCCCACTCAGGTATGGACTCAACTGTAGGTGCTTGAATAATACTCTGAAGATGGGCCATCAACCAGCTATCCCATGCATCTGAAACACCATGAACATCAGAATGCAGCACACCAGCCACTGCCTCAGCAGCAACACACTGCTTTGTCCTCTCCTTTGCATTTATGTAGTCTGCTAATGCATCTTTTAGTGCCAGTATAACAGGAGCACCACATTCCTGGACTAGACGTTTAAAAATCCGCGCAAAACTCGAGTAGAAAGTGTCATTTCCAAACAAAGATATCCAACTGGGAGTACGTGGCCATGATGAAGAAAATTCAAAATAAAACCGAGTGATGGATTTGTCGGCCACACTCTGAAATGAAGAGGTTCCATGATTTCCTTTAGAAGAAGCACCATCGGTGTCAACTATATGAACATGAGAAAGACTATTCAGGGTTTCATTGAAAAATCCCTCTTCCTGGAATATAGTACTTAAAGCCTCTTCAAGAGAAGACTTGGAATTATCCTGCCGGTTAGTAGAGTAAATGGGCCGGTCCTCAGAGAGCTTGTAAGGTGATTCTTTCAGCAAAGTATTAAGAGCTGAGATTGCCAAAATTCTTGTCTGTGGCAGTTGGCTTTTTAAACTTTGTAAGAAGTGACCTAACAAGATTAATCATAAGATGAGAAATTCTCAAAATCTGAAGATAAATTAAAACATGAAACATAATGCTGCTTACTTTAGACCCGAAAAGAACAATTCTAAAGGTGAATTAAGGCTTTCTTTACCTTGTTTTTAACAAGTAAAAGAAAAATTCTTTTGGTCCGTCGGAAACAACCTCTCTACCTCTCGAGGTAGGAGTAAGGTCCGCGTAGACACTACTGTCCCTAGACCCCACTTGCCGAATCACACTGGGTATGTTGTTGTAGGAAATAGCAATCATTTTGAGTGCTTGTTATGATTGATCACATTCAGAGAACAAGAATACCACAAGGAGAAGAATACACAAAAAAATACAAGGAGTTTCTATTTCTAGCCTATTAAGGGAACAAGAATGCAAGCAGAAATGTCCAATTAATGAATGCGCTGAAGCAAAAACAAAGAAAACCAAACAACAAACTTAACTAACCAGCAGTTTCACTCAGAATTTTGGAGGATGAGTTAGGGTCATTTCTGGAAGCCATAGCCAACAGCAGCAGTACTCGGTTAGCCATCAGATTATACCTGAAAGAAATGGAAGAATAAAACATTTTTTATTTATGTATGGAAGGGAAAATGGATTGCGTACATTCCTCACTGTGTGTGGGAATATACTGGGTTGTTGTTGTTGTTTGTATGGAAGGGAAAATGGGTGTTGATTGACAACAAGAAGAGAAAACCAGTCCTGCAACTAAACTATCATTCACATATCTATAATTAGAGATGGCAATCGAGGCAGGTCATGGGAGAGAATACTCTTTTTAAGAAAATTGAGGAGTGCCACACTTGTGGGATTACACATGGTATGTTGTTGTTGTATGAAAATTGTGGAGCAGGACTGGTTGTGGCATTGTGGGCAAATGCTGAAGTAGGGATTCTACACCTCTAAAAACCCATTCATCTCTGATCACAACAGTGACCGAAGTTAATTGCTGGCAATACCACCCACTACCTGTAATTAGCCTCCACCATTGTCCATGTTTGAACTTCTCATTGAAGTCTCTCTACACGCAACTCTTTCTTTCCCCAAAATCAGTATAACAATTCCACACAAGATCGAGAAAATGACGAGCTAATATGAAGCTTAGAGTCTTCAGATATTAAGAAGACGACACAAAGTTTAGACACAACGTCTTTAATAGAATCACATTTTAGATCACACTGAAAAAATAATGGTTTTAATGTAATTATGGCTTTGATATTTATTTTCATTTCCTTGATCTTCTGACACTATTGAATTCTCTGTTGATTTTTAGTAATGTTCACGATAGATATGCATGAGGATAAGATCAACGAACAGAAAAATGCTGCAGCATGCAGGAAGTGTGGGACAGGAATTTTGCAGGGAGAAAAGAGGTTGTGCAGCGAACAGAGCAGTGTAGTGTGGCACTGTTACAGCGGAAGTCGAAACATGCCACACCCTTAACTATACAAAGAGCTTGTAAGGTGAAGTGGGTGTTGTGACATAGCACTGTTGTGCTATGTTGCTCGGACTCCTCAAAAATGTCAACGAGTGCGTATCGGATTCTCCAAAAGAAGTGCAGTTTTGAAGAATCTGACATGCGTACAACAACAGAGTCTGTGCTACTTAGCTGTTGTGGTGCAAGTTAAGACCTACCACACCCAGCCCTATTGTCCCTTCCTGGGTGTAATGGTCCAATTGAGACACATAAACTTAGAAAAACTCATAGAGCTAAGTGGTGGTGGTGGTGGTGGTGCTTTCTTACCGCCAGTGCAAGTTGGAGCTCTCAAAACTCAAAGAACCTATCTGAGAAACCAACACTCCAAAATCTGTTCCTTCTGAATTGCCGGAAGCCTTAAACATGTTTCTGGATACTCCAGAAAAATGAATGTTGTACTTGATGAAAAGCTGTCAGATATCCAATAAAAAAATAAATATTCTTTTGTCAACATAGGAAAGAGAAATGAAAAGACTTTAACTTTGAATGTATATCTCACCTCGTTGATGGCTTTCTGAGCTTTTAGTGTTTCGTGATGAGAGCTTGAGCAATAAAGATTCAGTAACACATCGTCAACACCAACTTTGTGCTATAAGGAATCACAAGCTAAACAGAAACAAGCATAAGAATTTACCTTGACAGAATTCCAAGCAGGAAGGAAGAAAGTGCCTTCAAATCCTTGATTCACGAAGAACAAAACAGAGTCAGGCACTCACTTACTAAAGAATAATGCACATAATCTGAAGATCAATACCGTTGTTAAACATTTAAGAACAGTTTGTGTTGAGAGGACTGCACAGGAACCTAAGACTGCACATTCTGGTGAGCTAGAATTCTTCAAGTTCTGACTGAGACTGAGAACACATTTTGAGATTGTAGAGGGCCATCTTTTCATCATCTTCAAGAGAGATTTTCCAGCAAGTCTGAGGAAATGGGAAGCAGATAGATGAGATACAAAAAAAATTCCAGAAGAAGCAACTTGGTTATGGGACCTAATCATTTTCAATCTACATGAAATTGATCTTTCCAATTAAAATTAAGAATGACAGGACAATGACCATGAGAAAGAAGCACGCAGTGTGTACCCCTCATTGTATTGCTTAAATCACTCAAAGATGATATGATTATTCTACTTCCATGACTGTCCTACTTTATTAAGTATACAATACATGGGTACTAGGAGAATGAGCTAAAAGTTTGATGAAGAAATATTGTGAAGGTTAAATTTAATGATTTTTTAATATTTTGACCTCATTTAAGGCGAAGAGGACACATGGACAGATATCATGACAAATAAGTAAAGCAAATACCACCAAAACTCTCTTTAAACCAGATCAGGTAGGAGATAATCATACACTATCAGATATGACCAAAATTGTTACAGATCTTTGAACTTATAATCACACATCTGCAAGAGATTCATCATAGACAATCTTCAAAATTCCACAGATTCTTTCACACTTTGAGTGAAAGATTAGAACTCACCCACGGACTGTTTCATAACTATGCAAGGAGAGATTAAGAAGATCATCTGTCAAATGAATGATATGATCTGGAGGAGATACATTCGCAGTCAGCCGGAAAATATGATATAATGATTGTGAGGCTCTCCAAGTATTATGCATGTATGCTTTGTCAATAAGTGCCCACCTAGGCCTGCAAAATTGGTGTTATCTTTAAATTCGAAAACGACATATTCAATATGGCCATTAGTCCTACTTACAAAAACATAGCAAAATTACCTTCTTTTCCCTTTCGAATGAGATGACACAATAAAATTAACCGGAGGTTCTATTATGGCAGCAGATTCTAATTTCCAGGAATGCCTGTGATTTGACCACTCATCATATTCTGAACTCCCTGTTGACCATCTCAATAACTTAAGATACAAGTTACAGAAGACCCATAACAAGAAAAAGAAGATTGTACAAAGAAGATTCAACTACCGTAGTTCCCCAAGGAATCAATTATACGAATCAGAAGCAATAATAGAATGCTATCATCTGATTTTTCCTCCAGTAAGTATCTGTCATGAAAGTAGTGGTCAAATTCACCACATCAATGATCAAACCCAGCGAGAGAAGCAGCAAGAAAAATATAGAAGAGATTAAGATGAATACTGGCAGGTTGCATGAATAATGTCAGCAGCCTTTGCTCGCAGTTCCATAGTGCCAACACATGAACCAGTCGCTCCAGCAATTACAAAAGGAATTTCAGATTGCTCTTCAGCCATCCCCCTCCTATAGGATGGTCTGAAATCAGGTAGACATGATAAAACACCTTGAAGTGACGAATCAATACGTAGAAGGGTCACTTTCAAGTGCTCTTTCTCAGTGCCTTCAATCAAAAAGTAAAAGAACATTTAAGTCAATGCTTACAGAAAAAGATAAATGAACAGCATATTTTTTCAACTGGAAAAAGAAAACGCAGACAATCTTAACTATTCGTTTTCTTCTTTTTGTATGCACGCTTTATATCTTTTTCTAAATAGTGAAACATGTGTTGGACTTGAATAGATCAAAATGGAAATAGAGAATGCATGGCCCAACTTCATATTGAGACCAATATCTAACAAGTTCGGATCTTCCGGTAATAAATTGAAGGACTTATTCTAAGCTTAATGATCTATACAAGTATTGTTCAGAAAAATACCATGCCTCCATTCAGTAGAGGAATAGAAAATCTCCAGAAAGTTGATCATAAAGAGTGTTATGATTCATACAATTGGCAGATTGCACTTTCAAGAATCAAAATAGTAATAAAAAATAATAGTTACCTGGATCAGAATGGATTTTGGATTTGCATATTTTCAAAAGGTCATCTAAAGCAGAATCAAGATGCAGCTTCAAGAGTTCATTTGCAAAATGAATTTCTTCAGCGCAAGGGACATGCCACTTAGGGGCTAACCAGGGTTTATCTTCATTAAAATCTTTTGTGCTGATCCATTCTTCCAGTGCAGGGGCAGCAGCATGGTGCAAAACACACCTGGTATTTAGAAGTGGTGCAATCAATAGATACATACATGAAAAGTCATCTAGTACTTGTCTCATACATTTTGACCGAAAAATAAAATGGAAAAGAAACTGAATGGTGAATGTATAAAATTCTTAATCAGATAAAAGTTTCATGTACTTGTACTGATTGATGGGATAGTAAAGAACAAGATTTCCAAGGAGAGATCGAAGGACATGATCACCAGCACCATTAACCTGTCATTTACAACTAAATTATCAGATAAAGTTGAAGGACCAAGTACACTTGGGGTCAAAGCTTCATATGAACAATGGTCTACCTGGACTAATCAGACAATAAATAAACATATATGTCGTTAACTGTAAATCCAAGTGCAACATGTGAAAGGTGATAACAGGAAGAGCGAGAGAGAGAGAGAGAGAGAGGGAACGAAAAAGAAAGAAGAAAAAGGCTGATATGCTTTCGTATTGTGTGCAAAACTTTCTCTTGGATCTCTGTTCTTGGAATGCTAAGCGTGGAGACAAGAGGTTAGGTCACTTGAATATACCAGAAAGATTCTTACTGAATATGTTACAAAGGATAGTCAAATAGAAAATAATAATCATCTGCCTCTATCTGCAAGTCATTATATGTTTGCAATGTGCATTTGCTTGAAATAGTTTCCAAATATGTAGATGTAATCAACGTATCCTCAATCAAGAGATAATATTGCATTATTGCTAAGCCTTAGGCATTCTTTTCTTCTTTTTTTAACCTCTTTTCCCTAATAAATTTGATATCGGGATTTGGAAATCAATTTGATCACCAAACCACACCATTGGGCAATAGGTAGTGTTCCCCAGGATCTTTGCAAGTACCTTCGGTTTCAACAGATGGGAGGCTGCTACTCCTAATAGGATCACTCATTTGGAAGATGGAACATGAGGGGTTACTGGAATCGTGATTACTTAGGTGACCATGTCACCACAAGGTTACGTATGTTTCAAGTATACAATCTTATAATGCCACTAAAGAAAAAGCAAACATCAAGTAGACTACAGCTAGGAAGTTAGAGAAGAATCCACCCAGTGGACTAGGTTAGTATAGAAGACAATCGAACCAATCATGACCAGAGGGACAAAAGTTGAGACATGTCGACTTCTAAGACGGGTGATAACCAATACTGCTGCAAATGAAATGAAAGTATTGATCTAGCTTAATCAAGCACAAAAACTGGCTCATGAGGCGAGGACCGTTAACATCCTTATATACTTGACCAGTATTTGACTCTAAGACAGGAGCCTAGCACCACATGCCCATGGCTGGACTTCTGGAGCGCAGACGCAACTTAATATAAGGGTCCAACATTGGAAACCAAGAATGAAGATCGGTCTAACTTTGATACCGTGCTACAAAAGTGGACCTTACACCTAACTCAATCCAAGAGGTGAGGATTGTCCAACAATGTATAATGAGACAACCACCTGAACATTTTAATTAATGTGGGCACAATCAAGGGTTTATAAAAACAAAAGGTAATCATCAGAAAAGGATACAGTTTAAAAAAAACCTTCCAAGATGGTGAATCAAAGGCATCAAAAATAGCTTCCTTGAATTCGTCTTTGTAATGAAGAAGTGTTGAACCTCCATAACTAATTGCAATTGATAAAACTTTCAGCTGATATTCAATTGCAGTTTCAAGAGCGGGAGAGACTGTTGGCTTTGCCTGGCGAATTCAAAAATGAGAAATTAATGCAGACCGTGAGTGGAATCTTGAAGCATGTTAACCTTAGTTAAAGAAGAGAACCTTGCTTGCTTCAGAAGTTTTAGAAGCTCCTCTTCCGCCAAATCCTGTAACAGGTGTTCCTTTTAAGGATGATCGAGCAGACTCCAACAGTGGTTTGATAAGCTGAGAAACTGCCTCGTCGGGGTTAGAATGAACACAGGCACAGCAAAGCAGACCAACCTCCGCAATAGCCCCAGGAAGAATATTTGTTGTGACAAACTTGGAAATTTTTTTAAGAGCCTGCTCAGAAAAATAGAAGTTTGCATCAATAGAAATCGTAAATCTCAGAACTATCATAATCATTTGAAATCCAGAAAAAGATACCTTCTTGTACAGTGATTCTGAAAGCCTCCCAAGCAGGATTTCCAGCATGCAAAAATAAAATGGACCATCTTCTACCAGGAAAGTTCCTGAAGTTGCTGGCGAATGAAGACCTTCATTCCTGAAGCACCAGTTATTACAACGCCTTGAGCATACAATTGACTACATTTACTTGTTCTCAAGTTTTGTACCATTAAAAATGGAAAATATGATCCAAAAGGGAGAAGAACCTAATTAGTGTTACTTACACAACACTGTTCGCTTCCAAATTTTGAAGTAACGAAAATAAGCGAAACAAGAACTCGTCAAGCCATTCTGAGAAGTGAAACCCTGGCATGAGTGATGACTGGTCCATAGTCTCTTCCAGTATAGCCATCTGCAAGGTAAGATAAATAAGCATAATCCTTTTGTGAATCAAACCTCAACTGCGAAGCAACTTCCAATATTGGTACTTACGTTGGAGAAAAAGGAGCCAATTAGTTGCATTGTTGCTAAGGTTTTAGGTGGGTCATTGGCATCCATCCCAAGTAATGCGTTAGACAAGGAAATCATCAGCAGGTCAACAAGTGAATCAGAAGGATCAACAACATCCACAGCCATGGATGAAGAAGCTGACAAGGTAGTCAGCAGAAGAGATCGACCAGCATATGCTACAGACGTCACAGCACTTTTCAACTGGTGAGTGGCTGTCATCTATTCAGAAAATATTAGTAAGGGAGTAAAATCATCAGTCTAACTCAAACAATATTAACTCTTCAGCCAAGCAGAAGCTATTTATTTTAAATGGTTCAAAAAGGAGTGTGGATCTAAATTGCCAAGATTCTTTCTTAAATAAACTCACCGTCTCTAAGGCCATACGAAAGCGAGATGATAGAAAGGGAAGAACCATAGATGGTTCAACATATGAAAGGATAGAAGTGGCAGCTGCAACTGTTTCAGAAAGATGTTCATTTTTGCTATACTGTCCACGATCAATTAGCTTGAGAATAGAATTCACAAAAGCAACCCTCTCTGATTGCCCAAGGAAGACTTCAGACTGCTCGCCATCATCTTTTCTCCTGAGCCAGAGTCTCACAGTCAGATAAAGGCTACATATTCCCATATAGTATCCAGAATTATTATGATAGATTAAAAATTCTTACTGTTGCTCATTCTGCAAGCGCTTTTGAAATATATTTACCAAGTGGAACAAGAATCGCTCTAAGGAATAAGTCCAGCGACCACCATTAGAAGGATGGTAATACCTAAAACAACAAAAAGAGATGGTTTACAAAATTTTACAAGGCAAAATTTGTGAAAGTAAGATGATATAAAATCCGTGTAGAAAACAAACTGTTCCAAGAGGTTGACCAATTTCTCAAAATGTTCGTGCGCAGAACCACCAGGTTTCAGTAGATAAACCTGCATTTACATTGACAAAAGCAGAGGTCATTTTGGCGACATGCAGATGGATTCTTAAATAAGTGAGCTTACTATTGATTTGGCAATGGCTTTTGATGGAGTGATTGTTCTATTTGAGAATAAGAATCTTGTGTTTCTGGGAACATCCACAGAGAATGGATTTGACCCACTGCCATTTGCTACGGGAACCTGTGAACAAAACATGAATTGAAATATTACATGAGAAACAGCAGGGCAACGAGTTCCGTTCTTCCTAAGATAAGGAAGGTTTCAATATACAAATATGATGGAAATATGATCTTCTTTCTATACAAGGCATAGTAATAAGACAAACTTGTTTGCTCATGCTCATTTGCTAAAAAAATTTCATGAAGTAACAAAGATAAAAGTCTATGCAATATAAGTACATAATCTACCTCAAACATATTCAAATATTTATTGAAAATATCTGGTAAGAAAGGTTCCCAGTCAATGAAGCTATAGTTCTTTATCACACGAGCTGTAACAGAGGCCCACTGGCTGTTCCAAAACTGGGAATTTGGTACGGAATCCCAGTGGACTAAACATGTAACAATCCATGTGCTGTCATAACACCAAAAATAAAATCAGTTTAATCATGCAGTGAGATGAAAGTGAAAAGATCTTCAGAAGAAGTTGGTCGTCCTTACTGAGAAAAGAAATCCAGGTTGTCTCTATTGGTAGGAAGGAACAGTCTTACAAAACCAGCACCTTCGAAGGATGAGTTATGCCATGGATTTTCAAGCAAAGATCTGCAAAATGCTTTCCATTAATGATGTGAATAGCTACACAAGCCAAATTCAACCGTAAAGATTAGCTCATGAGAGGAGAGTTATCCTTTTACGGAAATCACAACCCAGTCCCTCAACCAATGTGGACGTCAACACTCCTCACACCTGCAGGACTGGAACTAGACAGTGGATAACATGGTGTGGGGCCCAACATTGAGAAACACCAACAACTGAGATTGATGGATCTTGGCTTCGGTTGTTGGATCTTGAGAGAATGATTGCCTAAGTCATATAAGGAGACTACAACCCATTCCCTCAACCAGTATGGGACTTAACAGCATCGGAGTGCAAGTGAAGTCCTACTTATTAATTCATAATCCCAAAGAGATTCAAACCTCAAAAAGTTTAAACACAGAGTAGTCCAATATCAATAAGATAATCCCCTCTAAATACCACATTAATCTTTTTTATAACCCAAAAGACTTCACCATGATGCTGCAGACTGTGCAAAGCGCAAAATTCTGATTTTAATAAAGCACCTGAATCTGACCATCAGATAATGTCAGTCAAGTTCTCCAATTATCGTAAAGGATAAAAAATCCAACAGTTTCGCTTGAATGATGGCATGCCAGGGGAAAAGTATCTTAAATACAACAAAATGCACAAATGAAAAGTACTCTTCCACACGTAAATACCACATGGACCTAGAGCAATATATAACAGCAGTTTGGTGCACTAAAGTTCCCGCTATGCACGGGGTCTGGGGAAGGGCCTGACCACAAGGGTCTAGTGTATGCAGCCTTACCCTGCATTTCTGCAAGAGGCTGTTTCCACATGGGCCAAGAGCAATATATACACCTGTATAAATGAACTAGTATCTTCCGGAGCTAAATCACTTCATGCTCCAAGCTAGCAGAAACTTTAGCTTCTCTTAAAGAAATTCTCGCCTTCAGGGATCCCAAGGAAAGAAGTACTAAACCCAGGAAGTAAGATCTTACTTGAACTCGGACCATATCTCGAATGCAGAGCCTAGAGGGAAAAACCTCCGGCAGGATCGAATAAGAGAAGTAACGGTCTCAAAATGTCGCTGCCTTATTCTCCACCCTTCTGGGCCTGTATTCCTTTAGCAAATAAAGTAATTCAACAGATCAGCATATAAGTGTATTAAAAAAACAGTCACTGGGTTAATAATATAAAAAGATACATACTGAGTATCTGACAATGAGATTCAGATTTGTAATGAACTGAATAAGATACCGATCCCATTAGTTACGCTAAAAAAATATTAACAAAAAAGAAACATGTATCACCTGTAACCTCCAAAAGACAGAAGGATGTAGGATACTAGTATGTGAGCAGTTAGATATATAAGATATTATGCGTATAAACATCAGGCTTCAGAATGAGTTGATAAAGCCACTATTTGCAAACTCCTTACAGATCCAATATTGCTGCTGATTGTTCTATTTTTACTTCCCATCCAGGTTAACCAATAACGCCTTTTATTCATTAAATTGTGAGTGACGCATTGACAAAGACCATCAAAAGGGATCATTCTTCATTTGAATTACTCTCCCATCAATAAATTTATGGAAATATGAGGCACCCAGTATGAGTTAGGAAGATGAGAATAAAAGGTGAATCTTCAAACTCCATTTGGAAGTGACAGGGAGAGACATGGAGAATTTTGTGAAGTACCCTCAACTATTTGCTATATAATAATCTTGAATACAAGTCAAGGAAGAATTCAAAGCTCTTATCACTTCTACATCACACCAATTAGAGAGCAAGTGAGTGCGAACACTGACGTTTTCAAAGCCATGAAAGGGTAGGACCATACTCCTAATCTATTGACCTGCAACAATTAGACTTCACAAACCTCATGGAGGTAAATATATTAGCTGCAACGCATTCAAATGTAGGTTCAGCAAAGAAATCGTTATCTGATATGAAATCCAGGTGTCTTAAGTTGTGACAACAAAAGAATTAATCTTTGAGAATGATAACAAGACCACAAACGAACTAATTGCAATAATTTTTTTTGGTAATAACTACTTCAATACAGGAAAGGCAATAAAAAGCAAGCTAATTGAGGAACAAAAGGTTAAATATAGAAGAAAAGCAGGGACTTGCCTTGTGAAATGTGAGTGAATCAGAGTATCATATAAAGGTCGCCATTGAACATTCAAAGCCAGCTTTTTCCGGAACTTATTCAGTAGCTTTACCAAGATATTTCCCCACCTAACCTGATGAGAGAAAATAACCTTAACTACATCTATAATCAGCCATCAAATAGGATATGCATGAATATGTAGCTTTCTGGAGCAATTACCTGAGCATAAAGTCTATTTTCTGATATACGGAACAATTCCAATCCAACTTCAACTACTTCTGTAACATCCTCCAGAGATAGTTCACTTTTTGCCTTTATAAAGCTGCAGGTAAGTCCATTAGTAACTAGGTATATTATTCAACAAATCTGTCTTCTATGTATGTTAAGTTTGCACGGGTTCCCCGAAAAGAAATCTTTAGTCAGGAAAAACAAAGCTTTTGAAAGTCGAGATAATTTTTTATTTGGATTTGCCAAGTCTCCGAATCTTGTTATCGTATCAGCATGGTTTTTCAATTCTGTAGACAAATAAGACAGCACAAATAATCATGTTACTTGAATTCAAGAAATTCAAAGACCCCAGACTAAGAAAGTGAAAAAGAGAGCAGTGCAAACCGGGGAGTAAAACCATGAGCACCTGCAGATGGTACACTTCAGGCACTTTAGGTTGTATGTAGCCATTGACAGTTAAAATATAAAATGAGATTAGTTATGTGTTTTCTATTATTACACTTCAGAGTTTAGTCCACAATTATCTCCTTCATCCATTTGAATCCTAGTGAGCCATCCAAAGTGTTGTCAGTTTGTAAAAGGTTCACAAGCTCAGTGAGGTCTTATACATGATTGTAATAGAAATTGGGTTTATGCAATGAAATTGGTTCCTTCACTTTATTTCTCTTCTTCCCTGTTTATTACTCTTTCAATTCCACTTCCAGCCAGTTACACAGATCCTGGTTAGTGTAGCAATTGGTATCAAACCCATTGATTCCTTCCGGACTCTCTGCTAGACTCAAAGATTTGGATGAAGGACGGAAGAAGGTTGAGAGGTCAAAGAGATTGGAGAAGCCTTAGTATGCAAATTCCAAATTTCAAGTAACTGCACAAGATAGTACAGAAATTCATCGGATGATGAGGCATTTGATGAGCCAAGCAGACCCAATCACCCAATCATAGTATTAAGTACTGAGGATGTGAATTCCTCAAGGTCATATGCAGCCACCATGCTGCAGGGTAACACCACTTTTAGTTCCACTAATACTAAAGAAAATTCATCTACTATTGGTCCAATGGGTAATGCCCCGACATCTCCTCTAGTCTACTTCTATAGCACACCAGTCTCCTCTACTAGTAAAAGAGTGGTACTTTCGACTGTTCCTGCATCCATTTAATCCCAAGGGACATTCAACAAACACCTACTACACCTTTTCCACAAACTAATTTCTCAACTCTACACTTTCCTTCACAACCTCACTTACCATACCAGTGCCGGTACCCGACATCCCTTTTGATACTGTAATCAAACCTTCAATGGCACTAGTGCTAAACTCGATTTCCCTGAATTCAATAAATGCAATCCTAGCAGCAACTTTACCAGTTACAACAAGGCTCCCCTTCAGTTCACTTAAGCACAACAAATTCAAATACAACAGGCCAGAAACCAAACAAACAGTACAAAATCAATCACGTTTAGCAAAATTCACCAAAATTCACAACCCATGCTACGAAAGTACAAAAAACAGCAAACCCATCATACCAAAATCAAATATTCAACTCATAAGCAACTGTCAAAGTCAACGAGCACCTCAAATTACACACACGAATGAATTCCGCAAATTAAGCAGTGATAAAAAGAAGCTTACAGGCCAAGAACGGGAACCCATTTAAGAGTAGCATAAACTAACAAGTACACTATTTATATATGGTTATAATTATTTTATTATATATATATATATATATATATATATGGTAAATGTTGAACCCCCTTTGACTTATTTATATTCAAATAAAGCAAACCATCAAACCAAACAAACAGTACAAATCATTCACATTTAGCTAAATTCACCAAAATTCACACACCCCGAACTAACAATTACACTATTTATACATGGTTATAATTATTTTAATCTATACATATATATAGTAGATTTTGAACCTTTTGACTTATTCGAGTGTTTATTTCTTCATATTCCGAACCTCCTTAGTGAAAATTCCAACTTTGTCACTGACTCGAGAAATTCAAATACAATAGATCATCAAACCAAACAAACAGTAGAAAATCAATCACGTCTAGCAAAATTTTTACCAAAATTCAAACAACCCAGACTACAAACGTAAATAAAGCAGCAAACCCATCACCAAAAAATCAAAAATTGAACTTATAAGCAAATGATCAAAGTCAACGAGCACCATAAATTACATTCACACACCAAATTCCGTAAACTAAGCAGTGGAAAAAAGAAGCTTACAGGTCAAGAACGGAAACTCACTTAAGAGTAGCATAAACTAAAAATTACACTATTTATACATGGTAATAATTATTTTTATGTGTATATATAGTAGATGTTGAACCTTTTGACTTATTCTAGTGTTCATTTCTTCACATTCCGAACCTCCTTAGAAAAAATTCCGGCTCCACACTAACTCGAGAAATTATTCAAATACAGCAAACCATCAAACCAAATAAACAGTACAAAATTAATCACGTTTAGCAAAATTCACACAACCCATACTAAAAAAACGGAAAGAAACCGCCACCCCATCCTACCAAAATAAATAATTGAAGTTGTAAGTGACTGATCAAAGTCAACGAGCACCATAAAATTACATACACAACACAAATTCCGCAAACTAAGCAGTGAAAACTAAGAAAGTTCTGCTATTTAACATGGTTAGAATTATTTTTATGTATATAAAGTACATGTTGAACCCCAGACCTTATTCGTTGTCCATTTCTTGACATTTCGAACCTCCTTATTGAAACTTCGGGCTCCACCACTTACTCAAGAAATTCAAATACAGAGAACCATCAAACCAAACAAACAGTACAAAATCAAAAGTGTTTAGCTTAATTTACCAAAATTTCACCCCAAACTAAAAAGTACAAAAAACCGCAAACCTAGAACCCCAAAACCAAAAATTGAACTTATAAATGACTGATCAAATTGCAAAAACACAAACGAATTGCGTACACTATGTATATGGTTAGAATTATTTTATGTACACATATTAGATGTTGAACCCCCTTTGACTTCTTTGAGTGTTCATTTCTTCATATTTTCAACCTCCTTAGTGAAAATTCAAATACAACAGACCAAGAAACCAAACAAACAGTACAAAATCAATCACGTTTAGCTTAATTCACAAAAATTCCACACCCCAAACTAAAAAGTACAAAAAAACGCAAACCTATCACCCCAAAATCAAAACTTGAACTTATAAATGACTGATCAAAGTCAACGACTACAACAACTTGCATAAACAAAAAACGAATTACGTACACTATGTATACATGGTTATAATTATTTTTTTATGTATACAATACATAGTAGATGTTGAACCCCCTTTAACTTCTTCAGTGTGTTCATTTCTTCATATTCTCAACCTCCTTAGTGAAAATTCAAATACAACAGACCAGGAAACCAAACAAACAGTACAAAATCAATCACCTTTAGCTATATTCACCTAAATTCACACACCCCATCATACCAAAATAAAAATTGACCGAGTCAAGTAGCAACACAAATTACATACACACAAACGAATTGCGTACACTATGTATACACGGTTAAAATTATTTTTAATGTATACATAGTAGGTGTTGAATCCCCTTTGACTTCTTCCAGTGTTCATTTCTTCATATTTTCAACCTCCTTGGTGAAAATTCAACTACAACAGACCAGAAACCAGACAAACAGTACAAAATCAATCACGTTTCGCTTAATTCACAAAAATTTCACACCCCAAACTAAAAATTACAATAAACTGCAAGCCTATCACCCCAAAATCAAAAATTGAACCTATACAATGACTACAACAAATCAACCTCCTCAGTGAAAATTCAAATACAACATACCAGCAAACCAGGCAAACAGTACAAAATCAATCACGTTTAGATAAATTCACCAAAATTCACACACCCCAAACTAAATTCACACACTCCATCATACCAAAATCAAAAATTGACTGATCAAAAGTCAACTAGCAACACAAATTACATACACACAAATGAATTACGTACACTATGTATACACAGTTAAAATTATTTTTTATGTACACATAGCAGATGTTGAACCCCCTTTTGACTTCTTCCGGTGTTCATTTCTTCATGTTTTTAACCTCTTTCATTTCTTCATGTTTTTAACCTCCTTAGCGAAAATTCAAATACAACAGACCAAGAAACCAGACAAAAAGTACAAAATCAATCACGTTTAGCTAAATACACACACCCCATAATATCAAAATCAAAAGTTGACTGATCAAAGTCAACTACCAACACAAATTCCATATACACAAAGGAATTCAACAAATTAAACAGTGAAAAAAAGAAGCTTACAGGTCAAGAACGGAGACCCATTTAAGAGTAGCATAAACAGAATCAGGATCATCTGAATTATACGATTCTTTAACAGATTTCAGCACTTTCCCAAACGATTCTTTCTCCTTCACCGTTTGTTCAGCCACCGGCGGTGGCAACCAAGAATTATACAAGTGCATTTTTCTCAGAGAAAAATTGAATTTGAGTTTTATGTAAACAATGGAAAATGGAAAATTGAAAAACCCTTTTTAGTAGCTTGGGAGTATTTATAGTGAGTGAAGTGAAGGTGTTTATTTCTTTCTTCCCAAGACAAATTTTTACCAATTATCCCAATCCCAAATTTGGAGTTTGGCGGCGGAGATAGAATTTTGAGTTTTCAAAAATTAGATTTGAATTCCGCATATTGCATATAATAAATTTTTGAAATTAATATGGACTTTGCATTAAAATTATCGGAATTGAAATATTAATTCTGACTCTGATATTATTTATTTCCCAATTAAAGTTGGGGCCAAATTTGGAGTTTGGCGACGAAGATAGAATTTTGAGTTTTCAAAAATTAGATTTGAATTCCTCATATTGCATATAATAAATTTTTGAAATTAATATGGACTTTGCATTAAAATTATCGGAATTGAAATATTAATTCTGACTCTAATATTATTTATTTCCTAATTAAAGTTGGGGCCAAATTTGGAGTTTGGCGACGAAGATAGAATTTTGAGTTTTCAAAAATTAGATTTGAATTCCTCATATTACATATAATAAATTTTTGAAATTAATATGTACTTTGCATTAAAATTATCGGAATCGAAATGTTAATTTTGACTTTGATATTATTTATTTCCCAATTAAAGTTAGGGCCAAATTTGGAGTTTGGCTTTTCAGTTATTTGAGCTAGTATTAAAGGCAGAGATAGAATTTTGAGTTTCAAAAATTAGATTTGAATTCGTGATATTTTATAAAACAAATTTTTGAAATTAATATGGACTTTGCATTAAAATTATCGAAATCGAAATGTTAATTCTGACTCTGATATTATTTATTTCTCAATTAAAGTTTTGGCCAAATTTGGAGTTTGGCTCTAAGTTATTTGAGCTAGTATTAAAGGAGGAGATTTTTGAGATTAATATGGACTTTATACTAAGAATATCGGAATGATAACTTTGCCTCTGATATTATTTATTTTTCAATTAAAGTTAGGGTCAAATTTGGAGTTCGGCTTTAAGTTATTGAGCTAGTACTAGAGCGGAGATGGAATTTTGAGTTTCGAAAATTATATTTTGATTCGTGACATTGTATAAAATAGATTTTTTGAAAGCAATATGAATTTTATAGTTAAATTATCGAAATCTAAATGCTAATTTCACCCCTGACATTATTTATTTCCGGTTGTTATTAGTGAGGATGTTTGTTTCTTTCTTTCCAAGACAATCTTTTTCCAAGACAGATTTGGAGTTTGGCTCTAAGTTCTTAGATCTAGTGTTGAAGGTGGAGATAGAATATTTTTTGAGTTTCAAGAATTAGATCTGAATTCGTGATGTGATATAAAATAATTTTTTTGAAATTGATATGAATTTTATATTAAAATTATCGAAATGCTAATTCTGCCCCTGATATTAGTTATTTCCAATTGTTATTAGTGTGGGTGTTTCTTTCTTTCTTCTCAAGGCAAATTTTTTGTAACACCCCGTAAATTTTTTCGTACACTTATCGCGATTATATGGAGTCCTAAAGGCTTGCGTATGGGTTAAATTAAGTTTATGGTGTTCGGAAGTATCCCGTCAATAGTTGTATGTGTAGGTATTGGAATAAGCTTTCCAACGATATAAAGTTTGACCAAAACAGAGGAGTATTTCATATAAGCGAGCACATTCGAAATTTCAAAACGGTGGCCGGGAAGCCTGTGAACAGTAAATCTGCAGGAAAATTACTGCAGCTAGGCAATTTTCTTTGGATCAACTTTAGACGATCATAACTCCTTGTACAAAAATAACTGTGTAAGCTGCTATATATCGACGAAAAGCTCCGAGAGTCTTCTTTCCGATGAAATTGGTTTCATCCAAATCCAATGTCTGAGTAAGGAGCTATACCCGTTTTACTACAGCCTATCAAAAAAAATAGAATTTTGGGACAGATTTTTGGGTCAACTTTAAACGACCATAACTCCTTGTACAGGAAGAACTGGGTGGTATACTTTATATGAAAATGAAATCCCTTTGAATTATATTTCCAATGCAATTGGTTTCACCCAAATCCGATACTGGAGCAAAGAGTTATGATCGATTTACTTCAGCCTGTCAAAACTGTCCACTGGGAACATATTCGGATTTATTTAAATTTTTAGGGCAAAATGGTCATTTTCTATTACCTCTTGGACGAAAATTGGTCTTTATAAACATACACTTAGCCTCATATATATCATATATCATCCAATTATTAAGAGAAGGTGAAACCCTAGCCTAATTTCAACTTCAAATATTTTGTGATTCAACCGTAGAAAATTCGAATTAGTTCCGTAGTTGTGTTCACTATCTCGAAAGCTTCGAGAAGCACCCCATGGTTATGTAAGGAGGATTCTAAATACAAGAGTTCATTGTTAAGGTATGAATATTGTTTATTCTTGATTCTTATCCATGAATAAGTATTGATAAAGGATTATGAGTATTGTCTTGATGTTGGAAGATAACTAGAAACATAGTTATGAATTGTTTTGTATAAATTGTTAGTAGTAAATTATGGAAGTTGTTGTATTGGATTATGGAGGATGAATTGTGGTGATATATCATTATATTAGTGGTTATGTATGCCTAGTGATCATGTTGGTATTGGATGGTGATTAAGAGGGGAAATAAAGGCTAAGAGTGATGTTGAGGGATATTGCATGAAAATGCATGATATGTGAATGTAATAAGAGTATAAGAGGATGTATGTAGCACTCTTATTGATGGGTTAAAGGATTACTTCCTAGACATTATTTGGTGAAGTTAATACCTAAATGGTAAGGTTTGGTTGCTAATACTAGTTTGCCACAAATGACTTATTGTAGATAAGTGTTCGAAGAGTACGGGAAGTCAAGTTGGACTTGTATTGAAGTGGTTATATCAAGGTATGTAAGACATACTCTATCTAATCTTTGGCATGAATAATGACCCATGACACTCTCAAGTAAGCTTCCAACATTGTCCTACGACACATGACACATAATAACATCATTTGATCTTCGACACCACCAATTGAACTTGTTTTCACTTTTAAGATGTCCGGCTAGTCAAAAAAATGTCCATATACTATTGTTGACTCCGAAATGGTTTAATGAGGTATCCATGATTCTCTACTTCATTTTCATGATATTGATTACCTATTTACATGTTTTTCCTATTGAGGTATCATGGTTTCAAGTTCCATAAGGTGTGACCACAAAGTAGTCAATCTCAAAGATTAATTGAATTAAGAAATGGGATGTCTTTATTTTAAATTGATGATATGATGTATTGTATTAGTACCACTGATCAGTTGGCCATTGTATGACATATGTTATGCATTGATAAGGAATACGGGAAGTAATAATATGAAAGTAATGTGCAGGTATCCCATCAGCTCTTTTAAGTGTGGTCTACTCATACTGTTTATTCACTGGTATCTGGGTTCTGTTGATCTTTTGTATCTCATCTTGATACTCACTGCCTTACATACTCAGTACATATTTCCGTACTGACGTCCCTCACGGGGGACCTGTATTCATGCCTGCAGGAACGGGTACTTCAGGTCGTACACCTCCGCAGTAAGAGCCAGGACATTCTGTTGATAGTGGTGAGCTCCAGTTGTTTCGGGGCATCCCAAGTCGTTTCTATATGTACTTTTGGTATTTGTATAAAAGTCTTTTGTGGGCGGGAGTTTGTCCCGACCCTAACTCGATTGTGTATCTATGTAGAGGCTTTTGTAGACATATTGTACAGTCATAGGAGTGTTTGGTTGATAGACGTGATGGCTCTGGCGGCCAATTACTGTTTATATATATATATATATGCGTGTCTGCTGGGCTGATATAGGTACTGTTTTCTTCTATTTACAACGAAGTGCTGCCCAAATTTCTAATTTTCATAAGTAATGTAAGCGTGAAAGTATAGGTTATGAACGGGTTCTCCCGGGCCTCCTCGGCTACGGGGGCCAGTCCGCTCCAATGGGATTTGGGGCGTGACATTTTTTGACCAATTATCTAAAGTTAGGGCCAAATTGGAGTTTGGCTCAAGTTATTTGAGGTAATATTATAGGCGGAGTTATAATTTTGAGTTCAAGATTTAGAGTTATTTGTGTATATTAAAAAAAAAATGATATAGATATAGAATTTACGTTAAAATTATTGAGTTATGTTAAATTCGTAATCAAAATGCTAATTTTGTCTCTAAAGTTATTTCTTTTACAATTGTATTTTATATACTTTTTCATTTTATGATTACCATATCTAAATCAAATTAAGTGTATTTTGACTACTAGTATATTTGCTTTTGGTGTAAATTAAATCAAAAATCTTATAGCTTGAATAATTTATTGTCTCACAAGTTTTTATAACTTACTTTCAATCACAAATTTCAAAAATCAACCTTTTATTCTTAACTTGTTTGGTTAATCAAACATCAACACATTAATTGAATGTAAGAAATAATATTTGACTGTTACAATAAAATAGAATTCAATGATATACCCCGTAAATTGAGACGTAGGAAGTAACATATATTATTTTAAAATAACGTAAAAAATATCATAAATCACAATAATCAATAACTTAAAATATTATCGACATATAAAAAATATGATGGATTCTCCATATATTATACGTAAAATTTTGGTTGACTCTTTAAACTTCATCAGTGTCACGTAAATTGAGACAAATAAAGTAACATATATTATCTAAAATTATGTAAAAATACTATAAATTGCAGTAATTAACAACTTAAAAATTTTAAAGATTGTACAAACATCTATAAATTATATAAAAATTTTGATTGGCTCTCTAAATTACATCAGTGACATATAAATTCAAACAATAAAAGTAACATATATTGTCTTAAAATTTATAAAAAAGTGTTATATATCATTAAAATATTTAAAGATCGTAAGAAAAATTTAATTGACTCTCTAAAATTTGTCCGTATCGTATAAATTGAGACAACTAAATAAAAATGGACAAACTAGAGAAAATGAAGGGAAGCTCATTTAACAAGTAAAACGCGTTTCTTGAACCCATCTTACATGTAAATATACTAGTTTAGATGTACGCGTCTTGCGCGTCTACCTTGGCATCATGAAAGATTTATTTTTGCATATTCCTTCAAATTCTGCATTTTCGCAAAGTATCACCTTTAGTGCCTTAAATAGTTGCACATCGTTCTTCCAATATAAATTTTCTCTTGCATTCTAAATTGATTTGAATAGCCGACTTTACACACATAATAAAACTTTTTTTCCAGTTATTTATTTTCCTTGTCTAGGTAGAAGAGGTAGAATATTTTCATGTTTAAGTAGAACTCTTCTAAAGTTTAACATTAATTTCATATATTTTGTCTTTATCATATATTTTAGATTTTTTTTTTCTTTAATAATTAAATAATAATTTGAGAAAATAAGTGAAAAGACTATTTTATCTAAAATAGAGACTTTTAATGAAGGATAAAAAGTTCAAATCACTTTTATAAACGTATTCACACTTTTAATATATTATAAATATACTATATACTGCCTTCAATTTTGACTAACGTGCACAAAAAGGTGCACGTTAGCCGAGCACATATGGACCCCTATATATACCTTAGGTAAAAAAACTAAATACACCTCAATTTATTAGATACAAGTCCTTAAATTCGATGATGCGCATTAACATAAACATCAGAATATATTACCAAATAGATTTCCCATTATCCAAAGTTGCATTTACTCATTTAATTTACTTTTACATCGTACGATGTTGCAACATTTTAGTGGTGGATCTACATTTTTTGTACAAGCTAGCATAGTGCCAAATCTAGCTTCTGATAAAGAAGTTTAACTGAATTTACTTTAGGTTCAAATTTCGTTTCGTCATAAAAAAATTTAAAAAAAAAATTATTTCTAATTTTCCGTATGATTTTTTTGATTCCGCCACTAGACTAACGTGAAATGGTTCAGAGTTCAGACTTATCCTATGTTAATAGTTTGAGTCAGATCAATAATTGCTGTGACGAAAATCGATTAGATTAGTAAGGTCAGTCCTTACTATTAGCGATAGTTCAGGAGAATTTTTGAATCAGTTGGGTTGTTCCATTAACTATGTAAAATGATTCAAATTTACTCATGAAGAATGCGTTCCCATGGTAGACAATAGTCTTAACGAGAGTCTCGTTTGGTAGTCGACAAGCGCAAATCTAACCTATCTTTATGTAGCGACAAAGATAACTATGACCTCGATAATTAACTGATGACAACTCTGAATCATTTCACCTGATTACAAATTTAGACCTTTACCCCTTTTAAATCGGTCAAAAACACATTTACAGTATCACTTGTTTCGTGAGTCTCATATTTAAACAATCCTTACTCTCTTTACCTACCTAAACTATTCACCCCTTTTTGTATTAAAACACACCTCAACGCTGAGTTAGTCAAACATTTATTCCCAATCGACCAACTCAACCATCGAGGTGTGTCTTAATTGATAATTGAGGTGTGAAACTCGTGAAAAGTGATAGCTTAGGTGTATTTTTTTTTTTTTTAGTACATGTCATAGAATATTAGTAATTTATTTTCATTCATGTCTCCATGATCTGACCGTTGGGTTGCCACCCTATGAATAAAAAAAAGTGACCGTTACAGAACTCAGCTATTCCCATCAGTTTAAATATCTGAATATTCCCCCCTTTATTTCGGACATCAAAAGCTATCACAAATTTTCTCTTATTGCTAACTATAATTTTGCCTAAAGCTCTCTAATTTCTCCCTTAATTCTTATTATTTGTTAGTGTTTTTTGTTTTGCTGTTCTATTAGTAGTAACATTTTCTGTTTTTTTATTCAAGGAAGTTTCCATCTATGGCAGAATCAAAGGATTGCCATGTCATCGTCGAGATCCCGGTCGACGAAGAGCACCAACATAAACTTTCTTCAGCTATCACTACTATAACTGCAATTCAAAACCACCCATTAATGGAAATCTCAAAAAGTCCAGGTCATCTCTTGCTTCTCAAGCTTTGGCAAAGAGAAGAGGATCTCTCTGGCCGAAGGATTGCGGCCAGAGAGACGCGAATGGACAGCATTCGTAGAGAGATATTTCAGATTTGCTGTTTCTTCTTTATCTTTCACGCACTGTTCTTTACGATTCTGTTTACATCTGTTTCGGAGGATCATCGCGATGGCAATGTTGTGTGTGAGAAATGGTGGATTCCTTCGGTTTTGTCTGTTTGTACTTCGTTTTGTATTGTGTTTTTGGTGCAGGTGAAACTTTACAGGTTCTGGAAGGTGTCGAGGCAGTTGCAGAGGGAGAGGGGGGATGGTAGAGCAGTGACAAGGTGTATATCGGAGTTGAGGATGAAAGGGGCGAGTTTTGATCTGTCGAAAGAGCCGTTGATTGGGAAGAAGATGAAGAGTTCCAGTGTGGAGATCAAATGGAAGCCATTGACATGGTTTTCTCAGTATGTTGCAACTATTTGTCTTGTTTGTTTTACAGGTTTGGTCTTCCCTGCTTCCAGGCTCATCCTCTGTGCTTGATGTTCTTCAGTATCTGTTCATACACAAATTGCAGACATCCAAATTGTGGTATCCGAGGACGAAAAAAGGGTAAATGGTTATTCTTAGATTGATCTTTTCTTTCACCTTCAGTGAGCTGTATCCCAGTTGTGCTTCATGTATTGAGCTGCCTTTGTTACTTTTTTAGGAGGAGATATATTGAGCATACTCCCCATTTCCCAGCAAAGCTTCAGCAAATACAAGTTTTGAGAAGTCCCAAACTATGAAATTAGAGCTGAGTGGCTTGAAAAGGAACCCAAAAACAAGACATGGCAAGAACAAATTGGCCCTTTGGTTCGACATCACGGTATGGAGCAGGGAAATAGTGGGCTAGCCAGGGGAAAGAAGGCGGCAGCTCAATGCATGAAGCATCCCGCATTCACGCAGGGTTCAGGGAACTCAAGGAGATGAAATGTTGACAGTCTACCACAAAGGAAGCATCAGTGCAACTGACTTCATAACTTGGAGAAATCCTTACTGTTGCTCAAATGGTGATTTCCCTCTATTTGATTGTGCTGCAATGACATCAGTACTGGAAACTTGCTCACCATCTTCTCGGGGCCTCTCGACTCTACTGAACTTATAATCCTAGAGCTTGGAAGAATATATCACGCTCACTGCTTGCCCACTGCAGATCTAGATTTTCGAGAACCAGCACTTTTGAAGATTGCGGATTTGGGAAATACGATTACATAACATGAAAACACTACCCGAGTTGTAATCTCTTTCATAATAATGTGTACAGAATTTTCCAAAATGCAGTACAGTACTATTTGAGTCTGGATTACCATGTGAGGAATGCTACAGTAAACAAGTTGTTCTGTTCTTAGATTATACAAAGACCTTTTTAAGGATTTTTTTTTTTTAATATATATAAGAAGTGACCTTTGGGCGCTTTATGCACTCTCGAAGCCAAATATGCGGAACACACCTACATAGCAGAAGAAGAAAAATTGTTAGCCCTCGTATAAAAAGGAAAGATATCATTAATTAGGGATGTTTTTTTCTGTGCACCCCCGGGATTAGTCGGGGCTCGAAGAGTCTCGGACACCCGGTGCACATAGCAGAAGAAGAAAAATTGTTAGCCCTCGTATAAAAAGGAAAGATATCATTAATTAGGGATGTTTTTTTCTGTGCACCCCCGGGATTAGTCGGGGCTCGAAGAGTCTCGGACACCCGGTGCAAGTCAAAAAAAAAAAAAAAGATATCATTAATTAGGGAGACTTTCGGTACTCATTACAATTTATTTTTTTTTAAAAGGAAAGATGTTGTTGGTTCTTTCTTAAGCCAGAAAGGCACACCTTCATCAGCTGAGTACTTGTTCTTATCATCCCCAGCATAGGCAAGCAAGTTGTGTTTTGGATTCCATTCCACGCTGTTCATTGGAGCACGACATGGAATCTGGTGAACTGATCTTCCAGTTTGGACATTAGCCTGTGAACAATAATGGCTAAGTTGTTAAGATATTATTCTCTATGTAGAATAAAGTATACAGGTTCCCGAGCACATACGATATCAATAAATAGATCTTCACTAGCAGAGGCAATGTATTCTCCTGTGTGATTGAAACTTATTGTCCGAACTGGCCACCTGAGTAGCAAAAAAACTTGAAAAATCAAACTGTCCTAGGAAACTAGTGCAAGTAAGATTGACGAAAATCATACTTGAGAACTTACTCGAGTTTTGTAAATGTTCGAATACATAGCATATCCTTAATGCTCCAGAGGCTGACCAATGAATCAGCACTTCCAACAGCGAAATATCTTGTGTAACATTGAATCAAAATAAGGTATTATTAGTTCAGAGGAAAAAAATTCCTAACTCATGGTCTGAGAGCCCTATGTGTGGGGTCCTTCAACAAAAATCATAATGACATCATAGTGTTCGCCCTATGTGTGGTCCTTGGACAAAAGCCTTATCGACATCATACTGCTATAGAAGCTACTAGATGCTTGGAACTACATCCGAAGAATTCTCCCATTGATAGAAAGGAACGTCACATATTCTAAAGCCGTCTGAGACCTCTTTAATTTTCATTTAAACCATAGCAAAGGTGGCATACAGCAAAATACAAGCTCACCTCCCTAGTGGATCAATAGCAATGCAGTAACAACCAGCAGTGTGAGCATTAAGCGTGTTAACGGCTTGTAGAGACGGATAAGCTAAGACTTCCACAGTTCCTATACGACAAGCAGAAGAAGTTTAGGACTGAGAAGAGTTCATATTGGTAAGTCAAGTAACTGCCATCTCACTAATTTGTACTCACCATTTCCAGTTGTAAGAAAGAACATATCGCCACCCAAGTTCCATGCAATCTCATTTACCTGATGAGGCAAAAGTGTAAAACAATTGGAACTCTGGAGAGCTCAAAAGCGTTAACACGTAACAGTATGGAACCCATCATGCTGATTACCCGGGTAGGAACATGACTCAATGCATTGAACTACTCTTTGCAACTAAGTACTTTTTTTAAACAGGTAAACTCCTTGCAACTAATTCCTTTAAGAAACAGGAGGCTGGTAACATGCATGGTAAAGAATGCAGCATGAAACAAACAGCTATGAAGAGTTTCCACAACTGAAGTGAAAGGCTTGTCCTAAGAAGAAAAAGCATCCGCCCATACTCGAAATTGAAGGGCATCTCTAGGTTAAAGGGGACATAGTTATTTATACCATAAGAACAGCAAGTCCGGAGAGAATTACATGCATCAGACATGTTTCTACAATAACAAGTACTTGTATCTGCCCCCGTGAAGGGAAGAGAAGATGACACCTAAGAAAAAGAAGAACTGATGCTGTGTGAATTCAAGTCTTTTTCAGAATGTCCAACAGAACCCTACTTCGAGAATTAGTTACACCACAGCAAATAAAGCTCAAAACTTGCAGCAACGCATCTGAGAAATTTAATTTACTTTACAACATTTGCAACAGAAAGGAAGGGCCAACAGTAAGAGAAGGAGACAGACAAAATGCAGTAGCGTTAAACCCAGTACATGACAACTCCAAATAACTTCTGGTTGGCTAGATGGGCTTATGAATCAGCTTAAATTTAGTTGGGGGAGAGACTACCTCATAATTAAATTTACGCTTATGAATAGGCTTAAACTTGCGAACATCCAATATTGTTAGCTCATCATCCTGCACCATATAATAACTGAATAAGAAAGGGCACCAAATTGGTAACCGTGATAGGTAAATAATAGGGAACTCCATAAAATATAAAAGGTAATGCATGTAACAGAAAGAGACGAAGAGATATACTTGCACACTCATTTTGACTACATACATATCTAGGAGCAGCTAAGATGATAGAATCACGATATAGGTGTGATTTAAGACATTAGTAAGTGAGAAAATGAAATAATGAGTACCCTGTTCCCAACAGCTATATGTGTCCCATCAGGCTTGTATGTGATATTGATATTTTCCCCACTGAGCTCAACTTGCTGTGAGCATTTCCCATCTGCCAATTGCAGGCCAAATGTGTTAATATCTGTAGCACCCTGACCAATAAAAAATCTACAACACCCTGGCAATTTGACGAGAAACTAGGCAGTGAAAGTGCACGTAGAGTTTTTTTTTGTAGTAGTACTACTAATAGAGAAAAAGGTGCATGTAGACTTAATTATTACTCTTTGAGGAGTCAAATAACTTTTTCTTTGACCAAACATATTTTCACGTACTTACCAAGTATTTTTCATTATTAAAATTAAGTTTGTAATATGTCTAGTTTCTAATTATCAAAATGTTATTCTAAAAGTATTAAGAAACAGATGTCTGAGATGAGACCGAAAATTAGAAGGTTTGACTCTATTAGTACAAGGGTACTCTAGAGTCCAGACCCCTTCATTCTTTTGAACAGAAGAAGTATATTGTTCTTGGAACGGTTACTTTACGGGGGGAAAATGGAAGCACAGATATTTAACAACAAGGTTACACCTTTTAGGCTCTAAGTTACAGATATAATTATTCAGGTAACTTCAATATACATAGGCTCTTATAGCATTGCATCTCTAGAAGTCCAATTTCTCATTATTTCATACAGCACTTTTGCAGCTTAATGCTGGTGCGAAATAATTTAAACTTACTACGAGCATCCCATAATCGAACTGTCTTGTCACCAGATGCTGTAGCTATCAATTCTGCATGTTTGGGATCCCAGCATAACTGGTCCACACTGTCAGTGTGACCCTTTAATTCAACATCTTTCACCTTACCCTGCAAAAGAGCAGAGACTTGGAGTGTACTGGGACATAAAGAAATTCCATACTCAATCTCTCAAAATAGAGAAAAGACTAGAATATTGAAATCAAACATAAATAGGGAGCCACAATTTAAGCTCCCTAAGATCAAAAGCTATTAAAGCTCCACATTTTTGCAAGCAAAGGCAAAAGATCCTAGGAACTTAGGATTGAGATTATGAAACAAGATAAAAGTATATTTATAGCCTTGATACAGAGAAATGAAACTTTAAGGCAAAATATCCTGCAATCTTCATGCAAATTCCAAAGTTGAGGAACTTAAGATTGCGACTATGAAACAAGATAAAAGTAAGTTTATAGCCTTGATACAGATTACAGAGAAATGAAACATGTTATCATTCGAGTTATAGAGCACTCAAATTTATTGCATAAAATTTTGAGCTTGCATCCACTAACTAATTATAAGTTTTTTCAGTCCTGCAAAGACACTACAGTCTCTCTCTCTCTCTCTCTCTCTCTCTCTCTCTCTCTCTCTCTCTCTCTCTCTCGTTTTTGGCTTGTAAGCACTAACAAGGTATTAGCACATTTCTATTGATAATAAGCATGGCCTTCCCTTCATCCAAAACGAGTAGAACAAGCCTTCCATTTGCAAACACCATCGTATGCAAGCTATGTCAAAGATCTCACAAACCCATTTTATACTCTTTCCAATTTTCTACTTCAGCAATAGGATTAGGAATGAGGATATCAGGGACAAAGTGAGAGTGGCCTCCGTAGTGGACAAGATGAGGGAAGAAGATTAAGATGGTTTGGGCATGTGAAGGTTGCATCACACAAGACGTTCAACTCCTATGTGGTCAATTCATCACTTGTCTGATAACTCTTTACTATTTCTATCCACATAATTTTCTGCAAATATGAATTGAAAATGTCTTTTCTATTGACCGTCTGATGTCTCTAAAAACAAATGATTGAAATTGTCCTTTCAATTAGCATCATCACTATATCTCTTTATACTGAAAGATCGACTTCCAACCCTGTCGAACCCCGTTCTGCTCCTCCCTCGAATAAAGTTTGTACCGAAGATGCGCGAGTGGTTTTGTGTGACCTCCTCGTATCTTTCCTAAGAAGACATGATACCATCACAGCAGATTCAAATGCTGTACAACAACCATTCTATCCAAATAAAAGGGAGAAGAAGCCTATTTATCAAGAAAACAAAAGGAAGAAAGAGATAGAGGGAGAGGGCGAAAGCAAGCCTATTAATTTCCAAATCACTATCTGCCCCTTTTTCTTACAAATAAAGCACTACTTAATCCCGTATTTTTGGTTACCTCTAGATTATATTTTTTGCCAGAATAACTTCCAGTGTAAATAGAATGTGCAAAGGTTGCAGATGGGTCTGGAGAAATCTCAAAAGTATCTTTTCCTCGTTAAACTTTTTAGGTCATTCCAACTTAAAAGATCTCACAACCAAGCAGCACCCAAGTCTTTCTTTAGCTTCAACTTATTTTCTGTCTAGTCACTTTTTCCTTCATTACTTTCTCATTCGATGCAAGGCAAAGAAAGCTACTTTGTCCTATTATGACACTAATAGAACTGTAGCCCATATTGATGTGTGACATTTTCATCTGAACACTTAAGTTGTTAGAGAGCACACTTGTAAACATAATTATGGCTTACGCCAACTTAATTATGTCTTCAATACACCGCTCACAAGCGGGTCTGGTTCTTTTTCATGGATCATGCACATGCAAAAAAATTTTGATAATGGGTGGCGGTGAGACTCGAACCAAGAACCTATGTTTGTGACGGTGCCATCTTGAAGTGTGTAACCATCTCATTTAAAAGATTAAATAGTTAGAGAGAGCACATTTTTATTTACTAATTATGTCTTCAACATTCTGCTAACCAACAACAACATACCCAGTGTAATCCCACAAGTGGGTTTGGGGAGGGTAGGGAGTACGCAGCCCTTTGTGGGGTATAGAGGCCGTTTCTAACAGACCCTCGGCTCAAAACATTCTGCTATCCTATTGCATAAAACAACAATTAATTGGTTTATCCAAATTATGCAGATATTTAACACCTCTAATACAAGATTGTGTTGGCTATGTCACAACTCACAAGGGAGAAAAAGATATAGGTGCTGACAACCATCTTTAAGAACTTGTGTGCTCCTTGCCATCAATCAATATCTAATGACACAGCCAATTATTGTCAGTCTAGAATAAGTTTCTCCAGAACTTTTCCATTCAACAGAAATTGGCATGGAATCATACAGAACATATGTTTTGGTGTAAGTTTTCTGTAATAAGAGTGAACTGGCTCAAGTTCCCACCTAATGCCTAAATTGATTCAAGAAATTAATCTTTTACTTTTTGAAGACACTGGTACTTCATTTGTTTATTATCAAGCCACAACTCATTCATCACTTGTATTGGCGTTGGACCAGGTAATCATTAATGTGCAATCAAGCATTGGTGTGTGAAAGAAACTCTAAAAAATGATAGACTTTCTTCTTTCTTTTTGGATAAGTAACAAACCCTTTTTTCCAAACTTAACTGCAACAAGCATTTCCATCACAGCTTCCGCCACTCATACTACATAGGACTAGGCGTTGGTAGAAGCAACTAAAATGAGACACCAGCTTCTTAACTCTGGAGAAAATAAAAAAACCTCATTTTGTCTATTGTAGATGAATTTATCCAGTTTATTTACAACATCCAGTTTCCCACTTCAAACTCTTGATAACAAAATCAGGTCCTAAAACAAGTAGAACCGTCAAAAATCAGAGAAGGTGGGTAGAAGGTTAATAGATAGCCGAGTGGCGTCGCACTTTATCTGGGAGAAACAGGGGCTGGCCTCATCTCCTATCCTCCTTATATTAGTATAGTATTTAGTAGTTGTCTAGTTTCTTATTCTCCAATGTGTATTACTATCCATTGCCTCAGTTGCCTTGTATCTTGCTATTTTGTTGTCATCCTTGCAACCCTGTATCGATAACTCTCTTTTGAACTGAGGGTCTATTGAAAACAACCTTCCTAACTCACAAAGGTAGAGGTAAGGTCAGCGTGCATTCTACTCTCCCTAGACCCACTTATGAGATTACACTAGTTATGATATTGTTGTTGTTTTGTGGCGCAAAAGCTGGCCTTCTTTTCAGCATCTAAAGTAGAATGAAAACAAAAAGGCATAATACATAAATAGACATTCAAACTCGACCTCAGCTGGCAAGTAATCACTCCAATATTGAGTACACACAGGTCGACACCTCAACTCGTCTCCACTGTGGCAGTTGAAGACTCCTCCAACTTACAAAATGATCATCTAGACAACTCAACTCATCTCGTGAGTGTCAGTTGAAGACTCCAACTTACAAAATGATCATATAAACACCTCCAAATCTCTGTGTTGTTTTGTGCATTCAATTAAAAAAAGCTGGCCTTTTTTTCAGCATCTAAAGGTGACTGAAAACAAAAATCCATAATACATAAGTAGACACTCAAACTTAGCCTCGTTTACATCTAGACACCTCAACTCGTTTCCACATTATCATTTGAGACTCCAACTTACAAAATAATCATACAGACACCTCCAAAATTTACACGCCGCGTAAAAATCATTTGTCCATGAGACACAATGGATACGAGCTGTAGTGTTTATTTACCCGTTAAGGCCAAGTTCGAGTGACTGTTTATGCATTACACCAAACAACAAAAAAAGAAAAAGATGAGCTGAAGAAGCTTACATGACCATGAGGCTCAATTTGCCAAATACGAGCTGTTTGATCTACTGAACCAGAAGCAAGCTTCGTCCCACTGCAGTTCCATGCCACTGAATGCACCTTCATTCCATTCCAACAAATATTTTAACAAAAACAACATAGAAGACAAAGTATCACATAGCCAATTCATCTATTACTCCATCCGTTCACTTTTACTTGTCACGTTTCGCTTCTAGAGAGTCAATTTAACTAATCTAAATACATTCTTAAAATATTGATCAAAGCTCATACAGTTTAACTCTGAATAAGCAAACCGTGACAAGTAAAAGTAATCGCCAAGTTAGTATTATTAAAATAAAATAGAGGCACAAACCTTCTTCTTGTGTCCCTGGAATTCTCTGCTATGCAGATTTTTGAAGGCTATTGTTTCCCCCATTTGCTCTCTCTCTCTCTCTCTCTCTCTCTCTCTGTGCTTTGTTGCTACTTCACTTCCCTCGAATTTTTCTCTGTTTAGAAGGCGCATTAAACGACACTCAATGTAGTCGTTTCGCCAGCATAGTCCAATTTATGAGTTTCAGAAAATGATAACTAGTCCCTTATGATTGGAAATGGTCTAATCTAGTCCTTTAAGTATGTATCTAAACAGTTTTAGTTTCTTATGTTATCGAAATTGAACAGTTTTAGTCTCGAGGACATGTATATAATGAAACACACAACGGTCTAAGGTAGCAACCTATAATTCATTCGGTTAACTATATCTTTTTATACTCATAAAAATGGTGCATTTAAAGTAAACTAAGAGTAGAAAAGGAAGGAACTGTGATCGGTATAGCTCATCAGTTACGATATGTAATTGACACATCATTAACTAGAAGTTTTCATCTTTTATGTTATCGAAATTAAAGAGTTTTGGTCTCAATGATATGTATATGCACAACGATTCAAGGAAGTTGAATTGTGGAGTGTGGAGCAGCAACTTGTGATCTATTTGATTAACCGTGTTATCATGCGAAAATAGCGCATTTAGAGCAAATTAACAGAATAGAAGGAACTATGGTCGGCATAACTCACCAATTAGGTTATGTAATTGATGCATCTTTAATTAGTAGTTGTCGTCCGTTATGTTATTGAGATAGAACAGCTTTGGCCTCTGTGATATGTTTGATGCACAATGGTCCAAGAAAGTGGAACAACAATCTGTGATTCATTCGGCTAACTACATATTCTTTTTACTCACAAAATGATGCCTTTATAGCTAGATAATAGCAAAAAATGAACTGTGGTCGGTATAGTTCACCAATTAGGATACGTAATTGGAGCATCTTTAACTAGTAATTGTCTTTAATAAAACTAGCATGTGAAAAGTATATGAGCCCTTTAAACTTAAAAAAATAAAAAAAAAAAATCATCTACGCTTGTTTTTTGCAATTCATATTTTTCGAACTTGAACCTTTGAAAAAAAAAATTCTATTCTTGAAATTTTAACATTAAAAACTGACATTGATGTTTCATATGAGACATGAAATGTATTAATTTTATTCTTTATTTATATAATTGAAGGTAATATATTTAATTAACTTGAATAACATTATTTTTGAGGTGTGAGTTTTATAAAATAAATCTATAGAAATTTGATTCAAATGATTCACCTGCTTCTCATTTCTCATGAGCCAATTTCGTCTAAGAAAACATCATTGTGTATTATAATTTATAATGATAATAAGGACTAGAAGTATTTATTAATTTTAATAAACATAAAAGGCTTAAAATATTCAAGTGTGTATTTAAATAAATAATCATTTCAGATCTACCCCAAATCACAAGGGATACTTTTCTGATTTAAGGTCCTTTGATTCATAATTACAATTCATAACTAGCATAATAATAATAATAATAATAGCAATATAAAAAAATTGTTTTTCTCTTCCAATTTTGTTCTGAAAATTTTCCCTCCTTCCTGTCTTTTCTTTCTGTAGTTACCAATAACATTAATCATATAGACTTTTCTTTTAAGATTTTTTTATTTGGTCAAAGGTGACTTAATCAGATATTCTTACGTATACTAACATTTGTTCTCGAGTCATTGTATTTTACTTTTCTAAAAATATATAGTAAGTGAATTTTTTTTTCCTAAGCCATAAGTCAAGTGATCTTCAAAATAATATTTTTTATTTAAGATTATTATTTTGGTCCGTTGATTAAATACATATGTCAAAATATCAGCACCTATCAAATAATTGAAAAAAAAAAAAAAACTGTACAATTATGACTTTTGAGTTTTGAGCATGACAACATTTCAATGATTTTCAATTTAATTCAAAAGTTTGAACAAGTGATACTTCTTCTTTCCCAAAAATTTTGGAGATTAATTGATGTGATTGGATTATATATAAAATTAAATAAGTAGCTTGCCCATCTATTCATAAAAGTAATTTAAATAATAAAAAAGAAATATTAAAATAAAAAGGTTCAATCAATTTCCTAAATAGGCGGAAGAAAGTCCAATCTCATTCATTTACGAGTACTATTAGGGATAATTCCACTTTTATTCCCTCAATTATTGGTGAATTTAGTCCGTATAATATTTGATTAAGTATATTTAACTTGTAATTAATTAAAAGCAAGTTTTTAATCCTTGTGTATAAGAAACAATATATATATATATATTTAGATCATCTTAACCTTAAATATGGAATAAAATTGCACAATACATTTAAGTTGTAATTAATAAAAGTGAGTTTTTCGATTACTGTATATAGAAAAATATGTATATTTTAGATTATATTGCGATTAAATATGAAATAACGATACAAAAATTAACATAATTCATTGATAGTTGAGTGATTTTACATTAGAAGATGTATGTATTTTAGAAAAAATTCAAAGGAATTTAAGTTGGTAAAATTTTAAATCGTAATATAAATATATGTGTTTATTAAAATATAGATAATTCACCAGAAGAGTTATAGACTATAGCGGATCACAAGTATCACTATTCCCCTATCTCTAATTAACAGTTTTAAATTTGAGTTTTGAGTATAAAGTCATTTCTATCAAAGATTTCTTTAATCTTAATGTATGACTTTTCGATGCAGATTTAAATTTAATCAAATTCTTATATAAATATCGAACACTATCTCCGACTAAAGAAAAGTAGATATTAGGTCAAAAGTAAAAAATTCACATAATCGTATAAATAGTTGAAAATTAAGAAGCAAAAGTAACGAGGAGAAAGGAGCATTAGAGAGTTAGGAAAATTATGAGACAGACACATAGAAATTCACTCTTAATTAAAAATTTTGAATTCAAACTTAAAATGTATAAAAAGTAAACTAAAATTATTATTTTTCTTAAGTAAATTTTGCATAACATAAATTTAGATTTTTATTTTTTTTAGGTTAACATAGGTTTAGATATAAATATCAAATACTAAGCGAAAAGAAAAAAAAAAACTTCCACCTACCACAAAATCCACAAGTGTGAAGTACAAGGACAGTTTGGTTCTACAGTAAAAAGTTGTTAACCACTTTTATCTTTCTTTTCTTATTCAGCACTATACTCCCCTTCTCCGTTCCGACGCGAATTCAAATTAATCTTATTAATATATTTTGCATCAAATAATTGAAGAAGATATATCGAGATTAAAAAAACATTTATATAGTAATTCTTGTATTGTTATTTATTGTACAATAAACTTAATTATTATTTGCATATTTTTATTTTTCATAATTCTTAGATTAAAATTTTGTATCACTACACTGCAAACCAACAATCCTTCAGGATTCGTTTAATTGAATAAATAAAAATTGTACTAAATATGATATATTAATAATGAAGATTAGTTTATTTTATGGTTCATTCTTGTGTTACTACAATGACAAATATGTTTTTATAATATTTATTCATGCATTAACAACTCTGATGTTATATCATGGATTGATTCGTTTTAATTATATATTTAACAATACTAAATAGGATTATTTTTTTCTATTACATTCTATCAAATAATCCTTCCGAAGTTCTCAATCCTTTACAGTCACTTGAAGGTTATTTCGGTTAATTTATAAAAAATAAGTATGTTTTCAGTCTTTAGATGAATTGCCGATTCTTTAGATCATTTTTTGGAAAGAAGTTCTTTAGATTGTCGGTCGTTGTCAGTTGTCGGTCATCGGTCGTCAATCGTCGGTTACCGATCATCGATTGTCGGTTACCGGTTGTCAATTGTCGATTGTCGGTTGCAAATATATTTGTGACAAAATAAGTGATGTGGATATAATATGCTAAATTAAACTGATAGTTCTAATTAAGTCAAAATAAGACAGAAAAAATCTCAAAAATATCCGAGCATGTAATAGTATCTTTTGGTTTTCCAAGATACTCTATGTAATAGTATCATTATTAGCTGACAAATTATATACTATTTGATTCAGCATACATGTGCAACACATGTGCTGAGAAACTAATATAGTAAAAACTCTGATACTGCTAATATCATAAATTGTTGTGTATTAATTACATACCTTATAATATCAAATATAAATTTTCTTTAATATGTTCTATCAAGTGACTCTTTAGAAGTTCTCAATTCTTTAAAGTTAATTGAAGGTTATTTTAGTCGATTTTTAGGAAACAAATGTGTTCTCAAATTTTTACGGTGGATTGAAGGTTCTTTCGATTGATTTTCAGGAACTAAGTATGTTCTCATTTTTTTTTTACGGATTGAAGGCTCTTTCAAACGATTTTTTATAGAAATTAGTGTGTTCGTTTGATGAACATAATTATGGCACGACAAGTGACGTGGATACCGTGTCCGACTCGAACAAAGTCCAACTTGAATGACTTATCTAACTTAAATGACACGCTATGCGAGCAATGCCAAATGTAGTGTGGAAATAAGTAGATTGATGACTTTTTGGGTCACTTTTTTGAAATTAGTGTGTTCAATTACTATCAATTATCGATTAATAAATATAATCATGACACAATAAATAAATGCGGATATGACATTCAATATTGAACTAGCTAGTAGTTCTAATTAAGCTAGAAGATGACCAAAAAATCTCAAGAATATTTAAACATATAATATCTTTGTGTTTATAACCAAAAAATCTCAAAAATATTTAAACATATAATATCTTTGTGTTTACAGCTTTTGAAGTCAAGTTCGCTAAATAATTGAGTTTTTTTTTTAAAAAGCAAAAAATACATTTCAAAGAATAAGAACAAATATATTTCAATCTCTTATAAATTAATCTCATGTGAATACGATATTTGTCACATTGTTTTAAAAAGTCAAGTGTTTGAATTCTCCTTCCTTATTAGTGTCTTTAGATATTTTTTTTATGTGTGGATTTTAGATATATAAAATTGACCCTCGGATCATATTAACTAAAAATAGAAATCTCATGTAATAATAATTCATGTTAGTGTCTAAACTCTAAAAAACAAACTTATAAGAGAAAGTCGTGGACAAAATCAAGTAAACAGTGATGACATTTTATTTAGTGGTATAAATTCGTCAAAAATAAAAATAATTAATGAAATTTTATATGCACAATAATATATTTCTAATTAAAATTTGATAGTTCATGTTCATAACTTTTTGTATGACTCTATATGCACATTATTGTACAAGGATCCACATTCATAATTCATATAAACATGTATTTTATTTCATGTACAGTTACTTACTCAAATATTTTTTTAATTATCATTATTAGTTTAAAAATTATATACTGCTTGATTTCGGCATAAACGTGCAACACACGTGTTGAGAAACTAGCCTATTAATAATCCTGATGTTGCAAATATCATAGATCGACCTTATAATACAAAATAGGATTTTTTTTTAACAAGCTCACCAAATAACCCTTAAAAGTTCTCAATCTCTTACAAATGGTTGAAATTTTTTTCAATCAAATTTTTAAGAAATAAGTGTATTTTGATCCTTTACGGTGGATTGAAGGTCCTTTCAATCGATTTCAATAACTAAGTGTGTTCTCAATCCTTTACGAATTGAAGGCTCTTTTGATCGATTTTTCTAAAAATTAATGTGTCCGGATAATGAATATAGTTACGATACGACAAGCGACGTGAATATGACGCATCATTCAGGGGAAGAATTAAACAACTTTCTAATTATTTTGTATATTGTGAACTACAACAACAATAACATTCAATATAACGCGTGAGATCCGAAGAAGTTAGAATGTACATGTGTCTTATTACTACCTTAGAGATAAAGACACTACACCTCACATATTGTGGACTATCTTTACTATTTTTGTATTTTGTAACACAAGATACCAATAATGAGTGCTTTACTCTTAATATGACATTTTCTAAAATAAATTTAAATTAAATGAGTTTAAAATAAATATCGAACAACTAGTAAAAAAAATAGAAAAAGATAAAATACAGTAAAATTTGGGAGCGGAAAATTCAAAAAATCGATTAGAGGTTTCAGCTTCGTGCCTCACTAGATACAAAATTGTGTTTGTTTTGTTAGGGAATGCGATACGAATTCGAATTTAGTCTGACTCTAATACAGATACGAAAAACAAAAAAAAAGAATACTTAATGAAATTCAGTCTCGTTCATCCACCACCGACGATTATATAAAATCTAGTGAGCATTATACCAGGTCATTGCCAGTCCAAAAAGAGGGAAAACAGAGGGACTCTTTTTGGAAAGTGAAAAGTAGTTGAATCTCGCCGCCGTCATCGGATTCTTCCACCGCCGCCGTCGCCGTCGGTAAACAAGATGTCGTCGGGAAGATACATGGCTTATTCACCATCTCCATCTGCTCCTCAATCTCCTCATATCGCCGCCGGTCTTCGCTCTGCTTCTTCCGCTATCGCCGAGCAAGAGAAGTTCGTTTCTGCCTTTGCTAATTAACTTGTTTGTTTGTTTGATGTCTTTGTTTGTTAGTAGATCGTGCTGAAATTGGCTAGTATATATCCGATCTTCGGTTGTTTTTTGCTGAAATTGGATAGGTTTACTGTTTACTTTTTGCAGCTGATATGCATAAATTTACAGCGTCATAAGCATGTTATACATGAATTATGCATATATTATACGTCTGCTAGCTATTTTTAGCTGCTATATTTGTTAATTCTTTGTTTTTTTTGGTCATTGGTTGTGATTTTGTGAATTGATTGGTTTTTTCTTTTGTTCAATGATTTGTAGTTTGTTTTCTTCAAAACTGAAAGATCTGGTTTAGTTTAACTGTTTTACTTACTCAGTTTACAGTATTAGTTTAAGGTTCAATGAAATCGGCCGCAATTCTAAACTGTTAGATTGTTTGGAATTGCGGTGGAGTTTATAGGAGCAAAGAAACCAACTTTTTTTAAGCGGCAGGTCGAATAAAGTATTTGAATTGAGAAAATGTTCTGAAAGAAGAGGAAATAGCAACAATCAACTTCTGATTAGAGAAAAAAAGAACAACTTTTTGGAGGAACAAGCCTAATTAAAGTATTCAAATTGATGCAAAGAATTCGTATAGCCAGTCAGGATTGGCTATATGAATTCCTTGTATCGATTTGAATACTTTAATTGGGTTTCGTCTGCCAAAAGTTGGTTTCTTTGCTTGTATAGGATGTTGATTGTTGGTATTTCCTCTTCCTTTGTAACATTTTTTCAGTTCAAGTAACTTTTATTCGGTCTGTTGCTTCAAAAAGTAGGTTTCCTTGATCCTATCGGATTTTGATTGTTACTATTTCCTCTTCTTAGAATGTTTTTTCAAACCAATTACTTTTCATCGGCCTGTTACTTCGAGAAATTTTGTTTCTTTGCTCCTATCGGATGTTGATTGTTATTATTATTTTCCCTTCCTTCAGAAAAGAACAACCTTCTTCTAAGAAATTAAGATAATAACAATTGTAAAGAAAAGATTCACTTCCTTGCTTGAACTACTTGGGCATTGATAACCCAAGAAGACTATGATATTTTCGTTGTACAAGAGCGTTTTTCTTATGATCCTTTTAACCCTACTATACTGATTGCTCAAGGTGGATCCGGGATTTTAGGTTGGTGGGTGTGGAGTAACACTGCACCCTCTACTACTTTGTGGTAGTGGATGCATCTTTTTGGCATATTGTTCAAGCGGTGCACTCACTGACCAAAACACTGCAATTCTATCGTTTCGATTTGCATTTTGGTTCTATATCACTGAAATCAACAATTTGTTTTTGCTTATTATAGGGCATCTTTATGTAATAGACCTAACAAGGAGATCTCGTTGCACTATTTACATTGTTTTTCTTTTGATCTTCAGAAAACTTACAATAGCACAAGAAGAATATATTGGACTATCAAACTTGGAACAACCGTTATTTGATAGAGATGCTGATGGTTTTCTTCTTGTGTGTACCTATACCATAAATTGCTGCGAGTCTTTAATTTTTGAATGTGTTTTAACAGGTATCTCTCAGAGTTACTTGCAGAACGCCAAAAACTCAGCCCATTTCTGGCCGTCCTTCCTCATTGCTATCGATTGCTGAATCAGGGTGAGTAGGAAGTTGAATTTGGTTACATCCGCCACTTGTGCAGATATCAATCATAATTTTTATTACTTACCACACAACAGGTCAAAGATTAGAGAATGAGGTTGAAAAATATTTTAAGTTAATGGGCACATCCTTTTCATCATAATGAAGATGATAAATCCAGTGTATGATTCTTTTTTGTTAATTGGGTGAACGTTTGGATCAAGTTTGGGTCTTCTATGTAAAGTTGGTCATCACTTTTTTCTTGATGACTCCCAACTCTGCTTGTATATTCAATGAATGTTTTTTGGTTGTTCGTGTTTAACTATATAGTTGGTCCATAATATGGGTATTAGTATCTATTATTTCCTTTTTCTTTGGTCAGCTGTCGATTTTCTTCTATGTTCTAAAATTGTTGTAACCACTCAACTGGCAAGAAGGAGAAGAGGTTGAGAGAGTCATGGTGTTGAATCCATGTTTATTTCCTTTATGTTGGAAATGAACACGTCATTGTCCCATTCCAGTTAAAAAAAAAAAGGAGAAAAGAACAACATTATCCATTTCTGTATCCCCCAGTATCCTATATGTTTGTTTTTCACTTTTATGTATTCACACATATCTGTGTAAACACACTTATCCGTGTGAACCTCTAAGTTTTAGATGGAAGGTGTTATTGAAATCATTTTGGGCCAGATCATGGAAAGCTTGCTGGTGGTTTTCAATGCAAAACTCTCAGCTTATAGGCAGCCTGTCATATATTCTTACCTGTACCGGGATGTTTTCAAGTATTATTTAGTGCTGTAGCCTGTAATGGATCTAGAATAGAAGGAAAACATGCTTCTGCTTCCCACTGACTGTCCGGAGGAATTGCTGAAAAGGAAAATGGACACTTAATATGACTGACTTCCCAGCACTAGTAGTATACTAGACTAAGAGGAGGACAAATTGATCCTTGAAGTAAAAGAAGCATGATGTGCATTTTGTGAAGCTTGTTTAGTGTATTGAGGGAAGGGTTGAATTGTTGTGTGATGAGCAATAACATTCATGTTTGAGGTGTGGACCTGCATTTTGGGGTATTAATATCATAGTTAGAGGTCATCCTGGGCATTCTATTCCTCTTGTAAGCGTGTTTGGAAATGGTGGATTGCATGGCCAAGGACATGTCAGAGCAATAAGGAGATTCTTTTCTTTTCATACAACTTATAAATATATCTTGGAAATGTCGGAGGATATGTCCAAAGACAATTTGGACCTTTAACGAGTGACTTCCTTTTTAATTTCGACTAACAAACCAGGACTGTCCCAACTTATATGTGATTATTGCTGTTGTCTGCCTAAATTCTCTCCTTCAATTAGGTTAGACCGCCTCCTCCTCATCCTTTTCACCTTCTTGTCGTCATCTTCGGGGCTTCTTTTTATAAAAAACAATATTTAATGGCAGGGTTTTTATTTCTTATAGAGAAGATTGTATATATCTTGATATCGAACTTTGGCATCTTCACCTGGAAAGAAAGGTTCCTTAAAGTGCCTGTACTAATGCAACAAGTCTTCTTTCCCTTCTGATTGTACCTTTGCGTCTAGATTTTCTGTCCCATGCTTCCCATCTTTAATGTTCCCCATGTTTTATCCATTCAGCCGCAAATTAGGAATGTTAGGAGTCTTTCTGTCCACAGCGTTTAACTCATTGCTTTAACATATAGTTTTTTTTTCTATAAAATCCGTGAGATAACTAACCATGAAGGATCCGTCTTGTTGTCCATATTGTGGTGGCTGCTAACTGATTTATTAACCACTGCTAACTGGTACGTCTTATTCTTGGAAATTGACCTTTTTGAAGCAGAACTTTTGCGTGTAACTACACTGTTGGGGAATGCATCAGTTTTAGATCAAAATGGGCTTGAACATGCTAGCCCCCTGGCTTCAGGAGGAATGTTTTCAAATGGAGGAGCTAATGTGGACAGATGGGCATCACCATTTCAATCAGAAGTATGGATACTAACTATTAACATAACCTCTTTTAGATCTAATTTTTTATGTTTGAAAAGCTTTACTGACATAGTTTCTAATTTCCATGCTAACTTGATTTCTTTGCAAGTGTTTTAACTTCGATCTCCACTTGTCTCGTGGCAGGTAGTTGAAGCTAACAGCAGCAAGACTGATATTTAGTTTAAGCTGAGCATCTGATTTAGAATTTTGCTTTTAGTTACTAGGTGTCGTACTGTTTGATATACTGACTGCCAGATAAATTCATGGTGAAATCTAGATGTCCATGACACCACAAGAGCATCTCCTTTTATGTAGATTCAAATAATTTTCTCAATAGAATGTGAGAGGCTTGTTCGGCAGAATCTGCCAACACATATGGGATGCCATCTAGATGTCTATGACAGTATTTTACAGTGAGATCTAGATGTCTGTGACTCCACAGGAGCATCTCCTTACTTTCAGTTCTGCCAACACTTATGTGATGCTTTGATCCATTCTGCGACACGGGAAATTGAAAATCATAAGCACGTTATTTCCAAATTTACCAGAGTCATCAAGATCTGTTATGTTTTCGAGGGTGTTAGTATATGTCTTATCTTCTCTTTGTAAATGTTGCATTTGTGATTAGTTGCTTATTGTCTTTATTTGTTTTAACTTGTGTAGTTCTGGTATGCGCTTTCTTATTCCTCTTGTAGTCTTGGATTTGGGACGTCTTAAATGTTCTGAATCACAAGGAGATTCAGGGTTATCTCACAAAAAGGAGATTTCTGGATTTATCTATAGTGTAATACAAAAGAGAGCAGAAGGTGTGGATTTTCCTGTTTAACCAATTTTGTGGTCATCATATCCAGATATCAGGTTTAATGCACTCACCGTCGACTCAAAACTGGCTTAATACTCAAAGTAACTCATCAGGTCTTATAGTGAAGCGAACACTCAGAATTGATATACCGGTGGATCAATATCCTAGTGTATGGACTATTATGTATTTTTTCATTCTGTTATTCATGCTTTGGCTACATCACTCTGAGCGTGTATCTTGCTTACATTTGCAGTACAATTTTGTGGGCCGCCTCCTGGGCCCTAGAGGGAACTCTCTAAAGCGAGTGGAAGCTACTACTGAATGCCGGGTTCTGATAAGAGGGCGCGGAAGCATCAAAGATCCAGTAAAGGTAATATTCGAACTGATGTACTATGAGAGCCCATGAAGTACGCATGAGAAAAGGAACGCCCCCCCCCCCCCGAAAAAACACACACAAAAGAAAAAGAAGAAAAAACACCCCGGCCAATCCAATTCCCAGTTGATTTTTGTGCAGCCAATGGCTGTGGTAATAAATGAAGCCAGCCACCTGTTCACTTTTTTGGCCATTAATAATAGCTGGAAGCTCCTTGCAAGACTTTCCCTCCTTTTGGGCTCATTTAATTGATTCATCTGTTATATGGAGGTTAGCCCTTACGTCGATAGGTTGGTACGAAGTTGATGTATCAAATGCAATTTTTTGGTAGAGGTCAAATTTTGATACCATTTAGAATTGTCAGTAGCTCTTGCTAGTAGTGGCATTGGATAGTCTGAGGTGGTACTGAGGTTGTAATTTGTATAATTTCGTCATATGGAGTCAACTTTTTCAAACATGTAATGTAAGGATTTACTTTGTCATTTGAAGGAAGAAATGATGAGAGGCAAGCCGGGGTATGAGCACCTGAATGAGCTTCTTCATGTTATTGTGGAAGCTGAACTGCCAGTGGAGATCATTGATGCTCGGCTATTGCAAGCGCGTGAGATATTGGAAGATCTGCTCAAGCCTATGGTAAATTCAACATAGATTGCAAGTTGGTCATTTTTATCTAGTATTGCATGTTTTCAAAGTGGAGTGTTCATGTTCATTACTATTTTTCCATCTTCCTAAATGCAGGATGAGTCTCAGGATTTCTACAAAAAACAGCAGCTACGTGAACTTGCAATGCTGAATGGTACACTTCGTGAAGAAGGTTCTCAAATGTCTGGTTCTGTTTCCCCCTTCCACAACAGTCTTGGGATGAAGAGGGCCAAAACCAGAGTGTGATCAATACCTTATCTAGTGGGATTTGGAGCTTGTGCATTGATACACACCACTAACCAGCAGGTCCTATGCAACAGGTGTTGCTATAAAAGTCAAACGCCTCGCACTGCCATCGGGGCACTGGTGCTGTGCTGTGCCAGTTCTAACTTGTCTCTATAATGATATGAAGTGTGTTTACGTTCTGGTTGGGGAAGATTAAGTAACAGTAAGCCATAGTAGTGGACCGCGTTAGAGGTTTGCTTGATGTCGACAGGTGGTTTGTCCATTGCAGTCTGTCTTGCCAACGTCATTGTATTATTTCATTAATTTCTAGTTTGTGATTTCATGGTGTGGGAATGCCTGTAGTGCTAGCGAGGCGTGTCTGTACTGAAAAAAAAAAAAAGAGAGTGAAGGTGAGGTGAAAATCTATGTTTACAGCGTCTCTGTGGTCTCTAGTTGGCGCCTTTTCTGCTCTCTTTTGGAACATTATCTAGTATTTTAGGAGAGCATTCTTCTTAATTTTGTGGACATCTAAGCACTTGACAATCATGTATTTAGTGGTCTGAGCTCAGTTTCTGCTTTGTATGCGTTGTAGTTGGAATTAGTCCAAAGTTATTCTTCAAGTATAGGCTGAGGCAGTTTTTAGTACTCCAAATTTACCAAAAGTTAAAGAGACTTCTGTCCAAAACACAACAAAGCTCCTCGAGTTCCTCTCGTTGAGCCTGTTTGATCACGAGAGTTTTTCATTATTTTTCGAAAAATTATTTCTCATGTTCGGCCATAAGAATTCCGAAACACAATTTGGAATTGTATGTCAGTTTCTCTCACAAAAAGTAAAAAAAAAAAAACTTTAAATTATTTCATGGTCAAACATAACTTTAACTTTTAACTCTAATTTTTTTTTAGTTTTTATAGTCGTGCGCTACCTTTTCTTTCTTTCCCCTTTTCTCTTTCATCCCAGTGGAGTATGAGTCGACGAGTAACCAAAGGGTGAATCTGGAAAGACAGAAAGTAAAAGAATATGAGGGGTGAAGATAGAGAAGGAATATGGTACTTTGAACTTGTTTCTAGCAAAATCAAAAAGTGAAAAAGCTTTTGCTCCTCTTTCGACGGTTCATTTGAATTGTAGAACTATTTCTTAAAAGAACATATTTACTTATCAAAATATAAAAAAATTAACACACACAAAAAGTTAAGATAACTTATCCCATATCACATGTACGGCCGTTTGGTAGAGTGTATGAGTTAGTTTAATATGTATTAGTAGTACCTTGATTGATATATCTTTTCATCCCATGTTATAACTATATATTATATTGTGTATTGAAGTGTGTATTTAATATCTCAAAATCCATGACATTAGTAATGTAATGGATCTAATGCATGCATTAACATGATTAAAGACACTATTATCTCTAGAAAAATTTTCCGCATCCTTTGCAATATATATACTGAGGGTGTTTTGTATTTTTTTTTTTATAGAAATTATGTAATTCATGTTATTTTTAATACATCGAACCAAACACTGCTTAAGAAAAATACAAGCACAACTAATGCAAACATTGCTAATACAAGCATTATTTTGCATTATTCTTATACACTCTACCAAACGACATGCAGACCTTATATTTACCTCGTGAAAGACCTTGGCTCAAATACAATAGATCGAAATAGTTATGAAAAAGGAAACACAATAATAATAATAAAAAAAACATGTTAATTAATAAGAAAAATCATATAAGTGCACGATTCGAATTAATCGGAGCTCCAATGCAGATATCGAATATCGGATGAAAATAAAAAAATAAAAATTATATAGAACATTTAGGAAAAAGAACACTAACAACAACAATATAATTCGATAACTAAAACGCAATAAACAAAATATATCAAAAATAAGAAATTACATGTATAAAACCACCAACTTGATCAAAGAGATCAAAAGTACATATTTTAATTATTTAATCATATCATCAAAATAAATAATAATTTCATATCCAATGCGAAAAAAATAAAAAATAAAAAAATAAAATAAAGAGTCAAAAATGGAAAAGGAAAAAAAAAAAAAAAGCTTTCGTAAAAACACGTGCATGGCATGAGGTGTACACCGCCTAAAGGGGACTCTTCCTTTTCCAAATATAAAAACAATAAGTAGTAATAATTATTAAAATAAAATAAAATAAAAAAACCCTTTATATATTACTCCATACATTACGTATTTATTATATTTTCATACTTTATATTCAGCTCCTTATTTTTTTTCTTTTGGTTGCAGTCTCTCTCAAAAAAAAGGTTGGTAACCCTACCGATTTCTTAGCCCTTTCGATTCTATCATTAGTTGTTTAATTTCATGTTTCTTGTTTTCCTTACGTTGTTTGTTTGTTCTGTTTTTGTTAATCTTTTTTTTGTTGTAATTTTTGTGGATTTATTATTATATGGTGGTTTGCCAAGTTTTTTTCTTTTTTTATTCATGTGAATAAAGTTTTTGCTATTCTGTGTTTCTGTTTGGTTAATTTTTACTGATAAAGGAGAAGTTGATTGTTAATTTTGAGGAATTGATGTACTGAATAATCTTTTAAGAAAAGGGTTAATCTTTTTTTATTTCAAAAAAAATCAAAAAACAGGAAAAAAGGAGCTCTTTTTTGTTTGTTTGATTGTTTGTTTGTCTGTGGGGTTCTAGAGAAAATTGGATTCTTGTTTTGGTTTAGTTTACGTTAGCAGCAGGGAAGCAGGGGTGGAGGAAGAGGGGTTAAGGGGTTCATCCGAGCCACCGTTCATTTGTATGTATAAGCAAGCAGGATGGGATTATGTAGGGATAAGGGGTTTGTTTGAATTTGGTGAAAAGTTAGGATTTTTAATGTATATATGGTAGCGGTTGAATTCCTTTGGCTTTTTTTGTGTATTTACTTCTTTGTATTTTTGAACCCCCCTTTGATGAAATCCTACTTCGCCAACATTAGTTGTGTTGATTGTCTAGAAATTTTGGGAGGAAGAGGTTGTGGTGAAGTCTAAGGTGAACCGGTGATCATTATCGGTGTGATAAAAACTGGGATGCAATGGTTGCCCCTGTTGTTGGTATCAGTGGTAGTATTTTGATGCCATTAGTTATTAGTAATTTATTTGATTTCCTGTTCCGAGTCAAAACTTCTGATCATTATCTCGTTGGAGTCGTTTGGTATGAGGTATAAGGTATAATAATCTCAAGGGTAAAATTCAGGATTGTTTTATCCGAAATTATTTATCCCATCATTTATACCATAGGGATGGGATAAATTATCCCATATACACGGTGGGATAGCTTATCCGGTGATAACTTGTTCCCAACCAAACGACCCCTTAAGAGTCTAGGATGTGGTGGTTTCTTTTGTTATTGATGTTTTGTATTGTTTCGAGGCCATTGATTATGGCAAAAATCCTTTCTTTAGGGATTGGAGGGTGTTTTACATTGGTTTGGGACTTCATTGTCTGTCCTCTTGCCTGAGATTGCCATTGTAATGTAATTTGCTTGCCTCTCCCTCTGCACTTCCAGGAGCAGCACCACGAAGGAAAGCGCATATTATCTTTAATAGCGTATATAGTAACAGCTTCTGTGTGAATTTACTTTGCTGCTCTTGAATACAATACTTTTACTCAAAAAAAAATGCATATAGTTGCAACTTCCGTGAAATTATTTGAAGTGTAGCCATCTTTTACCAAATTTTTCTAATATCTTGTTATAATTGTTGAGTTGACCTTCTTTTGGCGTTATTGATTTAGATTTCTTTTTGCAGTGAACGGTCGATCTCAAATTAGTTATGGCTTCAAAGAGGATTCAGAAGGAACTGAAGGACTTGCAGAAAGACCCCCCTGCTTCTTGCAGTGCAGGTATATATATGAATGTGTGACTTGTGCTGCTTAATGTCTCTGTCCGCTCTAGGCTTGCTGTTCCGTATGAGCTCGTCTTTTCTCCGTGTCTGCAGCTTGGATTTGTGTTGGAATATATTTGAGATACATCAGACATGTGCTGGGAAATAATCTGTTTTCCTTCCCCGTACCCTCCGATGCGTAGTCTTTATTTTCTGTTCATTTGGCCCTCTTCTTCTTTGTTTCCCTTTTTTCCCCTTGATTTGGCTGCGGGTTGGGCCGTTGGTGTAGGATTGGCAGAGTAACCGGTGACATTTCTTTTGGCTGTGTTATTAATTTGTTAGACATGTCTTCACTTGCATTGGAATATGTGAAAATTGTATTAATTTTAACTTGGATATGGTCTTAGACTGAAAAAATGTATTCCGCAACCTTTCTTGCAGGTCCTGTTGGTGAGGATATGTTCCATTGGCAAGCTACCATAATGGGTCCATCTGACAGCCCGTTTTCTGGGGGTGTTTTCCTTGCGTCTATCCATTTCCCCCCTGATTATCCATTCAAGCCCCCAAAGGTAGTTTTGAAGTCTTTCGAAAATTTTATGTAGAAAGATTTGGTCTTTTGTGGATTGTGTCTCTTTTTTCGTAAAATTTATCTTGCTCTCCTATTCCGACATTCCTTACCTTAGAATTCTGTTTCTCTAATGAACCTAAGTTATTCAATGCAAGAGTTTCCAGTAGATTAAAACTGATGTCCAATGTATTTTCTTTACATACTTGTTTGATATGCTTTACTTGAGCCAAGAGTCTATCTGAAACAACCTCCCTACCTCCATAAGGTAGGGGTGAGGCTGTGCACGCACCACCCTCCCTCCAGACCCCATTTGTGGGATTACACTTGGTTTGCGGAGGTTGTATATTAGGTCTGTTGATAACTTTAATGTTCCAGTATTTTCCGTGATGATAGCTTCCTCTATGAGTTTTACCGTACCTCATTCCAGTAAGCAGTAGGAAATGATCCTGCACCATGATATCCATCCACGAACGTTGAGATGGAGGGCTGCACTGGTTAAAAAAAAAACATTAAACCAGATAACACAGAAGTGGAATACTTCAAGCAACCTAGGGTTATTCGAGGAGACGTGAAGTCCTGCTTTTACATTCCTCAACAACCAGTGGCTTTGTTCATCTTTTTGTCTTGTTGAACCTAAGTATGGATATTAGTCATTCTTTTATTTGCCCTTGATGTGCTTCCTGTAGTCCTTGCTCTAATGATTTATACTCGGGAACCCATTCTGTCGGCTCCCTTGGAAGTCCAGTTATGTGAACGTGCTACTGTTTTCGCTACCCTGCTGTGTTACATGCAATGATTACCAGGATTTCAATTTTTACTCTTTCTATCTTCAAATTCTGCAGGTCTCATTCAAAACCAAAGTCTTTCACCCGAACATCAACAGTAATGGTAGTATTTGTCTTGATATCCTAAAGGAACAATGGAGCCCTGCCCTTACCGTATCCAAGGTAAAGTATATCATACCTATTACCATTCTAAAGCTACCGCTTTATGTTAAAACATTTTGGTGAAGATTACACTTGGAAATCGCAGGTGCTGCTTTCCATTTGCTCTTTGCTTACCGATCCAAATCCAGACGATCCTTTAGTCCCAGAGATCGCGCACATGTACAAGACGGATAGAGTGAAGTACGAGAGTACCGCCAGATCATGGACTCAGAAATATGCCATGGGTTGAGCACACATTTGGTTCTACTTACCATGAATATCATCAGCAGAACTTTATGCTATAATAGTAGTAAATAAAAATAGGCAAAATGGTGCACAATTTTCTGATATTGTTGTTTTTTGTTTTCTGGTATTTTGTCCTTGTGTTTTGACTGGTTAAATATTTTATCACTGGTTGATTTAATATTTATCTGATAAAGAATCTGGATCAATATACACTGGTTGATTTCAAAAAAAATACTATATGCTACTCGCAGACCCCTCGAGCCGGGATCTATCGGAGACAATCTCTCTACCTCACCTCGGAGGTAGTTGTAAGGATTGGGTACATTTACTCTTTCTAGACTCCGCTTATGCGGGAATATACTGAGTATGTTGTTGTTGCTCTCATGTATTTGACAACTATCTAAAAAGTAACGAAGTCATAATAATCGATAGTTTTGATGTATAAAAATTTACGAAACATATCACATAAATTGAAATGGAGTAAATACACAAATTAACATATCATGAAAAACTCTCTCAAGAAATTGAGCAAATATTTTCTTGTGACTTATTACTTTTAACATATCAAAAAAATATATATATATTTTCTTTTATATTGTATTCTTAACATCAATTACTTTCTCCGTTTATTTTACTTGTAATGTTTTACTTTTTGAGAGTCAAACCGTATGACCTTTGATCAATATTTTAAGATGTATTTTTTAATCGTATTAATATGAGATGGATTGTAACTTATAGCATTTTTCGTATACCTTTTTGAATAGCTATGTCGCTCGAACTCATAAAAAGATGTCAATAAATGTGTGCCAATATGAACTCATCAATATAGAAAGTGAAGATACTTAAGCTATTAGTTTTCAATTATAGGGATTGAGCAGAAAGTAACTATTAGTTGATTGTTTGGCAAATGGACCAAATTTGGTGAATTTAGTTTGGAAGTTTTTACATTTTTTATCAAAAAAAAAAAAAAAAAAGGATGGAATATTATCCAGCTACACACACACATGGTAAGATAGAAAAAGTTTGGCATGTAAAACAAAAGTGTTCAGTAACATTATATTACAGAATATAAGAAAAGGATTTTACAAGATCCTATATTAAAATTGGACCACAATAAAAAGAAAAGTCATCTTCACCTTTCAAAATTTCTTTATTCTTATATACCAAGTATGGTGAAAGAAATTAATATTTTTTTTTTAGAAAAAAAAAGCTTTTTTCTCTGGTTAGCACAATGCAAAAGGAATATATACATATTGTAGTTAGATATATACAAAAAGTTAAAGAAGTGGTCCTCTTCATATACTGTGTATCAGTGTGTTGTCATATTTTAAAAGTTTAACCAGCTAACAATATTACAAATATGTAGGCACAAAATTGGCATATGGGAAAAAAGAAAGTGAAAAATACCAACATGGATTGCGGTGGGACTGTTTCAATCTTAATCAGAAGTCTCGGGTTTGAACCCTGCGTATGGAGAAAATTCTGTTGGGGACCCCCGCAAAGTTCAGGATGCGTACAAGTATTTTTCGCATAGTTTTTTCAATTTTTTTTAGGTTATATGAAGACACGTGTCATAGCCTTATCGATTGCTATATAAAGTCTTCGCGTTTGAATTTTAGTATTACACGAAACCAAAGTTAAATGGATATGTTGGTGAAAGGTCAAATTAATTAGAAGAAAACATCTCATCCATATATAATTGTTGATAAATTAAAGATAACTTGTACTACTAAACTTTGAAAGAAAATCAGTTTTATTTTGGTAGAAAAAAAAAGATTTTAGAAAGTAACTTTGGGAGTAAAAGTTGAAATAATAGTCACAAAGAAACAAGACATGTGATGAATGGTCAGGTGTATGAAGGAGTGGCATGTTGGCTGCCCTACTTGAAAAGCTACGGTCCGGTGAATTAAAACTTTCGCTATGCATAGAGTTCGAAAATGAGTTTAACCACAGAAATTTATTATACACGTGACCTTCTGCACAAATTAGCTTTTTGAAAAGAGATATAGTAATATCATATTTGGATCAATTTACGTGAACCTCGATTACTCTATCAGACATAAAGATTGTAGTTTATGAAGAGAATTTCTTCAGACTTAACTAAACGTCCTGGTTTGAGCCTCCGAAAAGAAAAGAAAAGAAAAGAAAAATTACAAATAAAATTAATTTCAACAACAAATAAAAATATGAAGAAACAACAACTTTATTGATAAACGATATGGGTACAACTACAAATCTGTTCCTCTCTTGATTTTCTCCGTTTCTTCGTAATTCGAGGGTCGTTAGTGGCGTATTTCTCGAACATAGGATGATCTCTTTATGAATATCCCATAATTTTGTGGGATATTGGAGATCCCAATCTTTTTACTAATACCCATGGATATTCAAGATGCTTGTTTTTACGGGATATTCAAGATGCCTGTTTTTACGAATACCCATAAGTTTATGGGATATTCAAGATGCCTGTTTTAGTAAATATATGTTACCCTTTAAATAGGCGAAATTTAGGTAAAGTAACCTCTTAGAACTCTAATAAGATTTGAATTCTTCTTGAAGAGTCCACAAATTTTAGATGTCTACATATACATCACACTTACTTTCTTATTTAGAAATAATTAACTTTAAATCTTTGTATAAACTATAATTTTACTTCTATTATACCCCCTTTCGTCCTAATTTATGTGGCATACCTTTTTTTTAGTTTATTTCGAAAAAAAAATGTAATCTTTTCATATTTGACAACTATTTAATGACATAATTTCACTTTATCGTCATTAGGTATCATTGATCAGAAAAGTCAATCAAAAAAGTACTAAAGTGACTTTAGTAAGAAAGATGCATTAGTAAACCTAACAAAGTTTTCTCTTATTTCTTAAACTTCGTGTCTGATCAAATTATGCCGCATAAATTAAAACGGAGGAAACATAAAAAAGGTTCATACCCAATAAAATGTTGCCACGTTGATATAAAAAAACATTCACCAATATTATTACCCCCTCCCCCCCCCCCCCCAAACCCAAACCCCAACTATAAAAAAAAATAAAAATACAACAACAATATATCCAGTGTATTTCCACATAGTAGGGTCTGGAGAGGGTAGAGTGTACGCAGACCATACCACTATCTCATATGAAGTAGGGGGTTGTTTTCGAAAGACCCTCGATTTAGGATCGATAACAGTATAATAAACACAAAACATAAATGCATATAAACTAGTACAACCTGCAAAATAAACTAACGTCACTAGCCATAAGATAATACTACAACCACAAGATAATACTAAAAATTATCTATCCGAAATCATAAACAACAATCAACATCACAAACAAGAAACTTCAGACCCAAATAAAAAACGCTCCTCTATTTTATTTAAAAGAATGAGAATTTTTTCGAAAGACTATAATACCAAAGCTGTCTTTTAATTAATATAGTGTCAGAATAGAAACTATAGGTTAAAAGAATTGCAAATGTTTATAATAGTGACATGACAAATTAGTCCCTTTTAAATTTTTATAGTAAGCTGTAGAATACCCCGTACTGTACCCCCTTATGAAAAAGATAGCTCAAAAGATCTGTGTTTTGTCCTTCTTTTTTATTTAATGCTAACATGTGCAGGTGTCCAAAATTTTCATCTAGGGTGTGTTTGGTACGATCAAAAATATTTTCTGAAAAATATTTTTTTATTTTTTTTTGTTTGGTTGTAATAAAATATTTGGAAAATATTTTCCACAATAATTCATTTTTCAAAAACTGACAAATGTGACTTATGACTCCACTCCTACCCTTTTTCCCACCCCAACAACACTCATATTCATATGACTCAAAAAAAAAAAAACATTTCTAAAAAATTTACATTATTCGAAAATATTTTTCACTGTGCTTCGCTTCAATTTTTCACTACTTGAAATAAAAAATAGTGAAGCCTGAATTTTTTCCATTTCCAACGTTCGTTGAATGTACTGTTATTTTGATATGCATAGAGGAAGACTTACCTATGTTACTTTTGCTAATTGTATATTTCATTTTGTTATCGATGTAACTTGTTTCACGAGGTTGAATAAGCTTGTCGTTCCGTTATATTTCTATTGATTGGAGTATCTTGAGATTGTCCTGCCAAAATATTGAAAAGTGTCTCTTATATTTGCTAATTAATAGTCACTTAAATTTAATGATTGTAATATTTTAGTATTCGATATTAATATTATTTGTTATGCTTAAATTAGTTCTTACAAATTGTTGAATTGCTAGAGACACTGATATACTAGTTAACAGTTAGTTAGTAGTATTTTCTAAAAAAAAAAAAATCACTCATCAATGAAACACTAGAAATTTTTTTTCTAAAAAAATAGTCTCTACTCACCAACCAAACACCATAAAATATTTTTCGAAAAATATTTTCCACTCACTAACCAAACATGAGAAAATAAGTAGAAAATCAACTTATTTTTCATGAAAAATATTTTCCATCATACCAAACACACCCCTAGACTGTTATAATATATGATATTTTAAATAATTAAAAAAAAAAGAAAAAAAAAGAGAAGGAGATTAATGATTTTCACGCAATTAATTCTCATTTAAGAGTGTCTATTTTTTTTTTATTTTACAGAATGCAAAACTCATTATGTATGGTTGATTATGAGTTATGGCTAACACTTAGATACGCGATGAGATATTGTAAGTGATAGAGTAGCTTTGCTACTAGGATACATTGAGGTTCAACCCGTTATCGATAATGTCTATTGAGATAGTGTTCTTTTATATAGTTATTTTTCATAATTTAAGTGTTATGCAACAAACAATTCAACAACGAAAAATCCAGTGAGTCTCATATGTAAAGTCTAAAAAGAATAACGTGTATGCATACTTTACTTTTACCTTTGAAAAGATAGAAAGATTATGTTTTCTGAGGATCATATATTTACAATGTGTTATATTAGTAGAAGACTAAATTATAAGGGGAGTATAAGGAGGCCGATATTATGATCTTCATGAAATAGAAAGATCGTTTCTGATACATATTTATTTTTTTTACACTCCTTCTCATTTTACGACATTCTTAATCTAAATTCTGTCTAATTATAATAAAATGATATTCTTCTTGAAATACAACGGACTTAAAAAGTAAAGGGTGCCACATAAAATGGGTCGGCGAGAGTAGTATAATTTATCTTTGACATTAAATTAAGGGATCGTTTGGTGTGAGGTATAAAGGATAAGTAGTCCCGGGATAAAATAAAGGATTATTTTATCTCGAGTTTGGTTGGAAGTATTAGTTAATACCGAAATAACTTATCCCACCATTTACGTCATAGTGATGAGATAAGTTATCCCCTATGCATGGTGGTGGGATAAGTTATCCCGAAATAACTAATCTCAAAATTAATTATTTCGAGCTAACTATTACCCAACCAATCGACCCCGAATAGTTAAAAGAAATTATTACAAGGGAATTGTGCAACAGTATTGATGGAGACTAGTGAAACTGTAAAAAAAACAGACAGGGTTGTTCTCTTTAATAAGTACAGTACTAAAATATTAGTTTAGTATAGTATAGTACTAGTGCTGGTGTTTGCTATAGCCATGTCTTTTTCCCTGTAATGTTTCTTTGATGGTGACTTGTCTTTACCTCTTTCCATTTTCTCTCCATTCTTCTCCCTTCTCTTGACTTTCTATCCTTTTTTTAACCTCTTTGTCTTGATTCTTGTGCCTACCTCATAGTAGTATATAGTAGGAGTATATCACTACACATCTTCTTCTTTTTTCGGTTTCCCATCCGTTGTCCGGTATCTGCATTGGAGCCCCGATTAATTTGGATCGCGCGTTGCAGGGTCCATTAAGGTGAAAGCGCTCCCATTAAGGTGCACTACACACTACTGCACAGGTGGTTAGCTAGGTTACGTTGCTCCGACTCGTCAAAAATATCAATGAATACGTGTTGGATTTGCCAAAGTTAGTGTACTTTTGAAGAATCTAGCATGATGAACACGGTCGCGGCATTAAAAATGAAGAGTCCGCGCAACTTAACTGGCTAGACACTGTTTCTTCCACACAAAGATTAGTTTGAAAAGTTATGGTGAGATGGGAATATAATTCACCTATATATGTTACTCGTACTCTTCAAAAATATTGTTGCATGCATTAATATTGATGAACTTCTAGCAAAATAAATGTTATTTTAGGTTTTTCATTTGGTGTTCGGTACTCGCATTGGAGCCCAACTAATTCGAATTCGCGCCAAATAGGGCCCATTCGGGGGTAGCGCTTCCTACCAAGAATTTTTTTGATACTCAAGGTTCGAACCCGAGACCTCTGATTAAGGGAGAAACAACCTTATCCACTGCACTACATCCTTTAGTGGTGCAAAACAAATGTTGTCGCACCAGTATTGATTTTTTTGCAAAATGCATTGTTTTTGAAAGATGTTTACGCACTCGTATATATTTTCAGAAAGTCTGAGCAACATGGGTACATACACTTCAATTCGTAAGAGGATCTTTATGAAAAAAAAATCTCAATATTGAAGTCTTTTTCCTTTTAAAAAATTGTCTTAGTGAACTTGCTATATTATGGGTTTCAAATTCATATAAAAGAGAGGAGGATTGCGATAAATATCGACCGTCTTAAATTTAATTACGCTGAAACACGCTCTCATCTAGCTGACAAGATCGCCTTGTATAATATTAAATTAAGATAAAATTAAACGGAGTGATATACACTGAATGATACCAACTTTCCTAGTATTTATTACAATATATTTTTATTTAAAGATAGAAATGAAATCTGCATAAAAAAATTATTTTCATTAGATTTAGTTTGTTTCAAGATTTAATGGAAAAATAAGGTAACAAAATCTTTGGGGATTTTATTGTGGCTTCTAATTCAGAAAAAGTTTCAGATTCTCACATGTTGTTGTCTTCTATGATGTCTCAAATAACTTTTAAAATTCCAACTACATTATTGTCTTTTTATTTTCCCTCCAAACAATTATCTTTTTTTTTATAAAAAAAAAAAAAAAAAAAAAAAATTTATGTTATTGGAGTTTTGCTTTTTTGCACAAAAAGTGAGAATTAGTAGTAGTGACTTTTCTTTTCTTTATGGATAGAAGATATGGTTATGACATTATTTTCAAGATTTGATCCTCTAATAAAATTTTGCTTTTTTTTTTTTTTTTTTTTTCTTTTCTTTCTATTGTGCTTTTTTGTTCAACCACTTGGCTATTGATGAATTGTGCCACTAATAAATCACATTTTTTTGTGATTACATGTCATCCCAATATCCCTAAAATATTCTTCTTTTTTCTTTGATCCACAAAAAAAATAAAATTATTTACTTTATTCCTGAAATGTTACTTAATTTCTGATAAGAAGCGCTTCCCTTATAATTTATTTTATACCAATGCAAATGTATATTGTGCGGACAAACAAACTTTGGATACTGAATGATTAAATAAATAATAAAGTTAAATGACATTTTCTTGAAAGTTATCATATATAAATGACCAAATATATTTGAGATTTATTACTACTATGAAACGCGATTGGATTGATGATATATTTCAAATTCTCGTCCTAAAATAATTAAAAAAAAAACTTTATAAAGAGTGTTCTCCTCAAATGAATTCTACAACAACGCGAATAGTATTTGGATCAATCAATCTTAAATACCGTATGATTAAATATAAAAAAGAATTAAATGACATTTTCTTTGGAGGTTATAATAATACATGACCTAATATATTTGACATTTACTTTCATGACATGTGACTTAATGGATGAAATTCCTTCCTCTTTAACTATAGAATTTCGAGTTCAAATTCTAAAAACAAAGATGACATTTTATAAAGAACGTTTTCCCACAAGTAGATTCTACGACAAAACAGAAATTATAATATTCAGATCAACGATTTCTAATTATTAAATAATTAAAAATAAAAAAGTTAAATAACATTTTTCTTGAAGGTTGCCATAAAAGTTTTTTGTCTATTATATGAGGTGTACCAACCAACTAATGTCACCAAAATAAATTTTATTAGATAGGTTTTAGCCCACCAACATCATTAAATCAATCTATTTCTCTAGTTTGTACTATATATATATATATATATATATATATATTTGTATTTATATATAGGTAGCAGTTGACAAAACTACCACGTATACATGGTACAAATACAAATTATAATGACTATTTTGTACATTTACAACAAGAATAAGTAGTCGTTTGGTCATGAAAATTAAATTTTTTTAGAGTTGGAGTTGAAATTAGAGTTGGAGTTGTATTTGATCATGTCTTTTTTGAAAAAAAAAATTGACTTTTGAAAAAACTTTTTTAAATATAATTTTATGCCCTAACTTTTACAAACTATTAAAATCACCCAATTAAAATTTACCTACTAATGAAAAAAGAACACAATTAGTCACTATTATAAAAATAATTACACCTACATGGCCATATTTAATGAATTTCGATTATGACATATATAATATTTATATTAATAGCCGTTTTCTCATATTTGAAAATTTTAAATATGGATGTTATATTAACAGATCATTGCTTCCTATTTTTTAGGTAACAAATATTATTTTTCAAACAAATTTATTTTTTTAGGAATTTATTTAATTTATTTCCTTCATTTTCCGTTCCTAAAAAATAGGACATGATGAGTTGTTATTAAATTTTAGGGTGCCGCTAATTTATTTCTTTTTTTTCTTATACATGAAAGATTTTACTGTGTGTGAATAAATTATTTCTATGTAAAACATGCTTTGCATATTTATGGTATATTATATCATATACCATAAATATATAAATATGCTTAATATGTTTTTTTATACTTTTTATTTTTATATATGTGTGTATATGGTATATACATGGTATAAACTTCATCTATAACATACTTTGTATATTTATATTATAAATATGCTTAGTATGTTTCTTAATACTTGGTATATTTATATATGTGTGTATATGATATATACATGGTATAAACTTTATATATAACGTACTTTGTATATTTCTATTATAAATATAATACTTTATATATTTATGGGTATAAATATAAATTAGCTAAATAAGGGATAAAAATAATGATGAGAGAGAAAAAGAGATATATATTAATTAGGATAACATTAAGTTTGAAATTATAATTATCTTATTCTTTAAAACTGCTATGTACGTAATATTGAAAAAGTAATGTTATAAGGAGAGTTTTATGTAAAAATTTAAAACATTGGGGTTATATGTAATAATAATAAAAGTTGAAATTGGAGTTGAAAAATTGTGAAAACAACAAAAAACTGTTTTCTATTTTCAGAATTTTCATTGCGAAACACCACAATTTCCAACTCCAATTTTTTTTTCCCGAAAAAAAGAGAAAAAATTTCATGACCAAACGGGCTCTAAATAACAACACAAATTTCCATGATTGAAAGGGTTAAAATATAATGTATTTTATTATAGAAAATATTTTATTTCTTCAGTACTGTTACACGCTTGAGGGTAACCAAAAATTTCAATTTAAAAGTATAATGAAAATAACTTAAACCACATTAATCAAAAGTAAATTAAAAATATCTGAACAAACAATATTATTAGAATATATTTGACCAAAAAAGATTGGAGCATATAACATTTTTTCGAACATCTAAATGATAAATTTAAAATATTTAATCAAATTAAATTTTGTAAAGTAAAACGTAACAATTAAAGATGAATCGAAGGGATATCACTTGCTTAATCGAATACTAAAAAATCAAATAATGTGAATATATCTAAGAGCTCTTGTATTAAATACTTCCCCCTTATGCATTATATCCAAGTTCAAAGTATAACAGTTTTTAAATTTAATTTCCCTAACGTGCTAAGTTTTTCGATAACGTAATCTTGACTTAACTATCATAATAAGTAAAACATTATTTAATATTTTCAACTCCTAAATGAAAATAGGTAGTAAACATTTAATTTTTAAATTAAAAAAAGCAAATAGACAAATTTAATTTTCTTTTCATCTATATAAAAACATTTATATAGTAGTCCAAATAAAACGAGTAAAACCAGGGAGATTCAGAAAATAGCGGTAACAGAAAAGAACTTTTTTTTTTTTTTTTTTTTTTTTTAAAATAAATAATAGAAATAGAAAAAATCTTTGATTTGGTTTAGATGCATAAAATCATACCTCTGACTTTGACCTAAAAAAAGAAACATTCAGAGTTACTTTTTTAAAAAAAGATGTTATATCATTTTCATAATATATATTATACTAACAAAAAGTTAATGCTCAATTGATTATTGATACGTAACTTTAAACAACCATATATTATATAAACACCTCACTATTGAATAATTTAATTTCAATTTTTCGCTTTCAATTCTGAAAAATATAATATTTGTCAAGTTATAACTCGCTTAAATGAAATTCATATGCTCTTTATTTGATCATAAAAGGAATTCTGCCTCTACTATTACATTTACATTTATAACACACTTTATAGATCGATGAAGCAATCTTTTCAAGATTCAAGTATGTAAAAATAATGTTTTACTCGATCAGTATTTTGTATGTTTTAATTGTGTGATGCACTCTTTTAAAAATTTAATTTTAAAGAGAATGATATTGCTCTATGTTTATGAAATAATTCAACTTAAATTTTATTTTATAATTATAAGATTTACGAATATGTATGGTTTATTTTAAATACAATTTCTATTTCTTTTCTGAAGTTTTGCTTGCATGTAAGATCTGTCACATAAATTAAAATAGAAAGTACTATTTTGGAAACAATTATGAAAGTTCTTTTTCATGTAATTCTCGAAAATGTGAAAACTCAACTTAAAAATTTCATCTTTTTGTTTGTATAGAAAAAGTAATATTTAAAATAAAAGTTTTAAGCACGCTGTTACTTTTTTCTCTATCAAAAGATTCTATATTTCTAAGTGCTTATTTTGAATTTTTATGCTTAAAAAGTGACACGTAAAGATTATAAAAAAAAATAAAATTAAAAAGAAAAAAAAAAGAAGCAAAATATATAAAGTGGCGCTGGAAACTTCAACAAAATGGTTGAGTGAGAGAAAGAAAAAGATACTCTCTCCCCATCTATACATATAGAGAGAGAAACCTATACATATAGAGAGAGAAACATATATGTACAGAGAGAGGGAAAAATAAAGCTATATAGATTACAGTGAAATCTTTCTTTTTCATTTTTCCATTATTAACATTCATTTTCCAGCTGATTATAGAATTTTCTTGAAATTTATGATGTTCTAGGATTAAACCTTTTTGGGTTTTATTGAGGGTTCTGTAAATTGGATTTCAAGGGAAAAAAAAATCATGGGAAGGCTTGGGCAATTGCTGATTTAGCTTTAGTTTTGTTGGGATTCAGGTAAAGTTTAGGTTTTTTTCTTGGTGGGGTTTTGTTTTTATGATTTAGAAAGTAGAAAGTTTTGATTTTTATTGTGTTTTTTGATGTTTAAGGTGGTTATTCTTGTTGTTGTTGTTTGGGATTAATCTTGATGTGGGGTTGTGAGATCTGAGCTAAATTTACTGTCTTGAAACAATTGGTTGAGTTTCCATGTCAATTTGTTGTGTTTGTATCCTCCAAATTGGCTATTTTCGGTACCTGAATTGCGTTTGATGGATGGAAGCTAGCATTTCAGTGAATGTACTAATCAGTTTAAGATATGTTCATGGTGCATTTTGAAAAGTTCTGTTTTTTGTTGTGTGTTTTGATGTTTTAGATGATTCTTGTTATTGTTTGGCATTAATCTGGATGTGGGGTTGTGAGATCTGAGCTAAATTTACTGTCTTGTGATAGTTGGTTGAGTTTCCATTTGATTTGAATTCTCAAAATTACTATTTTCTCTCTTTTTTTGGGTGCCTAAAATTGTTTTTGATGTATGACATTTAGCATTTTTAGTGAATGTTACTTATCAGTTTAAGAAATGGTCATGGTGCATTTTGTAAAGCTCTATTTTTTGTGTGTGTTTCTATGTTTTAGGCGATTCTTGTCGTCATTTGGAATTAATCTTGATGTGGGGTTGTGAGATCTGAGCTAAATGTACCGACTTGAAACAGTTGGTTGAGTTTCCATGTGATCATCAATTTTCTGTGTTTATATTCTCAAAATTACTAGTCTTTCCTCTATTTTTGGTACCTAAGTACTTTTTGACGGATGAGAACTTAGCATTTCAATGAATGTACTAATCAGTTTAAGAAATGTTCATGGTGCTCAATACAATTTAGGTTTATGTGGTATAGCAAACCACATCTAGAGTGTGATTGAGGCGTAGTTGATTGATTAATTGGATTTGTGGGTGTGGAGTGTCTGACAATGCACGCTTCATGCGGTTGTGCATTTTGGACTTCAGATCTGTGAAGTGAATTTTGTTTATAGGGAGAGAACTGAGAGGAAAGGAATTTTCATTTTTCCATTTAATTGTTCTTAACAGCACTAGTTCACTATAATGTGTGTGCTGTTATAGTCATTGTGCAATGTTGTGCGAGCACTTGTATTGAAATCAAAAGACTTCTAGCAAATGAAATAGAGGACTCGTTGCATATGAAAAATGTGTTTCAAATTTGTCGGAAGATACCTGCCACTTTCATCAATTAATATTCTTCTTATCTTCCCGACATTAGTTAATGTGTCATCTTTCATTTTTTTGTGCTGTGTTAAGTTGAGATTTATTGGAGTTACTCTTCTTGTCCCATATGAAGTAATGCAGCTTGAGCTCGGATGGTTTTCCTGTGGAACAGCTTAGATTGCCTTAAACATTAAGGGACATATTTCCTTCATCATTCTCACATCCTGTTTGTCGCAAGGATGTCAGGTTTGTGCTTCCCATTTAATAATTGACTTTAAGAACTGTTATGGATGATGATCTAGTTTATACATTTTATCTTTATTCTCACATACGCATATTCTGCGTAATATCTTGTATTCTAGAATGGTTGGATGCTTATGACGACGTAAGAGAAAGAAGATCAGACTTTGAGGTTTCAGAGGATGAAAGACGACGTTCAAGAATTGGTGTTTTCAAGAAAAAGGCATTAAATGCTTCAAACAAGTTCACTCATTCTCTGAAGAAAAGAGGAAAAAGGAAAGTGGATTACAGGTTCCCTTCAGTTTCGATAGAGGATGTACGTGATGCAAAAGAGGAAAATGCTGTCTGTGAATTACGTCAAAGGCTCCTTGAGAGGAATTTGTTGCCACCCAGACATGATGACTACCATACATTGTTAAGGTGATTTTTTTTTCTGAAAAATATCAACATAATTTTCATGCGTATGAACACCTAGCTAGCAATGACAGTTTTCATTAGAAATATGGATGTAGAAGCAGTATTGTTTGATGAAGATGATTCTTAAACATCTTTTGATTTTCCCTACTAATTTTCCCGGCACTTTGCTTACAGTTGCACAGCTGTTTGCTACCTGCATATTGTGTCCTTGTATCTCGCTGCCAGATGCTTAGCCTTTTTTTATAAACATTAATGTTGTGTAGATTCTTAAAGGCAAGAGATCTCAACATTGAGAAAACTATTCCAATGTGGGAAGATATGCTTAAGTGGAGGAAAGAGTTTGGGGCAGACACAATATTGCAGGTATTTAATATCATTACCTCAACATTCATTTCGCTCTTGTTCTGTGTAATGGTAGATTCTAATTGGAACTTGTGACCACTCAGGATTTTTTCTTTGAAGAGTTGGAAGAAGTATTGCAGTTTTACCCACAAGGATATCATGGAGTTGATAGGGAGGGAAGACCTGTTTATATCGAAAGGCTTGGACAAGCTAATCCTAACAAACTAATGCGGATAACCACAATTGATCGCTACTTGAAATATCACGTCCAAGAATTTGAAAGAGCACTACATGAGAAGTTCCCTGCATGTTCTATTGCTGCAAAGAGAAGGATCTTCTCAACAACTACAATTTTGGACGTGCAAGGCTTAGTATGTTAATTCTATCAGTGGCTAATTTAATAAATTGATGTTTTTTCTAACTTGTATGGCTCTCTTATGTACACGGTCTAAACCATTTTAAACACTTTCGGATCTAACTGCATTGACTAGAGACCTATTTTTTCTGTTACAAGGTTGTCTTGACATGCATGAAACATTCTAGTGGTATTACAAATAGCTAGCATTTCCATGAGTGGGTTTACTTGTGTCTGGATCAATTGCTTCCATCATTTTCCCCAACTTGATCATACACAAACAGTATCAGATTTTTTTCCCCTCCAAATTGTTTCAGTAGTACCCTTATGGAGCAATGAAGATATTATGAGTATATTTTTGGATTTATACAAATTTGTATTCGCCGCTTCCATAACCAATCATTGTCAATCAATGAAATTTTCTCTGTCAAGTTTCTTCAAGTTTATTGTTCAAGTTCAACTTTTAATATGGTATGCTGTCGATGCAGGGGATGAAAAATTTCACAAGGACAGCTGCTAGTCTTTTGTCGGCCATTGCAAAAATTGATAATAACTACTATCCTGAGGTATAGCTGTTGATTGTGAACACCTATAAATGAGATTGGCCAAGTAATTTATTCAGACTATTGTCATGAGCATACCTTTACTAATATCCAACATCTCTATGTAGACACTGCATCGGATGTTCATTGTCAATGCTGGCCCTGGCTTCAAAAAGATGCTCTGGCCAACAGCTCAGAAATTTCTGGATGCAAAGACTATTGCCAAGATTCAGGTATTAGAGAAAAGCATGTCTTTTTCTGTTTTTATTTTTGCACTCTCTAACTACAATTGACTGAATCACTGTGTTCCGATCTTTATTTTTGCAGGTGCTCGATCCCAAATCTTTGGGTAAACTACTTGAAGTTATTGACCCGAGGTACACTATTTGTTTCGTTCTATGTTTTCCCTTTGGAGAATAAAATCGTTCAACCATTTATCTGATTGTTTCTCTTTCTCTCTCTTAAAAGTCAATTGCCCGACTTGTTAGGTGGCTCTTGTACCTGTTCTGTCGAGGGTGGCTGCCTCAAGTCTAACAAGGGTCCATGGAGTGATCCTGAAGTAATGAAGGTGTGCTACGCCTGTTCAGTTATATTATTCTTTCTGTGACATCTTCTTCTCGATATGATTTAACTAGTCCTGGAGTGAGCATTAGTTGGTAATAACCTGTTATTATCTCCTCTACTTTTAGCTTGTGTATAACGTAGAAGCAACAACTGTGAAGGAAATCTCCAGAAAAATCGGTGACCAAAGGAAAATTGAATCCTATATCCAGATACGCCCTTTAAAGGTAAATTTTAACCTTGGCATACTCCTCCTTTTCCTTTGTCATTTGTGCGTTCCTCGTATGACAATTTATTTTGTAAACAGGGAAGGAGTACCGACACATCCACAAGTGATTCAGTATCAGATGCTGATGACTCGTGTTCACCAATTAGAGGAAGTAGTAGCTATTTGAGGCTGGCCCCAGTTGATGAAGAAGTGAGTTTTCCAAAGTATAATGTACTTTTCATGTATTTTATCCAACTCCCGTAATATTCCTGCACTTGTGTTTCCCTTATATCACTCCTCCTTTTGACTTATAAATCGTTGGTTTCGCAGGCTAGGTCATCAGATTCAACAGCTTATTGTAGCTGTGATGATGAATCCAGCCCAGGTGATCGAGGTGTTGCTAATGAGCATGGATCGCTGCATCGGAAAGTACAGTCTCCTGTGAGCAATCAAATGAATTTGTCAACTAATACATTGCATAATTCTGAAGGTATTTGTCTTGTTACTCATGAATTCCATCAAAAGAACCTTTAAACTGTAGCTGCTTTCACTAGTGTGTTGTACGATGCAACTTGGTATATAAAGACACAATGAGAATTAAAAAATGCTGTTAATTGAATTCAATTCTCAGTTCCAAGATATGATCCTTTGTTTTCATGTTCATCTACGGGTAATTTTATCTCGTCATTCAAAAGGAGCTCATCTCCTCTGGCCATATTATCCAAGATTTTTCTCAGATCTTACTCTCCTCTAGTTTTAATGCTAATGTTGCTATCTTATGTTTCCCCGTTACTTTTTTTGTTGGTGATTTTCAGTCATGCTGTGAAATTTATGTTTCTTTCCTCCCCTTTTCCTTTGGAGGGATCATTAATTTCCGATTAATCAGCTATGCATTTAATTTCTGGAATAGGCCTTATTCATATGTATTTCAATTTTTCCAACAACTAATTCTTTGAGAAAATCATTTACCCCCTCAATGTGTCTTATAACTGTACAACATCACTTATTGAAATTACATGAATATCTTTTATTGAAAGAGCTTGAGCTTATCATGGTCCTTTATCTTTATCACCTTGTTAAAAATAAGAAGATAATGGAAATACTCTTATTTTGATAGTGCAATGGGTCATGTCTAAAGTTATAATAAACTTGAGAGAAAGTTATGTTGCCTCGCCACACTTCTCCAACCTCTTAGGAAAAGAAAACCTAAAGGAAATAGCGGGATTTCTCTTGCTTCAGAATCCTTTTTTCTTTTGGCATGTGGAAGGAACGTGGGATATAGGTAACTTCTTGTTTATGTCTTATTTTTCTTGCTAAAAGTCTGTCTTGGCTGGTGGATGTGCTCACCTCGTTTTTTTTTCAGCCACTGTGTATCCACCTAGTGGTTTTTCCTTATTGAATACTCCACGATTTCTGGCCATCTTTTGTTATTCATTTTCATCATTTGTGTACACGCTCTACAATGACGTGCTTGGCCATGTATATATACTCTTTGCAGTCAAGTCAATTGAGTTCTGGGTTCTTCAAAGCGAAGACTCATTCTAGAATGGTAAATTCATGTATCGTGGGATTCATGTCCAGTATTCACGTGCTTTTAGGTACCTGGGCAATTCATTGGTGTGAAAGAATCCAGGAGAAGATTCTAAGCAGCTGTTTCAGTTGTTTGGAAAGGAAACTGATACCCTTCATACTCAAACTCTTTGCATTTATTCGTAGTCTGCCCTTTGAATACTGGAGGAAACAGACAAATGTTATCCCGACTAATGCATTGGAAGAGCGGCAAGGGAGCAGTTCATCTGTTAATGATGAAGCACTTCAAAGAGTAAGTGAGGTCCACCCGTGCATGCAGCGTCTTCATAAATTGGAAAGTTTATTGGAAGAAATAAACAAAAAGCCAGCTGAGATCCCAGCAGAGAAGGACCGAATGCTTCATCAGTCACTTAGTAGGATCAAGTCCGTTGAGGTTGACCTAGAAAAAACAAAAAGAGTAAGGCTCATCAATGATGCTTGTTAAACTTTGAGCTTGGAGTGAGTGCTCTCTTATTATGTTTTACATGTTCGACAGGCATTGCATGCGACGGTATTGAAGCAACTTGAAATTGCAGAGTTATTGGAAAACCTAAAAGAGTCGAGATATCATGTAAGCATCACATAACAATATATATGTGCTTAGCTGTTCATGTGATAGCGTCTGCATCTTTCTTGATATTATATGCATGTGTCTGCTATTTTGTTTAGAATTTAAAAAAATGAGGGGGTTGTTGCCATGTAATCAAATTGGAAAACTTAGATGAAGGCAATTCACTCTATCGGTTCTTACTGTTATCGATGTCCATCCATTATCATGCTTTAGCATAATTCTTGCAAAGACCTGGGAAGTGGATGGACAGTTAGATTCCGATATTGTCTGCCATGGTCATATTGCCATCATCATTGAAATGGGAAAAGAGGAAATGGACGGTGAGAGGTGCAGTGAAGTTCTGATAAAATGTTATTTCACGGAGTTCATCGAATGATCTTTATTGATCCAATACAATATGTTGATTCAACCTCATCTAAGTTTCTCGGACTCCAAAAATGTTGCCGCACCCGTGTCGGATCCTTCAAAAAATACACTATTTTTGGAGGATCCGACACGCACCCGTAGACATTCTTGAAGAGTCTGGGCAACTTGGAACCTCATAACCTGTATATCGGCTTGATATGTATTAGATACACGCAAGCTAGTTGCTAGATAAGCTTACAACTCCCGAAGATATTATTTTGTATCGGATATGACTCTCGTATCCATAATGCTACATACGACATAGCTTATTTTCTTTGCTCTTGTAACCTTCATGAACTAAGTCTTGCGATCTGCTGATTTTTTTGTTGCAGAGGCGGAGGTGGTGTTGAATATTAAGGCTGGAGTTTTCGAGTACCTGACAACGCGATGAGAATTTTTAACTGCTAACTCCGCTGCAAAGGGAGATGTTTAGCTTTATGCACTCCAGCAGTGGTTACAAAGTTTTTTTACTTTTTGTACAATGTCATCTCTTTAACAGAAGTTGCAGTTGTGGTACTGCAAGATGATGATGTTGATTATACTACTGTACTGTTGAACATCTTAAAGGGAAAAAGCAGCTTAAAAGAATATGCATACCATCTTAAAATGGGACTCAAAATGGTGTCACATAAATTTGAATTGGATAGGAGTATCAAACAATGAATAGATAGATATTTGAACGTAGGGGTAGAGGTAGGTCGAAGAAATATTGGAGGGAGGGAGGTGATTATGCAGGACATGGGATAGTTATAGCTTACCGAAGACATGATCCTTGATAGGAAGGTTTGGAGGACGAGGATTAGGGTAACGGGCTAGTAGGCAGTAGTACGTTCGTAATAGTAGGAAAGAGTGCTCTGTTTGTACCGGTGCATGTACTGTCTTGTAGCTTCTCGTTCGTGGTGTTTTGGTGATGTCTATGATTTCGTATGCCATGTTTATAATATTACTCGTCGTTTGATTTTATGTTTTTTTGTTATATTTGTTATCTGTCCTGCGCCGGGGGTCTATCAGAAACAACCTATCTACTTCATCTGAGGTAGTAGTATGGTCTGCGTACACTCTACCCTCCCCAAACCCCACTTTGAAGGAATGCACTGGATATGTTGTTCTTGTTTATCGATGCTAGGTTATCTGTCTAACACTTTGAAAAGTGTTATTGCTGATTTTTACATAGGATCAAAAGACCTATGTTGCTCGGACTTTTCAAAAATATTGTCGCACCCAGTTGTTGTTTATCGACGCTAGGTTATTGGTCTAACACTTTGAAAAGTGTTATTGCTGATTTTTACATAGGATCAAAAGACCTATGTTGTTTGGACTTTTCAAAAATATTGTCGCACCTGTGTCAAGTTTTCTCAAAATACACATCCGACATGCATCGATCGACATTTTTGAAGATTTCCATCAAACATATAAAAGTCAACAAGTCTTTCCAAGTGGATGTTTGTTGGTTTTAGTTTTGTAATTCAACTTCCACAGCTCATAAAAAACAAAATTAATTTCCTACTAATTAATTAATTAATAATTAGTAGAATCAAGAGGCCAACACGTTGTTAGTCAAATCCTAATTAGATAGGAGCAACGAGGACGTGGCAAAACAGTAAAAAAAAGTCAAATATTTCATTTTACAAAAAAAAAATTTATAGGTTCAAACTAACTTTAACACCATCAACTTAATTTAATTTTTATAACCGTATATTTGAATTATCAGTTTATAAAAAGTTGGAACTTTTTTTTTTCTTTTTAAATTTTCAGAGAAACCTAGTTAAAAAAAAAAAAGCCAAAAGAAAAATAAAAAGATATTGTCAAAATCCGATGCTATTTTTCAGGTTCATATCTCTCTCTATAATATAATATAATATAATAAATAATAATAATAATAACTTAGCATTATACAACTTGCTAAACAAAAATTCTAAGCATTAATTAAGATACACACTTTTTAATGCGTAACTATGTTCATGATAAAATTCTATAACTTTTAGCTCAAACTTTATATTATGAAAAAGTAAGTCAGTTAATTATGTTTTTAGAATTCAAAATTCTACCAGGTCGAGAAAATAATAATAAATAAGTTGAGATTACCATAAAATATTTTTTTCCGAACTTAAAATAAAAATAAAAAAAGATAACGCGGTCATAAGAAAGCCAATTTCCGCGTGAAACTAGCTGTATAATACTATATGCTATTAAATCCAAGTTATATTTCTATTTTTTAAATATAAATATTTCCATTATGAACATACTATATACAAAATAATAATGCAAACAAATTAGCTGGCAAGAACATAGGATAGTAACTTTTAAATTAGGAAAGAGAACAGATAGATCTCTTTCTATTTCCAGAGTTTCTCTCCAAAAAAAGATTACTTCTTTGTGAGTTTTTGTTGAAACTTTCTTCCAAGAACTCAGTTTTTCACTTTTATATTTTGAGATTTTAGCTCATTTTACAACAATGGAGTGGAGGCATTGTTTTTCTTGTATTTTTCTACTGTTTTTTTGCTCCATTTTAGCTGGTTTTTCTGTTTCAGCTTCAGCTTCTTTATCAGGTTTGTATATTTTTTTTTGGTACTGTTCTCTATTTACTCAATTTGGTAAATGATCTCACTTATGTTTTTGTTTTTCAATCATTTGATGATAAAGATGGGATTTTTATTAATCAAGATTCTGTTGGGAGGAGTCTACTTCAGGCCAAGAAACGTAAGTTGTTGAATTTTGTCATATTATTGCTTTTATTTGGTTGTATTTGAAGCTGAGATTTGTGGGTATTTTGGATTTATAATACACCTAGTTAAATTTTGTATCATCTCATCAGTTTGATCAAAGATCTGTTAAGTTGGTTTTGTCTATCAAGATTAACTACTTTTTAAGAAGGGGAGTCTTGGAGTAACTGGTTAAGTTGCTTTCATAGGTCACGGGTTCAAGCCGTGAGTATAATACACCCTTGTGGTCTGGCCCTTCCTTGGAACCCGTGCATAGCGGAAGCTTTAGTGCACCGGACTGCCCTTTTTTATAACCAACGTTTAAACTAAGTTGACAAAAATAGGTGTTGGTTATTCACATATTTCAGCTGATTTTATACTGTTACTGTTTTCTGGGATCAGGGTGTGTGGTTCGTCCCCTTTGGTTTTGAGGAGAGGAATTCTTTGTAGTTGAAGATGGACAAGGCTCTTTTTGGTCCATTACTTGCTGCATTATGCTGATTTTTCCTTTGCTGATTTGTCTCGGCCGTGTTGTTTCTGTCAGATTTTCGTTTAACATGCTTGAATGCCTTCCAAATAAGGAAGAAGACTTTTAGAAACTTGCGAGGGTTGTGGCTCTCTGTAATTATGTTTAGGTTATTGTAAATATAAGGTCCAAAGTAAACCTTTTTATGATTGTGAATGTTCAATCTAAGCAACTTCTGACATTTCATTATTATTTTGTAGTAGTTGAGGTCATGTGATAGTACTGCTGAATCCTTTTTAGTGCTTTCAATAAACAGTAGGATGTGCCACAATCTCCTCTTGCACTCTGAAGTTCTGCATAGCACCACATGGATTTGATAGAGATGTTTTTCCAATTTGTTTTCTTGATACTGTGCCAGGAGTGTCTGTTTGATGATACTCAGCTACATACGAACCTATAGGACTAGTGTGTGTATTCAATGATACTTTGTTTTGTGGGCTGTGGATCTTCTCGTATGCTCGTTCATCCATGGTGATGGAAAATGGCATGTTAGATGGGATAAGTGTGAAGTATATTATTGAGTATTGCGGCTTAGGTGTGTATCCAACTACCAATTGAAATGTCACCTAAGACTGCTTGTTATATGGGTTGAGTAGACAGCTCATTGATAAGGATAGTGTTTATGATAGTGCTGGATATTTTTAGGTCAAAAGTGGCAAATTGATAAAAAGTACTAAACTTTAAGAAAGAATTTCAAACGTGTCATGGTAGATGATACCTTGGTAAAGAGATACATCATTCAAGCTCATCTGTCAATAAAAATACAAAGTTTGTAGCTAGAGGGCCAGAAGGAAAACGAAAGATTAACTTGAGATGGGTCGGATCAAGGAAAACATGAATGATGGTAGTTAGAAAAGTTCGCTGATCTCTCACAATTCATATGTTGCCCGCATGTGCGGTTCAACTAAGTCATCCTTTCAGCGAGGACCCTTAGAAGTCATTGTTTGTTTGTTGACTTAAGAGCAATTCATTCTTGTTTACCTCCATCAAGTAATTTAAAACCATCGATGTACCTGAAAGAGAGAAGTTCTGCAATTTCGTTAACCAGGGGAATTTGACACCCTGAGTTGTTTGATAACTTGTTTATTAGCTATTGGAGACGCACAGAATTTTTGCATGTTTGAAACTCATTGTTTGATCACATTGTAGGAAGATTTTGTTTGCTTAAAACTTTTACCTCAAGAGCTTGAAATGTTTGCTGAAGAATATTTTTCTTCAATATTTATGCAGCTTGTCCTACTAGCTTCGAGTTTCAGAACTACACTATTATCACTAGCCAATGTAGAGGACCGCAATACCCACCCAAACAATGTTGTGCAGCCCTTGCGCAGTTTGCCTGTCCCTTTTCAGACTATGTGAATGATTTGACAACTGATTGCGCCTCTACCATGTTCAGCTACATTAATCTTCACGGGAAGTACCCACCTGGTCTTTTCGCGAGCGAGTGCCAAGGTGACAAAAAGGGGATACCATGTCCTGACGTAGCACCATCAGAATCTGCCAATGCTAATAATAGTCAGATGAGCTGTAGACTATCACCGATCCTGATGATTGTAACTTCTCTTACAGGCTTGTTATTGTTGCTTCTCTGAAGATCCCTAAATGTTTTGGCGTAGTTTCTGTATTCTTTATTGTCAAATATTGTTTGAACTCTGGATTTTCTTCTACCACGGTACCACTGATTAACAATCAGCAAGAAACTCATTTGAGGCTTCTCTTGTAATTCTTGATATATTACAACAGCAGTTATTGCTGATATGATACTTGTGTATTGAAAATGATTCTCCTCGGTAATCCGAGGATCTGTTAAATATTATTTCATTTTGTTGTATTTTCAGTATGGGCATTCGTGAACCCTTCTATTTTCGTTCTTCCTTTTTCCTTTTCTTGTTCAAATCCCCACATATCGGGGGAGGACCAGGATGTGTCCAGATGTTGATGATTGCATACACGAGACATCTTACTTTAATTTACAATGTGATATGCAGGACTGGCATTGTTATAAGCTGATCTTTGGTATAGTTTACAGTGAGTATAAAAGGTCTAAATGCAACACAGTGAGAGTCACATTGCGATTTGAAATGCACCGTGATCCTAATTGTGACCTCTTAACTGTTGGACTTTCTTTTGGCAAGACTTATATTTTCTTCTCTTTCCGAAGTTGGGGACAATTATACTAAATTAGTATTTCTTGTACACGAAGGGGAGCCTTGGTGTAACTCATAAAATTGCCTCCATGTGACCTGGAGGTCGTGGGTTTAAGCCTTGGAAACAACCTGTTGTAGACAATAAACCCTTGTGGTTCGCCCTTCCCCGGACCCCATAGATAGCGGGAGCTTTACTGCACCGGGCTGCCCTCCTATTGTGTCTTGTACACAAAACATGTTTGACATGTATTAACATTTGCTATCCTATTGTTTGTTTGGATAAGATTTCTTTGGCTGAGAATACAAAGATGGAACATATAAACCAGTTCAAGGAGCATTAGACAAAATTCACTTTCATCAGCCAACTGTTCCATTGGAAGTGAAAGAAGTATACACAAGTAGGACACTCTTAAGAAGGTGCAACAAATGGCTGTTGCTTTCAGCTCGTGTACCATGGCAGGAGATTTCTAAATAGCAACGCGGAAAGAGAAATAAAATCCCGAGAAGGAAGTCAAACAGTTACACGGCCAACTGATTATCAACGGATTAATTCTTCGCTCTCCAAACGCAGCAAGGCTCGTAGAATCCTATGTTGGGAGTGTCTGAAACTGCTGATGCATTGTTAGTCAATTCCGGTGTGGAATGGTTCTAGCTGTGTATGCTTTACCTACTTCAATTTTTTTTTTTCTTATATATTTTTAATGATTATATGTCGTTATCAAAGCCAAATTATGTTAAAGAGTATATGAATATAAATATATCCACCATTGGTTTGTTGTTGAATTGAAATTTTCTTCCAAGAACTCTTATCTTTTACCTTTTTTATTTTGAGATTTTAGCTCATTTTACAACAATGGAGTGGAGGCGTTCTTTTTCGTGTATTTTTCTACTCTTTTCTTGCTCCGTTTTAGCCGGTGTTTCAGCTTCAACTTCAGCTTCTTTATCAGGTTTGTGTATTTTGTACTGTTCTTTTACCCGATTGATTTTTTGCCACGAATGATCTTACTTATGTTTCTTTTTGTCATTTGGTTATACAGATGGGATTTTTGTTCATCAAGATTCTACTGGGAGGAATCTACTTCAGACCAAGAAACGTAAGTTCTTGATTTTGTTCATGTTATTGTTGCTTTTATTTGGTCATCTTCGGGAGCTAGATTTGTGGGAATTTAGTTAAAAGTTTGTACCATCTAATTTAGTTTGACTAAAGATCTGTTAAGCGGGGTTTCGTTGTTCTTGAGGTATAACTGTTGTTGAAGAAACTAAATTTGTAAAATAGTTGTTGGGTGTTTTTGAAGGAGAGCCTTGGGAGTAACCGGTAAAGTTGTTGCCGTGAGGTCACGGGTTCAAGCTGGGGAAACAACCCCTTGCAGAAATGTAAGGTGAGGCTGCGTACAATATACCCTTGTGGTCCGGCCCTTCATCGGATCTTGCGCATAGCAGGAGCTTTAGTGCATCGGGCCTCCCTTTTTTCTTGTATTTCAGTTTGTTTTCTTCTGTTTTCGTTTTCTGAGATCCGGGTGTGTCGTTTTCACTTATGTTTGTAGTTGAAGATGGAAAATGCTCTTTTTGGTCAATCTGTATGCATTAGTATTATTCTTGTTTTTCATTATTTTTCGATTTCTGTTTCTACATGTTCCTTTAGCCTCAGTTTTCTTATTGTTTTCTTGTTCTTTCTACCTGTTGCTAATGCCCCTCTTTTAGCTGAGCGTCTATTATAAACAGCCTCTCCCCCTTTTCAAGGTAGGGGAAAGATCTGCGTACACTCTACCTCCCATACCCCACCCACCCGTGGGATTACCGTCGGTTTGTTGTTGGTTTCTTTGCTGTTTTGTCTCAGTTAAGCTCTTTCAGTCAGGTTCCGTTTTAACATGCTTGCATGCCTTCCAAACCTTTTTGCCTCAAGCTTGCTGAAGAATGTTTTTCTTCAATATTTACGCAGCTTGTCCTATTAGCTTCGAGTTTGCAAACTACACCATGTTCACTACCCAATGCAGAGGGCCGCAGTACCCAACCAAACAATGTTGTGAAGCCCTTTTGCAGGTTGCCTGTCCCTCTGCAGTCTATGTGAATGACTTGACAACTGATTGCGCCGATACCATGTTCAGCTACATTAAGCTTCACGGGCCGTACCCACCAGGTCTTTTCGCGAGCTTGTGCAAAGGTGACAAAGATGGGCTACCATGTCCTGACGTAGCACCACCACCATCAGATTCTGCCAATGTTAACATTAGCCCGATGAGCTGTAGACTATCGCCGGTCCTGATGATTGCAACTGCTCTTACGGTCTTGTTATTGTTGCTTCTCTGAAGATCAATAAAGCTTTTGGCGTAGTTTCTGTATATTGAAACTCGCAATTTTCTTCTGCCATGGTACCACTGATTTAACGATCAACACGAAACTCATTTGAGGCTGTGTATTGGAAATGAAACTCCTTGGTAATCCGAGGATCTGTTAGTTAAATATTACGTATTTCATTTTGTTGTGTTCTCAGTATGTGCGTTCGTGAACCCTTTTATTTCCACTCTTCCTTTTTCCATTTCTTGTTCAAATCCCCGCGTATCGGGGGAGGATCAGGATGTGTCCAAATGTTGATGACTGCATACATGGGACATCTTCATTTTGTATACAATATGTGTTATGCAGGACAGACATTGTTATAAGTTGTTCTTTTAGTATAGTTTAAGGAGAGTATAACAGGTCTAAATGCATAACAAGGAGAGTCAACATTGCAACTTGAAATGCACTGTGATCCTAATTGTGACCTCTTAACTATTGGACTTTCTTTTGGCACTCTTGTCAAGTTAAAGCTTCGAAAACAACAGTCTCTTGCAGAAATGCAAAGTAAGGCTGCGTACAGTAGACCCACATGTGGTCGGCCTTTTCCTTGACCCTGCACATAGCGGAAGCTTTAGTTCACCGAGCTTCCCTCTTTTTTGCCCCCAAAGTTGGGACTAATATACTAAATTTACTATTTCTTGTACACAAACATGGTTGATATGTATTCACATTTGCTATCATGTTGTTTGTTTGGATAAGGTTTCTATGGCTGAGAATACAAAGATGGAACATATAAGCCAATTCAAGGAGCATTAGACAAAATTCACTTTCATCAGCCAACTATTCCTCTACAAGTAAACACAAGTAGAACACTCTTAAGAAGTTCCAACAAATGGCTTTTGCTTCCACAAGCGTTCGCTTACCAGAGCAAAACTGTATAGAATTGCAACGCGGAAAGAGAAATAGAATCCCGAGCAGTGTTCTGTTACTCCAGATGTGTCGCGAAAACAAGGAAGTCAAGCAATTACACGGCCAACTGATTCTCAATGGATTGATTCATCGCTCTCCAAATGCAGCAAGGCTCGTAGAATCCTATGTTAGAGTGTCTGAAACTGCTGATGCATTGTTAGTCTTTGAATCATCAGTTCAATCACCTGATACATTTGCTTATAATGTTATGATCAGAGGACTGAATCTTAGCAAACGCTCCATGGAGTCACTGTTTCTGTATGAGCGATTATTATCCAATGGCCTCTTACCGGATAGCCACACGTATACTTTTGTTCTGAAAGCTTGTTCCCATTTGAAAGCTGTTCTTGAAGGTAAACAGGTACATGCACAAATAATCAAGAATGGAATAGAACCAAATATCCACATTTGTAGCTCTCTAATCTCTATGTACTCTTATGCTGGTAATGTGGAATCTGCAAAACAAGTTCTTGATGAATTTTCAGTGCACAACAATGCCATTTGTCCGTTTAACTCCATGATTACCGGTTATATGAATGAGGGTATGGTGGAAGAGGCAGTCGAGATCTTTAATACGATGGTAAATAAGGATACAACAACTTGGAGCGCGATGTTGTCAGGGTATGTTAAAAATGGTATGCATGAAGACGCGCTAGTAACATTTCGGAAAATGATGAGTTATAAAATCCCATTGAATGAACCTTCACTTGTGTGCGCTCTATCAGCCTGTGGAGAGTTGGGAGCTTTGGATCAGGGAAGATGGATACACAAGTATATAATGAACAAAAGAGATATTGTAATGAGTGTCAATATTGGTACTGCTTTAGTTGACATGTATGCTAAGTGTGGGTGCATTGAGTTTAGTTATCAGTCGTTTCAGAAAATGCCTAAGAGAGATGTCGTAACTTGGGGAGTAATCATTTCGAGTTTTGCAACACATGGACAAGCCAAGAAATGTTTTCAATTGTTCGATGAGATGATCGATTCTGGAGTTGAGCCGAATGGAGTTATATTTGTAGCTCTCCTTTCTGCTTGTTCTCATGCTGGGCTCATCGAAAAGGGATGTCAGTATTTCTACCAAATGGTACATGAGTTTGGAATAAGACCATCCATTGAGCATTTTGGATGCATGGTGGATCTTCTTGGCCGAGCTGGGAGGCTTGCAGAAGCAGAACAGCTCATTTTATCGATGCCAGAAGAACCTAACTCGGTCATATTGGGTGCATTGTTTAACGCTTGTAGAATCCATAACGATATTGAAAGGGGGAGACCCCTATTCAAGAGACTAATCAATTTGGAGCCCTCACCTGATCGATATAAACTAGCAGCATTCCTGTTTGCTAATAACCGAGCAGTAGATTACGAGATCAGGAAGTTACTCAAAGATGAAAGTTTGGAATCTAGATGTGGCTTGAGCAATATTCAGGTTGATGGGGTTGATCATGAGTTCATGGTAAGTGATATCGCGAACGACAGAGCTCAAGATGTGTATGAGACATTAGTAGGATAGCAAATCAACAAAGCTGGTGAACCATTTGATGTATGAGACTTCTGTTAAGATCTTTAGGGAAAAGGTAAGTGTTGCTGAATAAGACTTAACATCCTTGGAAGAAGCAATCTATCAGGTTAAATCTAAGCACAACGAAAGAATAAAAGCTAGTGCAAACACAAGTATTACCAGCTTACCTGATACATTTGACTCTTGAAAAACCGTAGCTGAACGAAATCAAAGCTGCTGCTGATTGACACTGACAAACAATTCGAACGTAATGAATTACACTCTTCCACTGCAGCTAACCCCCACAGAAGAAAATAGTTCGACATCAGAGGAGAAAGGACATTGTTTAAGCAGAACAAAGCATAGTGTGTGTGTGTGTGTGTGTGGTGCAGCAGAACGTAAACAGTACCTGCAGTACATATGAAAAGGACCACAGTTGCATAGATCTGCACCCTCCAGTAGACGGGACAACACCTCAAAAGAATCACGACCTTAATGTAAGAGCAATCTCATATTATATAAGTGAAAGTGGTTAGTGATACCAACAACATTTCCTCATTGATGTTTATACGGCATTATTTAACATCAAATCCAACAGGAAATGAAGCAACTGAAAATCCAGCCAGTTCTGTAAGTGTCTAACCAAAGACGAGCAATTGTATTAACACAACCAGAAAAAGGTGCTCCCTTATTATCATCTATATGTCTTAAGTTACAAATATTCACTCCATTTGAAACTACCTCAACAATCTAATATTTTGTACGACATATGCTTAGCAGTTCCACACGACAGAACGACATAACATCAGCCTTTCCACATCATGTACAGACAGACTTATATTTGTATCTTTAACAATGATATAATCAACAATACAATACTTGATCTTCAACCATGAGGCACATCAAAATTCTTGATCTTTTGCAATACCACTTGTCGTGTTCGCTTGCTGCTGACATATTAATCACCACATAAATTTGCGTCTTGACCTATGCCGAAATTGCTTTCTCATAACACACCAGGAAGTGGGGAAGGAGCTTAACTGTAGTAAACAAAGAATTTGTATCATAATCAGACATGAAAAAAATTAGTTATCAAGGGAGACTAGTAAAATCTTTGCTTTAGGCCCCCAACTTTGAGGCCTCAAAAGTTTTTAACGGTGTATTTTGTGATTTTAATTCCTATTAATCAATATTGAAGATTATCTATTAAAAAAACGAGGACAAAATCTACATAAAAAAGAGAAAAATTATTAATTTTTTTAATAGAGATATTTAGAACTTTGAACTAAACTACTCAAATCTTCATAATAATGAATTCCAAAATAATGTATTGAAACACATGCTAACATCCAAAATAATGTATTGGATATGATTACTATAAAAATTATGTTTGTCGATAAGGATGAAGTAACTTACATTGCCAATCAACTTAGCCCCAAACCAAGCAGAATCTACGCCATATGGGGGAGGAAGTACTCTAATTCCATTGCTCATGCATGAGGGAAGAAGGTCATATAATTCCTTCTCTAGTCTTGCTGTAATAAAGTTTATAATAAGAAAAATCAATAGTTTGTTGAAAATTAAATGTTTCTTTCCTAAATTAGAAGAACACGAATAAACACATGATACAATCAGATACATTCTCTAGAAAAAAAATAGCAATTTACCTGCTAATCCAGGCAAACATGCACTTCCTCCTGCTAAAACTATTGTTTTGTACCAACTATCATCAACCATTAATTCAGCGTCGTGGCAGTGCTCTATGCACAGCGCCACGGCATTCTGCAAACCCATAGCACGCCTGAAACAAGATCACAAATCTACTAATTTTCCATACAACAGATACTTGTTCTATACCTAAGGGAGGTAATTGAAAATGAAAGTTTTTTAATATTCACTTGACGTACATTCCTGCAATGCGCGGCTGGAACAAAATCTCTCCTGTTTTGAAGCGCTCTTCTGAAAGTGTAAAGCAACCTTCAGAAGCGATTTGAAACGTTGATTTGGTGTCTTTGGATAGCTCAGCCTTATAATCGAGCGCAACATAACAAAGATTCTGCAATACCAACCAAATGGATCAATAAAATATATTTGAAAACATCATTAATAAATAAAATAGTCCTAACTCTCATGTTGCTAACTTGTCAAGTCTATGGGGTGAATAATAACTGAATCTAACGTGATTAGTGTTATTAAGCTAAAAAGAACATAATAACTTGCACACTAGTTTCTTTATTTTTGAATAAACAAAATACAATGAAGAGAAAAAGCTCCGTATTAAGTGTTCAATTTTTAATCACATTACTCTCTGGATACCATAAATTTCTAAAAAAGTTAAACTTAAAGTACTTGGCAAATCCTACATTGATTGTTGTACTTCAACCATTAGTAAAGAAGAAAGTGACAAAGAACTCGCACGTGAAAAACTATTACTACCTGAACAAGCACTTCACAAGATTAGAATCTGGATGTGGAATTTAGAGGGACACCACAGTTCAAAAATTTTGCAAAACAAAATGATTTTCCAGTAACAAAAATGTTACCAATGCATATTTAGTTTGTTTGAATTTTGAATTTCTATGTAAGTTGGCTATATTTTAACCCCTTTTTGCTGCCCCATCTTTTTTTTTAATAAAAACAACAGAAACAACCTTTCTTCCCCTAAATGTTCTACGACCAGAAAGTGGATACCTCTTTCAATGCCCGCACAGTGTAAAGTGACCCAAAATAAATATTCTTTTGTTGCATTTGCTCCTTAAGAAATCCTGTAAGCTTCAATGCTCCAATTCCCACAACTTCCACACCCACTTGGTGCATGACTTTACCATGAAGAACTGTAAAAGACAAACAAAGTGGCTATACATAAATTGTTGAAAAAATGCGAGCAAATTGCAGCCGCAAGAAAAAATAGAAGGATGCAATCCATGTAAGTTGTTCATGAAGAAATTTAAGATTAAATTACATTATCAGAAAGAAAAAAACAATAAGAGAATACAAACTTTCTTCCTGACAAGTTAATTCAAAAGGAGTAAAGCAAATGTGAGAATAGTAGACAAGAACCATTGGAACCAATGGGTGATTCATCTCAACGGTCGTCTGGTCGCCGCTGATTAACTCAGAAAGCTAGAGGATATGAACTCCCTATCTAAAATGCCTACTAACGACTTTGAGAATAAAAGAATCATCTTCAAAGAATTACAAATGAAATATGAGCCCTACAACGTACAAATTTATAATAAAGTCAAAGGACAACCAAATAAGTCTGCTACACAAATAAAAATCTTACTTGGAACAATGGATGTCTGGTGAAACCCAATATTGACTACTATTCCTGAAACTTTCTTTGCAGCAAATAAAGCTAAAACGGCCTACAATTTTTTGAAAGAAAGACATTATGATACTATTAATAATCTAAAAACACATTATCACCAAAACTCAGAAGAATCTTTGATAATGTGTAATACAATCTTAGAAAGAGAATACGATAAGTTTGCCAAGCTGCACTTGACATTTGCCCTTGATTATTTCAGCCTAACACATTAGGCTAACAGATTGAGACCTGATGTTCAGATTCAAAATATGACTAGCAATATCGAACTTTAAGATTACATCTATCTAACAGCTTTAATGTATTGTATATTTTTAGACGGTGAAGGAAAAGAATAAGTACTACCTGGTTGACAGCACAAACAGCAGGAACATTCATGTCAAATAATGCAGAATGGATCGCGTCTTTTAACTGTGCTCTAGCTGCTTTATCAGATTCGGTATCTGTGAAGGTAAAGTGAAGTTAGAAAGAAAAAATAAGAGATCAGCATTGATGAACTTTGGGAACCCAACCACACCCTGGTACATGCACCAAGAGCAACTGAAATTATCCCAAGATTGAGTTTATATGGTATAAAATAGTCCCATCGCTGATAGGATAAGATGAGTTATACCAAGACTAAATTTGGTATTAGCTTTATAACATGTTTTGTTGATGATATAAATTAGTCCCAGGATAAATTTATACCATCAACAAAACATCGTATAATTTTTATCCATGGGATACCACAAACTTATCCATGAGATATCCCACCTTATACCTCCTACCGAACGACCCTTAAGCGTCACTTTTTAATAGTTAAAGATTCAACTGAGTGAGATATAGAGTTGCATGAGCTGATTCACAAGTAACTACGGACATGTATGCATATATTGTTAAGTGGTATTCTCCCTCTAAACAACAAATTGAGTCATTGACAGGTTAGAGTAGAAATTTGATATTTTTCAGGAAATAGAAACTGACCGTCATAATGGCAAATCGGAATGGACACAATAATTGGCTGTGTTGAAGTTTTCACCTGCATCCTGTATAGAATTCACAATAAACGATAAAGAGAGTCCTTTTATGGATAAAATTTTCATAGGGATTCTTCTTTTGCAACCAGATGTCCATATTACAATCAATTAGTGATGTAAAAACAGCATGTAGAGTGCCCAGTATTACGATGTTAAGAGGCATTTTTATGAAAAGCAAATTAAGCTTGAGAACCAAAAACCTGTTGAAGTGCTCAACCACGGATGTCGGTTTAGGTGGTCAAACACCTTTAAAAAAAGACGTACACTTAAGCTTTCTAAAATGTAGCCAAATGGGACCAAGGTAAAATGACGAGAAAAATGAATAGAACACAAACCTGGTGTATATTGTTGAAAAGAAATGTCTCAATCTAGAATACATTGGAGATTCAATGTTACCAAACTCCTGTAGTCGAGACAAGTTTTTAGGAAGAATGAGAGTGAGAATTTATCAAGCACATGGAACACAACCAAATAGTTTGAAACCTCAAATCGACAAATGTGGAGAATAATTTTCACAAAGTAACAACTAACTGATAATTCGTACGAAAGCTCACCAAGAATGTCGCTGATCTCCCTGATGGAGCACTATACTTACTCCAACCAAATTTGCAATAGCCCGACCCACCTTTAAATGAGAAAAATAAGAAAGATGCATAAGCTTGACGAAATCATTTCTCTTTGTAACGTTACACTGTTACATTCAAATTTATCTAAAAATGCCAAATTGAACGAGTAAAAGAAAACAACTAGAGCATTGTGCCAACTAAAAAATTGAGTGTAACACAAAGAGAAGTACGCACCATCAATAATAATAGCACCAGGTACTTGAGCACGTTGACCATAAATACTCATGAACGACAAGTCCGATACTGAATTTGAAAGCATCCTACAATCATACACCTTGTCAAATCAGGTACGAAGAGAACTCCCACTAATTTCCTTATCTACAATTCACTCTTTTATCTACTACTCCCTCCGTCCCAAAATACTTGACATGTTTCCTTTTCAAGAGTCAAACTATATAAACTTCATATAACTTTCAAGTATCTAAATTTTAATTCCAAATTATTGAGTTAACTTTATCTAATGAAGCTCCGAGATTAGTCAACCATTTTTGTGTGACATAATTGCAACTAATAACATTTTTCATATAACTTTCAAATATCTAAATTTTAATTTCAATATATTGAGTAAATTTAATCTAATTAAGCTCCAAAGATTAGTCAATTTGACTCTGGAGAAGCAATAATTTAATCTAATTAAGCTCCAAAGATTAGTTAATTTGACTCTCGAGAAGTAATTTGATCTAATTAAGCTCCAAAGATTAGTCAAATTGACTCTGGAAAAACACTAATTTAATCTAATTAAGCTCCAAAAATTAGTCGAATTGACTCTCGAGAAGCAGTAAATTAATCCAATTAAGCTCCAAAGATTAGTCGAATTGACTCTCGAGAAGCGGTAATTTAATCCAATTAAGCTCCAAAGATTAGTCGAACATTAGTCGAATTGACTCTAGAGAAGCAGTAGTTTAATCCAATTAAGCTCCAAAGATTAGTTGAATTGACTCTCGAGAAGCAGTAATTTAATCCAATTAAGCTCCAAAGATTAGTCTAACATTAGTCAAATTGACTCTAGAGAAGCAGTAGTTTAATCCAATTAAGCTCCAAAGATTAGTCGAATTGACTCTCGAGAAGCAATAAATTAATCCAATTAAGCTCGAAAGATTAGTCGAATTGACTCTCGAGAAGCAATAATTTAAATCTAATTAAGCTCCAAAGATTAGTCAAAACTGACTCTCGAGAACCAATAAATTAATCTAATTAAGCTCCAAAGATTAGTCGAATTGACTCTCGAGAAGCAATAACTTAATCTAATCAAGCTCCAAAGATTAGTCAAACTGATTATCGAGAAGTAATTTGATCTAATTAAGCTCCAAAGATTGGTCAAATATTTAATCTAATTAAGCTCCAAAGATTAGTCAATTTGACACTGGAGAAGCAATAATTTAATCTAATTAAGCTCCAAAGATGTTAATTTTGACTCTGAGAAGTAATTTGATCTAATTAAGCTCCAAAGGTTAGTCAATTTGCCTCTGGAGAAGCAATAATTTAATCTAATTAAGCCCGAAAGATTAGTCTATTTGAGGAGAAGCAATAAATTAATCTAATCAAGCTCCAAATAGTAGTTAAATTAACTCTCGAGAAGCTAAACATGACAAGTATTAAGTATTTTGAGACGAAGAAAATACAATATTTTAATGCAACAATTTTGACTAAGCTAAATGACAACAACAATAATAAAAAGAATCGATAATACCGAAGAGGACCAGATCTCAAATGAGTTTCAGCAAAGAAAGTGGAATCCCAAGGCTCATTTTGATTCTGAAGAAAATAAATCCATAGTCGATTATCACAAACAATGAACTTCCACGATTTACACACCAAGCTCATCTTCGCAGACTCTTTTGGCCCTAAAATCTTCAAAATTTGAATGAAAATATCCGAAGGTATTCGATCAAATTCCCCTGTTGAAGCTGTTTGTATATACATCATCATCTGATCGAATCGATCGATAGAGTCCACACTTGAAATTGAATTCGAACTCGAAGAATTGGAACGTGTTGATAGGGAGTCCCATAACTTACGTAACAAAGTGGACATGGTTGTTGGTTGCAGTCATGAAAAAATGGAGAGGGTATAAACAGTTTTACTATTATTTTAAGTTTAGCTGAATAGGTATAGTTACAGTGGGGGTTGTTGATGGAGCTGAATTTTCATATTCATATTCATAAAGATGATCAAGCAACACGTGGATAATACGTTTGCCACGTAAATTTGGTTTAATTCCCTCCGTTTCATTTTAGTTGGTATGATTTAATTATATTCTTCTAATACTACCCTCAACATTAAATGACTAAATAAAGTATATTTATTTAAATTTATATTTTCAAAGTATAATTAATAAGGATAATTTGATAAAATAAATATCTAATTAATATTATTTTAATGAATGTGCCAAGTCCATAAAACCCTACTAATTCAAAATGGAGGGAGTAATATTTTATTTAGACCTCAAATCAATTCAACTTCTAATAAAATGTGTCCAATTATATATTTTTGATTTAATTTTTTTTAGATGTGTAATAGATCAATTATATAATTTAGACGTGACTTATACTTTTCTTGTATAGTATGGGATGAAAATAATGTCTTTTCCCATTTGAGAATGTTAGTAAATAAACATACATAGATATTTTTTTTCTCTCTCTGCCTCTTCGAAACCTATCGCTTAATTCAATGTTTTTCGCTAAACTTGATTTAATTCTATTGCTTAATGCTTAATAGTTTCTGATTAACACAAAGCAAAGGAGCTTAATCTTGTTTCGTTTCTGCACCTTTTCACCCCAAGGTTAGAAATTTATCAATCCTTTCTGATTTTTTGATTTTTATATCTGAATTATCATGCGTTTGAGTTTTATTTATAAATTATCATCAATTATTTATCAAAATACATCTTAATTGTCAATTCTTTAGTTTGAGTTGTGCTGTGATAGACATAGATGGTGATCGTTCAAATAAAATTACATGCATGATAATAGTTCACGTATGAAACTTAATAACTTAGGATTTAAATGTGTTTTCTTATATAGGTATCGGTTGAATTAGTCTAAGTTGCGTCAAGCTGACTGGGACAACATGGTTATAAAAAAAGAAAAGAAATGTCGAATTATTTAGATTATTACGTGTGTGAGTGAGTTGTGTTAGTGATAAATAGTTGATGATCGTTCACGTAGAAAAATTGCACACCTGATAGTTCATGTATGGAACTTAATAAACCAGGATTTAGATGTTTTTTTTATAAAGGTATTCGTGTGAGTTAGTGGAGGTGTGTGCAAGTTGACTGGGACACTATGTTTATCAAAAAAGATAAATAATTGTGTGGAATGATAGATTTACAATGGATTTATGATTAATGCACCCTGTAATTGGGGTTTACAACCCCCAATTCTTGGTTCAAACATGGAATAAAAGCAAAAAGCCATCACAAATAACTAATTAATTGGATAAATAATCAACACTCAATCAAGCAAAACTCCAAGAGACAAATTTAGCTACTCATGGAAATAAAGAGAAGATATATACCAAGATTAGCATTGCTTTCATCCATGGAAAGCAAAATGAATATAATCTCCAAGCTTTAAATTCAATTAAGCCAAAATCTCCCTTAAAAACACACCTACAAATTTTTTTTACTCAATAGTAGTGTATTTTGCTCTCGAAAATTGGAAATTAGATGCTAAAAATGTGAAGGATTGAGCCTTTTATAATTCGAGATCGAACAGTGTGAAATTCCAAGTTTGCCCCTGAATTTTTTTTGACTCATCACGATCGCGTTCTTCTATCGCGGTCGCGACTCCGCGATCTCGAGGCTTCAACTCGGGATCGCAATACTTCTGCATTCTTGGATCCATTGTGATCGCGACCCTCAAAGCGCGATCGCAGTACTAAGTCATATTAGGTGAGCAACTCAGCTTCTCATAAAGTGTGTCAATTATATATTTTTGATTTAATTTTTTAAAATTTTTTTGTATTCGTGTTTCCATTCATATATTGATTAGTTAAGTTAGCCAAGTAAAATATGTCATTTTCTTTAATTATATACATCAACTTTGAATAGAAAATGCTTTGTTACGACTATTGAGGTGAATATGTATGCTTAAAGTACATAACAAATTTTATGGATTAATTTAACCATCTAGACGACGGAAAACATATGAAAAATAAGCTAAAATTTAAATTGAAAGTGTTTAATTTGAACAGTTTGTTTGGACTTGAGATGTTCAATTGAAACAAGACTTATTTTGGGTATCTAAATGATATATACTGTCTAGTTTAAGAAATTAGCTATATATTAAGCTTTTAGTTTAAGGAGCTGACTATATATTAAACCTAAATGCAACATTTAATTGTTTTTTTTTACTTTTATTGGTTATTGGAAATATGCAATGGTTAAAAGAAAAGGTGTGATTCCGCAGCCATTATGCCCCTGATCTTAGCTCATGTCCCAAAATAGCTATTCGTTTATTATATTCCTTCACAAACCACATTCAAAAGGCATAGTGACAACTTTAATAAAGTAATTAATAATAACATATTCAGTGTGATTTTGTATGAAAGAACACGAATAAATAGATATTTCATCATAATTTAACTGATAATCCTTTCATACAACCACATCCTCCGTCTAGTACAATTGTTTTATACCACGTATCATTTGATACTTCAACTTCTCTACCGCATTGTCCAAACTCCTACATTCTCTCAAGATCATCTCAATAAAATTAATGATCTAAAATCAAATTTTACTAGAGAGAATGGTCAAATACCCCCCAACCTACAGTCGAAATTCCAACTACACACTCAACCTTTCAATTAGACCTATTACCCCCTGATCTATTTTTTCCTATATTTATTACCCCCTTAAATGCTGAGCTGGCAAGGAAGGTGAGAACACCCCCTCTAGGCGCGTTGGTTTAGTCCCAGCACGTCCAAAATTAAAAGTTCAGCCTTTCACGTGTATTATACACGTCATTTATTGTTTATTTAATGAAATAAATATGGAAAATTACTCTCTCTTCCGACGGTCATCTTCTTCCTCTTTATATGACCCATGTCTTTCTCCACCATTTTCCTTCATGTTCCAGCATTTTTTTTTCTTTCTTTTCTCTTTCTTTAACTTACTTTTTAGCTTTTAATCCCAATTTGTACTTCGATTCTTGAATTTTGTTTTGTAATTTGCTCAACTATTAATTTAGGGTTTTAATTTGATGAACGATTTTGTTGGAATTCATGAAATGACAAATTCGAAATTGAATAAGCTTTGTATGGATGAATCAGATCCAATGGTCAATGCTGTTGTGAGATACAAACATGGTATTTTGGTTGACTTGCAAACTTCATGGTCGAAGTCAAATGCGGGAAGAAGATTTTGGTATTACCCCTACTATGGTGTATGTATTTTACATTGTATTTTGCTGTCAATTTATATTCAAATTATGATAATGTCCTGATTTCTAAAAAAAATTCAGTCTCAAAGATGTAATTTTTTTCTATGGAGGGACAAAGAAAAAGTGGATCCAAGATCAAATTTTATCATTCCAAGATTGGTGAACAAAATCAATGAGTTGGAAGAAGACTTATGGCTTAAAGAGGCCCAAATTGATAACTTGATGCGGGAGAAGAAGCTCAATGAAAGATGGAGACGGTGTAGGTTGGATAGGAAGATATTTTTATGTATTTTGATTTGTGTTGCTTCTATGTTTATCAGCAACAAATGAACTGAAAGTAATTGCTAGATATGGTCGACTATGGTGTAAATTTTTTATACTTCTCTAAATATATCAGACTATGTTCTATTATGGCGTCTTTTGCATAGTCGTACTTCAGATGTTTTTTGTGCTGCTACTATGTTATTGTTTGCACTTGTGCTGCTGCTATGTTAATGTTTGTACTTTCAAAATTGTGTTGTGTTCCTGCTACGTTGTTGTTTACACTTACAAAATTGTGTCGTGTATTGTTGCTATGTTATTGTTTACACTTGCAGTGTCTTGTGTTGTTGCTATGTTATTGTTTACAATTGCAAATTTGTGTATTGTTAGGCAAAGCCCCATACTGCTGCTATGTGTTTACACTGAAATTGTGTAATGACAATGTTGTGTTGCCATTATATCAACTTTACAATCATTTAATACAACAATAATGGGTAATGACAATATTAATCATCAACAAAATATTCCAACTTCACACAACATCATCATTCATACCAACCATTAGGCACAACATAATCATTCATACCAACCATTAGGCAACATTCATCAACAAAATATATATACAGCGCTTTAATTGTTTTCCAACACCAAAATAAAATTATTTTCATGTCAACTGATCTAACTTAAAACAGTGCTTAAAATAATCAACATCACTATAATTTTCAGGGCATCTTGGACTTTGAAGAAGTATTTTTTTTACTTGAATTATTTGAACTGCTTCCCACATTCTTCTTTTTCTTCTTCTCTTTAATCTCTTATAGTTTTTTTGTTGATATTGCTGCTTTGCCATTCCATTTCAGCTTACTGGTAGAAGTTGGTGTATAACCAATGTTACCAGTTATATCAGCTGATCTTGTTACCCTTGCTTGACCAGTAGAGCAGATCTTACTGCTAGGCATGCCAGGCTACAGTGAAGAAATTTTTTTATTCAAAGACTCATACTCATATGTACATAAGATACAACACAGCTAGATACTTACATTTAGGACTTTGAATTCATTTTCAGCTTGGAACACACCCATTACCATTACTTTTGACTTTTTCAATGGAGCTGTTTTTTTCCTATCATTACCCCTTCCTCTTTTAGTAGTACCGGCCATTGAAGATGTTGCACAATAATCATAAGGTGTAGAACAGGATGCTGGGAAAACAGTAGGTGCAAAAGGTGTTGGTGTTGCATTTTTTGGTCTTCCTTTTTTTTTTTTTTTTTGTTGTTGACATGCTCTAGTGATTTCTTATTTACATCAACATCCAAAAATTCTATTACTAAGCCCCCCTTATAAATTGGTTTCCTCCCACTAAAATGTAAGACCCCACCATGGTACCATCTTAGAGTTATCAACGTAAAACCATTCATGTCTTACCTGACGACAATAAAGAATCAAATAAGACATTGTAGCATAGCTGAAACATTTTGAAAAAATAAAAATAAAATTCATGAACATGCTACATAATTCAACACCAAAATAACAAGATATTAACATGACCGTGCTATTAAACATCATTGATTTTTAAATTTTGTCATGTTAACAACAAATCGGAGAAAAGCCCTAATTTCTAATAAATCAACTTAAACAATCAACAAAAATCGTAATTTCGGGATTTAGCATAAAATCCTAATTAATTTTAACTCAATTTTGGGAAAAATCACTCAAACTAACAACATATTAATACGCACGTCCTATTAAACACAACTAAAATTTTAAGTTTTCATATTAGGAGAAAAGCCCTAATTTCTAATAAACCCACATAAACACTCAACAAATCATGTACTTACGAACAGATTATGCTATTAATCGAACACGTAGACAACGTCATAACAGAAAGAGTCAGTTAATTTCACTCAATTAATTTGTAAAATTGAAGATTACCTAAAAATGCTAATTCAATTTTTTCAGTTTAGGAAAAAACACACACCTTGATACAACAACAAGTTCATTGTTTGAAAATCCACAACCAAAATATTTTGATTAGAATAAAAATCACCCAAAAAAACTGATGAAATTGCGGTTTAGAAAGTAGAGAATAGAGGAGAGAGGAAGATGAAAGGTTTAGAGAGAAGAGAGAGGAGAGAGGAAATGAAATTGAAAAAATAAAAGACATATTTTATTTTGTTTAGGCATGGGCCATACGGGCCAGACGCGCGAAATGCATGAAAGTCTTTTTACTTGGTTTATGTTGCCAGCTTAATATTTAGAGAGTTAATAAATATAGAAAAAAAAAACAGGGTAATAGGTCTAATTGAAAGGTTGAGTGTGTAGTTGAGATTTCGACTATAGGTTGGGGGGTATTTGATCATTTTCTCAATTTTACTGTGAAGTCTTAAATATATGCACATAACAAAAATATTATTCATAATTCAGAGTTATTTTTTGATTCGTACGCGTATTACTTTTTTACATGAGTAGTATTCTTAGAAGACATTAAGCATTTAACTTCACATAGTAATATTATTATTTATAAAAGTAAAGAACTAATTTTAATTAATAAGATGTTGGTCATTTGTTTGTAATGCATTACCTTGAATATTTATATGAAATCTTTATTGATTAATATGAAGATTTAATAAATGTTCTGAATTTTTTAATATAAAGTAGATAATTCTTCTTTTTTTTTTTATTAATTTAAATTTTGTACCTTTTATATTTTATAATTTTTAATATTATTTTAAGTGAAATTAAAATCATAAAATTCATATCAATTTTTTTTAGGCCAAAAGCAAACACTTTACAAGCCTTATCCTTGAGCCGTCCCTGAAAGTGCTCTGTAGCAAGTGTTACCCAATTAGTTGCTGAAATCTTAAAACAAACTTCCTTATCTCTGGATAACAGTTCAGCATTATAATCTTGGTTGACATAGCAAAGAATTTGACAATACAAATTTTAATGGACCAGAGAAGATTAAAAGGGCAGTTTTGATGCAGCTTTAATGGAACAGTGTTACCAAATGAACAATAACCAATAAAATAGTGCAAATACTGAAAAGCAGAGAAACTTAAGGAAGAGAAATAAACTATTCTAAATACGATTAAGAAAGGATTTCATTAATTATGCAATGTAATTGCTTCAGTACATTATATAAGATCACAACCCTAGTTGAGTCATCACCTACTGTACTACATTTTTTACTCTCTCATGGATTGAATCAGCTCAAAGCAAGATACTATCAGTACTTAAGTGTAATTAACTAAAGTTCCCTTACCATACTTAATGGGCTAAAATGTAAACTCTATAACTTAATAACTAACAAATAATGATAGCTCCAATACTATTCTCATAGCTCCTTGTACTATCTTGCTTAGTTACTTTCATTGTGCATCATTCATTTCCCTTAAAGCCTTCTTCGTCTTCAAGAAAGAAGTCTGGGAACCTGATCTTCATAGTTGCATAGTCTTCCCAAGTTGCTTGATCTTAAGACGTGTTCTTCCACTGAATCAAGATCTGTGCAACAACCTTGTCTTCCTTTTTATCATCCTTCTTGCTTTTATGCTTTGAGATTCTACACAATAGGGACTGACTAGGTCAATGATAAGCGGATTATTGATAGTATTAGATAACTGATGGCATAGTTTAAGCTGAGATATATGAATGGTTGGGTGGATGGACACTTGTGGAGGTAATGATAATCTATATGCTATTGGACCAATCTTCTGTAGAACCCAATAAGGACCATAAAACTTAGCAAACAGTTTGTTGAAGGCTTGTTGAGATACTGTCACCTGATCTGTAGGGGTGAGTTTTCAAATACACCCAATCCCCTACCTTGAACTGTCTATCACTCCTATGTTTGTTAGCTAGAGACCTCATTCTTTGTTGTGACCTTTGCAAATGAAAATTGAGAAGTTGAGACTTGTATTCCCTAGAAATCAAACTCTACTCTACCTTTTCTTCAACAACTTCTCCAGGTAGATATGGTAAATGAATTGGAGGAGCTTGTTCATGCAAAACCTCATAAAGAGTGGATTGTATGGAAGAATAATAGTTGGAGTTGTACTACCACTCTGCCAGTGGTAAGTAAAGGGACCAATCATGCTGACTATATTAGCAAAAGCATCTCAAATAGGCTTCTAAAGTTTTATTGATAACTTCTGTCTGCACATCAGTTTGAGGGTGATAGGCTGAAGATGTACTTAGTGTCACCCCTTGTAAAGAGAATAACTCCTGCCAGAATCTACTGAGGAAAATAGGATCTATATCACTAATAATGTTCATCCAGGGAATGGATCTGTGCTTATAACAATCACAATTCTGATTCCAGGAATGGAGTATAATCGTACCTTAAGCCTATTAAATTATGATAGCTTATAACCTCTTTCAAAATATTTCTAATTCAAGAGCAAGTCGAGGTATACATATAATGTAGAGAATGTTTCTCTAACATATCTTATAATCATAATAAGTGCGGAAACATATCATCACTTTTGATGATTATTATCATATTGTTCCTCCATGCTTATGCTTATAGTCATACGTTCAATCACTTGTCTTCTTTCAAACATATTATGTATTGCTACCATATTCCTTTTAAGAATGGAGCAAGTTGTCAACTTTCAGATTCATCATATATTGCTACCATATTCACTTCATGGAATAGAGAATATCAATGGGATATGTTTCATGACTTTTCACGAAACACTTATTATTTTGTCTTAGCCATCATATTATCATCAATATGGTGTATTGAGATTCAAACTCAATATCTTATCCATATAAAGACGTCTTAGGCTATAACTTGATGGAACTTGAACCCAACATCTTATTATCATGGTACATTGGAACTTTTAACCCTATATCTTACTCTTTTAATGAGATGAGACTTAAATTCATCATCATATCTTTTAACAATATTGTTCTTCATGAATAAATTTAAAGCATAAGTGATTCCAAATCAATTATTTTTTCTCAAATCTAACAATAATTATATCATTAGTAGCAAAAGACAAATAACATAAAGAATTATTAACCTTGAAATTACCTTTAGATTTATAATCCCAACAACAAAAATAAAGAAAGAAGAGAGAGTGATTATTATTTCTCATGGGAACATGAGTCTCCTGATGGATGAATTACATCGAAGAAAACCCTTTTATTTATAGGAAAAACTAACCTTCGGTTTGTAACTTTTTCATTAATAGACATTCACTATATATATAGTAATAGTAAAATAGACATTCACTATATATGATAATATATTTATAACACACTTTCAATTGTATTTCTCTCCGTTTTTTTAATAATCAAACTATTTCAAAGGAAAAAAAATTGCTCTCCTCGCTTCAAATACTTATACGCTTAATTGACTAGTTAGGTTTTCTTTTAATCAATATAACACTAATTATCTAAGTGTATGTTAATTTTTATTTTACAAATAATATATCGATCATAAATTCTTATCCCAACTAAAAATTTGATAAAAACGATAAAGTCCATATGTATGAAGTTTATATGATTTGGAGTAGTTAATTTATCTATAAGGAATGATTTCGAAATCTTTAATTTATTTCACTTTTACTTCAGTTCAAGTAGACAGATAAACTTGATCAAAATACTTAGTTTAAACATATTTGACCATTAATTGAACCTATGTAATAGTAATTGTACGGAGTTGAATAAAATACTTAAACCACAAGTATATTAGGACCGTGAATATGAATAACTTTGATTTTAAAGGGACTAAAATTAGTATAAAACAAAAATTAAAGGACCAAAGGAATTTAAAAAAGAAAATTGAGACCAACCGACATTATAATTTTGAACGTCATATTAGTAAATAAATTAACATACATACATTGATTTTTTTTATTTTTTTCTTCTTCGCCTCTTCGAAACCTATCGAGATCAACAGGCCAAAAATTATCAATTAATTTTGCCTGAACTTGTCTTAATTCCATTGTTTAATGCTTAATACTTTCTGATTAACACAAAGCAAAGGTCAGCAATTTATCTATTCTTCGCCTTCTTTTTGAGTTTCGTATCTGAATTATCATGCAGTTGATCAATTATATATATAAATCATCATTAATTATTTATCAGAAGTACACCTTAATTGTCAATTATTCACTTTGAGTTGTGTTGTGATGAATAGTTGATGTACATGATAGTTCTAGCTGTGTTTTGATAAATAATTGGTTATCGTTCCGATAGTAAAATTGCTTGCATGCATGATAGTTCATGTATGAAACTCAATAAATCGGGATTTAGATGCGTTTTTGACCATTACCTCTTCTTTTTTATTTGATTTTTTGTGTTTCATATCTGAATTATGATGCGTTTGTTTAATTATTTATCGAAATATACATCAATTATCAATTATTCGGTTTGAGTTGTGTTGTGTCTGTAATTGAGTTGTGTTGTAATGCATAGTTGGTGATCGTTCAGGTAAAATTGCATTCATGATAGCTCATGTATGGAACTTAATAAACCAGGATTTAGATGTGTTCTCTTATATAGGTATCCCTGTGAATTAGTGTGTGTGGGGGAGGGGGGGGGTGCGTGAGCTGGTAGGGACACCACGCTTATAAAAAAAAAATACAAATAATTATGTCGAATGATAGGTTTATTATTTGATTTATGGTTAATTCGCCTTGTAATTTGGTGTATAATTCATCTGGGTGTGTGTGGGTCAGCTTGTGCGCACCTTGACTAATTACAAGGAATACTTGCCACTTGCCATCAGCAATACGTAGGTACCCTGTAGCTTTGTCCACCAAGGCTAGAACAGATAGGGAAGAAATCACCAAGTGTTTTTGTCTCTGTTAGGATTTAAAGTTTCACTTTTTTCCCTTTTTTGATAATCATCGTGTTTGGGTCAGCTTGTGCGCACCTCGACCAATTCCACGGGATAGGTACCCGGTAATTCTGTCTATCAAGGGTAGAACAGATGCGAAGAAATCACCTAGTGTGTTTGTTTCGGTTAGGATTTAAAGTTTCAGTCTTTTTGTTGAACATGGAATTGCTTTTTCTCAAACATGTTACCGGGTCTTGTTGACTGTTGTGTATGTTTTAGGATGAACTATAGGACTTGTTAGTTGTAACAACTTTTAAAACCTGAATTTGCTTTATTGAACTACTGTAAGTGATCATAGTTTAGGCTAAACCTCTTGTCCTCTTTCGTGCTCCGCTGTAAAATGTTGAAGTTGAAAATTGTACGTAAATTAGATTCTAGATCTCGTTATTTTATCAAGCTACCGGAGAAGATTGAGCATGTTATCTCGGTCTCCTGCGGGATAGGCTTGGTGGGTAAATAGCATTAGCATTATTCTCGTAGTTTCTTGTGCTTCGTTATCGCATTGTTCTTCTTTTGTGGTATGTTATGCTTTCTTTATTATTTGCCATGCCTGGTTTTGGTTCTGTATTGTTTTTCTAAAACTGTCTTGTTATGTGTTACTTGAGCCAAGGGTCTTTCAGTAACAACCTCTCTATCTTACAAGGTAGGGGTAAGGTCTGCGTGGATATGATGTTGTTATAGTTAACATTCATGATTTTGTGTTTTAGTTCGTTTAGTTGGGGTGTAACATGGCCTATCCACAAGGAGATGATGTTGATTACGTGGAGGATGAATATGAAATGGATGAACTAGATGATGAGTTCCAAGGCATAGAGTTGGGTGGCTTTCATTTGGATGTAGATGAGTTCCAAGGCATAGACTTGGGTGGCTTTGACTCGGATCAAGATGAGTTCCAAGGCGCCGACTTGGGTGGCTTTGATTCGGATGTAGATGCGTATGATGACATGGTTTGTTAATTGATTATAAAAATTTAATTTTTGCATTTGTACACGCGTTAGATGTATCCATGTTTTAGTATGAACTTTATTGAGTTGTTTCTTCTTCTGCTGGAATAGAATAATAGAACGCAACATACTTTGGCTGCTGAGGCAAGGAGTGGCAAAGACATTCAAGGGATCCCTTGGGAAAGGCTTCCATTGACCAGGGAGGAATACAGGCAAACAAGACTAGAACACTACAACAACTATGAAAGTATTCCTCAATCGGGTGAGACATCTGCGAAGGTAACATAGGCTTGGATTTTAATTACTTTCTAATTGGAGATAAAAAAAAATGTTGTGTCCGATGTTGATTTGGTGTCGTTTTTCCCTTTTGCATATCGGCAGGAGTGCAAAACCACAAAGAAAGATGGTTTATACTATGATTTCAGACGTAATTCAAGATCTGTTAAATCAACGATCTTTCATTTCCAGGTAAATTTCAGAGCTTTGTCAGTCATTTTATTTTTTGTAGCGTGTGCAAGAAACTGGGAGTTCACTTAGAGAATAAGTTGAACAGCATTTTGGAGATAACATTTTTAATAATGGAATAAAGCTAAATGTCTAACCGAGCGTGTGAACATCAGTGGAACTGAAAATGGATTTGGTCCGAGCATAAGTTCTCTGACTATAATGGAATCGGCCAATGGATTAATTATGCCTTTCTATCTCTGTACTCTAGCGCGTGATATAATGTTATTTTCCGAGACCAAAGCTGTTTTAAAGTTTTTTTCATTGCATATTCTCTCAGCAAGTGCCTTTTATTTCGCTATATAACGGAGAATATTCGTTTGTTCTTTTTGTCTTCTTTTTTTTCCAATTTTGTGACATAGCTGAGGAATTTGGTCTGGGCAACTTCTAAGCATGATGCGTACCTTATGTCACATTTTTCTGTCATTCATTGGTCATCATTGACCTGCGCGAGTACTGAAGTTCTCAATTTATCTGGGCATGTAGCACCACGCGAGGTATGTGTTTTTGTACATCAAATTCACTTAACATATTTGTAGTCTAACTTGGTTAGGACCTCCTTTTCACTCCTTTCTTCTTCTGTTCTCTATTTAGAAACATCCTGAAAGCCTTTTAGAGGGATTTACGCAGACCCAAGTAAGCACTCTTGCTGTGAAAGATAAGTTGCTTGTTGCTGGTGGATTGCAAGGAGAACTTATCTGCAAGGTTTGTCAATGTCCTTACACTAACCGTTCGGTTTTACAACTTCCTTTTTGTGTTTTCTTGCTTAAATGTTTTGAGTGCCTTCGCCGTCGCTTTCATGTTTAGCTTTTGCCATCAAATTTGCTAAACGTGAAGAAGTTTATGCACTTTGAAAATTATGTGCAGTATTTAGATAAACCTGGAGTTTGCTTTTGTTCTCGGACAACATATGACGATAATGCCATTACCACGGCTATTGAGATTAACAACACCGCCAGGTATTGCATCATCTTGCTTATTGCCTGAACCAGCTCTCTTTCTCTCTCTCTCTCTCTCGCTCTCCGTTGGTAAGGGTATGCTTTCTTTTCTTAGCGAAGATGAAGCTAAATGACATCTATTTCTCCGCAGTGGTGCACTTCATTTTATAGCTTCAAATAATGATTGTGGAGTTAGAGATTTCGATCTGGAGAACTTTCAACTGTCTAACCATTTCCAGTTTCCCTGGCCAGTTAATGTAAGTCTGTATTCAACTAGTCTACGTCTGTTTTTTGGAACGTATATTTATCTGGAATGTATTGGTAGATTGTGTGCGCGCATGCCAGCTGTGGTCGGTGGTATACATTTCGTTGTGATATTATTAAATCCTTTTCCTTTTTTATGCTCACAGCATACATCACTCAGCCCTGATGGCAAGCTTCTCATAGTAGTTGGGGATAATCCTGAAGGTGTATTGGTCGACTCCAGGAACGGAAAGGTATGTCTGCACATCTCAAACATACTGCACCGCGAATTATTAGTATTACAAGGGGTCGACAAGCAGTCCATTAATGAAATCCATTGTTCACAGGATGTTGCTCCTTTGTGTGGACATGTGGACTACTCATTCGCGTCAGCATGGCATCCCGATGGCCTAACTTTTGCAACCGGGAATCAGGATAAAACCTGCAGAATATGGGATCTTCGGAACTTGTCCAAATCAGTCACTGCTTTGAAGGGTAACATAGGAGCTATTCGATCAATCCGCTACTCATCCGATGGCAGATATATGGCTATGGCAGAGGCTGCAGATTTTGTCCACATTTTCGATGTGAAAAGTGGATACGAGGTGGAGCAAGAAATTGATTTCTTCGGTGAGATATCTGGAGTGTCTTTTAGTCCCGATACAGAGTCCCTTTTCGTTGGGGTCTGGGATCGCACCTATGGTAGCCTCCTTGAGTTTGGACGAAGGCGCAACTATGCATACCTCGATACGATACTATGAGTACTCTGCAGGCTGCACCAGTAACATTGTCACCACAGCTAGAAGTGTATGTGTGCATAGACATGAACTTTGTGTTGCTAAACTTGGCAGGGACTTATAAAGTTGATGTCAATTATAGTGCGTCATTTGCAAATCTTGGTGCAAGTTTTGACATAACTAAAACTTAATGAGCTAAGACATGGGTGATTGAATGTAGATTTAGGACTTTTTACTATTGTGTCCTTGATACATAATGTAAAGAATTTATAGAATATCAAGGTAAACTATAACAAGACTTGTAGTGAACATGCCCAATCTTGTAATTAATTTGCTACAATCGACTATAAAATGGTACCACCAAAAGATGTGGTACAACGAATATATTTTGAGAGGATGGATCTAGAGTTTCATTTATGCGTTTACGCTAATTTAGTAGCTTTTGTTTTGACTTTAAATATTGAGAAACCTACTAAACATCTATATATATTTGAATATGAATTCGATTATTATTGTATATTTATTAGGATTTTACTTGATTTTCTTTGTATATTTTAATATTACGTTTCATTTGAAGAAAAGTCAAGTGTTATATAATTATTTTTATTTTTTCCGAAAGGAAAATACTATAAATCTCTACCACAATATAATGTTTAGATAGTTTTGTCGAGAAGAATATTATTGTCCCCATAGTTTTAATATTTTCTTTCATATTAGTTTCTCATATGTAGTTCAAGTATTATTTATTTTTAATTAGATTTTTTTTTGTTGTTGCTTGAGGTTTGCAATTGGTTAGGATCTGCATGTCTATCCTGTTATTTTGATCCCAACAATATTAACTTGACATTGTGATAAATGAGATTTCGAGAGATTGGGTTTAAGTTTCAAGTTTCTTTGTAAAGAGTTTTTTTCTCCTTAATGAGATTATATAGCGTGAATCTAGATTAATCGGGCTAGTGACTCTGAAAACCACTCATTTGGGAATATATTTTTGTTACTACTCATTATTACTATCTATAATAAGAGGGAGTTAGCTGCTCAAGCATGCACGAGGTTGATATGTCAGCATGTGCTGCCTGTTTCAATCGTAATTTTACTATATCATCTTTAATTAATTATTATAAGTGATTTAAATATTAAATAATTAGCTATATTCAATATAAAAAATAAAATAGGCATTTCAGACATTTCTGTTTCATGTGTTTTAACCGATAATAAAAGGAAGTTAAGCCACTAGGTTTGAGGTTGTGTTCCAACTCTCTCAAGGATCTCTAATCCACAAGCAACCAATAAAACAAAGCCAACTCACCTTCAAAAATCTACTTCCCTTCATTCCCCGTCACTCATTTCCAAATCCACTCCCACTTCTCATCTTTTAGATATTAGATATTCCAAATCCACATATACACCCAACCAACACACACAACACAACACAACACAACACACACACACACAATTTGCAATCCATCCATCTCCAATCTCAAGAAAATGGCTTCAACTCTCTTGTCAGCACCAACTTTCCAAGGTCTCAGACCTCTCAACAAACCCACAGACACCTCCCTCTTCCTCCACAAATCCACCACCACCTTCAAACCAATCACCAAAAAGACAAACTCAAACCTTGGTGGCATCAAAGCTGAACTCAACCCATCCATTGTCATCAGTTTAAGCACTGGTCTCTCGCTTTTCCTTGGAAGGTTTGTGTTTTTCAATTTCCAGAGAGAAAATGTAGCCAAACAAGTCCCATCACAGAATGGGATATCACATTTTGAAGCTGGAGATGTTAGAGCTAAGGAGTATGTAAGTTTGCTTAAGTCAAATGATCCAGTTGGATTCAATATTGTTGATGTTCTTGCATGGGGATCTATTGGACATATTGTTGCTTATTATATTCTTGCTACTTCTAGCAATGGGTATGATCCTAGTTTCTTTTAGATGATCAACTACAAAAAATAAAATTATGATGTATGTATGTATGTTTTTTTTTTACTGATTTATGTGGAATTTATGTGGCTTGCTTTGTAATGATGCAGTAGCTTTTATTTGTATAGGTGCCAAAGAATTATTGCGCTCTTCGTATCATATTACTCGACATGTTTATTTTTGTTTTTTCGACAAATTAAGGGGGTGCAAATCGACTAATACGACTCCATTAAATATTGTCATGCATATTGGAGTTAATTACTTTCATTAAATTAGTAAAGTTGAGAAAAGGTGTTCAATTTTATTTTTTTTGATTTGTTAGACATGTCAACTATTTTGAGACATTTTTTCGGTAAACATGTCAAGTAATATGACTGTTTTCTTTGCTTCCATCGTTTAATTTGGACTTTTTCTCCCTCGATCATCGATCTCATATTAATTAGAGTAAAAGTTGAAACGCTTCTTAATTAAGACGAATTTGTACTTTTTTGGTCTAAAAGATATACCATGAAGGGAGAATTACCACTTAAATGAGGTTAAAAACTAATTATCAAAAGAATATGAACTAAAGGGAAAGCGGACATATTCGAGAAAATAGAACTAGTGAGTATTCTTTTTGGTTCAAAATAAGTGAATTTTTGATATTTTTAATGGTTCAAAATGAATGAATTTTGCAAATTTCAAAGATGTACTAGTTAAATTTTTTTAAAAAATATCGTTTTCTTTAATGACTGTTCTAACTATTTCTAGCAGAGGGATTATATTAACTTAACATATATCAACAACATATTCAATGTGAGATTTGAGACGATGACAACAACAACATATTCGGTGTATTCTTGCCTAGTGGGGCCTGGAGAGGATAATATGCGCACAGTCCATATATATCACCATATTCGAAGAAGTATAGAGGTTGTTTTTGATAGACCCCCGGGCGCTCATGACAAAAAGACAGTAAATAAAGTCGTAATAAAATCTGAGGAGACAAGATGGATTAACAGAAATAAGACACTCACAAAGATGGTGTATACGTTGAACTTACCCTAACCATTTTGATTCACGTTAATTGATCAAGAAAATATAAAAGCTAGTGCTTAATAAAGATGAGTATATATTGCAAGCAACAAATGCATGTATGTATATTCATTGCATCAACTTCAACTAGCTAGCCACATGCATGTGAATAAATAAATGTGTACATATAGTTCAAATTTCCAAAAGTATTTACCATCTATTTTATGTCTAAAAACTTATTAGGGATAGGAGTCCGTTTGGATTAACTTAAAATAAGTACCTTTTGAGCAACAAACATGAAAAGCACTTTTGATGTGATGGAGCTTATTCTACATATAAGCAGTCAAGTGTTTGGATAAAAATGCTGAAACTGAAAATAAGCAGCAGCTGATGTGTTTGGTAAAAAATGTTGATAAGCAATTTTTTCTGTTAAAATGACATAAATATCCTTAACTGTGAAAGTTCGTAAAATCGATCCTTGCAAAATGTTTAATTCCAATTGATTAAAATACAAGTTAATTTATATCTCAAGTTATTTTATATTTCAAATTAATTATATAAAATTATTTTCTAATAATTTCAGATTGTTTATTGAAAACATTTATGAAACTGAAAAAATAACAAACAAAATTATTTTTTACTGAATTACTAGTTACAATAAGAATAAAAAGAATTTTCTTGTTAATCTTTTTTGTCACGAGAAAATTTAAATCAAAGTGACATCCACCGTGATGGAAGAGGAACCTGCTTTGCTTCCACCCACAGATCTTTTCAAATAATATTTAATACTATTTTAATTAATATAATCTTTGAATAATAAAATTTGAATAACGAAATGAACTAATCAATCATAACATTACAAAGTGCAAAGGAAAGAAAAACATAAATTATGATAGAGAGCAGCAACAATGGAAAAGAGCAAGAAACGGAAGAATATTTTAGGAGTTTCAAGAACATAAAAGAGATAATAAAGTAAATTACTTATAGCTTTTGACTTATTTTAGCTTAAAAACACTTATTTTTAAACACTTTTATTATTTATCAAACACCTAAATAAGTCAAAAAAAATACTTTCAACACCCTCTGCATATATATAAAGTCAAAATGATCATAGGATAAAAATTGGAATGCTCTTTTCATATGTACGGTAATATATATTATGGTCACGAGAATGTGGACAGGAAACAGTTGGGACTTAAATACTTAATTTTTTTTGCCTTAAAACTATATATTATATTGTAGCAATTCCCTCCTAAATGATTCAGAATTAGCAGTATATATAAAGGGATAATTATCAACATGGGTCGTGACGCAGTGGATAGGACTGCTTCACCCTTAACTAGAGGTCGAGGGTTTCACCCTGGGTATGGAGAAAACTCTGTTGGGAGCGCTGCCACCTTAATGGGCCCTGCAACGCGTGGTCCGGATTAGTTGGGACTCCAATGCGTGCATCGGACACCGGATGGGAAACCAAAAAAATAAAAGGAAAATTACTTTATTTCCAAAAGTATTTGCTACCACGAATGTTAATTCATTTTTCTCGACAGGTGGCAACTTTTTTTTTTTCGTTCTTAAAACTTTTGTAATTTGTTTGTGTTTGGCTAATTAATTAAGAAAAATAATTACGATAGTTTATCATAGTATCCCTATTAAATGATGTTTACATTTTAATTTGAAGAAAAAATAATTAATGTAAAAGGTAAAACATGGAAAGAAAAATTGTTTCTTCTTGATTAATGAAAAAAGACAAGTAAAATGAGAAATCAAATTAAAAAATTTGGGACGGAGGGAATATAAAAAGAATTTATCCAGCCAAAGTTTAAAAAAATATTTTCAGGGAAAAACTATTTTTTCCCACTTCCAAAAGCAGTTTCTTCTACTACTCAAAATTCTTTTTTCCTCCTGAAAATTTGGTTGAACATTAAAGACATATCTTTGTTTTTTAAAGATTTAGGAGTTTGACCATCAAAGTATAAATATTGATTAGTGCATGTATGTTTCTCTTGAAGGAAAATAATGTATGTTAATTAATTATACTTAAGTACTAGTAAAATCTACATATATATATAATTACACATCTATTAACATAATATAAATATTGAATTCGAATAAATTTTTAATTAGTCTATATCTTGAACGATGAAAGGATGAGAACAAATTCGCAGGTTGTTGTATTTATGTTTTTTTTTTTTTATATTTTAGAATATAAGTTTTGTACGCTATACAAAATATTCTACGTTATCACAGATTAAACTTAATCTATGTTAAGTTTACACAATTTTTTTTTTTTTACATTGCATAAAATTTAAATTCTTTTTACTAAATATAAATAGTCTCTTATAGGACCTCCCCTTATAAATAGTCTTTTTACTAAGGGGTTGTTCGGATGGTAAATATCTATCACCGTCAAATCTAAGATTGTGGGTTCAATTACTGAGGAGGGTTTATAAAAATCATAGTACAAGATACTTTAGTTTCTCTGTCTCGGAATAATATTCATCATGTTTCGCTTTTCTCGATATTCATTCGATTGGTTTTTGAGTCTAAATTAAATTAGATTAATTTAATATTTTAAAATTAAAATATAGATATTCAAAAAATACGTACATGAAAAGTATTATAAGTTGCAACTCTTCTAATATCAAATACAATAATAACGTGGCCAGATTTGAGGAGGATAGGTATACAGAGACCTTACAAATTTTTCTGATAGACTCTCAGCTCAAATAAATCGATTTTTCACATATGGTAAAATAATATTTTAAAATGATGTCAAAGTATAGTATTGACTCTATTAATTGAGACGAATTACTTAATTAAGGATAATTTTCACCTTCTTTTTTTCAGTTACGTACTTGCAAGCAAAGTTTAAGAGTCTTCTATATCCTTCCAACTTCTCTTTCTCAAATTAGGCTAAATGACAAAATTTGAATTCAAACCTATAAGGAATTTAAGGTGGTATAAATTAATTTACATGGCCAAATTAATTATGTGTTTTTTCACTTATCAAAGATTCAAAGTCTCACTAACTACGTGAATTTTGACCAAAATTTTAAAAGACATTTTTCATTTAAAGAGAGTAGCAATCAAATACAATGAATTCAAACCTAAATATATACAGCGTAGAAATGGAGTCTTGGAAAAAATAATCCAAAGCAGTTCAGAAGCCACAGGAGAAATCAGAACTAAAGAAATTAAATTACTTATGTACAATAGAGATCCTGTACATATTTATATAGTACATTTGATGTTTTCTAGCAGGCTTGTTGGACAATCGTGCTTCCCATGAAGATACTAACAACCTATGTTGCTCGGACTCATCAAAAATGTCATTAGGTACGTGTCGAATCCTTCAAAAGTAGTGTATTTTTGAAGGATCCGACACGGGTACGACCATATTTTTGGAGAGTTCGAGCACCTTAGATAACAACAAAGCCACACTTCTAAACACCACATTAAGTTGTTTAACAAGGAAAAAAAAAAGTAAGCAAGATGGTTAATTACTAAGCTGCAAGGATTAGAAACTTAAAACTGATATAGACTAAAACTAACATGTTGTCAATGACATTCCAGTGCACGAAGCATCCCGTATTCACACGGCTCGAATTATGACCGAAAATAACTTTATCGTTGCTCCAAGATTCCCCGACAGGACTAACAAATTGTTACATTGGAAAAAATGGGAAGTAGTACTCATGATTACCAGAAAGTTGTTCATCTTCATGATCAGGGGGCAATTCATTGAGATCAAAATCGAGAATTCTTTGGCTAATCTTTGAGCTGCTAGCAGCTGCATCTTCACTATTAGCAACATCAGAATTTTGAATTACGATTCTGAACTTATTGTGACTTGATTTATGGCCTCCGAGAGCTTGATGAGTCGCAAATGTTTTACCACAAGTGTTGCACTTGTATTTTTCAGGCGATAACTTGGTTGATGAAGCTGGAGTAGTAAGATGCCTCAACTTCGTCTTCTTCTTCATTCTCTTCTTGTTAGATGCCTCGTTTTCATTTTCAGCTTTGGATGTAAGAGAATTGCTGTTCGTTTTTTCAAATTCTTCTGGTATACCTCCGGTAAGGCCGGACTCAATTGAATCTCCGTTGGCTAAAAGCATAAGATGATGAACAGCATCGTGCAATTGTTCTTCGTCCTTTGAACCTGAATAAGTGGCATCTTCAGCATTAGCCTTTCGGCCTCGCTTAGCTGTCACTGACCAAACAGGTACAGTAACAGTACTAGCAGCAGCAGCAGAAGCAGTACCGTTTTTTTTATCAATATCTTCAGGAGGCTGAATTCCCCTCCACGCCCGTTCAGGATGACACCTCATATGCCCAAACAATGATTTCATTGACGGGAAATTCTTACCACAAATCGAACAAGTTGGTAACAACTGATCATCCACTTCGTCTTCTTCTTCATCTGTTTCTAAAACTGGTTTCTTGTAGTACGTATCAACAAGTGTTTTCGACTTTTTGCCCTTTTTACCAGAGAGGAGCAGCTTTTTGGAAGCCTGAACGTGAATTCTCATGTGACCTCCCAACGCTTTACCAGAGCCAAATCCTTTGCTACACACATGACAAATCCTCCTCTTATCATCATCGTTATTATTTTTTGAAATCTCAACTTCATCATCTTCGTCTTCATCTTTAACTCCATCTTTCATAACATCGTCATACTCGTGATCTTCAAACTTATCATCCTCGGAAATCTTCAGCTTTATCCATAGTGACCCCGTGCCAATCTCCATGCCAACTCGACTGTCTTGACAATCAACCATAACTGACAAATTCTGTAGCTAAACAATTGTACTAGCTACGAGCTGGATATAGAGAATTTAGCTAAGCTAATACATACAAAACCCTAAAATAACAACAGCAGCTCGATGCAGTAAAGCTCTCGCTCAGCAACAAATAACAAAAATCAAGGAGGTGTACGTAACTTAGCTGAAAAGGAAAAGGAAAAGGAAAGGAAAATTTGTCAAGAAGAAAAGAAAATGTTGAGGTCAAACAAGGCAAAGATAATCACAAATAGTTATAGTGAGTAATTAATTTAATATTTAATATAATGAAGTTTGTAATTGGAGAAAATAGCTCAAGAAGAAAATGAGAAGAAGAAGAAGAAGAGGAGGAGTCATTTTAATAAAACTGCTAATAATGTGGGAGGGGGAAATTGACTGTCACGTTCTCAACTTATGAAGAGGCATTGACTGTGGCGTGCTATGGGTAGGAAAAAGAGATTTGTGTGTACTTTATCACTTTTTTTTATTCTTCTTAATAATGGTAAAATATTAATATTCGTGTTATTAATTATTATTTTTTGTCTCAATTTAAAATGTGATAAGTAAAATCGAATGGAGAAAGTATTCATTTTTACTGTGATCCTTATTAATGGTTGATTACTATTGTGTTTTAAATTAGTTTGGAGAATCAACAATTAATATTAAGGGTAAAATGATATGTCAAAAATGATAATTAAAAATAAAAATCCAATAGAAAACGAAGTGACAAATAATATATTCTGAGAGGAGGAAATATTTAGGAACGGAGGAAGTAATTTTGCATGGTAATATATATTGAAAAATAATTTAGAAAAGTAGATATAAGTAAAATTGAACACTAGCAAATCTTTAAAAATATATATTTAAAAACATTAATCAAAAGATAACTATCACTATTTACTGACCTTTTTGATTCTTCTCAAACGCTTCTTAGAAGTAGAGATAGCTATTACTTTGAAATTTAAAAAGGGTAATAACTAATATATTCTTGAATTTTACACATTTCATTTTGATATTTAAGTATCCACGTATACATTATGCTAAAACTTGTATTGTTACTCTTTTTTAAAATGATAAGAATAGACTTTTAAATATAGATATGTTGAAAAGGTGTGAAGTTGAAGAGATTTTGATTACCAATCAAAATTCAAAATCGAAAGAGTAGTCTAATCAAATTAAAACTCTTGTAAACTTTTTAAGGTGATGTATATATTCATTTTTATTTACCATATTTAATTTTATGAAAGTTAATTCAAAGCTAAATTGAAATAGGTTAATTTAATTTATTAAACTAAAATTTAGATGTTCGAAAATTATATGAAAAATGTTATAAGTTGCAATAATTCTCATATTAATATGATGAAAAAATATATTTTAAAATATTATTAAAATTAATGCAACTCCATTCTCGAAAAGCAAAATATGACAATTCTAAATGAATGAAGGGGGGTAAATATTCCCCCACTTATTTTGCTAAAATTTTTAGCCGATTAAATGGAAGGTTTCGTTGAGTATGAAAGTTATCAAAACTCTTTGCAAAAGTATTTTTTTTTTTTTTTTACCGTGTGCATTTAATTTATTTACTTTGAATGTGGGAAAATAGTCATTAATTAGCTTAATTAAGTGGTCATTTACTAATTGTGTGTTTCTTTCACGCGTTTTTTATCCGATCAAATTCATGCCTAATATACACACCGCCCAAATCCACATATAAATGCTATGTATATCCATATTTTAATACTCATTTCTTTGTAAAATAAAATAGTTGTCATATTTTACATGTCGAGAATTTATTTGATTAATCTTTTAAGATAAATTAAAATTAAATTATTGCAACATTTTAAATTTTAAATAGTCAAAAAATATATGAAACGTAACTATAGATTGTAATTGCTGTTATATCAATATAGTTGTGAATATACTCTTTTCGTTCACTTTTACTTATTCAACATTCAAAAATATATTCAAGAAAAGACAACTATTCCTTTCCATATTTTACCTTAACATTAATTACTTATTCATCAAATCATTTATCAAGATCTAATATTAGACATCAACTAATATAAACATTATGGTAAAATCTCAATATTAATCATTGTTTCTTGAGAGGCATCCGAATTCCAAAGTGAACGAAGGGGGGGAGGAGTACATATTTTAAAATATTGATCGAAATTCATGTAATTTAACTTAACTTTCGACATGCGAAACTTGACAAGTACTTCGAGCCAGAGAGTGTGGCCTTTTGTAATTTCATCACATTTCCTCTTTAGTCTCAACGATTTGAAATTTGTGATTTGAACTTTGATTACGTTAAATTGTAGAAATAATCTTTGCATCTCAAAATCATAACTACTAAATCGACTTGAGAAAAAAAGAAAGAAATATATGTTATTATTATATGATGTTTTAAACGGAAAGATATCGTCAATAAAAATCATATAATCAACCAAAATTTGATTGGGACAAAATCATAGATATTGTATCTTATTTCTTTTTAATCAAAGTTCATTCTGTTCTCATTGTTAACAAATGTGTTCCATCACTTCTAAGGAGAGTAGTATTTAATTTGTTATATAGAGTCAGATTTTTGTTCTCTTTCTAAATAAAAAGAAAATGATAAGTGATCTATCTGTAATTTCATATCAAGCGCCATCAGAACAAACATGGTTAGGGCCTAACAAATCTTGGTTCAAATTTTTAGGCTATTATAAAGGACTGAAGTGTATATATACTCCGACCTCAGAATCGCTATCATCACTTTTGCCTGAAATTTCATGTACATGCGTAAAAGTTCAATCAATTTTGCTTCAACTTCAAACAAAAATATTGTATGTCTTTTTAATCAAGTAGATGAATTTCCGATTAGATGGATTTCCACAACTCCCTTCAATAATCCAAGTAAACCATTAGATAGTTTATCAACAGGATCGTCTCAATAAAATTAGTAGCTTAAAGTCAATTTTAAATAAAAGACGTTAAATATATATATATATATATATATATATAATATTATAATAATTTAGAGTTATTTTTTCTATTGTATGTTAATTGTTTTTGGTGTAATAATTTTAAGGCACAGAATCTTTAACTTCACATATAATATGATTATTAATAAAAGAATGATTCATTCTAATTAATAAGATGTTAGACATTTGTTTGCAAAACATTAACTTGGATGTTGTTAAAATATTAATTATTAATATGAAGATATTGTTGTTTAAACATTAATTATTAATATGAAGTTTGAGTTGGTTAATTCAAAGTTCTAAAATATTTTTAGTAAAAATTAGATGGCTCTTTCTTTCTCTACTTTTTTAAGATAATTTTTTGTCATGACCCGAGCCGAGGCCCCTGGCCGTGACGGCATCCCGAACCGTAAAGACCTGAGAGACCCCTTAGCACGTGACCATAAACATTACTCATGTGAAATAAAAGTGCGGAAGATAACTGGAATCATGGAAGTCCCAGACCAAACTTAAAATTTCATAACATCAAAACCATAAGAAAAACCCAAATCCAATCTAACACAGTCTACAAAGCCTCTACTGAACTTAGCATACTAGTCTGTCTAAGCCGGAACAAGGTCCCGGACGGATCATAAAATTTAAAAGGAAACAACACATAGGAGAGATGCCTTCCGAAGTAAGGGAGGCTCACCAACTCTGAATATCTGAAGTTGACAGGACCACGGGACTGTCCCTCAGAACCTGAAATATAGGGGGTTAATACTCGAAAGTAGTGGTATGTAGAACAATCCAAAAATATAACATATATTTTTATACAACATAAGTGAGAGCACTTAATAAAGCGATTTAGCATAAGGTAAATGAAAATACATGGGCATAATTTGATGAGCTTCAACCATTCTTGTAAAATACTGACAACTTTTTGTATTACTTTTGAGTTAGATGGTACACCCTACAATCACACAGGCTATATAGAATCCGCCCTTAACTCGGCGGCCAAATCCACAACCCAAGTTTGCCGCAAGGGCCGGAGTTTTTGATTCTGATATGCAAAGGGCACAAAGCCAACGTATGATCCCCTCTTTCAGGGCACATCCCCTCTTTTAGGGCACAATAAATCTCATATTGGCAAAACACGATTTCAGATAATGAGTTATCTGAACTCGTGCTTTCTTCGGGTAATCATCTAACTCTCTTCAAGCTCAATTTTAACCTTTCAAAATCATGCTTCATGATTATAACATTATTTACTTTCATGCTAAGGGCATTTCGTAATAGGTATCGTCCTATCTAGACTTGCAAGTCGTATCATATCATATCATGTTCATAGCCCTTTTCTTTCAAAAGCATATGAATGACCACCCAAAAGATTTAAATATCGAGTTCTTATTTCGAAAGCACGTAAAAACTTATGCAACACACTCTCTTTTCAAGACTTAAACATGCGGTGGTCAATTCAATCATTTAATTCAAGCATTATCTCCATTAGGACACAAGAGCCTTTAGAATAAGAATCGCCTCCTTAAAAACATATGAAATAACAAAGTATAATTGATCAAGAGGCATTTATGACTCGGAAAACATCATCATTCATAAAGCAATCCCAACATAAATTATACATAAGTTTCATGATCAAAAACCATACTTGTAATTCATGCTCTCCAACCCACTTAACAATTCATAACTTGGTGGTGTTGAAAAGAAGACTCAATGGGCTTTAATTTGACACATTATAGGCCACAAAACTCCTCATATTCTAGGAATAATGATAGTTGGAAGTTTACCCAAGAAAAAATCATCGACTAAAACTCAACCGGTAAGGAAGTGCTCAAACTTTGAGCTAAGAGACTTTTACGACGTATACTCATCTCCAAAGATGTTCTCACACTAAAGCATTGTTATTCACACTTATTTCCAACTAAGAACCATTGAGTTCGGGTCTATATACGTAGAGAAAATGGTTCAACTTTAGCACAAAAGTCTGAGGTGTTACATTTTTTTTTTACCGTATTACACAATCTTCATTATTATTTCAAGTGAAGTTGAAATCACAAAATTTACTACTGTATTAATTTTTTTGAAGCCTGAAACAAACGTTTTATCAGTCTTACCTTGAGCCACAGAGCCACCCTGGTAATCATCTAACACATACCATTGAAAACGGGAATACAGAGCCTATCTAACAACTGGATGAAAAAAGATAATGAGACCAGGCTAAAGAACTTCTAAGAGCTTACCCTTTTATAGAAGCAAAAACTTGGCAAAATGAGAAGTAGGTATTTCAGCTATCTATAAACATCTAAAACAAACTGATCTAAACACTTCAACATTGCACGATGACGATGTTGATAACATAGAAAAAGAAAAGACAAAAAAAACTTCGTTAACATTAAGTGGGTACAAGTTCGGCATGATCAGGAGCAATCTGCATCAGAAAAAGTCCAATGACAACGGCCAGCAACACCAGCTGTATGAGAAGACACGAACTGTACTTGCAGACTTTCTTCTGTAGCTTTAGCTTTTCATCGGTGCTGCTTGCTAAATCTTCACAGTAACTTTCCAACTTCTCGGCTTGTGTCTTGAGCATTGCAGCCTTTGCTTCTGCATCTCCTAGCACGTGCACCATCCGTGCTTGTTCTGAAGCTAAGGTCTTCTGTTCTTCCAAGAGGGTAAGTTGATCCACGGCTGCACTTTTCAATGTTTGGGTTGTTCTTGATATTGTCAAATACTGAACTTCGGCTTCAATTTTCTGTCTAAAGAGACCCTCGAACTCACTTTCAATAATCGCTTCTTCACTCTTTGAGCTACTACCTAAAATGGTTTCAAGTTCGGTAACTCTTGCTTCCTTGGATTTAACAAGGTCTGTTGCCTTCTGAACTTTGTCTTGCAACAGTAATATATTCTGCTTTAGGCTAACCATATCAGACTCCAAGGAGTTAAGAGAATGTTGAGCACCATCCCCGTGCTGTGACAGCAGGATATCTGAGTCATCTGAAGTGAAATCTGAAGGTATACCAACATCCTCAAGCAAATGACCTGGAATATCTTTCCCGATTTCTTTGAATTTCTCAATTTCTGGGGAGAAAACACGTCAACAAAATTAGTCCCAATTGCATGGATAACCAGAAATCCAACACTTAATGGGTTTATCTGATTTTAAGTCACAAAGATAAGGAAAGCTTAAGGAATATACTTATTCACCAAAGCATTGTAAAAACTAAAAACACACGACATAGTAAAGCTCATCCAAAAACAAGAATATTCACAATGAAGGAACTGGTCAACTACTTCATATGATATACTATGTACTTCCCTTTTAATGTGTTTCTGAGGTCAAACAGGACCAACGCGGATAACCAATAAAGAAAATATCCTAATACGGCAACGATAGGGATGACTAAACTGGAGCGCAGAGAACCTAAGACGGTCCATCTAATGCTTCAAAAGCAAGAAAAAAAGTTTTATTTGACCAAGACTATCAATCAAACTCACATAAAAGTGACTTTTGCTTCTCTGTAATTTGTTCCATCTACAGTCTTCTGCAAACAAAAGTTTTATGTGGTTCATGCAACAGGGAAATCCACGAAACTGTGGGGTGCAGGGGAGGTGTTTGGACGGAGTGGGAGCAACAGATGTAAATGGAAGGTATGGGTGTAGATAAAAGAAAAAAGGTACTTGCATGAGACAGGGAGTTAGAGAGGGAAGTGGTATCAAGTCCATATAGACACAGAAAGAATAATATGTAGATTGTTTCCAATTAACATGATATTGAACTTAACTGATGGTTTCATGACATGTTTTAAGTTGAAAATGGCCTCTGTATCAGTAAATACATTGTCAACAAGATCCGCTATTGCTAATAGAAATATATGAAATATCAACACCTTCACAGTATAGCCCTGAAGTTATCATACCGACAAGGCAACAATAACTTTAAAGAAACAGTAAATTGCAAAATACATGAGATACACACACATTATAGCATGATAACCAAATATAAACGATTAAGTGCCTCCTTGAAGAGAAGAAAGCATAGCCCGTCTCCAAATGATTCATTAGGCATATGCACATTATTAGGAATATGAATTCTACCTCCTAAAAAAAATTCACTGGCTTATAGCCTAAGTTGTGCGGACACTTTACTTTCAATGCCGCACCCCTGTCGGATTCTCCAAAAATACTCTAGCTTTGGCGAATCCGACACGCACCCGTTGACATTTTTCAAGAGTCCGAGCAACACAGCTTATAGCTTTGATGTTATTGTTCCTGTAATAATGCTAGCATATATTCCTTGACTGACGCCCAAATAGGCAATGTCACACATCAGTACCATCCTCTTCGCATATTGATTAAACCAGAATAACACCGCCTTGTGCAACATACAGAATATGCAAAGTAGAACAAATTTATAAGGCAGGTCAAGATTTACATTGTAATTTATCATTTAAGAAGTAAAATTGAAATGTTCAATAGGAACAAAGGATGTACCTCTTGCAAGCGCTTCTTGAACAGCCTGGTAGTTGTAGATAGATTCCATCAGAGGATCGCGATCAGTGGATGAGCCTTGATTCTCACTCTTATCTTCCTTAACCTCCCACGGAGATTCAGCAGCTAGATCTTCTTGTGACACATTTTCAGACTCCCTATCATTTCCTCTCTCGAGACCAGCCGAAAGTTCCTCACCAATTGGTCTTTCTCTGTCCTGAGCTTCATCACTGGATTCTCCATCATAAATATTTGACCTTTCACCCTTTGTACCATTACTCGTAGCATAGTTACCCTGCATAAAGAGAAAATTAGAGCTCCGCGAGTCAGATTCCATGCTGGAATGAGAGTTTTCCTTCTCGATTTTGACCCTTTCTCCTCTAGCCTTTTTACTAGTTTCAGCCCAACCTTTTCCCTGATGAGGTTTCTGTGCTGATGTTCCCAAGCTCTTCCCACTCAAACTCCTCAACCAATGCTTGTCAGATGGAGCATACCTTACCTTTGGAGCACTAGCTGCAGTAGAAGACCTACTACTTCGATCCTCACTGTTCTCTGATTCCGATACAGCATGGAAAATCGGCCCAATTACCAAACCAGAGTCGCCAATTACACCAAATCCCTCAACCAGAACACCAACATTCCTAAACACTGCATTCGTAGAGGAAACAGATCCATCACTTTTTTGAATCCTTCCAGCTGAATTACCAACCGGATTCGCCAAACCCCGTTTCAACACCTTACCACTGTTAACACTACTCTCCCCATCCTCCCTACGCGATTCCCTCTTTATCCTTTTCCATTTCTTCAACCCAAACCCTTTCGTCGTTGGAGATGATTTAACCTCCTTTATTTCTTCAATTCTTTTGCCTTTTACATCATCCAAATTATTACTAATAGTATTATTAACCCCAGAAGGACTAGACCCATTACTCTCTACCTTGATTTCATTATCCTGGACCAATTTACAAGCTGAATTTTGATTTTCCATTTCCATCACATTACCTTTCCCATCATTATCCCCAACAAGACTAGACCCATTACTCTCTACCTTGATTTCATCATTCCGGACCGATTTACTAGCTGAATTTTGTTCTTCCAACTCCATCAGTACACAAAAACGAATAGGAACTTAAACTTTTTTTACAATCCTCCCAAACCAAGATAAACACTCTCTAACTTGATTTCGTTATTCCGGACCGATTTACTAGCTGAATTTTGATCTTCCAAAAGTCCAAAGATGAATATGAATTTAAACTATTTTTTAACGAACCCAGCTCAAGATCAATTATCATTCCAGCTGAGGGAGAATGATTCAAACAAAATATCTCCACAAAATCAATTACGTTATTTGCTTCGATAAATTTGCAGCTGAATTTTGATCTTCCCAAGTCTATTACAAAGACGACTATGAATTTAAACAAAATTTATACGAAACCCAGATCAAGATCGAGAACAATCAACCATCATTCCAGCTGAACGATTCGAATCAATTGTTTTGATAATTTGACGGTTGAAAAATCGTCAAAATTGAATGTTGTTCATTGAATAAATTTGTATTGCATCAAAAATAGGGAAAGGAGAAGCAATATAGTAACTAATAAGTAACTGGGCGTACCTTTTCGTTCATAATTATGGCGGATTTTTTGATGAATTTGAAGAGAATTGAATAATTGAAAACCCTAGAAACCGGACCGATTTGGGAATTTTAGAGCTGCCCCGGAACTGCTACAACTATTTATTGTTTTCCTTTTACTTGGTGCATTTTTTTTATACCCGCATTGATATTATCGAATTACTCATTTGAATTTGTGTTAGATTCACATTAAAGAGTTTCGTTTTGAAAAAAACGTATGATTCTTTACTTATGATTCAAACATACAATTTCTAATTAAGGATAAATAAATACTTATTTCTTCACGTTGTAATATTTGATGGTTATTCTTACTAAAAGTTTAGTTTAGATAAGATATTATGAATTCATGCAGTCGAGCTTAACTTATTTGGAATGAAAGCATTATTATTAGTATGTTCAGTCTTCTTTATAACGTTTCCTCATTACACCGACATTTCACAATAGTAATTTGATTGTCTTCGAAATCAATTTTTCATTTTATATTTTATTTTTATAACGGCGTTCTACCTATAACATCAATGACATTTAGTAGCCATTTGGCCATGAAAACTAAAAAATTTCGGAGTTGGAGTTGAAATTGGATCATATTTTTTTTGACTTTTGAAAAAACTTTTTAAAATATTATTTTATGCCCTAACTTTTACAAACTATCAAAATCACTCAACTAAAATTTACCTACTAATGGAAAAAGAACACAATTAGCCACTATTATAAAAATAATTACACCTACATGGCCATGTTTAATGAATTTCAATTATGACATATATAATATTTACATTAATAGTCGTTTTCTCATATTTGAAAATTTTAAATATGGATGTTCATTATCATCATCTTCTACTTCATTATCATCTTCATCTTGTTCTTGTTGACCATTTGTTGTTGTTGTTGTTACCGCTACTATTGCTATTTGACCAATTTCTTAGGTCAAATTTTGTTTCTAACATCACTTTCCACTTTGGCATTACTTCATGGAGATGTTGGTAAGTCAAATTATGATTTTTAGTTGAATTTGTCATCTGGGTAACTGCTATTGTGTTGTTGTTTTCCAACAATGGATAGAACCCAATCATGAATCCAACATAAAATCCATCTATTTAAACAGATAAATCATCTGTTGCGACAGATGAGACATATGTTTCAAAGGAAGACTGATATGTTGGATTCATGTTTAAACAGATGGCTCATCTGTTGCAACATTTGACATATATGTTGCAACAGATTAGTTACCTGTTGCAACAGAACCTGAACACGATTCCAACGTAGGTTACGACAGATTAATAACCTGTCGCATCAGGTAAGTCATCTGTCGCAACGGGTTAATTATCTGTTGCAACTGTCACTCATATGTTGGAATCAGCTTCAAAGGTGATTTAGTTATAACATCAATTCCATCAGGCGATTCATCTGTTGCAACAAATATTCAGACCCGTAACATGAATCCCAACAGGTAAAAATCTGTTGCGACTCATCACTTACCTGTTGCAACAGATAACACATCTGTTGGGATTCATTCACGGCACTATGAAATCACTATCAACTTTTTTTAACAAATGACTTTATTTAGGTACCACTAATGGAGGGATTAATAACAATAGGGGTGGATTGTCATGGTCATTGGGTCGAGAAGAGCAATCGATATGTGTGGCGTTGGAAGGAAGGTGAAATGCTAGAGACGATAGCTATGACAGTCCAAAGTGATGTTTTGTATGATGATTTTGTGAACTTAATCATCAGCTTTTGTGGACTTAATTGTCAACCGGAAGAATTCGCCATCAGCTACATGCACAGCTCCTTTGAAAATCAGAGGGTACTGCCTTTCAAGATAATCGATCAGGTTCGGTTGCGTTCTTATCTAAGTGATTCAACCAGGCCGGTGTTAAGGGTGTACATGGTTGAAAAGATGAGAGAGAATGAGAAGAAGAAGAAGAAGAAGAAGAAGAAGAAGAAAAAGAAGACTTCTTTGATGATAGGTTGAATGATCTAGACATGAATATTCCAGATGATGATCAAACACCTACGCCCGTTGATGCGACCAATACGATGTGCAGTTCTTCTCAATCGACACAATCTGGAAATCTTCAAGACGACGGGACTGACTTTTTTATTGGAATGTCATTCAAGGACAAGAATGAACTATCTAACACTTTGTTTATTTCTTGAGTGAAAAAAGATTTCAGAATAAAGAAGGTGATTAATTTGAACAGTTTCTTTTGCTTCAAATGTGCTAATTCGAACTGCAAGTGGTGGTTGAAATCGGTGAAGTACGCAAGTTCTGACAGATTCGTCATTCATAAACATGAAAAGCATCACACATGTGGTTCGGAGCACATCTCGGGCCAAAATCCTCACGCCACGGCAAAGGTCCTCGGTGAATATTTCAGGAGTAGTTTCCCCGATGGCAAAGGCCCTTCAACAAGGCTTATGGCCAATCAACTCCTTACGGATTTGGGTTCTTGGTCAGTTATTGGAAGGTATATACGGCCATGGGGATTGCTAAGGACCTGGTTCGGGGGACACTCGAGCATGGGTATGAAGTCTTGGATGCTTACCGTTACATGATTGAGTCCACAAATCCCGGAAGTAAGACGACATTGCATCTGGATGAAAACGGAAGGTTCAAGTACTTTTTTGTATCCTATGGTGCTTGGATTCAAGGTTTTCGACATTTGAGAAAAGGCATAGCCGTCGACGATACCTTCTTGAGGAGCAGGTATAATGGAGTTCTGCTAGCGGCGGTGGTGCAGGATGCGGAGAATCACATCTTTCCTGTCGCTTTTTGTGTAGCGGACAAGGAATGTGATGCCTCTTATGGATTTTTTTTAACAACTGCGACGCTGCGTCGAAGATACCGAAGAGTTGTGTTTTGTATCGGATAGGCATTCAAGTATTCCAAAGATTGGTTCACTTTTCTTCACTTCAGCTTACTTTGGTTGTTGCATCAGGCATCTTGGAGAGAACATTCGAAACAACTATCACAACGAAAGGGTCGTCACTCTTTTTTATAGAGTAGCTAAAACATATAGTAGAGAGGAGTTTTTAGACCATTTCAATCAAATAGCGGATGTGAATCCCAAGGTAGCAGAATTTCTTGCACGTGTCGATCTCGAGAGATGGAGCCGGGCATTCTGTCCAACAAATAGGTACATTCTTATGAATTTAATGTCTTGTTTGATTTACAAGTTTAGTTTGATGTCGTACTAAGTGATTCTTTTCTATAGGTACAATATTATGACATCAAACATAGCTGAATCAGTGAATTCATTGTTTGGCGATGAAAGAAAATTTCCCATCAAGGCTATGTTTGAAAAAATAAGCGAGAAATATAGCGATTTTTTTAACGAAAGGCGTGTGCAGTTCAAGTGCCCAGAAAAAAGAACCCGATTTGCTCTCGAAATCGAAAAGAAAATATCAACGAACATCAGTTTGGGGAATAGGTTATTCTCTCATAAAATAGCAGATTACAAATTCCGTATCATCGGTCATGGTGATGCTGCCACAGTCGATCTTCAAACAAGATCTTATACGTGTAGAGTTTTTGACTTGGACAAAATATCTTGTCCACATGCTATGGCAGCCCTTCGATCTCAATACGGCCATAAATATAGACCTGAAGTTTACGAGCACTCCTCTCAATATTATTCGGTGGAAAAATATGAAATGGCATATGTCACACCCCTTTTTTTTAACTCCCAAAAGATTGATTTTAGATTTTAAGGTTCGAAAGGGTTTTTATTTATTAAATGACAAAAGATGAAAATTTATTTCGAAAAGGATTTTTTTTATTCAAAACTCAGAGTCGCCACTTGGCATAATCCGGTGGGTCAAGTCACCTTTGGAAACCCTTTTCAAAATGATTTTGACTCTGTAAAACTGATCCGCAAACAGAGATTCAGACTAAGGAATTCTGTTGACCGAGGGGAAGGTGTTAGGCACCCCTCGGTCCCGTGGTTTGACCACGATCTCTTGGTGGAGTGTATCGGCTATTTTGACATTACGAATGTATAAACCACACAAAAACACATAAAAACAATCAATCAAACCCACAAAACAAAACAAATCCAAAATATAGTGTCCAGTCCAATTATACAATCCAAAATAGATAAATGCAAAAATAAATCCTATCTAACCTACACTAATACTAACTACGCTTCCTGGCTTTACTCGATGCCTCAGGCCTTCATCACGGACGTCCTCCGAGTACAAGATACTGCAGGGCATTCCCCGGTGAAGAAATACAAATGAACTCGGGCCATTCCCCGACTAAATGAATACATTTTTTCCAGTGCGAGAAAATCAAACCGCTCAACGAAATTTCAAACATTCCACAAAACCATGAGTCCTAAACTTTGCCTACCCAAAAACCTACGATTTTCCTAATTATTTAACGGCCTAACACATGACACTATCGTGTTCAACAATTAACTACAATAATCTACATTCACCAACAATTTTTCAATTCCCAACCCGTTTCATTTGTAATATAAACCCAAATTCATATTGTCATCACATTTATACCATTGGATCAATTATTCAGACGCAAACAAAATCAAACATCAACAAATCAATCACAATAGAACAATGAAATCAAAGCACACTCACAATCACATAGAATTAAAAAAGAGGAGAAAAAAGAATTGGACCTTAATGTCTCTTTTATTCAATCAAACGGTGGAGCTTCACGGATTCGGAACCTCGAACAAGCACAAATCGAACCTCGCACGAACTTCTCATATCCGACTCGATTAAAATCCTAAACCAGCGGAGAAACCATAAAACGAGTCCCAAATCTCGATCTCGTACTCTGTTTTCCGAATTTGAAACTCAAGTACCGAACAACTAATTGGATAGTCGAAACAGAACTCAACTCGAGACTGTGGACTTGGGTTCGATGATAAAAATGGGACGCCAATTTGTTGGGACTTTTCAGTGGGTTTACGCCACTTTTCGGCGACGACGAAAGTCGTCGGAACAGCAGTGCGACAGGGACGGTTTCTTTTCTCCTACATCGACCCCTCACTGTGTTTCTCCCTCACTCCGAGCTCTCTGTGTGTGTATTTTTTTGAATTGAAAAAAAATATCAGAGTGTGTGTATTTTGAAATCAGTATGTGTACAGTGTGTTTTTCGTGAATCCGTCAATCCATTCCCCCATAATCATTGGTGTATGTAGTTGTAGGTTGTGAGGAGTGTGTGATTGTGTCAATGGTGGTTTTCAAGAATGAAAAAGAAGAGCTCAAGATTTCTTTTTTGTCTATTCTTGTGATACCCCGAAATATCAGTGAGTGGAGTGTGTGTTCATGAGGGAGTATGTCGTGAGAAAAAAAGAAAAATAAATTTTGTTTTTTTCTTCGGTGAGGGTGAGTTGTCGTGTATCCCTCCCTGTATCTGTTGAATTGAGAGCCCTCTTTATCAATTTGTAAAGAAAGAAGAAGAAAACCAATCTTACGTGGGGCCCTCCCTAAAATGGCCTCCCTCCTTTTTTGGTTTATTTCCTTTTTTCCTTTTGTCTTTTTCAATTGGAATAAATAAATCAAAAAAAAATAAAAAAAAATAACCACAAGGGACCTCCTAAATAACCAACTAATTGGATAGTCGAAACAAATTTCAAAAGAAATCTTTCTAGTGGACCCCCCTCTTATTTGGTATTTAGTCTATTGTTATGGAAAAGAAAATACTTGAAAGATTCCCTTCTCTATGTGTGTGATCCGTGGGCCCCATTTTTCTTAGTGTACGCTCATCTCTTTTTTGCTTTGTGTCCAAAAAAGGTGAGAAAGAGGGGGTGTGGGGTAAGGTAGGTGGTGAGGGGGTATGGGGTAGGGTATGGGAAGGTAGGTGATGTGTTGTCAACTTTTAATAGGGGGGAGTTGTTAGAATAAGATAAAATTAGTTGAGTTGTTATTTTTTGTCATTTTGTGGAGGGAAAATTACATGGGTGAGGGTGGTGAGCTAAAAATGGATAAAATTGACGTTGGGAGGGACAAAATTACGTGTCTACAGCATGCCCCCTTTGAATGTAAACACGAAGTGTTTCCAGACAAAGAAGTAGACAACGAGACAGAATTTTGTCCGGGCCATTATTCAAAGAGAATGAAACAAAAGGGAGAAGGGAAACCGAGTCTACACCAGGACATCCTAACAGCCCAAGTTATAAAGGAATCAAGTGACGGGTATCTCAAAAGATTGGAAGGAAGATGGACTATCCCGAGCTAGAGAGTCGAGTGAGGTCCCGTCGAGGTTCCAGTCCGCGGCTCTGTTATTACATCAAAAATGAAAATTACAAGTTAAAACATAAATGAAATTACAAAAAATCCTATCTATGCAGTTGCTTTTGGACTCCTCGCTTGAGTTTGATCACCCTATTCTTCAGGTGGGCTCCTGACTTGCTATTTTTCAATTTGTTAACTTTCAATTTCTTCACCTTGTTTCTTGGCTTTCAACTTCTTCACCTTATTGCTTGACTTTCAATCTCTTAACCTTGTTACTTGACTTTCCATTTCATCACCCTATTCTTCAGGCGGGCTCCTGACTTGCCATTTTATCACCATGTTCTTCAGGCGGGCTCCTGACTTTCAATTTCATCACCCTGTTCTTCAGGCGGGCTCCTGACTTGCTATTTTTCAATCTGTTTAACTTTTAATTTCTTCACCTTGTTGCTTGGTTTTCCATTTATTCGCCCTGTGCTTCGGGCATGCTCCTGAAATCACATCAAAAATTGAAAAGAAAATTATCCCAAACAAAGAAATGCATTTTCTATGAGTTAATTGGAATGACTCGACTAAAAGCTACGTCTTATAGGAATCAAAGGAGATGACTCGACTAAAATGTACGTCTTCTAGGAATCAAAGGAGGATGACTCGACTAAAAGGTACGTCTCATAGGAATCAAATGGGAATGACTCGACTAAAAGGTACGTCTTATAGGAATCAAAGAGGATGACTCGACTAAAAGGTACGTCTTCTAGGGGTCAAGGGAAATGACTCGACTAAAAGGTACGTCTTCTAGGGGTCAAGGGAATGACTCGACTAAAAGGTACGTCTTATAGGAATCAAGGGAATGACTCGACTAAAAGGTACGTGTTATAGGAATCAAAAGGAGATGACTCGACTAAAAGGTACGTCTTATAGGAATCAAAGGGAATGACTCGACTAAAAGGTACGTCTTTTAGGGGTCAAAGGGAATGACTCGACTAAAAGGTACATCTTATAGAAATCAAAGGGGATGACTCAACTAAAAGGTACGTCTAATAGGAATCAAGAGAGATGACTCGACTAAAAGGTATGTCTTCTAGAGGTCAAGGGGATGACTCGACTAAAAGGTACGTCTTATAGGAATCATAGGGAATGACTCGACTAAAAGGTACTCTTATAGAAATCAAAGGGAATGACTCGGCTAAAAGGTATGTCTTCTAGGAATCAAGGGAATAACTCGACTAAAAGGTACGTCTTCTAGGGGTCAAGGGAATGACTCGACTAAAAGGTACGTCTTATAGAAATCAAGGGAATGACTCGACTAAAAGCTACGTCTTATAGGAATCAAAAGGAGATGACTCGACTTAAAGGTACGTCTTCTAGGAGTCAAGGTGAATGACTCGACTAAAAGGTACGTCTTCTAGGAATCAAGACTTAAGTTAGGAAGTGCATTACCTAAGAAGCAAAATTTGAATTACCCAATCAAGGAAGTGTGTTTCCTTACCAATGTTGTTTGAATTATCAAAACAATGAAGTGCGCTTCCTTACCAAAGCTGCTTGAATTACCAAAACAAGGAAGTGCGTCTCCTAGAGATCTTGAATTATGAGTTTTAACATGGTTTTGATTACCAAACCTGTGCAGTAACCTTGCCCCTTGCATTTGTTGAGGTGAGAAATTACGGCCTTTGATGTTTAGGCTCTGAAATCCTTGATCTGAATGCAACATGTATTCCTATTACATACAAAGAAAACTTGTGAGTTTAAAAACATGGTGGCTAGTTTGTGGCTTTGGCTTTTGAGGCAATTGCTCTTGCCCCCGTCACATTTAGCTTTGCTTCCAACCATTAGCATGTCATTGACTTGCTGTATCATTGACCCAAACTCAGTTTATTAAGAGTGACTCTGAAACAAACACAGTATTTCTGCTTTGTTGTGTTTCTCAAATAAACCCTTTGAACCTTGGTATTTCCATGAGTTCCCCGACTTCTCTGTTGATAAAACTTTTTGCATGCCCTTTTTGGGCTCACAATCATGTCTCTTTCATGTTCTAGCTTTTGTCTTACTTTGTGCAATTAAAGAAGCTGGTAGTCAGTTTTGAAATCTTTTCTCACTTGTTTTGACACGGACTTGACTCAAAGACAAGAAACGAAAAAAAAAAAGAATGACAATTTTTGTTTTGATAACTAACTCAAGAAAGATAAAATTAAAATAAAGAGAAGAAAGAAAAGACAATCAATGTCCCCTTTTAAAACAAAGAAACAAAAAATTTATCTAAAAATGACAACACTAATGATTATGCCATGCATTTTGGATTAAGCAGCTTGATCTTTTCATCCAAACTTTCTACCCATTGTTGTTGAGTTAATGGCCTTGAAACTGAGTTTCTTTCTTAGGTCAATTGCATTTAAGACCCCATTCGGCTAGTGGCGCCTTGAAGGGTTTTCGCCAACAAGCTTCTTTCATTTTCTCTCGGCTCACTATCGCCTTATGGTGCCCGTGAGGGTTTTCACCAATAAGACTCTCTTATTTTTATTTCTCTCAACTTACCATCGCCTTATGGTTACCGTAAGTATTTTCACCAATAAGACTCTCTCATTTTTATTTCTCTCTTGATTCCCTATGCTGAGGAAGACAAATAGTTCCCAAATGCATCATCATATCCCTTGCATGCTCAGCCTTAACATCCTCAAAGATTGATCTGAAGGTCTTTCTTTGGTTGTAACTTGGCTTTTGGATAAGTTTAGAAAGAAAGGATGGCATAGGGCCCAAACAACACTTGAAGTGGGGTAGGACTTATAACTTTTGGAATCGACTCAAACAATGAGGATTAACTCATGCCCCAGTTTCTTTTGACTGGGTGACTCTAAATTATTTATTTGGTTGGACCGAGCCCTGAGTAGGGTAGCCTACGTATCTCACCCTCGAGAGAGGAGAATCAGGTCATGCGTAGTTCTGGCAACTTTTTTTTTCACTTGATTCTAAGTTTTTTTTTTCCTTTTGTTGACTCTTTTTCTCTTTGGGACTTTTCTGACTTTATTTTTCTCGACGCTCTTCTTTTTCTTCTTTTGGACACATTTTTCTCTTCTTCTTTTTTTGAAACTTTTCTGACTTTACTATTTTGCTCGACAGCTTTTCTTTTGAGCTTTGTTGACTCTATATGATTCCAAAAGAGGGGTATGAAAGAAAATAGGACTAAAGCTCAAATGGGTAAACAAAGGATGACACGATGTTTGGATAGTAGAATGAAAGGTCTTCGTCATATCAATCCTTAAAAATGCAAGTACATATCATGCAATATGAAAATGAAAGATGAAGATCATTTGTGGCACTTTAACAACACTAACTTCAACTGAGCATGTATGTCACTTCTTTTTCTACACTTGTCAAACATACAACTCCATTTTCATTGTACATTCCTCATGCTGAAGGACTCATGACTTCGTGGAGCTGATTTTCTTTTTGTTCATCTTGATATAGGATCACGCAGCCACTGTTTGACCTAATCGAGACATGTATTTCAATTGATGACCAAGTTAGTCTTATAATCTCAAAATAATTACCTTAATTTTTAAAGAAGACTTCAACTTGGTCACCAAATGTCTCAACACTCTACTTATTTTCTCAGATGTTTTTTCTAACTTTAACCTCTGATTCAATATTCATACTTAAACTGGATTTCAAGATTTGGCTGAAAAATTCGCTAGCATTTCATTTCACTAGAATCAACATAAAATGTGTTATGTAAAGAAAACAAACAAACAACACTTTTAAATCACAAAGGAAAAGGGGACACTCCATTTAATTAAAATGAAAGATAGAAGGGTTTGAACATAACGACAAAGGTACAAAACAAAATAGATCCCGAACTACAACCCTGAAATAATTCGAAAAACAGAAAAGAAGACAAAACAAACTACCAGACCTCTTCCTAGTAAGGAGAGGGGTGACTTCTCAATTGTTCAGCCTGACATCTTAGCCACTGATTTGCATATCAACATGACTAGAGCTTTACTCACTATCAATATTCTGCACCATAATTGATTTATCTTGAATCATCTTTTCAAAGCACGACAATCTTCAATACTGTGGTCCTGAACATCAGAATGATATGCACATCATACATTAGGATCAAAACTTCTTGAATGTGGGTCAGGAGTATACCCAAGGAGAGGAGTGATCATGCCCTGTTGTACCAATCTCTGGAATAAACTGGCATAGAATTCCCCAATAGGAGTGAAATTCTTTTTTCCTTCCTCCTCTTTGCAAACTCTGGCCTCGGATGAAACTTGGATTTAGAGGTTCCTTGGTAAATTTGTGGGGGTCGAGGATGATGTTGAGGGATAGGTTCATGCCATTATGGATGAGAAGATGGATGAGCATACAATTGTGCATTGTTCAAAGGATATTGAGGAAGTGGAATGGGATTTCTTGGATTTTAGGGAAAGAAACCTTGTTGCAAGTGGTTATGTGGATCTAATATGTAATCTCGAGATTGAGGCTGACTGTATTGGTGGGTTGGACCTCTCAAACTCTGCTTTGGCTCTGGCATGACAATAGGTGCGTTTTCCTTCTTCTTTCCTTCAGTTTCCCTTGGTTGATTGCAATGTCGTCCCAAATGTTTCACAGAATCCTTCTGTCCATCAGGCTCCTCAAATTTTGATGTCTCAAAGCTGGGAGGAAGGTTAACACTTGAAGACATGCCCCAGTTTTTATATGAAACATCTTCATATCCCATAAGTCCAGGGGAATTTTCCATATTATTTTCTACACTCTTAACTTTTCCAACCACTTTCTCTAGCTTTTCTAGCATGCTAGGCTTCTTAGTAAGAAATTTTGGCGGTCCACTTAATTTAACGGTAGGATCAAAAGTATGATCATTAAGAGTATTGAACGTGGATTCACTAGTGGGCTGGGGAAGCACAATCGTTGGATTGGTAGCCAAACTGGAAGACTTAGTAGAAGGTTGAGCAACAAAAGCACAGACGGTATGTGGTGCTGTGAATGTGGTAGACTTATACTGGGGAGATAAAGAAAGAGTGGTAGAAGTATTGAGGTGCATTTGACGTGGAATAGATTCTGAGGCATACTGTGGTGCATCAACAACAGTAGGAAACTGACTTTGCGATTTTGGTGGAAGACTCAAGGTATTTGCAGGGTCAAAAGTGGGGAACGGAGGTGGAGGCAGCCCACTGGCCCAAACTCGGTACATTTCCATCATTTGTTGTCTCAGTCTCAAATTATCTTCCTTTAAACTCTCAATTTCCTGACTCTTTGTTTCATCCATGGTGTCACTCTCTATATTCTTGTTAGACACGACTAAACCTTTCTTGGATTTGGTGTGATATGGAGGACCATCCAGGAAGCCACAAACTAACCACCTTAAACTAACTGAACAAGAGATAGCAAATGCGTTAGAATTCAACCCTTTTTTCAAAATCTTTTTTTTCTTTTTGAAAAGATCACCGAACCCAAGAAGAGCGCCTACGTATCTCACCCCCGAGAGGGGAGAATCAGGTGTGCGTAGTTCGTGAAGTCTTGCCAAAATGGCTAATTAAACTTTTTGTCCTTTTCTTCTTTTACTATTTTTTTTTTGAAACTTTGAGAAGAGAAAATAACAAATTGTCAAAAGAATTGACAAAAGTCTTTTTGAATTTTTCAACTTTAACATCTCTATACAACATGAAACCTACGATTACCAAAGAAAAATCTTTTTGGATTTTCGATTTTGAATTTCATATGAAAGTGAAACTTGAAACTATTAAAGGAAAATCTTTTTGTAGTTTTCTCTTGAAGATGTATATGAAACACCTACTCTAAATGAAGAGTGAATAAAATATATTTTTGAATTTTGAAATAAAATCTCCGAACCAACAATAGGTTGCCTACGTATTTCACATCCCGAAAGAGGAGAATCAGGGGTGCGTAGTTCGTCCAATTTGGACAATTAAGGATTCACTGACAGATTGACCCTAACTTAAGAGACACGACCAAAGACACCTTTTTTTTAACACTTTCTTGTCTACACACTTTACTTCTAACACATGCTTTTCCCAAATCAGTCCGTCAAATGACCACATTACCCTCAGAGATGCAACATTTAGCACGTAGGGATGCTTTAGAGGTGAGTTTCCTACAAAGGTCCGTGTGGGTCCCTCTAGGTCTCAATATGATGCACACAATAATGACTTAAAGGCTGACCTACGTTGTAGTTTACTAACAAGGCCGTTCGGGGGAGCATATAGTCGATAGTGGCTGCTTTGCTTTCCACCTACTCCATACATCCAACGGCTCCCCCCCTAAAATAAAGGTGACTCAACTAGAGTTTGTGCGCACGACGTGCGCTCTAAGACTTGTTGCGGAAAGAATGACTCGGGTTATGCACATGATGTCAGATATAAAAGCGGTAACACATAGGATAAATACTGTAAACAAAAAGCACGAAAACGCACAAAAGTGAAAACACAAACAAAAATCACAAACAATGCTTATACACTCATAATGTCAAACAAAGCCGATATGACTCCAAAAAAAAGCTCGGATTCTGAAAGCATCCCCAGCAGAGCTGTCACACCCTTTTTTTTTAACTCCCAAAAGATTGATTTTAGATTTTAAGGTTCGAAAGGGTTTTTATTTATTAAATGACAAAGGATGAAAATTTATTTCGAAAAGGATTTATTTTATTCAAAACTCAGAGTCGCCACTTGGCATAATCCGGTGGGCCAAGTCACCTTTGGAAACCCCTTTCAAAATGATTTTGACTCTGTAAAACTGATCCGCAAACAGAGATTCAGACTAAGGAATTCTGTTGACCGAGGGGAAGGTGTTAGGCACCCCTCGGTCCTGTGGTTTGACCACGATCTCTTGGTGGAGTGTATCGGCTATTTTGACATTACGAATGTATAAACCACACAAAAACACATAAAAACAATCAATCAAACCCACAAAACAAAACAAATCCAAAATATAGTGTCCAGTCCAATTATACAATCCAAAATAGATAAATGCATAAATAAATCCTATCTAACCTACACTAATACTAACTACGCTTCCTGGCTTTACCCGATGCCTCAGGCCTTCATCACGGACGTCCTCCGAGTACAAGATATTGCAGGGCATTCCCCGGTGAAGAAATACAAATGAACTCGGGCCATTCCCCAACTAAATGAATACATTTTTTCCAGTGCGAGAAAATCAAACCGCTCAACGAAATTTCAAACATTCCACAAAACCATGAGTCCTAAACTTTGCCTACCCAAAAACCTACGATTTTCCTAATTATTTAACGGCCTAACACATGACACTATCGTGTTCAACAATTAACTACAATAATCTACATTCACCAATAAATTTTCAATTCCCAACCCGTTTCATTTGTAATATAAACCCAAATTCATATTGTCATCACATTTATACCATTGGATCAATTATTCAGACGCAAACAAAATCAAACATCAACAAATCAATCACAATAGAACAATGAAATCAAAGCACACTCACAATCACATAGAATTAAAAAAGAGGAGAAGAAAGAATTGGACCTTAATGTTGCTTTTATTCAATCAAACGGTGGAGCTTCACGGATTCGGAACCTCGAACAAGCAAAAATCGAACCTCGCACGAACTTCTCATATCCGACTCGATTAAAATCCTAAACCAGCGGAGAAACCATAAAACAAGTCCCAAATCTCGATCTCGTACTCTGTTTTCCGAATTTAAAACTCAAGTACCGAACAACTAATTGGATAGTCGAAACAGAACTCAACTCGAGACTGTGGACTTGGGTTCGATGATAAAAATGGGACGCCAATTTGTTGGGACTTTTCAGTGGGTTTACGCCACTTTTCGGCGACGACGAAAGTCGTCGGAATAGCAGTGCGACAGGGACGGTTTCTTTTCTCCTACCTCGACCCCTCACTGTGTTTCTCCCCCACTCCGAGCTCTCTGTGTGTGTATTTTTTTGAATTGAAAAGAAATATCAGAGTGTGTGTATTTTGAAATCAGTATGTGTACAGTGTGTTTTTCGTGAATCCGTCAATCCATTCCCCCATAATCATTGGTGTATGTAGCTGTAGGTTGTGAGGAGTGTGTGATTGTGTCAATGGTGGTTTTCAAGAATGAAAAAGAAGAGCTCAAGATTTCTTTTTTGTCTATTCTTGTGATACCCCGAAATATCAGTGAGTGGAGTGTGTGTTCGTGAGGGAGTATGTCGTGAGAAAAAAAGAAAAATAAATTTTGTTTTTTTCTCCGGTGAGGGTGAGTTGTCGTGTATCCCTGTATCTGTTGAATTGAGAGCCCCCTTTATCAATTTGTAAAGAAAGAAGAAGAAAACCAATCTTACGTAGGCCCTTCCTAAAATGGCCTCCCTCCTTTTTTGGTTTATTTCCTTTTTTCCTTTTGTCTTTTTCAATTGGAATAAATAAATCAAAAAAATAAAAAAATAACCACAAGGGACCTCCTAAATAACCAACTACCCCTTCTTTTCTCATCCCTACGTATGTGTTTGAATTTGGAAAAACAAATTTCAAAAGAAATCTTTCCAGTGGACCCCCTTCTTATTTGGTATTTAGTCTATTGTTATGGAAAAGAAAATACTTGAAAGATTCCCTTCTCTATGTGTGTGATCCGTGGGCCCCATTTTCCTTAGTGTATGCTCATCTCTTTTTTGCTTTGTGTCTAAGAAAGATGAGAAGGAGGGGGTGTGGGGTAAGGTAAGTGGTGAGAGGGTATGGGGTAGGGTAGGGTAAGGTAGGTGATGTGTTGTCAACTTTTAATAGGGAGGAGTTGTTAGAATAAGATAAAATTAGTTGGGTTGTTATTTTTTATCATTTTGTGGAGGGAAAATTACATGGGTGAGGGTGGTGAGCTAAAAATGGATAAAATTGACGTTGGGAGGGACAAAATTACGTGTCTACAGCATATAGTGGGCATATTACTCCGGTGCCTCCCGAAGAATCTTGGGTTGTTCCAGTAGAGCTTATGGGGAGATTAATACCTCCTCCATATATTGATCCGAGCACTATCAAACCGGGAAGAAAGCCATATAAAAGAAGGCGTGGAGTTGGAGAATCATTTTCATCAAGAAGAAACAAGTGCTCCATATGTAAGTGCGCTGGCCACAAAAGAACTACATGCCCGAATCATAATCCACCATGATCGTTGTAATTGCAGAAACTTGTGTTGTTGTTTGTTTGTTTGTTTGTTTGTTGTGTACTTTTATATATTTAACTCATTGCTGTGAACCTAATGTTATCATTTATTATATATAAAATGTCTTTTTTTTTAAATAACTTGTGCATCAATAAAATGAGGCAAAATATGAACTTAAATAATACAACAGACCACAATTGTTCTCAACAATTGCACAAACAACTGGAATGTTTTCCTCCAACAGATGAAAATCTGTCGAAACAGATGGATAATCTGTTGAAACCCAACAGATGACCAATCGGTTCCAACTATTGAAAGAACTCAAAAGCCAAAATTGCTAGTGCTACTGGATTCAACATTGCCTCCAAACGTCGACATGTTAACATGTATTAGATTAGAAGAAAACAGAATGAAAATTAAATAGGAATTAAAACGTCAAAGTCTGACTAAAAGTAAATTTTTCATTAAATGTAAAATAAAATACATTAGGTATAGATCCATTACAGAAAAATTAAAATACATACGCTAAAGAAAAAAAAACGTTCTAATTATTATTATCATCATCATCATTAATGACAGCCGACCAATCAACTCGCAGCTGCAGGGCTCTCATCAGCCTCTGCATCTCTCTAAACATTGTCGCTCTCACAGCGACCAACTCGCTCTGTAGGTTATTAACCTGCCTTTGAAGTTCCCGCACTGTGTCGCGTAGAATAGCAATGTCCGAAAAAGGATCAGTCATATCTAGAACACGCATGAATTGACAAATATAAAGAAAAATATTCACAATGTAATACAACGTTAATGACCAATTAGTAAATTTACGCCAGAAAAAAACTTACCTCAATGAGAAAGGAATATGCTCTTTGAAGAGAAGTGGTTGAAGATGTCACACGAAAGGAAAAATGCAAGAAATAAATAGAGTTGAATGAAGGTTGAGGGACCTATAATATAATCTGGACGTGTCAGGCCAAAAGGCAGGACTGTTCAGCTCCATTGTATTAATTACATTCAAACTGGTGGCATTTTGTTTTCTGTGAAAAGTCGCGACTTTTTCTTTTATACTAATTACTTCTTACCTTTTCATAGCGGTTTGAGACTCGATAAAAGTCATTATTATAGAGTTGTTACAACAGATCGTCCAGTATTTTTAACAGATTTAGCATCTGTTGCAACAGATGGACGGATTGAATGTGCAACAGACGGCTGTCAAAACAGATTTACCATCTGTTGCAATAGATGGTTTGTATATGCAACAAATATGACATCTAATGCAACTTATGTATTATCTGTTGCAACATATGGACAATATGTATAAGTTGGAGGAGATGTTTTGATATCTTCTGACAGTTGATTCATTAGTTTCAGTTTCAACAGATGGAGTATTCGATGCATTAGCTGTTTTGAATGTGTGAGATAAAAAGTCTTCACCTCTTTTTAATAGTCCCTCTGTTACGTATTAGTTGGGCCCCATGGACTTGGCACACCAATTAATAAAAATATAAATTAGGTGATTGTTTTACCAAATTGGCCTTATTAATTATGATTAGAAAGTATAAATGTGAATAATATACTTTATGTAGTCATTTAATAATAGGGGTAATCTTGAAAGAATATAATAAAATTCTCTTGATTTTATAAATAGGAAAACTAAATTGAAACAAACATATTTAGAAAGAAGAAATCACATGCGTGCAGATTAATTAAAAAAAAGTCAGGTCTATCGCAACAGATTTACCATCTGTTGCAACATATAGATTATATGTTGCGACAGATGGACCATATGTTTAGAGGAGATGTTTTGATTTCTTCCAACAGCTGATTTGTCAGTTGTAACAGATGGATATTTCTATTCATCAACTGTTTTGAATGTGTTAAGATAAAAAGTCACGACTCTTCACACCTCCATTTTAATAGTCATCACATTCGTGAAGATGAATAAACAACACTGACATGTCCTGATGGAGTAGGAAGAATAAGATGCGTGCAATGGATCCCATTTTCATGCATGCGAGTTATGTATATTATTGATCAGGCTACCGTGAAGACCCATAAAGTGCAATGATTTTGTGAATGCAGGTTTTTATCGATGATTAGACACTGATCCTTCAAACAATATCTTGAATTGTACAGTTTAGTTTGATAAGTGCGAACTGATAAGGCCGAAGGGTTCCAAGATGGTGGTTTCGATACCCCGTTACAATTTAATGACATGATTCATGCACATGTTTTTGTGTCAAGTTTGGGGAAGAGTTCAAATTTTTGGCGGCAGTGTAAATATTCAATAGTGATTAGACCGATTTTAATGGCACAATGGACTTCTTGAAAGGCCTTTGAAGCCTCGCAATGCAGCAAACAACGATAGAACCAATAGAAATTCCTCTGGTCCAAATTTATATGGATGGATTGGTGGAGGAGACTATTATACAGTAGAAGGTGTTTGGGAGAAAACCTGTGCGGGAAGAGGGAGGTTGAGAAGGCCATATATCATCTTATTACTTGTTTAAGAGGATACACAGGGTCAATTCCTCTTGACCATTCTTCTTTTTCTTCAACGACTGATGGATTTTCATTTTTAGATACACTTTCACATTCGCATCTCATCCAGTTTTTTCATTTTTCATGTCAATTTCATAAGCTAATTTCACTACACTTTTCTTCCGACCCTGTGTATCCTCTTAAACAAGTACTAAGATGATATATGGCCTTCTCAACCTCTCTCTTTCCGCACAGGTTTTCTCTCAAACACCTTCTACTGTATAATAGTCTCTTCCAATAACCCATCCATATAAATTTGGACCAGGGGAATTTCTATTAGTTCTATTGTTGTTTGCTGCATTGCGAGGCTTCGGAGGCTTTTCAAGAAGTCCATTGTGCCATTAAAACCGATTCAATCACTATTGGATATTTACACTGCCATAAAAAACTTGAACCCTTCCCCAAACTTGACACAAAAACATGAGCATAAATCATTATTAAATTGTAACGGGATATCGACACCACCGTCTTGGTCCCTCAGCCTTGCCAGTTCGAACCTAACAATCTTAACTGTAAAATTCCATATTTTGTTTGAAGAATTAATGCCTAATAGGTAAAGAACAAACATTCACAAAATTATTGTACTGGATGTGTGTTTTCATGATAGGTTGATCAGTAATACATACCTCCCACATATGAAGTGGTTCCATCTGCAAGTAGCTTATTCCTTCGAACCTATCTTTACTCTAGCCTTTAATGTTGGTCGGGCAAAAGTGGATCCAATTTCACCTTCTTTTGTCTGCAAACAAGAGAAATACATTTGATGTCAAACAAGAGAAGAACAAAAAGAACATTACAAAAAGGTAACACAAAATTGAGTGAATCAACAGATGACCAATATGATGCAACAGATTACCCATTTGTTCAACCGATGAGGCATCATTTGCAAAGGATGGATGACATGTTGCAACAGATGGGCCATCTGTTGGAATAAATCAAACCAACCTTGCTACTGGTTTGATTTCTTCAAAAAGTTGCTCCGTCTGTTCCAATAGTTGATTCATCAGTTGCAATAGTTGAGAAAACTATTGCAACACCACCACCAACAGCATCAACAACAAAGAAACAAACAAAACAACACCATATGTTCCAACACCATCCATAACACAAACATCACATGTTCCAACACAACCACCACCCCCAACAACAGCACCACCAAAGTACCAAACAAAAGACATAAAAAAAAACTATACTGATAACAAGGTTTTTTAAGTTCTCCCAACAGATGACTTTTTTCGCATATTTTAATAAAAACAACGGTTCATTCATTCAAGACTTAAAAGTCACCTTTCCTTCAATTTTCTCAATAAATAGCAAACTGGTAATGGGTAAATCATTGATAGCAACAGATGTAAATAACTAATTTAAATGACATACAAAGAAGAAGACGGGATGAAAAGAGAAACTTTGAACCATACCTGCAATGTTAAAAAAGCAAACGGATCAGAACATTCAGTTCAGTCGAGAAAAGATATTGATTGGTTGAGATCTCAAAGGATCCTCATCTGAAAGAAGAGAGAAAAGAGAGAAAAGAGAGGAAAAAAGGAAACAACAAAGATAATTGAGAATAAAGAATAAAGAAGAGTTATGAGTTAAGTATAGTCTAGACTACTTTATGGATGAAGGAGAGAGAGTTCTAGATATGGGATTTTTTAAATATTCATTAATAACTTTTGAGAGGCACGAGGAGACGGTGACATTGAAAAAACCAGATAAGACTACTCATTCAGGAGATTTTTGAGTTATCAAAGTTGTACCGAGTAATATTTTTTACCTCCTTAGTATTTTAACTATTTTATCTCGGACAGGAAATACCTAAATTGCTTTATAAAAAAAAGGATAAAAAAATATTTAAGTGCAACAGATGACTTAATCTGTTTGATAGTTTACAACAGATTCGTGATCTTTCATAACAAATGACGTAATCCGTTTGATAGTTTACAACAGATGCGTAATATGTTGCAACATATTACCTAATCTGTTTGATTTGATCCAACAGAAAAGACATATGTTGCAACATGTTGAACATTTATTTATATATAATTTCAATTGGGTTCATATGTTGGATTAAAACCTTAATTGAATGTGAGTTCTCATAGGGTCAAATACAACTTTAATTGAGTCTTTTGGCAATTTCATGATGAGACGGTACTGCGTTCCTCCGACCAGAGTTGTCGATCGATCACTTTGAGCCGAGCCGATTCTTACTACCTCATATGTTAGACTAATACCTTAATTGATTAATCTAGGACTAGGGTACTAATACCTTGATTGAATAATCTGGGACTAGGGGTGAGTTCTCATAGGGTAAACTATCGATTAATCTAGGATTAGGGGTGAGTTCTCATAGGGTCAGCCATAACAAATGGCAGGGCCAATTTGATAATTTACAACATATGGGTAATCTTTTGCGACATATGACAATCCATTTGATAATTTATAACAGATGGGTAATCTGTCGCAACAGATGACTTAATCTGTTTAATAATTTACATCATATTCGTAATCTGTTGTTACCTAATCTAATTGATAATTTACAACAGATGAGAAATCTGACGCAACATGTTGAACATTTATTTTTTACAATTTCAATTGAGTTCATATGTTAGACTCCTAATGTCACGCCTCAAATCCTATTGGGTCGGACTGGCACCCGTAACCGAGGAGGCCCGGGAGAACCAGCTCATAACCTTATACTTCCCATGCATACCTCTATGACAACCCGAAATTCGGACAGCATCATGTCGCATATAAAAGGAAATAATCACCTGTATAAGCTCAAGCACATATATATATGTATATACAATACTTGGTCGTTGGAGCCATCACGTCTACTAACAAAACACCACCTTGACTGTACATTAGGTCTACAAAGCCTCTAAATAATACACAGAGTTTAACTAAGGTCGGGACACACCCCGCCATATAACTAACTTCTATACAATACCAAAAGTGACTGGATATGACACGGAAAGCCCCGAAGCAAACTGGAGCTCACCAAAAGCAGCTGGATATCCTGGCTCCTACTTGTGCGGTGTATGAGCTGAGGTACCTGTGCCTGCAGCATGAAATGCAGGTCCCCCGTGGCGGACGTCAGTACGAAATATGTACTGAGTATGTAAAGTTGTAGATAATCACATATGATATAGGAGCTCAATAGAAATCAGAAACAAGTGAATAAATCGAAATAGGAGTGGACCACACTTACTAAAACTTGTGACAACCTGTACATTGTATTTATTCAATCACTTTACCTTCGTTCTTATCATCTTTGTAATCATTACTGTACTATACTGTGACCATTAGGCTGCCTCCAGTACATATCAACTGGGATCGACCCATGATAGGCTTATGCCCCTGGGATACCACCCATAAACACATAAATAGGGATCGACCCATGATAGGCTTATGCCCCTGGGATACCACCCGATAAGAGAGAACTTCCATCACTTAGTTCAATTAATCTTTGAGATTGTTATTTCGGTTGCCACCGCATTTTTGATACTTTGAAACAATGATACATCAATAAGAGACATATAAATAGACCATCAATGCAATAACAATGAAGTAAGAACTCATTGGCACATCAATGAAGTGTTTTGGAGTCATCAATGCCATAACAATGAAGTAGGAACTTATTGATCTATCAATGAAACGTTTTGGAGTCATTAATAGCACATGGATCTTGTTTGAGTAACCGGATACCTTCTGACATACATTAGTGCAATAAACATGTAAGATTTGGAAAACAAGTAAGTATTGGAATGTCTTGACATCTTGTAGGGTGGAAATAATTTCATTGGTAACGTAGGACATCATACAAAACCATTATGGATCACATGTTATTGAATAACTTTGAAAACTTTCTTAATAGAACAATTGTTCACTTTCATGCCAAAGATATTGTATAGAGTATGCTTTACATACCTGACTGTCAACCTTCAATACTAGTCCCAAATGGACTTCTCGTCTTTTCAGATTACTTATCTACAATGAACATATATAGCAATCTAGTATTAGCGACCAAACGTCACAATTCAATTATTTGAATTCACCAAACTAGTGGTTAAGTAGTAAGCCTTAATTACACCATAAAGGGTGTCACTTTAACCCTCTTATACTCCAATTACATTCACATGCCATGCATATTCATACAACATCCTCCAATATCAAGTTTGGATTCATTTATCCTTCCAACCAATCCATTAAACCAAATTGAGCCATAGACATAAATAATCATCAATTCAATAGTATATCACCATATCCACCTTCCATAACTCAATTACCATATCCACCTTCCACAATTCAATACAACCAAACCATGCAAAATAGTCCATAACCCTATTTTCATCACCTTTCAATAACAACCAATACATATAATCCTCTATCACACATATACATAGGGAAGAGAACAAAGGCAAACAATATTCATACCTTAGAATTCACTTCTTGATTATGCAATCCTGTTTGCACAAATACTAGGTGCCGTTCGAAGCTCTCGAGCTGACAAACGCAGTTATCGGATTACTTTGGAATTTCTACGGTTGAATCAAAAGTAATTTAAAGGTCAAATTTGGCTAGGGTTTGTTCTTTCTCAATGATTGATGATGAAAATGAGTTTTTGAACTCATATACATATATATATACACATATTACCGTCCATAATATAATAGGGAATGACCAAAATGCCTTTAAAATTTAAATAATGTCAAATCTGTCCTTTGCTGGACTGTTTTGATAAGCTAAAGTAGATCGACCATAACTCTTTTCTCCGATATCGGATTTGGGTGAAATTGGTATCGTTGGAAAGATAACTCAAAGGTATTTCATTTAATATAAAGTAGGCCACCCAGTTCGTCCTTTACAAAGAGTTATGATCGTTTGAAGTTGACCCTAAAAATCTGTTTTGATAGGCTGAAGTAAAATGAGTATAACTCCTTACTCAGATGTTGGATTTGGATGAAATCAATTGCATTGGACAGAAGACTCAAAGATCTTTCTTTTCATAGGTTGCAGATCTCCCAGTTCATTATATTAAGGGAGTTATGATCATTCAAAGTTGACCCAAAAATTTGGCTAGCCTCAGTAGTTTGTGTGCAGGAAATTTTCTTGCACATTTACTATTCCCAAATATCCCGGCCACCGTTTTATAGTTTCGAACGTGCTCGATTATATCCGAAACCTATCCATTTTTGGAAATCTTTATATCGTTGGAAAGCTTATTCAATAACCTTCGCATGGATCCATCGACGGGCAAATTCCGGTATAAATAAAATAAAAAAAATTAATTCCATATAAATAAGACCAATACACGTACTTGAATACGCCAATACATGTACTTGAATATGGGGTGTTACACCTAAATTGATTAATCTAGGACCAGGGGTGAGTTTTCACAGGGTCACCTCCTAGAGTACTCGGTCAACTACAACTTCAATTGTTTTTATATGATTTTAAAAATTACGCATATATTTTATGATTTTAAAAATAACTAAGATCATTTCGGACCAAATTAACATTTTCAAAACTGCTTGTCATTCTTTTCCAAAATACAAATCAACCCATACAAAACGTTTCATCATTTTAAATCTTGAGGTCTGGCTCTTTCTCTCTCATTCTCACTCAATAATACAGTACAGACAACAACTACTCAACAAATTTGCTCAACCCTCCACAACAGATCATTTTTCTTCTCATTTCCGACCACATAGGTGTTATTATCGACATCATTATTGCTTGTATCAGTCATTTTCGTTGTCTTCATAGGCAACAGAGTTCGAGAAGAGCTCTTTATTTTTTTTCTAAAAAATAACGGCTTTTAAGTTAATGATAAAAAATAAAACTTTTACTTGTATTATCTTCGAGAATGGGTCTACAATTTTGAGTTTTGATGGTAAAATCATAGGAAGAACTCGAGAAATCCCTAGTTTCTGTCGCAGTGCTCCGTTGACTATCGTGGTATAGTTGGATGGTGTTGGTGGTGGTGGTGGTGTTTGTGGTCGTCGTGGTGGCACCGGTGGTGGCATTGGTTGGTGGTGTTTGTGGTAGTGTCGGTATTCATGGTGTTTGTTTGTTTGTTGGCATTGGTTGGTGGTGTTTGTGATGGTGGTTGTTGGTGGGTCGGTATTCGTGGTATTTGTAATGTATTTTTTAAAATCTATGCATACATCAACTTTAATGTAATTTTTGTTTTCCTTTGTCTGTAGGTAAAACCTGTCTCCCAAAAGAAAAGAAAGTGAAAGTGGATCAACGTCTGACCACTCAAAAAAAAGGCTACAGTACAGAGGGATTCGGAGGAGCTTCCTGAACAATCTCAGTCAGGGAAAAGTGAAGATGAGGAGAGATATGAAAACAACATTGAGGGAGGTGGACAAGGGTCCGTAGATGGTGATGAAGAAAATGAAAGTGAAAAAAAGGAGGAATTGGAGAGTCAGAAAGAGAAAGAGGATGATCATCAACATGATGATAATGGATCACCGATGGGGAGTGAGTTAATATCTACATCCCAGCATAATCCTGTCAAAACTTTTAGTATTGACAAGTTTGAAGTTGCGATGCCGATAAATGACCCAGAAGGAAAACAACTAACTGGTCAAATTGTACTTAAATGTCAGATGGGGGGAAATTTTGAACATTTTATGAAAATTATGAAGAATGAAAACATAGGCGGACTTTTTAAGAAGAGCTGCTTTGGACGCTTTCTTGAGCTGCCTGAGGACCCCTCTGCCCATGTCCGTTTCCCTATGATGATGGTATATGGTCTTCTCAAGCACAGGATTAAATACACGGGGGATGATAAAGATCCGGAGGAGGGGGGCAAAAAGAAGATGGATGAAATCTGAATTAACTACTGTGGCATGCCTGTTTGTTTTGGCTTGCAAGAGTTTGCCATAGTGACGGACCTGAGATGCCATCGTCCAGAAGGACCACCACCCTGCAAAAGATCCAAGGCAAGAAAATGCAAGGGGAAAATAGATGGGTTGTTTGACCTTGCTCGACGTAGCTACAAAGCATCGGATTTGTTGACAGATCTCGAGGATAAAACCATACCAGCGCAATACAGGGAGTAATTGTGCTTAGTTTGGTTTGCCCATTCGGTTATATTGGCAAGAGATGTCAACAAGGTCATAGAAGATGATTTGTTGGCGCGTGCTGAGGATTTTGATAAATTCAACAATTATCCCTGGGGATATGACAGGTTCTACTTGACTGTCCAATATTTACTGACAAATCTATCCTCAGGGACGACCACATTATACGGTTTTCCTTGGGCTTTCATGGTAAAATTAATCACTAATTTTACTCATCCATTAATTTATATTGAATATAGTTATTATGATTTTTTTTGCTTGCTTCATTGTTATTATCCACACCTCATCCATCTTATCTTTGTTTTCATACATAAACCTACGCTTGAGAAGTTCATATACCATTTTCATTTGAAAACGAGCATTGTTGTCCTCCGGCAAATCAAGATATTTCCCAAAGCAGTTGTCCCTGAAATAAGCATCCAATTTTTATTCTCGAAGTATTTTTCTGAAGGCGTCGAAAGATTTTCCCATGGCTGACTTAACCATGAAATCACCCGTTAAATCTGCGGCACCATCGCACTATATTCTCACAGGATAACGATCAATGCTGAAGGTTTTGACCAGCTCTTCGGTGGAAGGGCTATTAGCATCTGCATCATCTCTTTTAAAACATTCCTCCTCCCCATGTTTATCATATTCTGCTCCCGATTGAGATAACGTTTGTAAAGCAAGCTCATAGAGTGGTGGATGTAGCCTAGCTGCTTCACTTGTTTCTTTACTTGGACTTGATTCGGTTTCTGTTCTTTTGGGAACCATATTATCTAAAATTAACAGGAACATAAAATAATATATTATTGTTGATTAATGCATCATTAAAAAGGGATAACAATAAATCAAACAAGCAAAACAGTAAAATAACAGTTGCAACAGATCACCGATTTGTTGCACCAGGTAGTATATCTGTTGCATCATATAACCAAACTGTTGCAGCGGATGAGTAATCTGTTGCAACAATACAAAACATACCACTCATCTTTTAAGACAGATGAATGGTTTGTTCAAAAGATCACACAACCGTTGTGACATCATCTGTTGCAACATATGAGTAATCTGTTGAAACAATTAAATAATCCGTAGCAACGACTGAGTAATCTGTTGCGATAATACAAAACATATCATTCATCTGTTGAAAAAGATGAATGGTCTGTGCAACAGGTCACATATCTGTTGCAACACATGAGTGATATGTTGGAACAGTTATCAACGGTCAATATTGTTTAGATTTCTTCCAACATAGGGTCGTCTATCGCGGCAGATGAATGATCAGTTGGAAAAATCAAATCTTGGACTTTTCCTGTAGGAAGAGTTGGTAGGATTTTATCCAACAAGAGGTTCATCTGTTGCATCAGATCATTAATCTGATGGTTCTTCCATTGCACCAGATGGTTAATTAGTTACATCAGATTTTTTATCCGAAGCTTAATCTGTTGCAACATATGGTAAAGTTGTTGCATCAGATTATTAATCTGTTGCATCAGAATTATAATCTGATGGTTCCTCTGGTGCATCAGATGGTTGATCTGTTGCATCATCTGATGAATTTGTTGCATCAAATGGTTAATATGTTGCACCAGATGGGTAATCTGTCGGAGGAAACAGTAGCACGATTTTGTTAAACAAAAAACAACAATTTCACCATTTTTACCAAGAACAAGAACAGAACAAATCAAACCAAATTGTTCTTTTGTTTTTATAAACACAAATAATAAAAATCAAACTTCAAAATAATGCAACAAACAACAAAATATCATAATTCACTTCGAAAAGAGAAGAGAAGAGAAGAAATACCAAAAATTAGGGTTTTATTTAGACCGCATTTCAAATTAGTGCAACAAATATTAAAATTGTTAACCAATACTATAAGAGAAGTTGGCTCAAGTTCCTCGTTTTCTTCAAAACTAAAAAGGCCATAAATTTTTACCTGTGAAAGAAGAAAAGAACCGATGAAGAATTCCAAGCTGTTGTGGCCGGAGAGCAAGGCTGTCACGTCGATTGAAGTCGAAAAGGAACTGAAATACCAACTATTTGTAGTCGAATGTTGAAGTCACCGAGGATTGAAATAAAAAATTTGCAGAACAGTTGGTTGGGAGAGAGTTGAGAGAAGCTGTCGAGAGAAGGATGAGAGACAGGTTGATTGAATTGAAGAGGGGAACTCGAAGCCCAACTATTTGTCGTCGGGGATTGAAGGAAAAATTTTTGCAGAACTGTTGGTTGGGAGAGAGTTGAGAAAAGATGTCGAGAGAGAGGAGAGAGTGGTTGATTTGGATTGAAGAGGGTGTGGGTTGGGTTGATTTGTATTTTTGAAAAGATTAGAAAGTTTTGAAAATATTAATCAAGTCCACAATTAACTTGATCAAGTTTCCTAATAATGTTTGACCCTATCTGTTGGTCAATGTCACCAATCCTTCATTCAAGACTTAAAAGACACCTATTCTTCAATTTTCTCATGTTTCTTAATACTTTATAAATTTATATATGTGTGTAGATGGTATATACATGGTATAAACTTTATATATAACATACTTTGTATATTTCTATTTTAAATATAATACTTTATATATTTATGGGTATAAATATAAATTAGCAGTAAAATAATGTCTTAAATAAGGGAGAAAATTAAATAGGGGATAAAAATAATGATGAGAGAGAAAAAAGAGATATATATTAATTAGGATAGCATTAAGTTTGAAATTATAATTATTTTATTCTTTAAAACTGCTATATACGTAATATTGAAAAAGTAATGTTATAAGGAGAGTTTTATGTAAAAATTTAAAAGATTGGGGTTATATGTAATAATAATAATAAAAGTTGGAATTGGGGTTGAAAAATTGTAAAAGCAACAAAAACCTGTTTTCCCTTTTCAGAAAAAATTTCCAGAATTATTTTTCAAATTTTCATGGCCAAACACCACAATTTCCAAAAAGGGAAAAAATTTCATGGCCAAACGGGCCCTTATTATAATGACCAACCCTTCGTAAAAATATCTTTCAAAAGAAACATAGTCCATGACACTAAACTATTAGTTTGTGGCCTTAATATTTGCTATAACTTACAAAATTTTGTCGCTGGAAAGGAATATTTAGTCTATGATTCTACAAAAAGTCGATAAATTACAAGAAAATTAAAGAACGGGTTATTTATTAAACAGTTATCTCAAAAAGGGACGACCCGCGAAAACTTTACCAAGGAAGTGGGCCATTCAGACAATTCTTCTTTCCAAGCCCAATATCATTGTTTTGGGCCATAATGGAATCTAGCCCAAACTTTACCATTTGTTGCATCCTACATGAGAAATCGAATCGAATCGAATCGAATCGGTAATCGACCACTCGCAATAGAATTAGCTTCTCCGAATAGACATCACACTTTCTACGTTATTGTGACGTGCATTCATAGGAGATGAGCGAGACAGTCATATCCATCGAGCAACATATTAATCACTTCTTTGAAGCCCGACGATTAGAGGGGGTGGGGTAGGGGATTATACTATTAATTCATTTCTTAAGAAGTGTTTATTTGTTATACTATATAGGGTCACACTTCAAATTCTATCCTTAGTCTACACTAATTGAGTTTTGTGTATATTATATGTATACTAATACTATGTATTGCTAATGGTCGAAAACGACTACGAGATATATAAATACAGTCTTTATAACGACGTTATTTGTTTGGATTTTTTTTTTTTGATTCTATAGCGAAAAGATATGTTTCATAGGGATTTCAAAGAAAATTTAATTGTTATAATGAAATATTATTATAAAAAATGTAATTAATGTGTGTATATTTCTCCTTCTTCTTGTCATTTTTTTTTTTTTTTGGACAGTGAAAATATTATTATACAAATTTGTGGATAAACTTGTTACCTTTAAAGTAGACAGTCCAAAAAAAAAAAAAAAATGATAATGACAAGTGCACCATACATTTAAATGTATTTTAATTGGTTCAATGAATTTAGTTGCCAAAAAAAAAAATGAATACATACATCATCATGGTATTATTCAACTATTCCAAATTTCCAATCAAAATCATTTAATTCCAAACTTACCAATCAATCTAAAATTATAATTTATAATATGTCTGGTGGTGGAGAGACAATTCATTACTTGCCATCCAATTACATTCCAACAAAATGGGAATTCCATTTCCAATATATTTGCCCATAAAATAATTTTATGTGCCCTAGTTGATTAAATTTTAATTAATAGAATGGTTAATGCATGTATACATACTCTAATTGCTTTATATTAAAGTGATATTTAAGTGTTACACGTACTTAAAAGTTTTGTTTTTTTTCTTTCTACTTCTCTCTTTAATTTGTTTCTCGAAGAGGTTATCCTTATAAAATAAAAGAATCATCAAAAATAGTAGATACATACACATATGAAATAGAGATAAGTTAGACATTTCATATAGATCGATTACTTGTTTATATATCTTTTAATAAATATTAGGCATGCAATATTTATGTATCTAAAAAAGTACCGGTTACTCAAACTTATTATTTATTTTTGCTTTCGACTTTCTACTATTTAGTTAGTGAAACATTAGCCATAACCAAAAATTGTCAAGGGATAATAAACAAAAATAAAGAAGAGATTAAAAAATGAATGCAATTATTAGATTGCATGTTCAGTGTAATGATATTTTTTTCAAGTAGAAACTAAAAACATACTAAAATATTTTTGGCTAATTGCACATGATTTTTTAAATGATTTCATAATTACTAGTACTGGAGAAAAGAAAATTCAGGTCAGTAAATAATACTTATTAAATTCCAACACCAATTAAGAAGTGTAGTGTGCACATGTAGTAGGCAGGTTGTAAGAATTAAGAAATGATAAAATGACAGATCTTCATGAAACTTTCAATAAATCATAACAACATCATAATTGTTACAAATAATTAGCCTAATCAAAAGTCAAAATGAAACTAACCCAAGAAAAAATAATTGTAAAGGAAAAAAAGAAAAAAGAAAAACTCAAAATTAAAGCTTCCAAGGGGTCCTTTGTTTAAGTCAAAGTAGTTTTTCTCAATCATAACTTAGAAATTTCCAAGTGTCAATGCAGTGGAGAACCCAAGATTTAAGGAAATTTAAAAATTGAAAAAAAGTAAAAAATCACCTCAATGAGGTTCGAGAACCCGAGGCCTCCTTCTAAAGAAGCACCTTAAGATCAACCTAAATGCCAATGCACCCAAACAACTTTTTGTTATAGTGGGTGTTTTTATATGTTTTATACATATTTTCCTATATTTTCTATGTAATTATACCTATTCCGCGTCGAGTTTAGTGGGTGCCAGAGCACCCCGAAATCCCACATAGGTCCGCCCCTGTGTCAATGACATAAAGGGCAGCGCGGAGTACTAAAGCTTATGTCATGTTGGGTCCGGAGAAAAATCGGACTACAAGAGTCTGGACTGATTATCTTATATATAATATCTACTCTAAAGATTAAGAGGAATAGAGGATAGAGGGTCTCCCTTTCATAGATTCAATTGAGATTGATTCTCAGGATGGAGCCCTTCTCAGAGGCGTGTGAACCGAAGTCGACTCAACTCTAGTGTTGTAAATAAGAAGAAATCTTCGTTCATTGACATGCAGCCGCACCTTACATTTCTGCTGCGGGTTGTTTCCAAGGCTTGAAGTCACAATCTTCTGATACATGACAACAACTTTATCAATTACTCTCAGACATACTACTTGAAATTCGATGGATAATAAGTTCGTCTATTTATCCTTTTTCCCCCCTCTAAATACCGATATTTTCTTTGAGATAAGAGCCGAGCTCGTAGCACGTATTTAACTCAAGCATGCTGATTTAATTTTAAAAAAAATTAGTAGCATATGATCGAAAATTTGATGGGTAATAACCTCGTCTCTCTATCATAAGTGACATACCGTTTAAAACTTGTTAGATAATAAGTCATTCTTGTATGTATCCTTCTTCATTTAAATATCAACTTTTTTTGTGCGATAATTCAAGAGTCGATAGTGCACACTTAGAGCTTCAATAGATAAAATTTGAATTCATAACATGCGTCTAACTCAAACATCATGTCATGAAATGAAATGCTCAACTTTTACCACTAAACAAAAAGTGCTAGGGGCCATCTATCATCCTACTATAGCATCTTGTAAAAGGGGAAGGCTTTTATTGCACAAAAAGTGGAATCCTTAGTCTAACCTAACTATAAATGTTCCTTTTGAATGCCAACTAGTAGCAAGGGCCCATCATGAATCTATTGTCCCTTCCATTCATATTCCTAAACAGTATCCTTATGAATGGAGTATTATTTTTATTCTCTTCGTCTCAAAATAAGTGTTCAGTTCTCATACATTTATTTACATAGGGATTAGTTTAGTAAACTAAACACTGTATTTATTGATTTCTAACGTGATTTTTGCTAAAATGATACTTATTTTGGAATGGGAGGGGTACATGTTAGTACTTCAAAATTGTGGTCTCAAATAGTTTCTTGAAATAATTTAGTTCACTTCACTTCACTTGGAGAACATAGTAATACACAAGTGCTGATCAAAGAGTGTTTTTAACAAATTAAGTTAAGATGAAAGAAATGACAAATGTACTAATGTAATTACACACACATATTCACCATTAATCAAAGATCTCGGATTCGAATTGTGGGTATGGAGAAAATCCTGTGGGAAACGCTACCTCGAGAATGAGCCCTATAATACGTGATCTGAATTAGTCGGGTTCCAATGCGAACACCAGCCCGAATGGGAAACCAAAAAAAATTACACACATATATTGAGACCAGGGCCATTCAAATTATTGATGGTTTTAGTGCTCAAAGTTGGACTGGTCTATGGTCCAATTCCCAGAGCAAATAATGAAAACTGTGTCAGACGAATAGAGAGAGCAAACCCTGCATTGCAAACAGCAGTGTTTGGTTTTATTCATTCAGAGAGGCATTTCTTGTATTGAATCCCCTATTCTCCTTGCTGCTTAGCTAGCGTTTTGTCATAGATTTTAGAGCGAACTTTAAAAATCTATATATTTATTTGGACGTAAGTTTTTATCGGACTCTGAAAATCTGTCTTCAGACCAGTTTTTGTGACTTCCATAAAAAAGGATAGTTCCGTGCACTAAAACTATCGCTATGCACGGTGTTTGAAAAAGAACCCCACCACAAAGGTGTATTGTACGCAATCTTACCTTATATTTCTGCTAGAGATTGTTTCCAAAGATTAGTCAGAAGAAGTCTTTAAATAGTTTTAAATAAAATACATGTCCAAACGCAACTTCAAACTCTAAGGCAAAATGAGAATTTAGTGCCCCATTTCCTCCAAGGTCACACATAGAGTCCTTGGTTACTCTCCCAATGACTGTTTCAAAAAAATTTATGTATTCATTCTGACCAACCTTTGGAATCTGTGACAGGTTGAAAATTATAAACTATAGTAATGCATAAATATTGCTTTTATTACTAAGTTCAAATATGAAATCTTACAACACATAAAACAAAAAGAATGGGCTAAACCCAAGATAAAGGGATTAAACTAAGCACGTAGAATATTACACCACTTAACCACTTACAATTTGCAGCTTCTTTTGAGAGCTATTTTCTTGTAGTAATATTTTATGTTCAAGAACCTCACAGATCCAACCCATATACTAGATTCCCATCTGTAAAGCTAGGGTAGCAGACTCAAAGCAAATGATGTTTATCTTCTCTTTCTTTCTTGGCTTTAAATGAACCAAATCAAGGTAAACTAAACAAAAATCAGTTTTTTATCTTCTTTTGACTCATGATGGCTTTTTACAGTATGTGCTACATGGATCAAATAAGGTAAAGACTTTCTTGTATTCAATGTATAATTCAAGTTCTTACCAGAGTTTCTTTCTGAGTTCTGACTTAAGGAGGCCCACTGTTAGAAGATGATGATATGATATTCACATGTGGATTTTTTTCTGCTTTCAAAAGTCTCTACTGTTGCATTCATCTGCTTCTTGAAAAAGACTGTTTTGACAATATAGCATTTTGTTACCTCTTTGCCTCCTCAAAGCTTTTCTAGTAGAGTCTTCCTCATTCATTGCTTGATAATGGATGAAGGGCAATCTCCTAAAGAGATCCCAACTGTTGATACTCAGTCCCTCACCATCAAGATTGCTAATACAGGCAGCAAGAAACTGAGTAAGGACATTTTGTCCACTGTTCTTCCTTCAGGTCAAAAGAAGTTGATAGCAAATTCAGCAACATCATCACCATATAACTCTCCTTCTGTAATCTCTCCTCCATCTTCTGCATTTGTTTCAGCATTACAATCACCTTACATTTCTCCAAGGGCCACTTTAGTTACAAATCCAACTCAAGAAAACCTTACTGCCTCTCCCCCCATTAGAGTTGCAAATCCAAAGCAAGAAACTCCCATTGCTCTTCCTACCTCAGTTGCTCACCCATCCCCACCAGTCTCATACTGCGGTTCGCAGTCCGATGATGTCCCCAGCACCTCCTACACTCCACCACCAGAAAGATATGATTTTTCCGATGACCCCACAGACACAAAGCTCAAGATTGTCACCTGTGTCCCAGTTTCAGGACCGGAGACCGATCCGAGGATATCCTTTTCTTTCCCTGTCCCTCGAATTTCGTTTGCCAAGGGCTCCATTTCACCTGCTTCCAATGCCAAACTTAGGAGCTGTGATGTGTATATAGGATACCATGGTCAGAACCCGAATTTAGTGCGCTTCTGCAAGTGGCTTAAATCAGAACTTGAGCTTCAAGGTATTGCTTGTTTTATTGCTGATAGAGCAAAGTATGCAGATAATCAGAGCCATGAGATTGCTGACAGAGTTACATGCTCGGTAACCTTTGGTGTTGTAGTTGTCACCAGTTGCAGCTTTTTCAACCATCTTAGCTTGGAGGAAATAAGATTCTTCGCGCAAAAGAAGAACTTGATTCCTTTGTTCTTTAACACAGATGCTAATGAAATTGCAAGTCTTTTTAACCGTAATGGTGATACCAAGAAATGTAAAGAGGTACTGGATGTAATACTAAAGTGCCACGAGTTCAAATTGGAGACAAATGAGAGTAATTGGAGATCATGTGTGTCGAAAGCAGCTGGGATGTTAAGGGCCAAGCTTGGCAGGAAAAGTGTTGTAGAAAAGAATACAGAAGGCTTTGAAGAGTTGCCCTTTCCAAGGAATAAATCTTTTGTGGGAAGGGAGAGAGAAATTATGGGGATAGAGACTACTCTTTTTGGCTGTGGCGATTTTTTTGAGCAAGAAAGTACTGTCCCAAGTGTCAAAGGAGGAACACCGGCTCAATCTGAAGGTCTTGCTGATGATGAAAGTGAAGCTGATGCTGGCAGAGGCAAGTACATAAATCTAGAGATAGGAAAGAACAAGGAAACGAATAAAGAAGCTTGGGTTGAACCAGGAAGAAATTCGCTGAAGAGACCTAAGTACAGAAAATCAAGAAGTGGCAAGGATAAGAATTTGACTACGAGTGTTGTATGCATAAATGGCTTGCCTGGTATTGGAAAGACAGACCTCGCTTTGGAATTCGCTTACAGGTATTCACAGAGGTACAAGATGGTCTTGTGGATAGGGGGTGAAGCTCGCTACTTTCGACAGAACATATTGAACTTGTCTCTAAATTTGGGACTGGATGTGAGTGCAGATGCAGAGAAGGAACGAGGGAGGATAAGGAGTTTCGATGAGCAAGAATCAGAAGCATTCAAGAGAGTCAAAAGGGAGATATTCCGCGACATGCCATATTTGATAATCATAGACAATTTAGAGACTGAGAAGGAGTGGTGGGAAGGGAAGGACCTTCATGATTTGATACCAACTAACACTGGTGGTACCCATGTCATTATCACAACACAACTCAACCGGGTAATGAACTTTGATCCGTTGCATCTGCAGCCATTGACAACACCTGATGCCATGATATTGATAAGGGGAAGACGTAAAAAGGAGTATCCGTCTGGCGAGGTTGAATTCCTCCAAAAGTTTGATGAGAAACTGGGAAGGTCTAGTTTTGGTCTCTGGGTGGTTGGTTCCCTCCTATCGGAACTTGCAATATTACCATCTGCTCTATTCGAAGCTGTGAATCAGGTTCCAGTTGAAGAAACCACAAGTTGCTCGAATTTGTCCATTCCACATCAACAATTCTGCAGAACCAATCCATTTCTAATGAAAACACTGGTTTTCTGTACGACCCTCTTGCAGCAAAGCAACGATAGCAGGGACTCCCTTGCTTCAAGAATGCTTCAGGTAGGCGCATGGTTTGCTCCAGCACCGATCTCGGTGAATTTACTGGCAGCAGCTGCAAAGAAAATTCCTGTAAACAGAAACAGGTTCAAAAAGTGGACTAAGTGTATGAAAGTTGCTCTATGCTTCTACTCAGGACAGTGCCTGACAAGCCAAGCATGGAAGAGTGAAGAGGAAGCATTACTACTACTAGTTAAACTAGGTTTGGCACGAAAAGCCAACAGGCAAACAGGATGCTGGATCCAATTCCATCCCATCACGCAGATTTTTGCTAAAAGGAAAGATGGACTAGTTGCTGCTAAAGCCAATGTTCAAGGTGCAAGGAAACTTGCAAACCCGATAACAGATTTTGACCATCTTTGGGCATGTGCTTTCCTAGTGTTTGGTTTCAAGTCCGAACCACCAGTTGTTCAGCTCAAGGCGATGGACATGGTTCTCTTCATCAGAAAAACAGCTCTTCCATTGGCAATTAGCGCCTTTACAACATTCTCAAGGTGCAACTCGGCCTTAGAACTGTTGAAGGTCTGCACCAATGTGCTCGAAGAAGCAGAGAAGTCATTTGTTTCTCAAATACAGGATTGGTGCCACGGATCTCTCTGCTGGAAAAAGAAGTTGCAATCCAACCAAAGAGTGGACGAGTATGTTTGGCAAGAGGTGACATTATTGAAAGCTACCCTGCTGGAAACTAGAGCAAAGCTGCTATTAAGAGGAGGCCATTTTGATAGCGGAGAGGATCTCTGCAGAACCTGCATTAGTATCCGAACCGTAATGCTGGGTCATAACCATGCGCAAACTTTGGCTGCTCAACAGACATTAGCTAAATTAGTAAGGATGAGGAGCAAAATATGATCCCAAAAGTCACTTCTGGTGGCTCAGTTTTGTTTACAGAGACCATTCATTTCACTCTTTAGTTCATGTAACATAGAAACATCCATTATCAACTGCTTTTCGACCACATTAGTTCAACTTATACGGAATGCATATCAGTTTCAGCTATTTATTGATTTTGTCGAGCAAATTTAAGTATTTAACCGATTGCCACATGATCAACCTACAACATTTGCAATATCTTTCCTGCCGGATAGACAGAGTAGACATCATGTGTACTACATTTTATGTCTAGTACTGTTTCTCTAGTTAGATGAACCATCTCCCCATAGAATTTGGTTCATTCATTTACTACACACCAGTTCTACCTCATTAAGCCATTAAAAAGATTGTCTTTTTATCTCACAACCAAGAATATCTTATCTTGGAAGAAAAAGCAGATGTCATTAAAAAGATTGTATTTTTTGGTTTACTTCTCAATCAACAGAAGCAATAACATCAAAATTGAACAAATTCATTGAAACAACTGTCAAATACAGCACAAGATCAGTAGCAACAGGTTTTCCTGTAAACTTTTAGAAACAGTAAGCATCTCTTCCTTACATACAAACCAAAACACTCGGTAAATTCACTCACAATCAACAACAACAACATACCCCGTATAGAAAATACGTCGACCTTGCCCCTACCTCAGAGATAGAGAGGCTATTTCCGACAGGCGCTTGGCTCAAGGTACTCACAATCAACAACAACAACATACCCCGTATACTTCCCCAAAGTTGGGAATATCCGGGAATGATACAAAATACGTCAAACCTTGCCCCTACCTCAGAGATAGAGAGGCTATTTCCGACAGGCGCTTGGCTCAAGGTACTCACAATCAACAACCAACCAACAGAAGAAAAAAAAAAAAAATCAAATCTTTTGTCATCTCTTCCAAATGTATCTTCTGAACATAGCTCCCCAGCCAAAATTCAACCTTGAACAATCAACATAAACACCAAAAAAACTAAATAACAATCAAATAATGTTTGTTTAGTCAGTTGAATAAATTAGCAGGCCAAATTCAAGCAGTTCCTCTTTCAGCATTCGAAATCAATCCAGCAGTAACAGCATCGTCTTCATCAACAAACAACCCTTCCGGATTCCTCAAACTTCCATGAATAACAGAAACCAAAACACCAATCCCTATACCAACCATCAAGTTGTTTAAAATTCCAGTAAACCAAATCGTAATTGCAGAAGCAGTTAGGAGCCCCACAATCACAATTAGATCACTAACTTGATGCCCGAAAACAACCATGGGATCCTCCCGAAAGAAGAAAAGAATCAACCACGACGCAAATATCAAACAGGTGAAAATCAATAAAACCGGTGATCCGATGAGCGAACCAGCTGCAAAAGCAGACATGATAATAGCATAGTTGACGGAGAAGTAGTTCAAGTTCCGTCGGATACGAATTCCGGCGTCGGATAAGGATGTCGGGATGTCGACGGCGTTAGCTCCGGCGAGAAATTCCGGCCACGGTCGAGTTTTGGAGAGGAAGGTGTAGAGATTTTGAATGGAGCGGTTGATGACGTCACTGACGGAGATAGGGATGGTCGTGTAGGTGGTGGCAGCGGCGGAGGAGGTGGTGGTGGATGATGGCATTTTCGTGAATTCGGTTAAAAGTTTGACTTGGGTTTTCTGACCAATAGGGAATAAGGACTCATGTGTCAATTTAAAAGGCGGCAATTTCGCTTTTGATAATAATAATAATAATGATTTTTTTTATTTTATCTTTTTTACATGACGCATTTTGCTTCAATAATAATATAGCTAATGAAATTGGACAAGTGAAATTTGAGAGGATGTATTTAATTTCTAGTAGACTATTTTCAATATATCTTTGGCTCGAGTAAAAATAATACGATGCAATTTGGAAAAAGAAACAACAGGACTGCTTGTTTACTTTCGCTTTACGAGAATTAATTTAATTGATTTTTAAAATTAAATAGAATTGAATTAATTTAGTATTTTGAGTATGCAATTTGGATAACTATATGAAAAATATAATAAGATGCTAGTCTTTTGTTATTAATATAATGAAAAATATATTGATCAAAATCGATTCGATTTGACTCTCGAAAAATGAATGTTATAAGTCAAAAAAAAATGAAGGGAGTAATGATATAAGGGGTTGTTTGGTATGTAGGATAAAGATAATAACCTCAGGAAAAATTTTGAGGTTAATTTTATTTCATATAGTTAATTTGAGGTAGTAGCTAATTTTTGAAATTATTTTATCCCACCATTTATTCTAAAATAATGAGATTACTATCACGTATAAAAGATGAAATAAAATACTTTAATAAATATCTCAACTCATTATATATCTTTACTTATTACATCCCGTATATACAACTACTCCAAAGGTTTTGAATAATTATTTATGTCATTGACATAAACGACACTTTAAATTAAACTATTTCCATGAAAATGACCATGGAATTTAAATTTCACTTTCTAGCCATTTCAATTTACTGGCTTGTTTTATACAGTTACTACACACCTTCTATACAGTTTCTATACAAATCTTATACATATAAATATTCTATACGAAAATTATACAGTTTTGATACACAATTTATACAATAACTGTACATTATTTTTACACGCTTTATACAATAATTATATAATTTTCATAGACTTTCTATATATTTTTTATATATATTTTATACATATACATATTTGATAGGACTACACAATTTCTATACATAATCTTATATAGATACATATTCTATTTAACAATTATAGCGTTTTTATATAATTTAATTATTATTTCTAAATAATTTAAAAAATAGAATATTCGATCAGTTAAAAAATTTATAGAAAAAAAATAAAAATATTTTTAAAAGGGCCGAATTGCCCAAGTTAAATACTGTATCAGTATTGTATATAGACTATATCAGTATTGTATATGAATTGTATATGGACTACGTAGGCCAAAATGACCTAAATTAGGAAATGACTATAAAGCGGAAATAGTATATCCGACTTACCACTATTTGAAAACTTTTCAAACTTGGATTATTTGTTTAAAAAAGTGCTATAGAGTTTCCCTTTGAATTATTTATGTAAATTTTTTGACTTCTTTATGCGTAGATGTGATCATAAGAACTCATGCACGTTTGGTCATTATTTGGGCTTTAGCCACAAGGTCCAACAATATGGCCCAAGACGATAACGACATTGTCAACTAAATTTCATAAGTGAGGTCCGGAGACGGTAAAATATACGCAGATTATGATTCATGTAGATAGGATGGTAGGGAATTGCGAATTAAGATAGAAGGTTATCAGGTATTAAGTAGATGAATGTTGTTTCGCATTTCAACGAGATAAGCTTGGTGATGGTTTCGAGCACCTTATTTGTACGTATGTATTTTCACTTATCTATTAGTAGTATTAGCATTATTCCCGTGGTGTCTTGTTCGATTCTTCGTTACCATCAATAGTTCTTGTGCTTCGATTATCACATTATTTCATTGTTGTTACCGTTCGTTATAAATGATATGTTTTGGTTGTCATGTCTTCTTCATTTCCGTATTTCCTTTCTCAAACTATTTCCAAATGTTTTTCTTGAAGCCGAGGGATCTATTAGAAGCAATCTCTCTAGCTCCACGAGGTAGGGATAAGATCTGCATACGTTCCGATTTGAGAATTGGACCCATGCCTGTACACTACTGTTTGAGAGGCCCATTTGTAAGATGGGCCTGAATATAACCCAAATATTATGGGCTACGTCCGAAATCATCGAAAATTTGCACAAAAATAACACTTTATGATCATTATTTAAATTTTGTCCCCGTTAATAGCCTCAGAAAGGGGTCATTTATGCAAATTCCCCGTTAAAGTCGTAGGAATTAAGCAATGGCGTAACCACATATAGTTTATTGTGGTCAGTTAAACATTATTCGTCGAAAAATTATATTATGTATATAAAGAACTATACGACGTATATATTAAATTTTGAATATCCTTAATGAAATTTTCGATTTCGCCACTGAAGTTAGTTAGTCCACATTTGTCAAATGTACCAACTAAAATAATGAGGAATGGAAGAGACTTATGTGCGATTTTAACCAGAATTAGTTTATTTATTTATGGATGGTTGGGAACAAGAAAGTGACTTCTCATAATATAAGTAGCAAGTAACCTAAGTAATTACTACTATTAAATGTATTTATTTCTCTTTTATACTATATAATATATAGAATGATTTAGGTCAATTATTTATTAAACATCTCTAATTTAAACAAACTTAATCGACCTCCACTCAATTTGAAAATAATATAAAATCCAATCTGAAACAATGTGGTATTGATCAAATAATGATCCTCGATCGAATCACATTGCCACTCATTATAGTTTCCAAAAAAATCAAATTTACACATGAAAAAAAAATCTAGAAATATAATTAAATAAATAAAAATGTACGTACTCTTTAATGTGGAGATTATAGGTATAGGTCATAGGGAAATTAAGTCAAAGGTACAGAACAAACCAAATTATGTGGTAATATATTAATATCAGTTAATGAAAGTAGGTATTGTAGCATATTATAATACAACACAATATATGTGCATTCAATTGGTGTCATGACAATACTAGAATCTCTAGATAGACACAATATTCTTCTTACTCACCCAATTATGTGGTTAGAGAGAAATATTATTTACTGTTTCCACGATTCGAACCTTTGACCTATAAATCACATCAAGATACATATATATATATATCAGCTATTGGAACGCGATAAGGCAATGTATAACCGTGGAATAAAAATTATATATGTCTCGATAAGAAGTCTCACATCTAGCATGTGGATTTCAAAACTGTGGGTTCATGACTTGCTTTGAGACATTAGAAGAGTAAGACATGGTGATGACGAACATCGATCATGATGCAAAATATAACATGCATGTATAGTTTTTCTATAAACATATATGTTTGGTCTGCATGTGCACACCTCGATTAATTTTTGAGATACACACTTATTAATTCTTACTAGTATATGTATCGAGTAATTGTGTTTATCAAAACTTGAACCATCACCTAGTGTTTTTTTGTTTTTGTTTTTTAAGTATACACATATAGTTTGACCCCTAATTAAAATACGATTGAGTTAACTCCTCCACTACTTTAGACATTATATTATTTGTTTCTTATTATAAGTAGTAATAAAGATTTGTTCAGTGGAGAATGTGATCAATTTTTCTGTAAGTGCATATATATATATATATATATAATAGAACACTTGTGTTTGGAGATGATCATGAAAACATCAGCCAAAATCCTCAATCAACACAAAGTTACATTACAAAAGGGGCTTTCTGATTTTCAATTTTTTTTATGTTTGATTATATATACTGATCGTCGTTCATAGAGAAAATAAGAAAAACTAGTTTCATACATGTTACGCTGTTTGTCTCCCTCCACCCACACCCATTCGTCCTCTCGCCCACCCCAACTCAACCTACCTCCACCTACGCTCCCGTCTCATCAGAGTGTTCCTCGGCTATCCAGATAGATATTCTTGAAACAAATTTCACTTTTTCACTTACCAAACATCAAAGAATACGTAAAAGAATCACTTGTTTTTTAGTCACTAAAAAAAAGAACATTTTCCTCCGTACCAAGCGCACCCTAAACCATCTTCTTAATATGATTTTTCTAATCCTTTTCTTTCGTTACCTTCTTAAGTAGCCCTTAAATAGATTATGAATTCCTTAAGTAGGATACTTATTAAATAGATGTTCTTCATCACTTAAAAGCGTAGTAGTTTAAATATAGTAATAATTATATATAAATCAAAGGACAAGTTGGTCATGTTCATATAATATTAATATTATTATCAGTATAGTAGGACCCATGTTTTTCCACCCAAAAACATGTCTATCTTTTTGTTTTACTTTTGACTAAAGTGTGTGTATGCAATGGGACAACCACAAGTTTTGGTCGTACACTACATAATTTTCTTGCTAGTTTGTAACGGCTATTTTTCTTGCTAGCTACCTATATTACTACAAATTATTACTATTATTGTGTGTCCATTTCATATCTAACAAACCCTACGTATACTTGGGACTTTCCCCCCACTCATTTTTGGTTTTATTATATGATGACTATTACTCACTAGTTACTATTGTTTTCACAGTACCAATTATATTTTCTTACATGAAGGTTAATAGATAGATAGATATTCTAGGATCGATCTAGGATTTATACAACATAAGTGCACGCACTCAACTCTAAACAAGGGAGAAAAGACTAAGTATTAAGAAGAAATCGATCCCCCACTTCTTAAGAAAATAACTCGGTATTTAATCCCATTTAACCTTTCTAGAGCACGGCCGCCAACATATAATATTAGAACAATTTTAGAATATATGTACATAAACTACCATGAGTTTATAGTACATCCACCCATATTTACAATTCGTGGGAGGGTAGAGAATATAAGTAATGAACTTGTGATTTCGACATGAAACATAAAATCTATATTTATATATATATATATTGAATCGTAAAAATCTAAAGATTGAACACATCAAATCGTGATTTACCATGTTATAATTAATACACAGAAAAAGACATAAAGGAGCGTCTATCAGTTAACTTTTCTCCTGCATGCAATAATACAAATGCACCAGCACACGTACACCACTGCAAACAACAGCAATGGACTACTTATGCTCCCCCCCACACTGCAAACAACAGCAATGGACTACTTATGCTTCCCCCCCCCCCCCCATAACCCTCCGATTTTTCAAAAATGTTGTTAAACCCGCGTCCCTCGAATTCTCAAAAAATGCACAACTTTTAAGAATCCGACTCACACCTGACGATTTCTTTGAAGAGTTCGGGCCACGTAACCTTTAGCCATCTTATACTCTCTTTTTTTTTTCTTTTAACCACATGAAATATAAAGATATGACTGAACATATTGTGATGTAAAAGCATAGATACATTAGATGAAAATAGAAACATATATAGGTAACGTTGTTTCACCATCAAACGTGCAAATGCTGAGAGAAGTGAATGCAGGTCACATCAAGATTATATTTATAGCTAGCTAGCCATGCAAGCCAACTTATAGATATATATATATATATATATATATGTCATCCCACTACTCCCACCACTACTGACTCATTTACAACCTGTAATGTTCTGTATCATATTTCATGATGATTTTCTTTCATTCTTGAAAGTAATGTACCATATAAATTCCAGTGTTTCACTTAATGTCGACTAAATACTTTATCTAAGACCATTAGTATGACTGTAGTAATGTCGACTAAATACTTTATCTAAGACCATTAGTATGACTGTAGTTCTATCATCCTAAAAGACATGTTGCTCAGACTCTTTAGTGCCGATGGGTGTGTATCGGACACAAACACGGATGCAACAACATTTTTGGCGAGTCCGAGCAATACAGCTAAAAGAGCGGGATTAGTAATATATATGACCATTATATTAGAAGCAAAGCAAAATATGTTCTCTAGACTAGAGAAAAAGATGTTAAAAAGAAACCAACTTGGAAGTTCATATTCTTTGGAACTACTCATTATTTGAAGACTCTTTATACATTGGACACTCCAGGGAACTTTCAACTGGCCTCAGTAAACTGCATTATATATATATATATATATATATCTATGGAACTTTTGAGTAAACATCAAACACGCTATGAAAGCGAAAACCCAAACTAGAAAAACTCATCTGCTCAACGTTGCCGCGTTTTCTTTCAGGTTTCTATTGTCAGTCAAGAGAGTAAATGACCATGCAAAAGGTGACTTCTTGGTTAGGAAAAGCCTGGAGAATAATATAAAGATGATCTAAAAGGACCTGCAGGTGATGAGGAAGCTGAGAAAGAGCTTGGATGAACTAAACTACAACTGTCTGAGTTGACATTCCACGTCTTAGCAGGAATCTCGTTCACTTGAGTAGGCAAATTTGCATTCTGAGATACTCCGGATCCACTGTAAGGAGAACCACGTGGTCTATTTTCACAGAGATCCACAAATCTTGAAGTATAGCCCGAGCTAATCTGCATTTTCCCCGTGCCCATGGTGTATGCAGAATTAGCCTCGTTTTCTGGAGAATCATCAATTACAATGATTTCTCTGACGGCATTCGTCCCAACTGAAGTTCCTTTCTGCCAGTGAGAGATGGGAGGAGTTGCTACAAACTTCTTCACATCACATGTCTCGTTTGGTCCATCACGCACAGTAGGTAAATTGCACCCGCCTAAATAGTCTTGTCTGCCAAAGGAACCCATCAATCCACTGCCATTACTCTTACACGAAAACGAGGCTGGAGATTTAGGGGACAGCTGTTGTGGCCTTGATGAGTAACTGTCATGACTTTTGAAACCATTCAACAATCTGACGTCAAAATGCTGTACTGGACCACCACTTTGAGGGAAGTGAGAGACGAGACGATTATGCACATCCTCCTGACGGAAGGAACTGAGATCCTCATTACGAAGATTGCCACAAGAAACACCAGGAAGTCTAGTGTTTGCCAGGTCATTCATGAAATTTGGGTGGGATGATCTTTTCAGTGAGGAATCTTCATCTTTGTTGATCACCATTAAGTCCTTTCCCATCAGTCTGAGAACTGGATTAGAAGCAGATGGACTAAAGAACTCCGAATCACGAGTTGGGAGCTTGAACTCAGAATCAGCAGATATACCAAATTGAGAATGTCCCGTGGATGATTTAGTGGCATTTGTTTCGGGTCCTGAACTTGAGTCACTAAGAGAAAATGAGTTGCTCTTCAATAAGATATTGTTAGGTCTCGTGAGTGAATCACGGCTCAACTGATTCTCTGTGGCAGGAAAAGAGGAAGGGGCCATGGCTCGTCGCTGTAACAGCTGTGATTCTTCACGATTCATAGCAAACCCTTGAGATGCTCCTTCTTTCCTCACACAACAACATGGCTTATCATTTGCAAATTTGAAAGTTCCTTTGCCAGGAAATAACGTATTTGCATTAAATTTGTCCAGTCCATCTTTATCATTTCCTGTATCTGCAGTCTGACGTGGTGTGACAGAATTTTCCACCAGAAGATCAACAGTGCTGCTAGATAAGCTAGAACTTTTATCTTCCCAGCCAGTGTGGCATCTGAGCATTTCTGACGAATCCCTTCCACCGTCATACAAATCCTCCGAATATCTTGAGCCAATTCTAGCCATTGTTGAGTTAGAAACTGTTGATGCAGCAGACGTAGGCGAACCAGAATAATCCTGATCAACAAATCCAGGATGATCTGCAGAAGATTGAATTCTGCTGCTGGTTAGTGATGAACTCCCATGAAGGTCTTCTGAGTTCATACGACCAGGGCTAGGTAAAAAGGATCCGGGTGGTCCTGGTATGAGAATTGGATCAACCTCCAAAAAGTAATTCCCTTGCCCATCGTTAGATCCCAATTCAGCAACATCATGGACATTGCCATCAATCATACTTTTCCCAGTTTCAACTGCACTAAGCATCCCTTCAACACCTAAAATAGGATCTTGTGAACATGTTGCAGCTTTGGTTCCAAGAAAAGATCCTTTGTACTCTTCACTAAACAATTGTGAGTCGCAGTGAGACCTAGCAGGCTCGGACATCTCATCAGATCCATCATCCATAGACTTGCTAAAACTCATAAAATCACCCCTCGCAGCGAATTCAGAGGCAACTGGATCCATAGTCTCGTCATTCTGACTTTGATGATTCGCTTTCACAGACCCCATAATAGCATCAGATGCACCTGTTAAAATGTTGCCTGTTTCATTATCAGAATGGGTCTCAGCTGAGGATTGTGAGCGCTTCAAGCCCCGAGTGCCTTCCACGTCAGAGGCCATAATCCCCCCCTCCCTATTTTTCCTGATGCTCAAAACTTTAGATCTTTTAACAATCACCCTATCACAACTCTTGCTCCCTTGCACGCTTGTTTCACTGAGATTTCCTCTTAAACAATGTTTCTCTCCTTCAGTCTGGGAAACTTCGGCTTCTGAGCTAGAACTCACAGTAAACCTCTTAAGGGAAGCTGTTTTCCACTTCAAATTACATTTAACACCACGAGCAGGCCCTTCACTGATGGTCGAAAGATTCTTCCTCAATGATGACAACTTTCTCGCTTTTGAGGAGAATGATGGATGAGGGGTGGACTGTTCACCATTGATCTCAGAGTTATCGGTGTTTCTCCCAACTCTCGTATTTTTCACAGAAAGTGCATGATCTACCGTAAATTTTGGACGATCCGCAGAGTTATTGTTTCCAGAATGGCCACCTACCTTCATATGCTTTCTTTTGCAACTTTGTAACACTAGGGATCTCTTCTTGTTAGATGGGAGTGGAGATTGAGACAGTGATAAGTCTGCTTTCTTTTTCAGAGAAGGCTCCTCACTTCTTTCATCTTGAGGCTGATCAAGTAGCATATCCCCCATTCTTTGGCTACTCTCGGGCAAACAAACAGAAGACCTTGGAGATTTCAGAAGACCGCTTCTCTTCATAAATGAATCAGTCCGAGGCAATGCATCATTGTCACTTTGCATGCCAGTCGACATATCACCTCCAGAAAGCCGATGGTTGTCCTTATCATTGATCTTCCTTGTGAGGCCAGTTCTCTTTGAACATGCCCATTGTTTTATGGTTCCCAATCCATTTGATAACATCTGGTCAGGAGATCTGAGGTGCTTCTCTTTGTCCACGTTTTCTTTGGGAGAAAAGGTGCTCTCTTGACCACTCTTAATCTGTTCATAAAATATTTAGCAACTTAGTTCGAAGCAAATAATTATTACATACTAGGACTACTTATTGGTAAGAGAAATAATTTCAATAGAGGATAAATGAAGTAAGATAGCAGCATGTAAATACAAGATATTTTAACTACCATGGTTTAGTTCTCAACATATGCGACCCCCACCTGCACCCGCGTCCCCTCCTTTCCACCAACCACCAAAACAATCATGTAATTAACGAAAATGAAGCCAAAATACAGGAAAAGAAATTTAACGTTGCTCTCCCAATATTCGTTGGTTTTCTGCTCCTAAAATTTCGCAGCTTCTTTACTGCACTATATTGCTCCAGTTTAGGAAAAAATGAAATTTTCAAAGATAACATATAATATTCTTCATTAAAGAAAGGGTTTCAAGAAAAAGCCAAAGCTGAGGGAACTTCTTTATATCCAAGATCGCAAAAGAAATACAGCAGATAAACAAACATACCTTGGGACAGTGATCGGACTTGGACAAGCAAAACCTTTTGGAATGAGAACCAGATTTCATAAGCTTGTGATGTTTCTGGATATGATTTTTCTTTCCTTTCTTTGTCAAAAGGAATTTGCATCTTTTATCTCCATCTACCATTTTTTTGTGGAGAGGACCATTAACCCGCTTTGATGATGATGGCTGCTCATCGTTGAACTTGGACAGAATTCGAAGCTTCGTGCCATTGGCATCAATGTAAACAGCACCTTCATTAGCAGTGGATTCAAGGTTCGCGGGAGGAGGTTTTTCCAGTGTCTCAACAGCAAGCACATCAGTGATCTCTCGAACAGATGAAATCGGGTTTGAAGCCCAGTTGGTTCCGTTCCTCCTATCAAGATCCTCCAGTGTACAGCTCTTAGCCGTTGAATAGATATCCACCATCAATCTTGTCTTCCTTGGCTTTATCCTGTACTTAACCACCTTAGGATTTGCTGTCCACTTGACTGTCGATGACTCCCCGGAAAGACATTGATCAATGTGAGCGTTCAAGGTCGTATTTGATGAGGATGTGAAAGTCTTGCAAACTGGACATACTTTCGAAGCCATTGCCTCGGAAACCATGAAATTGTTTGTGGTAGTCGTGTCCTCTTCCACGTTCCGATCTGTGACGTTCCCCAATTTGACTATTATTCTGCACTTTTTCCCCGGTTGTTGTACCGTGTTCCCACTCTTGTTTGACATAGGAGGTACAAGACCCTTACTTTCAGGTTTCTTGACCGGAGGTTCCAGCAAGTTAACAGCTTCTGCTCCCGAGCAACGATTTCTTTGATCAGCTGTTGGAACTGAATCAATTTCAGAACAAGACCGACTGGTTATCGTTGAATGAAACCCTTTCTCTCTATCAGATCCACTTGAATTGATATTTCTACAATCCACAGCTAGTTTTGGCATACCACGGCTAGTTTTACCACTGCTAGAACTGGTGGACACAGGATCATCATCTAGCTCAACATGTTTCTCCTCAGAAGTACTGATGATTATATTGTCCTCGTCAGCCGAACGATCATCTACAGCACATCGCTTAACAGATTGAAAAGGAGGTAACAAATCGGTCGCCGCACCATGCTTCAAACAAAGCTGCAAATTTTTCTGAGAAAATGGCCAATTGGTCTTGATGTCCTTTCTCCTGGTTCTGAAAACATAATCCCTGCAAAGATAAATACAAAATTATCACTTTAGTTGGAATACATTCATATCATATGTCAATAACCTCAAAACAAAAAAGAAAGCTACAGTCTTTAATTGCTTATATCATATGAAAACAAACCAACATAAAACTCCCATCTAATACACAATTCACATAAGATTTATTACATAAATATAGTTACATGAAATCTCATCTCAACCAAGCATATTAGACCATGAATAAAAGACAACAAGCTAAAAAAGACTCATTTTTTAATTCTTTCCCAAAACCAAAAACCAAGAAACAGTGGATCTAAAAATCCTCAGATTACTAAAAAAACCTTTCAACAGTAAAACATTTAAGAGCTAGATAAGATCCAAACAAGAAACTAAAATCCCAAACAAACCAGAAGCAGCAGAGATTTGTAGTACTTTTTTTTTTTACCTTATGGAGAATTTTTTGTTGTTGTTGTTGTTGTCATCAAGGTCAGAATTTGACAGATCTACTAGCTTGTTATGAGAAGAAGGCCTTTCATCACTACTACTACTTTTCAGTAGAGAGATATGACAAGGATCTGGTGGAATGTCTTCAATGGATAACATCTGCTGACAAACTTCTCCCTTCTTCTTCTTCTTGTGCTGTCTTCCCAACAGTCACAAGAACTGCTGCTTCTGCTACTGTAGCTATATTTACCAAGACTACTACTTAGTCTTATCTCCTTATTATACTTAGCCTTCAGCATAACAGTAGCCTAATTAAAGGCCTCTCCACATACACACAAAAATAATACTAATAACTCTTACTGTCAACACAACACACAACCCCACCACCAAGAGATTTACCCTTTCTTCACCTGCAAAGATCAAAGAGAAAGGGTCAATAAACAAGAATCAGTAACAATGTTATTTTATGTGATTTGAAGTAAATCTGAAGCATCTATATATGTTGAATCATCTTTAAAAGACTAGTAGAACAAGAAAAGAACCAATTTTGGGAAAGAAAGAAACCCACAAGTAAAGATGTGAAGACAAATCAAGTGTTATTTTATGTGGACAAAACCAAGAAAAAAGGTACATAAAATTTCTCAACCTCTGCTTATTGGAGAACAACTAAGCACTAATCAAAAAATCAAGACCAAACAAAGTAAATCTAGATGACTTCAACTAATCTTAACAACAAAAAGATTATTACTATTATTTTATTTTATTTTTGGCTATATACAATGAATCCTATATAAAACTTTTGAGTCTTTTGGTCAAGAAATTAAAAGGGCATTGGAATAAGAGAGATATGAACAAACCCCATAAATCAAGATTGAATCTTTTTTTGGTTGGTTTCAATGAACAGTGAGAGTTCAGAACTTTTAGGCAAAGACCAGATTTGTTAGCTTTGATCAAAGAAAATTGCAAAAGTGTTAAAAAAGACTCCCCCAAAATTACTAAACCAAACAACAAACAACACAAGATCATGAAATCACAAGAAATAATCAGTATTATTCAAACCTCATCTATCTAGCACTCAAGGCAAAATCCATAGGTAAATCAACACAAAGGAAAAAAAAAAAAAAAAAAAAAGAGGAAACAAGAAAGAAAACAATGGAAAAAAAGATTAAAAAAAAAAATGGAGTCTTTTAGTTGTTTTCAAGACTAGAAATGAGAAGTTTCAAGAAGATAAATGAGGTGATCAATGGAAAAAACTACTACTAGTAAACAAAGAAATTATTTATACCACCAATAAGTATAGTAGTAGAAGTAGAAATGGATGGATGGAAGATGAAAAGAGGAGAAAGAATAGTGGAGAGATATACTAAGTAGCAAAGAGTTTTTTTGATGAGAAAAGAGCAGCACCACCCACTCACACATCAAAAAGAGGGCATCAGGTTCTTCTCCTTCTCTCCACCCAAAAGCAAGTTTGTACAATTACTCACCCACCCCACCCCCACCCCCACCCCCACCCCCACCCCCACCCCCACCCCCACACCCCACTTGAGAAATTGTAGAAAAAGAGAGAAAAAGGGTAGATTTTTTTTTCTTTCTTACTTCTCTTTTAGTTTCAAATTGTAGATTGATATTGATTGACTCAAAACTAATAAGATGAGCCTTTTAACACATACAATCAACACTAATTAATAAAGCCGTTTTGATGCACTAAAACTTCTGTTATACATAAAGTTAGCTTTTATTATGTGTGAAGTTTAAGAAAAAATTACCATTAACATCAACACAAAATTATATTTACTCCAAACCCCTTTGAAAAATAAAAAAAGACAAAAAAAAAAGGATGAATTTTCTTATTTCTCTTTAGATCCAAATTATTGGTTGATTATATCATTTATCATGTTTGAATAGATTATATCATTTATCATTGTCATATAATTTTATACGTTAATAATTTGAAGAATAAATTTATTAAAAGTAAGATGCCGAGTAGATCTACTATTAAAAGTTTAGACAAAGGGATTATTAAATAATAAATAAAAGTAAAATAAGAAATAAAATTAAGATGACGATGTGATACTATCAAAATGATGGTCACATAAAATGAGGTTTTTTATGGTTAACTACTAACTATGAAATCAAATTATATCATACCATAAATTATAAAAAAAATAAACAAAACAAACATGGTGTTCTTGAAAACAGATTCATATTATACCATGGATAACCACCATCCAAACGAATGGTTAGGGGTGATTTGATTGGTTTAAAAGACATTTCGATACACTAAAACTTTTGTTATGCTTGGAGTTAGTCTTTGCTATTCGAGAAAGGACTACCATTAACATCAACATAAAATTTTACACAAAATTATATTTTTTTGTTTCATTTGATGTGTTTTACTTAAGTTTGGAGTTTATTAAAACTAATCTTTTTATCTTCACTAGATAAAGTCGATGTGTGTATACATAAACCTTTCAAACCTCATTTTTAAGATTACATTGTGTATGTTAATATTGTAGTAGTTTAATTTTAAGTGTTTTATTTTGACTAGATTCATTTTATATATATATGTTTATCGAATTAAAATGTCTCTTAAATCCATATAACAATTACTTCATATTATTAGTCATACGCAATAATTCATGCATTACAATCTTCACATATAACTAAACATTGCATGATATTTTCATAACAATAAAAGCATATCATTAAAAGCAATATTATAAAACTAAAATATTCTTTAAATAAAAATTTAATTAAATTACCAAAAATGAGAGATGGTAAAAAATAATAATAGGGGATGGTGGTGTCCTATCCAACACCTACCCTATTTCGTGGGTGAGGGGGGGGGGGGGTCTTCTTTGATTTTATTATTTTTTTAATATTGTGAATTGTTTATTGTTGATTTTTTTTTTTTCTCATCATGTTTGTGCTAGAATGTCAGTTTCGGCCCCACATATTTTATGAAATTACACACCGCTACACTCCTTTTTTCCAATTGACAACTTCACTACACGACAACCTTTTTTTCTTCTCTCTATTAATTGTGAGTTTTGATGATGACAACGATAACTAAGGCACATTCAACTTGTACTACTTTTCTTTTTTTAAAACCAAAAAAAAATACTGTATATATTTAATCACCTCACTTTTTTACTTTTTACTCTTATATTCCTCTTAATTAATTACCTCCTTGCTGTACTTTGGGTAAAATTTTGTCCATTCAATAATTTAGCATGATGTATTGTTTAATACAAAAAGAGCAACAATTTAGGTAAGTTAATAAAATGATGAATAGTTAAACTAAAAAACGCGTAAGAAAATAATAGTTTATATGTATAATGAAATTAAAGCGTTGAATTCGATAATAAGTTGTTTTATTTGATAAAAGATATTGATAGAAATGGAATGTGGAGAGGGAGTTAAGAAGATCTATTTTTGGAAGAATATATTGAGGTGCGATTTAATTGGTGAGATAGGAGATAATAATTTTAAGATAAAAACGTAAAGATATTATCTTTTTTATCTTATGTTTTGTTATGAGTATTAGTTAATCTAGAGAATTATTTTTGTACTAAAATAGTGAGATTGTGATATCATTATCTATCCCAATTTGATAATCAATGGACTCCAAGTATTAATATATATTTTTATGATTAAAATATTTGATCAAATCAAAGATATTTATAAGCTTATAAATAATTGAGTGAGTGACCATCTTATAACCTTTATCCAATTTACTTCTAAGCACTTTTGGGTGTATATCAAACACATTTATATGCTTATTTTATACCTTATAATTTAAGATGAAATTATGTATTAAATTCAGTTTAATTCAATAATAAATGTATATATATATATAAATGTGTCATATATATTTATTTTGTTGGATTCGTATAAACACAAATTTCATGCTAAGTTTCTCCTCTTACTTTGTTGCTTTGTACACAATCATGTAATTGTCTTGTAGCTTAATTCGTTGTATAATAGTAATATAATATTATAAGGCATTCACACTAGCTACTAGCTATCACAAGTTTATTGTGTTATAGTTTTGTTTTTCTAGTAAAACACATGGAAATTGCAGTTAAGTTTCTAGGCGTTGCATAAAATAATACTTCCTCCATTTCATAATAAATAAATTATTGATTTTTGGTACACAGATTAAGGAAAAAACAGATATAAATTTAACACAACTTTTTATTTTTACCAAAAAAAAGAAAAAGTTTGTCTTGTAATACTTTTTCAAAAGTTAATTGGTTGTCAAATCATAAGGGTAAATTTAAAAAAAAAATTCAATGATTCGCTTATTTTGAAACATCAATAAATACCACAACAATTCACTTATTCTGAAACGGAGAGAGTATTATGTAATAAAAGAGCCACGTTAGTATAAAAGGATAATAAAAATACGTTAAAATTGAATTCAAAGGGGTAATAGAACTCCTGTGAAGTTGGAGTGTGTCGTAACAACTTTGATTATAGTTCAAGGGTGTACTCCTGGATGCTTATCACTATATACGACTAGAAGAATTATACTTCTAAATTTTGTAGCCGTTTGACAATAAGAACTACTTTTTTTTCAGGAGTTCGAGTTGGAGTTGGAGTTGTGTTTGATCATGTCTTTTTAAATTTTATTTTAAAACTTTTGAAAAATCTTTTTTAAATATGATTTTATGTCCTCAACTTTTAAAAATTGTCAAAATCACTCAACTACTAATTTACCTTCTAACATACGACCAAATGTTGAGAAAATAATTTATATGTCTTCAATTGATAAAATAATTAACAACAAACTAATTATTATGATTGTTATTCTTCTAAAATTTGAATAAAAATATCACAAGCACGAGCTAAATAAGTTTATCTAACCACAATCGATTGAATAGAGAAAATATATTTTGATAAATATGATTGATGGATATAAATATATTTTATATATTCTTTAATTTGTTGATGAAAATCCTTAATTACTTTCACTTGAATTAATTATTTTATTGAATTTGATCTTTTTAAAAAAAAATTACGGATGAATTATTTCTGAATAGATTAGTGCTAATTTTTTGCTTTTTCTTTATTGATGATATTGGTTTTCCTTGAATATATATATATATATATATATATATATATATATATATATATATTATTTTTGGTAAAGAGAACAAACTTTTGTTAAGCTAATTACCACACTCGTCTCTGTTGAAAATCCACAAAATCAAAATAAAGTAATCTTCAATATGGATCGTTACGTTATGTTTGATATGCGATTTTACTGATCATTTTTTAATAATTTATTAAAATCACCATAGTCATTATATGACATATACAGAAAATTAGAATGACAAGAAGAAAATATTAAATTTCTCATTTTTAAATAACATAATGTATTAGGTCTTATATTTCTATAACATAGTTCATTCAAAATAAAAGTTGATATATTTCCGCCTTAGATTGCCATTTATTATTTTTTACTTCACGTTAGTAAATTTTGGTTAAAAGAAGAAAAAAATATTAGAATATCTGTAACAATTAAAAATGATGTTGTACCATAGAAAATAAATAATAATTTTATTTTTTGGTGGTTAGTTGTAATTATAAGAGGGGTTTGTATAAAAATTTAAAGATTGGAGTTATATGTAATAATAATGAAAGTTGGAAATGGAAGTGGAAAATTGTGAAAACAACAAAAAGTTGTTTTCACTTTTTGGAATCCAACTCCGAAATAATTTTCCGAATTTTCATGATCAAACACCACAATTTTCCAAAAAGTGAAAAAAATATTCGAAAAAAGGGAAAAAAAATTATGGCCAGACGGGCATACATATACCTTGACATGATCTCGAATCACGGTAGTAATCACTGTTCTGTACATCTCATTTTAGTTGTTTACTTTCTCCTTTACACGTGTATTAGAAAATCATAAATAAAAAAATAATCTTACTAATTCACCTCTTAGGAAATTCTTCGGGAACTTTACAAATAAAGGTTCACGCGATTTCAAATAGAATTATTATTGTAAGGATAATATGAGAAAAATTTAATTGATTCTTTCTTGATTTGATTTAGTAAGGTGAACAACTTCTTGGTAAGATGGACAGTTAATATTTGTATAAATATTTCTATCACATTCTCTGAATTTATATACTTTAGAATTTAAATAAACGATATATATTTTATGCATCAAACTATTATTGGATAATTACGAAAGAGTTTCTTTTGAGTCATATTGTTTTAGTAAAGGCTAAAGCAACTCAATGTTGATTAATAGCCACTGGCCTTTTGTACGTGGTTTAATTACTAGACAATTTTCCTTTAACCATAGTATATAAAATTAATATTTTACGTTTAATTTTTTTTATTGCGTAGAGAAAGAGAGGTACGTAATATTTATTTTCCATTCATTATTTGGTCAAGTCCTCCTCTGTGTACGTTCTTGTTTTCCTTTGTTGAATTATTAAATTTATTCAATTTACTGCCAAACTTCTTTATAACATCACTTCATTATAACGATAATTTATTATAATTATCTGATTTTCTTCGGAATTAATTTTTCATATTGTATTTTATTTTTCTATAAGGACATTCTAGATGTAACAACAATGACGTTTACTATAGCGGTACACTCTTTGTAACATTACCTCTCTATAACTGCATACTCAAATATTATGTAATGGTACTGTGTAAGAAATATATTATGTACAAAATACTTATGATAATCATCATTAATGTTATGAATACAGTAAATTTCAAGTACGGATATCTAAGTTAAAGAAAAACTTGTATTTAAATGATACACATCAGTTATTTCATAACTTCACGATGAAAATGCTAGTAATGTCAATATACATATATAACAACAACTCTCTATAACAGCCATGAAATTTTTGAACAAACGTTATCAATATAGAGAAAGTCGATCGTAGAAGAATATGAAGATCGTAAAAAATTTATGGAAGAAAGATTAGTAGTAGGTAGTTGGACGTTATTTTACTTTCCTATGAGATACATAGACTTGGCGATGGTTTGAACTTTGGGAACTTTTTTTTTTTTTTTCATTTGGTATCCGGTGCCCGTTTTGGAGCCCCGACTAATTCGGATCACGCGTTGCAGGGTCTATTAAGGTGGCAGCGCTCCCAACAAAATTTTCTCCATGCCCAGGGTCGAACCCTCGACCTCTGGTTAAGGGTAGAGCAACCTCATCCATTGCACCACAACCCATGCTGGTGAACTTTGGGAACTTCATATTATACTAAACTAGTATTAGCATTATTTTGGTAATATTAGTTTCTTCAATAATATTCATCTATTATTTTTTTGTTAGAGTTCCTTCATCATTTTTATATTCTTTTTTAAATTGCTTTGAAATGCTTTTCATGAACCACGAGTTGAGAATTAATTGAAAATAATCTTCTTTACAAAATAACATAAAATTTATGTATATACTATCCTCCTCAAATTCTACTTGTACAATTACTCGATGGTTTGTCGACAAAGAAAAGAAAGTGAATTTCTTTGTTATGCTATAATAGTAATTAAAAAAATCTATAGTAATTTCTCGATTAGTAATTAACCTAACTAGTTAGCAACCTATACTTCTTTTATCATGATCAAAATTATATATATAGTGATAACTTAATTGTAAGTTGTTTATCTATTTAATTCCATTATTATAGCAAGTAGGCGTCAATCACTATCTAGTATTGGATTTATATATACGCATACGTTTTCTTTTTCTTCATAAGATGTGAACCACATAAATAAATCTCCAAATAAATGAAAGCCTTAATAATTGTAATAAATCATTCAAATAAAATAAATGATCATTTCACACAATTTTTTTATAAGAGAGGGGGAGAGAGAAGTTGATTATTTTCACTTTGTAGTTACAAGCATTAACTAATAATCACTATAAAAAAATTTCATACTCAATTTTAATATGTTTTACTTAACTTGAGTCGTGAGTTTATATATCGAAAATAATTTCTGTACTTTCATAAAATATGGATGACAGGATAAAACTGCATATATTTCATCCTTTTTGTACTCGACTTGTCAAATTATATTTAAATATGTTGTTGTTATCATTACTGTATTTCTCTTTATTATTTATACATTCAGGAAATATTTTGCCTGAATATATATATAGCTTAAAGTTTAGTTATTACTTGAGAATTTTTAAATTATTTCGTATTTATTTCTTAGTTGAATATATGCATGATGGTCTACAATCTCTGATTTTTCATCACCAAAGTGTGTCGTCATTAAATTTCAAAGTTTCCAGAGAAAATTGAAGGAAAGGTGTCTTTTAAGTCTTGAATGAAGGATTGGTGACATTGATCAGCAGATAGGGTCAAACATCATTAGAATACTTGATTAAGTTAATTGTGGACTTGATTAATATTTTCAAAACTTTCTAATCTTTTCAAAAATACAAATCAACCCAACCCACACCCCTCTTAAATCCAAATCAACCACTCTCTCCTCTCTCTCCAGCTTCTCTCAACTCTTTCCCAACCAACAGTTCTGCAAAATTTCTTCCTTCAACCTCCGGCGATAAATAGTCGGGTGAGTTTCTTTTCGACTTTCAACCGTCAATCGACGTGAATACTTCTCTGGCGACAACAACTTCGAGTTTTTCGTCCTCCCATTTCCTTTTTCACAGGTAGAAAATTATGAAGAAACAGAGGAACTTGAGTCAATTACTCTTCTGGTATTGAAATGTGGACTGAATAAAACCCTAATTTCTGACATTTCTTCTTCTTGTTGTCGTACTGTTGATTCGAATATGCTGGTGATTTTTGGTCACAGATGATGTTCTTAGTGTGTGTGTGTGTGTTGGTGTTGCTGGGTTGATTTGTTGTTTGTCTTGGTAGAAATGGTATTGCAACAGTTGAAACATCTTATGTAATAGATGAAACATATGATGCAACAGATGAAAAATCTGATGCAACATGTGAACAATCTAACAGATCATTCATCTGTTGCGACAAACGACTCTTCTGTTTGGAAGAAATCTAAACAATATTGATCCAACAGATAACTGATTAGTGATTTATTTTTATTCTTTCCAACGATTTACTCTTCATTTTGCAATAGATTAGGACTGTTTTTATTCTTTCCAACGGTTTACTCATCCGTTGCAGCAGGTCGGTTATTTTTTGCAACAGATAACATACCTGGTGCAACAGATTAGTGATCCATTTTTATTCTTTCCAACGGTTTACTCATCCGTTGCAACAGGTCGGTTATATGTTGCAACAGATAAAATATCTGGTGCAACAGATTAGTGATCTGTTTTTATGGTTTCCAACGGATTACTCATCCGTCGCAACGGGTCAATTATGTGTTGCATCACATAAAATACCAGGTGTAACAGATAGTGCTGTTTTTATGGTTCCCACGGATTACTCATCCATTGCAACAGGTCGGTTATATGTTGCAACAGATAACATACCTGGTGCAATAGATTAGTTATTTGTTGAAACTGTTATATTACTATTATACATTAATCAATTATAATCTATGTTATGTTCTTGTTAATTTAAGATAACATGGCTCCCAAAAGAAAAGAAATTGAATCAAGTCCAAGTAAAGTAACAAGTGCAGCAGCTCAACTACATCCACCACTCTATGAGCTTGCTTTACAAGCGTTATCTCAATCAGGAGCAGAAGATAATGAACACGGGGAGGAGGAATCTTTCAAAAGAGATGATCCAAATTCTAATAGCCCTTCCACCGAAGAGTTGGTCAAAACCTTCAACATTGATTGTTATCCTGTGAGAATGCAGTGCGATGGTGCCACAGATTTAACGGGTGATCTCGTGGTTAAGTCAGTCATGGGAAAATCTTTCGACGCTTTCAGAAAAATACTTCGAGAACAAAAATTGAATTCTTATTTCAGGGAAAGCTGCTTTGGGCAATATCTTGATTTGTCGAAGGACAACAATGCTCGTTTCCAGATGAAAATGGTATATGATCTTCTCAAGCGCAGGTTTATGTATGAAAATAAAGATAAGATGGATGAGGTGTGGATACATTACTGTGGCATGCCTGTTTATTTTGGTTGGGAGGAGTTTGTCATAGTTACCGGGCTAAAATGTTATCCTCCTTCTCCTTCTCGAGTTATACCTACTCTGACAAAAAAAAGCACTCCGCACACCCAAAAAAGAAAAAAACAAGTCGAGTGATCGTGATGACCTGGTGTCCATTGTTGGTCCAAGCTTCAAAAACAAAAATCTGATTGAAGCATTGAAAGATAAAGGACTTTCAAAGAAGCATAAACAATCATTGTGCTTGGTTTGGTTTATACATAATGTTCTTTGGGCAAGAGACGTTAACAACAACATAAGCCTCGATTTAATAAATTTCTCCGAGGATCTTGAGGCATTTAACAACTATCCTTGGGGTTATGAAAGCTTCAAAATGACTGTCGAATAGTTGTTGACTCCGTTAACGCCAAAAACAGTCAACTTATATGGTTTTCCATGGGCCTTCATGGTAAATATTTCTTTTATCATGATATGATTCATCATTTTTTTATTCAATAATGCTTTTGATTTATTGACGTTATGCTATAGGCTTGGGCATTTGAAGCCATTCCTTATTTGAGACAACAAGTGAACTACCAGGAAGAAGTTTTCTGTCCAAGAATTCTGAGATGGTTATCGGCCAAAACCGATAAAAATGCAAAATTTCTTGATCTTTTCAATCCCCCCAAGGAAGCAGTAAGTCCAATTCTAATCAAGTTTTTATTTTAATTAATGATTAAATGATTTCATCATCATTCTTAATATATGTACCAATTTATTTTAGATTGTCCATCCGTGGCTTGTTCCGACCAACCGAGAGTTGAAGATGTCATTTTTTCTTACTTTATGGTCTGTGCAAATTTATCGAACCCTAAATTTGACATCTGTTTATATTGTCAAACAATTAGAAATATCTGTTACGATAGTTGATCAACCTGTTGCAGAAATCAAACATATATATATACATCTGTTGCAAAAGATTGCCAGTATGCTGTAAGTTATCTAACAGAAAGAATATATTTTGCAACAGATTACCCATCTGTTAGATTTATTTTAAAGCAATTTTCTTTTCTTTCCGAGATAAAATAATTTATAAATAGGTCCCTCCTTACAAATATGGATGATCCAGATTCGTACAAGAATATTCATATCGAGTCCTTGCGTGAACTTCAAAGGCAGTTTGATGAACTCCAGAGAGATTTGGCTGACTTCGGAGCAAGGCTGCCGGATGAAAAATGTCTGATTGACAATAATCATTATAGTAGTAATAATAATTAGGTAGTATTTTTTATTTTAGCGATTATTTTCCTTCTTTTGTATATCAAATCTACCCAAGAGATTCAAAAAGCTATGAACATTCATTTCATTTTGTTGTCGATTTTGAATTTTTAATTCTTATCTAGTATTTAATAATAATCATTATGTTTATTCCTTGTTCTCAACATGTCGACGGTTGGTGGTACGGATTGAGCAGCAATTTGTGTCAACAGTTAGAGGTTAATCTGCTACAACAGATCGATCATATGTTGCACCTGGCGGTTATTAATGAAAAAAATTATTGTTATTGAGAGGGTGAAAAGAAAAAGACATGATTTTTCGTTCCGATTATTCAATATGAAAAATGTTTCGTAAATAAATAATAAGGAAATAAATGATAAACACAATTTATAACCACAATTTTAATAACTGATCGTGACTTTTCACCATTTTTATTTTTGAATTTGTTTTTTAAATCATTTATTATATAATAAAATGGTTATTATTTTATTAAGGAATTTGAAAAGGTGTTTTTTTTTATTTATAAAATAAAAAAGTAAGCAAATTTGGATTAATGATATGATGATAGTTATTATTTTTTAAAAAAGTAGATTATATGTTGCAACAATTAAATTATCAAATGCAACAGGTTCACTATGGTTGCAACAGATGATATATCTATTGTCAGAGATGATTTATCTGATGCAATCTATATCGAGTACAATTCAATAAAAGCGGTTCTTGGAAAGAACTAATTAATAATAATAATCTGAAAAGTCATGACTTATCACAATATTTCTTAATTTAATTAATTCATTACTTTTCACATTAATAAAAAAATTAATTAATGAATGGAGGTGAACAGTTAGATTATATGTTGCAACAAATATGTTATCTGATGCAACATATTTTATATTTATTGCAACAAATAATATATATGTTGTCACAGATGTGTTATCTGATGCAACAAATATAGAATTTGTTGCCACAACTCAATAAAAATGGTTCTTCGAAAGAACTAATTAATAATAATAATCTGAAAAGTCATGACTTATATCACAATATTTATTTTCTTAATTTAATCAAATATATAATTAATGTATGGAGGTGAATAGTCGCGCCTTTTTGCCTCTCATTCAAATTCAATCCTCTATAAATAGGTCCCTCCTTACTCAATCGTTCATTCAAATACACTCTATTTATTTATTGCATCTCGTCTTTCATATTACACTTTAGAAGATAAGATTATGGTTGACCCAGTGTGGGACGTTGCTTTTCTGCAAGACGCCGCGAATGAACTTCGGAATCAAGTTCGTGATCTGCAATGGGAACTGGGAGGAGTTAGATCAAGAATGCTCCGCGAGATACACAGGCTGTGGAGGGCCTTGCTACTTCCGGTTGAAGTTTGGTCGGCTGACAATGATGATGCTGATAATAATAATAATAATAATAATAATAATTAGACTATTATTTTCTTTTAGTCTATTATATGTATTTTTATTTGTTTTTGTTTAATAAATAAATTATGTTTGATCTTTGACGTTTTAATCCATATTTAATTTTCATTCTGTCTATTATCTTCTCAACAAACATGTCGACGATTCGACATAAAAAAGGAATAATTTAGAATCCAGTAGCAATAACAAGATTTATCTGTTAGGTTTGTGGCAGGGGTTGATGTGTTGTTCAAAACAGATTACTCATGTTGCAACAGATAAGAAGTTGATGCAACAGATAAATTGTCAGTTTCAACAAATAACTAGTTTGTTGCTTTGCTTGGCTCTGACGTTTTAATTTGTACTCCCACCGTCTCAAATTATCCGTCCCAAATTGAGATGTCACATTGATTAAGAAAAATAATTAATAACATGTCTAGTTTACCATAACCCACCGATCAGTTGGTGGGACATTAGACGTGTTTGAAATAACCATTGTTTGCTATTCAATCGAAATTTCATAAGAGAAGAAAGCTTTTAACGTCGGTCGGCGTATAGTCCCCCTATTAAATGATGTTTTCATTTTAATTTGAAAAAAAAGTTATTAATGCAAAGGGTAAAACATGGATTTTTTTTAATCTTTTCTTGATTAATGAAAAAGACAAGTAAAATGAGAAATCGAATTAGAAAATTTGGGATGGGTAATTGGACGTAAGGAATAATTTTAAATCCAGTGGCAATAGCAAGTGTTGAAAACATATTGGTTATCTGTTGGGTTTATGGCATGGGTTGATTTGTGTTGTTTCAAACAGATTAATCATTCGTTGCAACAGATAATTAGTCTGGTGCAACAGATAAACATTCTGATGCAACAAATAATTAATCTGGTGCAACAGATAAACATTCTGATGCAACAAATAAACATCCTGATACAACAGATAATACGTTTGATGCAACAGATAATACGATGATGCAACAGATAAACATTCTGATGGACACAGATAAATCTTCTGATGCAACAGATTACTCATCTGATGCACCAGATGATTGATTTGTTTAAATTGTGGGCACTTATGCTGGATTCATAATCGTGGTTCTATTCATTGTTGGAAAAACAGAAGTGTACCCAGATGACAAATACAAATAAAAATCATAATTTTACTTACCAAAGTCACCTATGAAGTAATGCCAAAGTGGAAAGTGATGTAGTAAATAAAATTTGACCTAAGAAATTGGTTAGATCGCAGCAGTAGCGTTGTACCACCACCACCACCACCACCAACAACAACAACAACAACAAATGGCTGACAAGAAGAAGATGAAGATGATAATGAAGTAGAAGATGATGATAATGTAGCAGGAGATGATGAATAAAACAACAGAAACAGAAATAATTAACAACAAAAATCGCTAAGAGAGAGAAAACAACAATTGATGAGAAAAGAGAGAAAAACGTCTTTTTTTTTCCTCCGTTTCCCGTTATTTTAGGTATACATTGAGATTAAAGTGTAAATTTAAAAACTTGTGGATTATTTTCAAACTTCCCCAACTTTCTTAATTCATAATAAAATAATTGTCACTTCTAACTAATAATTAAGACTTGTGTCACATACACCTCATTTTAAAAACTCTTTTGTCACCTGTGGCCCAAACCCCCAAGTTTCCATATAATAACATCATCTAAAGTTTATTTAATTAATATTATTTTTGCCTAGTTTCTAAACAAAATTCTTCAAAATATTTCAAGTTTAGTATGAATAATTCCATATAATAAATTGCATCAAATCTATAATTCGAGTCAAATCGAATGAATAACAAAAGTAACTATCAAGATTCTGTCTACACATTTTTTAAAGTAGTATTTTTTTTTTTTTTCATCTATTATCATATGGAATTTATCTTTTTACTCAAGATTACAAATTCCGCATTTAATAAAGTTTACATATAGATACCCTCGAAGAGAACTCGATCTTATAAAACTATATACTAGCAAGAAGAATAACAATAATTTCCCTACTTCTATAATCTTTTTTTAATATTTTATGTGCATTGCTTTTCATAAACCCTAATACAATTAAAAATAATATCAACGAAAGTAGGTATATATGTCTTTCGGCTTTTAAAGAAAAATTTAACATAAAGTCTCTTGACATCTTATACTCTTTAATTTCTTTAACATAATATTTATTGCTCTTAGCATCCAATATATGCAATGCAGCAAAAAATCATTAGGTAAAAAAAACAACTAAAGTTTGATATTTGAAGAGAAATTCATGAGGATTGAACTAACAATCAAGGAACTTGTGGATATTTTATGTAAAAAATTTAAGAATTGAGGGGAGTATCTTACAAATAGCAATAAAGAAGAGATTTTACACAAAACCCAAGGGTAGATTTTATTAAAATAAATTAATCTTTTTATAGCACCGCCTTATTATACACACATATACAAAAAAAAAAAAAAAGTAATTTTAAAAATAAAAAAATGATGAAAACATGGATGGTTTAACAACTTTAAAGCACAAACAAAAGTCCATATACAGCTGAACCTCCAAATTAATTAATCTAAACTATATGAAAAAAATAAAATAAATTTTTGAAAAGAGTGCATGTGGCAGATTATTTTAGGGCATGTTAAAAGTGTATTGGTGCTTTTTGCCTATAATAAATAAAGTAGGAGTAATATAACGTGATGATGAGACTGTTTCATTCTTAATCAGATCAATATTTGAATTTGAGTCTGGACATAACGAAAATCATGTTGGAAGCGCTACCTTAAAATAAATCCTGTAGTTCCTAATTTAAATTAATTAAGATTTCAATACAGATATCAAATATTAAAAAATCAAAATAATTAGTGTGTTTGGCAGCCAAAAAAAAGACCCCACAAAGAGGGAAATAAAGTCCATGGCAAATGAACAATTGACAATATTGCCAAAATATACTGTAAGGCCCCATCATACAAGTTATGTTTAAACTTTAAAGAGACTTTTGTTTATACCAATGTCTTCTTGTCTCTACTTTTCAACCTTTTTGATGTCCAATATCTTAGTATATACCTTAGGATAGAAAATGATCGGATTGTGGTGGAACGGTAAGTATATTTTCATTCTTAATTAAAGTTTAAAGATTTAGATTCCTTTTGATACGTAGAGATGGAGCCATTACATAATTAGTTTGATTAGAAAGTTTATTGGAAATTTGTATCTCTCCGGCCATCTTGATAAAGTAGAGGTAAGATTGCGTCATAGTACATATCATCATCTTTCTCAAATTTTATTTGTGAAATTTTGCGAAATATATTGACGAGGTTTGTTGATTGAGCAGAATCTAATTGTTTGATCGGTTAACTATAATGCATCCGAAATCCCTCAAGTAAAACGAGTTATAGCTTAGAATCCATATTGTATCTTTCGCTCTTATACAAAGCGTTGTACCTCCATAAATGAGATTTTTCGAGACAAATAGTGTTAAGAGTTTGTGAACCAAATGTTGTTGCTTCGGCTCTGAAAAATTTGCGGTGCGATCCATATTTGTGATTTTTCATGGAGTGCGTGGTGTTAGCGTAGGGCTTGGGCCGATAGGCCCGACCGCGGTATGAACTTGTACGTTTTTTGACCTAGAATTTATTTCTACGCATGTATTATCTAAGTGTGATTTAGTGAGTCGGTTTTGGACGTTCAGAAAATATGTCATTCTCCTCATTGTATTCTCCATCCATTATAGTGAAATTCCTCTGCCTTTGCCCGTGATTTTTCCCGCAAGAATTTTCACATAAATCTGTGTGTTTATCTTGTTTTTCTTTTGCTTATGGTATTGCTTATTCTGTCCGATAATAACAAATAAAAATACAAAATCAGTATTCCCGTTATAAATTCTACAAATTATTAAATACATACATACATACACTCAATTATAAGTAATTTTTATCATATATAGAATTCATAAACTTAAAATCTTTACTTATTATTGCGCATGAAATCTAAATTAATCGAGTTTGGAGAAAAATATAAGCAATACCCAAAGTCAAAAAAAGAAAAATATAAGTTGTAATGAAAGCCACTAAAAAAAAAAAAACCAAAACCAACCCCACAAATGGGCTAATAAAAAGAAATGGTATCTTCTTGATCACCCACACAAAGAGGAAAAAATAAAAGAAAAAGGTGTTGGGGATTTTTACAAAAGTGGGTGCATGTCAAATACTAACCCACTAATTAACCACTATACTATTTATGACAAATCCAAAAATATTATCGACATACCGCATATTGCCCCTATAGTATAATGTTCGATTCTTTTTTTTATTATACTTTATATTATTAGTAATATTTACATATGTATTTACAACAAAGTCAAAAGGTTTTAATTCATGAATCTAGAATAAAAAATGTTGATATGAATATAAATTTTGAATTAAAATTATTGAGTTCTTTCAACCTTTAACTCGAAAGTTGGCTCCACACGTGTGCATGAAAGTATGAAATAATGCAGGATGAATAGGTACACCTTTAAAGAGAACGAGAGAAGTCGAGAATCATAAACATCGGGGATTTTTTTTTTACAAATAAGTTACGTTCATCAAATTTTGGTTCACATTATACGTGAAAGAATTTGGATATGTAACTCAAAACTTTAGGTAGCAGAAATTATTTACCCACGTAATTGATGACGGACAAGTGTAGCATTCTTGTTTATTCGTTAGAGTTCCGTTATTTATGTTCTAGCTCTCTGCCAAAATTTGATTAATTGATCAGATTTGCATTGCATAGATCGATCAAAAAAAAAGTATTGCTTATCATGAATATTTTTATATTCAAAGCTCGAATTCGAGATATTTATTATTGGTTGTTTGATGATTAAAAAAGATCGACAAAAAAATAATAATTGAATAGTCATATCAAAATTAATCTATTTAATACTGTGGTTTCGAATTTAGTACATTTGATACAATATACTGAAGTTGAATAAATTTTAATATCGTAACTATATTAACATGCATAGTCCTAGAAACATTGAAAAGATCTAGATGTATTTAGTAACATACGTGGCATGTTCCTAACCAAGTGTTTTATTAACCTAGTGGTGCTACTAATTATAAATATTTTATCTGTTTTAATTTATGTGATACAGTTTGATTGAATATATAAGAAATACGAAAAGACTTAGTAATGTTTTTAAATCTGCCTTTAAAATAAATAATTTTTTAAGTAGAAGAGCTATAGAATCTGAAGTTCATAGGCTTAGAATTTTAACTCGTTAAAGTTATTTGATTCTAAATAATAATTTAAATATATTTAACTTTAGTTTAAGCAATTGAATTCGATCGAATACGTGATTAAAATTTAAGTAATTGAGTTCGATCGAATACGTAATTATGAATTTAGCTCCACTCCTACCATGTAATTAATCATATATAAATGTATTTTCACATCATAGTCCCACACCCCACGTTCATAGCAGGGCCCAAAAAAATAGTGTTTAGGTTTAAATTAGCCTAAGGAAAAATAATATAATAATTTATTATGTTTACATAAATTCTATTTCTATAAATTAATTATAAAAAAAATAATTAATTATGTATCTTTGTTGAATGTATTGGAGCTAATTATGTATCTCGACAGATTCAAAATAAAAAAAAGGTATCGAAAACTAATTATGTATTTTTGCAAAGAAAAAACTTATTTTCATTGGATGTATTATGTATCTCGACAAATCCAAAATAAAAAATATATATATCGGGAGCTAATTATGTATCTTTATAAAGGAAAAAAAAAAGTATCTTCGTTGGATGTATTCGGAGCTAACTATGTATCTCGATAAATTCAAAATTTTAAAAATATTTCAAGAGCTAATTATGTATCTCTAAGAAAAAGCGTATCTTCACTGGATGTAATATGTATCTCGATAAACCCAATAAAGGAAAAAAAATGTATCTTTATTGGATGTATTAGGAGATAATTATATATCTCGACTGATTAAAAATTGAAATTTTCAATAATTATGATGAATGGCAAAATTTTCTATAATTAAACTATAAATTATCAGGATTTATGTTACTTGCCCAAATTTAAAGCCATTAATTCTCTTAATTCTTTCAACACAAATTGCAAAGCAAAGCCCAATAGTCGTATGTGTTTACCTAATTGAAAATGACTCTGACCCTACAATCCTCCCATTTTAATATTTTTAGTCAGCCTGATAAAATAATTTTTTCTTTTTAATTAGCCATAATAATTAGTAAAGTCATCAGTATAAATATACAATTAATTTATACCGTATATAACATACTAAAATTTTATTGCATACTATATACATATTCTTATGATTCTATCTTTTTCTAGGCCCCCACATAGCGAGAGCCTAATATATCAGACTGTCTTTTTACTGATTAAAATTTTGTAGGACAATTGTGTTAGGTAAAATCCCTACAATCGTTTCAATAAATTCACAATTTGTCTATATGAGAGTACATTTTTAATATATTAAAAGCCTACGATTAAAAAATATCATTATCAAAATTAGTCTATGTGCGCACTTAGACTATTTCATGGGACATCCGCTGCTCCTTCCTTAACTAGAGATATCAGATTCGAGTTTTGGGTATGGAAAAATCTTTGGTAGGGAGCGCTTCCCCCCGAATGGGGTTCTACGCGGTGCGAATCCGAATTAGTCGGACTCCAATGAAGGTACCAGATGAAAAAAAAATAAAAAAAAATATGTACATTTATAAGTCAATTATTGACACCTTCAAACACTAGCCAGTCCTCTCTGACACTAATATAATGTCACTATGTGCCTGCTGGTTTAATTAATATGAATTTCTAAGAATAGTCAAAAGCACCAAAATCTTGATATACGGAGGATGAGATTCATTAATTGATTTCACTTAACAAAATTAGATTAAAAGACAATAGACTTATTCTGACTAAATCAGGATTAAGGATTTGTCAAACAGTACCTTAGTTAATTAAGTAGATTCCTTTTGTCACATCATCATTCAAAATCACACCAGCATAGCATATGATATTTTTATTAATTAGGTCTCATGATATATTTCAAGTATAAAGGACATAATAGTATTCAGTAGAAACATGCTCCACATGTTCTGCTGGTTATCAATGTGAAATGAACAATCAACAAGGTCCGAACACGGTAGAGCGTATGCAGACCTTATCCTTATTTCGAGAGGTAGAGAGACTATTTCTAATAATCCTCGACTTAAGTAAAAGCATTTCAAAGCAGTTTAACCGAAAAAATCATGAGATAATTAACACTAAAGAAATCATGCCGGGGGACTCTTAAAGAGAAACGGCAATAACTATAATAAAGTTACACGTTATACGGCAATCGCAGTACAAGAAACACCGGCAACATTAGTTACAATAGTGCTCTTGTATCTCCTATTAGTTTCAGTAACAGTTGCGTAGCTACTTGGAGTAAACATGGGCTTACATGTATAGTACTTTTTTCTGAAGAGCAAACATAGTACAATAGAATGACAACAATAATCTATTCCTAATAGCTACATAGCTAGGCACTTATATTTATGTTCTTATATTTATATTCACATGTCCTGTCTTATAGTAATAGCTAATGTAACAAGGCCAGCCCCAATCATAACATTTTAAGAAAATAATTATTCCAAAGGAAGATGAAAGTGAAGTCTGATAAAGAAATGGACTTGGGTTTAACTCAACCTCAAAAACTAGCTCAAACTCTTTAACCCATAAATATGGGACTCCAACACCCACGCACGTCCAGGACTGGACAACTAGAGCATGGACAATATAAGACATGATAAAGAAATGAATCTTGGGCCTAACTCAACCTAAAAAATTAGCTCATTAAGGGAGGATTGCTCAAGACCATATAAGGAGACCAATGACACTTTAACCCACCGATGTGAGACTCCAACAAAGCCAATACCATGCAAAATATAAGTTAAGTTGCTATTCTAGATAAATTCCAATCATTCTTCAGATCTGATGATGTAAAGAGCTCCATCCATACTATTGAATCCTATGTTGCTCGGACTCTTCAAAAAAGTCGACAGGTGTGTGTCGAATTCAACAAAAATTGTGTATTTTTGAAGAATTCGACACGAATGCGGCAACATTTTTGGAGAGTCCGAGCAACTTGGATTGAATCTTTATTCTAGCTCACATCTCTAGATCCTCCCTCCATCGCCTTCCGATTCGAGACTATTCAAATTGTCGTGGAATGTGTGTCGAATTCTTGAAAAGTAATGCAATTTTGAAGAATTCAACACTAATGCAATATTGTAAATAGTTTTGAAAAATCTTAACAACTTAAGCAAATATAATGACAACAAAGCCATAAAGGAAAAAAAGATAGACATTTTGGTATATTTTGCATATTTTTAGTTTAAAATTACAACGTTCAAAAAATTTCTTTATTTATTTGAACGTCATATCACAAAAATTTCATTAATAGTGTTTAAAATTTATTTAATATACTCATGTAAAGAATAATTTTTGACTTATATATTTCGTATAACTTTTTACATATAAAATATAGTTCTTGACGTACGGTGTTCGACTGGTCACTCTTCACTATTATGCCACTACCACATCAAGTTAAAACGACACAAATAAATCGAAAACAGATGGATCGGTGCGATTTTTTCTTTTTTTACATAAATCTCAATTCTTTTAGAGGTAATTACTCTCCACACAAACACATCACATTCTTTCAGATACATCACTTAAATTTACACGTATACATCACATTCTTTAGAATATATTACTCAATTTTATATGAATACATCACATTCTTTAGTGATGTATCAGCGCTTTTAAGTAAATTAGAGATTTATATAGTTATTTAATTTTTTTGAGAGATTTTAAATAGTTACAATAAACTAAGTTGTGGTACTATTCTTTTAACTATTTAAAAATGCCACTTATACAAGAAAGAAAAATAACATAAACATACACTTTAACTTATCATATTTAATTTACTCAATCTTTATCCTTATAAAATAATTAGAATTTTTTTAACTAATTATGTATATTTAAAAAAAATAGAAATTTCGTTGAATATATTATAAGTTAATTATGTATTTCGACAGATTTAAAATTGAGATTTATTATAATTAAGCTTAAAACTATCGGAATTTATTTTATTTGTTGCTTATAAGAAAAGAATAGAGCTTTCTTGGTCAATGATAAGGATATTTTGGTAATTAACCACTTTGTTCTCCACTTGCCGTCGTTAGTAGTTCGCTCCAAAGTCCTCAATGACCAAACTCCGATAGCGACATCGTCAACTTTAACCCAACAGAGAACAATAAAATCGAGGGACATTTTTGGAATTTCACAAATACATACCGGTGTAATCAATCGCCGGTAATCCTCCGATGAAACTCCGGTGAAAAAAACCCGCGAAAGCAATGTCGGCCGGCGGGGATCACGGTGTTTTGTTACGTTCAAATTCATCGGCATCGGAAGGAGATTTGGAGAGCCAGTCATCGCCGAGGAGAAAGAGTAATAATAGAAGTATTAAGGATTTAATAAAGCGATTAGATCGAGGGTTTTCGGGTCGCGGATCATCATCGTCGCTTTCGCCGATTAATCGGCGTGGTGTTTCGAATACGAATACGGATGAAATTGAAATTCTAGGTGATAGTGCTCCGCCGGAATGGGCGATGTTGCTTGTTGGATGTCTGCTTGGTGTTGCTACTGGGCTTTGTGTTGCTGCGTTTAATCGCGGGGTTAGTTTTCACCTTAAAGTTTCCATTTGGCTTGCAATTTTGGTTAATTTAAGCTTATTTTAGCTCCAATAAGTGATGAATTTACCTTCTTGACTTGGATTTATTGCTTTTTGTCTATGTTGGCGATTTGTTGTTTCAATTCTATTATGTTGCTGCATTTACTGGCGGGGTTAGTGTCAACTTAAAGCTACCATTTTCATTGCATTTTTTCGTTAATTTAATCTTGTTTTAGCTCCAATAAGTGATAAATTTACCTTCTTGACTTAGATCTATTGCTTTTTGTGTATGTTGTAGATTTGTCGTTTCATTTCTATTATGTTGCTGCGTTTAATCGCGAGGTTAGTTTCAGATTAAAGCTTCCATTTTCGTTAATTTAAGCTTGTTTTAGCTCCAATAAGTGATAAATTTACCTTCTTGGACTTATATTTATTGCTTTTTGTCTATGTTGGCGATTTGTTGTTTCATTTATATTTCCTTACAACAACAACATACCCGGTCTAGTCTCACAAAGTGGGGTCTGTGGAGGGTGAAGTGTACGCAAACTTTACCCCTACTTTGGAGGTAGAGAGGTTGGTAGAGAGTCTGTTTCCTATAGACCCGCAGCTCAAGGGAAAAATAGTCCGAAGTAGTATAGAGAAAGAAATAATGGCAATGAACATGTCATGGAGAAAATACTATAGACAACCTGCCAATTCATCCTAAACAGTAGTCATAACAAGATAAAACGCTAATCAAAGTATGAAAAACCATCGCTAACTTGTCAAATGTGCGAAATTTGCCTTCTTGATATAAGATTTATTGCGTTTCGTCTATGTTGTTGATTAGTTGTTTCATTTCTATTTCATTAATTTTTTTCTTACATAATAATAGGGATAGATCATAAGATGCTTAATGTGGAGGTTTTGTTGAGTTAGCTTCAGATAGATGTTATCAGTTAATCACTCGACCTCCCCAATCCTAAACTAGTGGCATCGACGAATAGATTCTGTCCAGCTCTTTTCAGTGCAATAGTGTATTTAGTTTATCTTCTAAAGAAAATTGAGAACTTTGGAAATTGGGAACAGCAAAATACTGTTGCATTGTGAAATCTGCATGTTATATCATTCCTCTTGTTTAGTTGTTTATGGATCTTTTCTGGGGTTTCAGGGTTTCCAAAGTAGAGATCTTAAGTTAATAAGTAACTGCAGTTTCTGTGGTTTGCTTTCCCTTATCTTATGGGGAATATGAGTATTTGAGGGTCTCCCTTTGAGACTTGCGAGCTTCTTGGACCATTTTCTTTGTTGATTAAAGGTGTTGCATATGGAGAGTTGCTTGTGCTGTGTTTCTTATGTTGTTTTGTTGTTAACCAGTAGTTTTTGAACTGTAATTTTTTGCTGTATATTGGATAACAATGAGGACTTATGCTGTTTTGTTTAGGTGCACGTAATACACGAGTGGGCATGGGCTGGTACTCCTAATGATGGTGCTGCTTGGCTTCGTTTGCAAAGGCTAGCTGATACTTGGCATCGGATACTTTTAATACCAGTTTTTGGTGGAGTCATTGTTGGCGTGTTGCATGGTCTCCTCGATATATTGGACCAAATAACACAGACCAGCTCTTCTCAGGGACAAGGATTTGATTTGATTGCTGGAATCTTCCCTACAGTAAAGGCCACTCAAGCTGCTATAACTCTGGCTACTGGTTGTTCCTTGGGTCCTGAAGGCCCTAGTGTGGATATAGGGAAGTCATGTGCCTATGGATGCTCAGTGATGATGGAAATCAACCGGGAAAGAAGAATAGCGCTCGTTGCAGCTGGTGCAGCTGCTGGAATTTCTGCAGGTATACTATTTCTCATTAAGTATCTGAACCAGGAGATATTCCTTATTCACTTCCAAAGTAGTGCAGATATGTTTGGAAGTAGCGGAGTTTGCATGTAACTTCTGAGATATCTCTCAGAGGTAGACTAGGGACTTTGACAAAGATGAGACATTGCTTGTTCCATCTCAAAACATTATGAGCGGATGCTTTTGCAAAGTTCTCTCACAAGGAAGGTTTTTGGTGTATTATAGCTTATATGGATTGAAGGGGAGCCTTGGAGCTCCTTCTCAAAAAAAAAGGGGAGCGTTGGAGTAACTGGTAAAGTTGCTGCCATGTGATCAGGAGGTCATGGGTTCTGCGTCGGAAACAGCTCCTTGCATAAATGTAAGGTGAGGCTGCGTACAATAGATCCTTGTGGTCGGGCCCTTCCCCGGACCCTGCACATAGCGGGAGCTTAGTGCACCGAGCTGCTTTTTTTTTTTAATAGCTTATATGAATTTTAAAATTTATGCATATTCTTGTGACACTAAGAGCACTTTCATGCTGTCCCATCTTTCTTCATTCCCAAAAGACTTACTTTTCTCTGTTTTCTCTTCCCCAAAAATGTATTGATGTTACTAAAATAGGCAGTCACCTTGGTGCCAAATTGCCAGCAAGTCTTTTGATCTGCAAAGTACAATATGCGTCTCAATATCGAAGGGTAGAAACGTTTCCTCCTAGATAATATGATTTTGTGTGGGTCTCACGAGCCGTTTATTATTACAACAACAACAATATACCCAATGAAATCCCACAAGTGAGGTCTGGGGAGGGTAGTGTGCAGACCTTACCCTACCTTGGGAGGTAGAGAGACCATTTATTAATGCACGGAAAAACACTTGCTTATTATTTCTGCCAATGTGTCAAATACATAGTCGGATAGTCCGCTATAGTGTACTCCTGATATGTGCATATCTATGAGAGTATACTTGTCTGGCTTTGCTCCTTTCTTGAGCTTGCCTCAGCTGTTTGATGGATTTTCAGGTTTAAGTTTTCTTCTGTTGCAGGTTTCAATGCAGCAGTAGCTGGCTCTTTCTTTGCAATTGAAACAGTTTTAAGACCACTCCGTGCCGAAAATTCACCCCCTTTTACCACTGCCATGATCATATTGGCTTCTGTTATATCATCAACTGTATCAAATGCAGTACTTGGGGAGAAACAGGCTTTCACAGTGCCCACGTATGATATGAAATCTGCTGCTGGTATTTGATCTAATTCTAGTTTATTTTATCATGGCCTAAGATATTACTAATATAGTGTGTGGTTTTTCCGTGGGTGTTGCTCTATTTATTTTTTCTATAGTTGTACATGTGCCAATTGCGAGGGGTGTTTGCCCTTTCACAGTTTGGCTGCACTCAGCCAGTGTTTATGTTCATGTTGCATTGTTGAATGAAATTCTTGTAATCAGGGAATTGTGAAGTTGCATTTCTGCTATAGTTGTACCATTGCTGCTGAGAGTGTTTCCTGGTAGTATTCATACATCATACTTGCTATTGTCATTCACATGCTAAATTTTGCTAAAAAATGGAATGGACAGTGTCAAACATGCTTTTCTTTTGTCTCCTATTGTCATCCATAGGCACAACTTAAGTAGTTCGCAATTTGGAGTCAATTGCTATTCTAATTTTTGGCACGGGTATTGTGATCGTCAAAGATTATGGCCAACCTCTTCAATCTTCATTGGGGCATCTGGGCATCTCTTTTTCACATGTCTAAACTATCTTGGTCTCACTTTTCTCATCTTTTCTACCACGGAGGTCATTCCCACCTTGTCTCAAATATCTTTATTCCTAATCTTATGTCTCCAAGTAAGCCCACACATCCACCTCAACATCCTTATTTTTGCAACTCTCATCCTTTGAACATGAGAGTGTCTTCCCCATACAACACAGTCCCCAGAGGTGAACCTTCATTTCATTCACCCCGCAAAAGTACGATGTGTGACATCATTGTCGATCTCCCAATAACCTTGAATTAAAGACCCAAGATACTTGAAACTTCCTCTCTTGAAATGGCCTGTCTATCAATCCTCTCTTCCGAGCCAACCTCAGGTCTCTCATCACTGAAACTTCCAGGTAGTCAGTCTTGGCCTATTCAGCTTGAACCCTTTAGATTCCAGGTTCTGCAAACCTTTAGCCTAGGGTTAACTGCACCGTTGTTCTCGTCAATCAATGCTTTGTCGCTTGCAAATATCTAGGGACGCCATGGCACCTCACCTTGGATATGGGGTTTCGTAAGATTCATTTAAGAGAGAATGTATAAAGTGATGTCTGTTTTGGATGACTGGGTAGCATGGTAATTCATGCTTTACATGTATGAACTTTCTTGATTATTAACCTATTCTGTATGGATTTCTTTCTGAATACTTAAGAATGCTTCCTTTTTGTAGAGCTTCCATTGTATCTGATACTGGGGATGCTGTGTGGAGTAGTAAGTGTTGTTTTCACTCGATTGGCGTCCTGGTTCACCAAGGGGTTTCAGTTCCTCAAGGAAAAGTTTGGACTTTCTGATGTTGTCTGCCCTGCTTTGGGGGGTTTAGGAGCTGGTGTAATAGCTCTGAGATATCCTGGTATTCTCTATTGGGGTTTCACTAATGTTGATGAAATCCTACATACTGGCAAAACTGCATCTGCACCTGGAATTGGATTGCTAGCTCAATTAGTTGCTGCGAAAGTCGTGGCCACTGCTTTATGCAAAGGGTCTGGCCTTGTTGGTGGACTGTATGCACCAAGTTTAATGATAGGTGCTGCTGTAGGTGCTGTATTTGGAGGGTTAGCTGGGGAACTAATTAATTCAGCTATTCCAGGGAATGCTGCTATTGCTCAGCCACAGGCATATGCACTGGTCTGATTTACTTATTCCAGATTACTCCCCAAACAATTATTTTGTTACACTTCAATGTAGTTTAGGTAGTAAACTTTTCTAATGGATAAATGTAAACAATGACAGGTGGGGATGGCTGCTACACTAGCTTCAAATTGCTCAGTGCCTTTGACTTCAGTGCTTTTATTGTTTGAATTGACAAAAGATTATAGAATTTTGCTTCCTCTCATGGTTAGTCTTGCTGAACGAAGATTCATTAGCTCCAATTGCTGTTCATGTGTGTTACTAAAAGCTCCCATGCTTGCTGAAAGCCCCTATCTGTGTTATATAATCTCCTACTTTCTGAGTAACTCAAGTATGCAACATATTATCTCTTACTTTCTGAGTAACTCAAGTCTTCTTTGTGACAGATGGTTGTCATCCTACGATAACTTTATAATTTGAGTATGCAATGGACTTCCTTTAATTATGTGTTGGTTAATTTTTGAGTTACTCTCATTCTGAAGTCAAGGTTTCCTTGCTTTGATACATGTGTGGTGTTTCTTTACAAGTTCATCTTAGGTAATCATTACGTAAATTCCTGACTTTTAACTGTGGCGGTATTGTGGTTTGCTTGTACTGAGCTTTAACTTAATTTTGAGCTCTTAAGTGTGTTTGACCTCCAAATTTGTTTAAGTGGATCTTTTGGCTACTATTAGAACATTCTTCTGGATGAGAGTAAATCAGAAATCTTGTGGGTGAAATATTATCTAGTAGCAGCTTAAATCTGCGCTGAAATCACCCTGTTTGGGGGGGGGGGGGGAGTGTGTGTGGTGATCAGGTGGTGAATTCATCTTGGTAACTTTTTTGGTTAATTTAGTCTTGATAACTTTTGGCCATAAGATGATGCTAACACGTTGGAGTGTTGTCCTCTCTACATTTGAGCGGTAAGAGAGCTAAAATGTAGGAGAGTATGCTGCTATAATAAGGAGACCTTCTATTATGTTGAATTAGATTACACACATAACATCTTATTATAATGTACTACATTAAGACCAAGCCTTTATTGGCCATATACAAATATACAAATATGACTTTGTACATTTACTACTCGGAGCTAATAAATCCTATAGAACACTCAAATTTATACAATGTAAAATGAGATCCAGATTGATTCTAACTTAATTACAAAATAGTATGAGATAAATTTGACTTATTCTCCTAGTTTACAAACAAAGCGTTAGTTCCTATTACTCTAGGTTATCTGGTATCTTGTGGGTCAATGGAAGTTGGATGGAAAAACACATCTATTATTACCCATAATGAAAGGACATTTTTATTCATTGAAGTTGTACAGTATCAATGTCCTGTAAACGTGGAGCTGAAAATACAAGAGATCTATGCAAATAAATGATTTAATAATAAGTTCCTTTCACATATCCCATTGGTTTGAATTAGTAAAGATTGATCTCTGATAATGACCTTCTTTTCCCCCTTTTCTTGATAAGGGATCACATATAAGGACCTTGGCTATATTGCAGTCCAGACCAGTCTTCAGCAGAAATACCTGAAAATAGGAGGACTGTATAAATAAGACAAGAAAGATTCGTTACTTCTGATTTTATTAACATCAACATACCCAGTGTAATTCCACAAAGTGGGGTCTGGCAAGGTGGAGCGTACGCAGACCTTACCCCTTTACCCTCTACCTTGGAGGTAGAGGGGCTGTTTCCAATAGACCCTCAGCTCAAGGAACAAAGTCAAAATCAGTACTGAAAAAGAATACCATGAACAACATGGCAAATCGTCGTGATCGATAATCACAACAAGATAATACAAAAATCCAAGTACAAGAAACAACATATAGTAAGCAAACTCAAAGAACAAGAAACGACAACTGTAATACTATGACTAAATAATACGGAAAGATAAGCGAGACAAAGGTTAACTATCTAACTAGCCTTCTACTCTAATCCCTATCCTCCATACCCTCCTATCTAAGCTCCTTCCCTCGGTGAACTAACTTTGCGTCATGTCCTGTTTAATCTCGTCTCTCCAATATTTTTTCGTCCTAGTTCTACCTTTCTTGAAACCATTCATAGACAATCTCTCGCACCTCCACATTTGGGCATCTGTGCATCTTCTCATGCCTGAACCATCTCAGCCTCGTTTTCCTCATCTTGTCCTCTATCGAGGCCACTCCTACATTGCTGCGAATGCCTTCATTTCTAATCTTATCTCTCCTAGTATGCTCACATATCCATCTCAACACTCCGCTCCATACAACCTAGCCGGTCTAACCACCGCTCTGTAGAACTTGCCAAGTTTATGATGAAATGTGATATTCTAATTCAGTTGAACTGAAATATACAATGCTGAAATGACAATTTATGCTTAAGAATTTAACCACCTCTATAACCAGCCAAACAACTAGCCTTCAAACGTTTGTTTTTTCACTATTAAGTAGGCTGTTTGGTTAACCATGCTAGAAATCCACTAGGAATATTCCTTGAGCCCCAATCAGAAGAATTATTAGGAAGTTACCAGTTTCAAAAAAAGAATTACTAATAAATAGGGTGTTCTTCACTTGGATGGGCTAAATTCTGTTTGCATTAGTCAATAATAGAACAGGAACATATCTCTGCATGTTTTAGCATTTAGGTAAAAAAAATAAAAATATTCAAGTGGTGTTAACTGCTTTCGGAAACAGCCTTTCTACCTCCGCGAGTAGGGTTAAGGTCTACGTACACTCTACACTCCCAAGTGGGATCTCACTGAGTGGTGGTTGTTGTAACTGCTTTCCAGGAAAGACAATATAACATAACTTACTGCTTTCCAGTAAATAGCTTCCTGCTGTTCGCCACCTCATCTAAAAGCTGAAGCAGTTGGAGTGGCAACACATTCATTTACTTATTCAAGGTCACTCGCATGGAGGAGGACTTATCAAACCTGGGTGTGGTTCACACACCGAGATTGTGCTATTCCAGAGTCCAGACCGTGCTCTCGATCTCTAGATAAAGAACAGAGACCTGGGATTAGCCACTGCATGAAGTACCAAGTAGAGGATCGGCTTCTTGAAATTGATGTATATGGAGAACGGCTTCGGATAAACGTTAGTCAACTGGCCTGCCTTGCTTGGTTTGAAGCACATGGAAATATTTTTGAGATGGGTAGGAGCAAAACTTCTCATTACTTCCACATGCTCTTATAGCATGTGAAATTGTCTGCTAGCCTCATCTAGGCTTAGGCTGTTAGAGAGACACATGCATTATTTATTTTAGGTTTACAAAAATGTGCTGCGTAACTCCGTGATTTTGTCATCAGATCAGTAAAGTACTCCATCCCTTTCTAGCTAGTGTCTCTGTGGGAGAGGGGGGGGGGGGGGGGGTTGAAAGGCGAAAATCATCATTTGTGTTGTAAAACGTAACTTGATGTTATTGTATGTAGAGTTTTTTTTTTTCCAAATTGTGGTGATTATTTCTGACCATGTGCCTGCTAGTTAGATGATCGCATAGATGTTCTTTTCTATTGAAGGTTGAGTTTTCAGTGCTGTTGAAATGATAATATGGTAACGCTTGAATTTTAGTCATGCTATTGTTTTAAATGTTCTTTATAGGGTGCTGTTGGACTGGCAATATGGGTGCCTTCCGTTACAGACCAGCCGAAAGAAGCAGATTCATCAGAAGCTAAGGTTGCATCAAAAGGTTACTCTATTCTTTCACCAGCTGATGAGAAAAATGAAGGGGATATTTCGAGTCAATCTGGTGAGAGAAATAACTTGGAACTAATGGCGATTGGGAGTCATAACAGTCATGAATCATTTGATGAAGGTCTTGTTCTGGAAGATCTAAAGGTACTATCTTTGCGTTTGGCATCTAGAAATTGGGAAAAGTTTGCATTTAATGGGATCTTGCTTTTCAATTTTTTGAACCAAATACCACCTATTTTCTTTAGCTTGTTTTGTGATTTAGGTACTTCAAGAATCTAATGTGTAATTTCCTTCTATTAGGTTGCTCAGGCCATGTCGAATGATTATCTGAAGGTCTCTCGGAGCCAAACTGTGAAAGAAGCATTAGAATGCATGCATGACGGCCGACAGAGTTGCGTTCTTGTTGTTGATGCTGAAGGTTACTTGGAAGGAATTTTAACATATGGTGACATCAAAAGGAGTTTGTTTAAGAACCATGGGGATTCTTCCAACAAAGATTTATCGGTCACAGATGTATGTGCTTTAGATTGCCATCATGACAAATGTCTGTTATTCATTTCTTTTTCTCCCTCATTTTGTGTTCACCTTCCCGTCTTTGCCTCCGGGAGTTCAGTCCATGCACCCTCCTTTGTTTTCTTACTTTAGTTACATGATTACAGGCAAATACTTGTCTTGTGTCCTCTATATGCACAAGAGGGATAAGCTATCGTGGCCAAAATTGTGGACTCCTAACTTGTTATCCTGATACGGATCTAGCTATTGCGAAGCAGCTAATGGAGGCCAAAGGAATTAAACAATTGCCTGTGGTCAAGCGCGGTGGAGAATTCAGAAGAGAAAGAAAGCGCAGAATTATTGCTCTTCTGCATTATGATTCAGTAGAGGAGTCAATCAGGTTCTGCATCTTCTCTATGTAATTTCTCATATTATGCTGTGTTGTTCCATCTTGCTATGATAAAAGATTTTGAAGTATTTCATTTGTTTTTATGTGGTATGCAAGTCACAAAGTAGAAGTTCTGTATTTGGTGGAAAAAAATGTAAAAATGGATTTTATGGTACTTGTTGTAGATCCTACTCTGTAGCTTTATCCAGACGTGAACTAAACTGCAAGCATATCAAAATTCAACTGTTCTATGTTTTGGAAATTGAGCAGAAATCTTTATGTTATGCGGGCCTGTGAATGAATGGAACTTGTAGAAGATGTGAGCTTAAATGATAGTTATAGACTTCTCTGGAACTGATGTGGCTATATTAGTATTTGCCCGAGTCTGGTTGGGTTAGGTTGCTTCTTATTCCAACTGTTTACTGCAAAATAACATTTTTATACCAACAAAGTACATAAGAAGGTGAGAATACAACGTGTTGAAGACAGAAGTAACTCAATCAAGAAAATTAGGCCGAATTTTATTTTTTGGTATTAGCAAAACTATGTAGAACAGCCTTGTGCTGATGACTACTAGATTGTTACATTTCTCCCCAACAAAGATTAGAGTAAAACTACTCATTTGTGGATTTTGAATTTTTTTAAAAGTGCTTGGGTTTTGTATTGTCGGTGTGTTTTCTGAATGAAAAGTGCTACAGGGGTGAAGTTAGTCGCCGAAAGTCAGTCTACCGGCAGAGTGAAGAAGAAAATGGACAAGCAGATCACAACGAATGGCCATTAACTGCTCGAGGCATTGAATAGCAAGATTCAACAAGACATTTGTGTTTGTTCTAATTTGGCATCAGGTTGGTATATGCAACTTTGCGGCCTGTCCTCCTTTAATCTTGAGACTAGGAAGCAAGCGTCAACAAGAAATTTACGATGTTAATTGGACATCAGTAGTTAGTATCCAATTTACTGTATATTCTTAACTTAACATTCATGCAGAAATTGAGGTTCTTTCCTGTTTGTTCTGGCGCGGACATGCTGCCTACAGACCCCGAGCCATAGTAGCATAAATTTACGTTGATAGTTTTGGTTGTACTTATCGGAAAGGCAGTTACCAGTGTAAATTTGACATTTTGTACATGAAAACATATAGATGGTAGATCAGGACACATCCGAATGCGAAATCGGCATGGTTTATTGACGAATATATATATGCAAAAATTGAGAGGCAAACTTATTGCTGCCAGTTGAAATTCTATTAGTATGCCTCTGTCCATATGTTATAGTTACTTTTACTCTTGGATTGTTCTTCTTGTGATAAAAGAAAGGGCAAATAATAGAAGTAGCCAAACATAAGGGGCTATTTACAAAAGCCTTTTTAAACTTTAAATTAAATTACAAAACATACCGAGTACACGTGTATTTTTGGTGTTGCGTATATTTTAGATACACAAACTCGCGTGTATTTGAGACTGCGTATCTAGGATTGTGTATCTAAGGCTGAGATACGTGGATACACATTAATTGAACAAAATACACGCTCAGAGACCTATTAGGTTCATGGAATTTCGTTGTGTATTTGAGACTGTGTATCTAAGGCTGAGATACGTGGACACACATTAATTGGATAAGATACACGGCTGGAGACTTATTAGGTTCATGGAATTTCAACAACGACGACGGACCAACCCACAATTTATGGAATTCCGATGAGGAATTGGTGACGAGTCAGCGGGGAACAACCTTATTTATTCACAACCATATCAGCATCCCAATCCAAGGCACGACGAGCACAAAGGGCAGAACCTGACTCTGATGCAATTTTTATACCCCAGGAAGAACCACACCCCAAAAACTAGCTATTAAGGTGAGAGTGCTCAAGACTATAAATAGTCCACATCAACACTTACGACCACATCAACATCCCAATCCAAGGCACCACGAGCACAAAGGGTAGAACCTGACTCTAATACCGTTTTTATATCCAGGGAGAACCACACCCCAAAAGCTAGCTATTAAGGTGAGAGAGCTCAAGACTAGACTATAAATAATCCACATCAACATTTTGTAGTATCTATGTGGGACTTTGTAATGAACCATAACAAACCACCATGCTCCGCATAACATCAAACGAACACTACCATATCCAAGGCACGTCGAGCACGAAGGGTAGAAATCTGATACCATTGTTATAATCTAGGGAGAACCACACTCCAAAATCTAGGTATTAAGGCGGGAGATCCCAAGGCTATAAATACCTCCCATTAGCACTTTATAGTACCGATGTGGGACTTTGCAATGAACCATAACAATCCGCAATCGATGAACACAAGCGATTTTTGTTGTGTGTCTGTGGATATGTCCACATCCGATGAAATTCGATTTTTGCTTGTGTATCTCTAAACACGTCCTACTTTTGCTTGTGTATCTGGGGTACTTATTTTGTTTGGTATGTTTTTTAATTAGGGATCAAACCTTTGATATGTCTTGTAATTAGGGGACAAACCTTCTATATATTTTTGTTGTTTGCCCTTGCTGAACCCCCTTTCATATGATGGGGAGTAGTAAGGATAAATTGAAAAGAAAGTTCCCCCTCCCATCTATTCCTAAATATAAGTGTTCTTTTAGGTTGGGCACACAGTGTGCTGCACACCCATCAACAAATTATTCATTTTTACAAACAAAGGGTACTTTTACTAACTTATCCTTATTTCATCCGTTCATATTTATTTGTTAATTATTGATTTGACACGCACTTTAAGAAATAATAAATATATAGAAGTAATTTTACTATACCATCATTTGAATATAATTAATTTAATATTTTGGATAATAGCATGTAATAGTAAAAGTAAAAATGGACAAACAAAGGTAAATCATTCATTGATTTTTCAAACTGAACAAGTATTGTTAGACATCTATTTTTAATATACATACAAATACATATGCTACAAAATGTAATTTGGTGTTGTTATTTTTTGTAATTTAATGCTTAAGTATGCTACTTTATGTATTTTTTTCCTTTTTATTAATAAAGTGAACAAGTAAAGAAGCCAAAAAAAAAAAAAAAAAAAAGAGAGAGAAATAATGTTGTGAAATTTATTACAAGCAGACCTAATGATGCCTAGCAGTTTCAAGTTTGGCCAAGCAGCCAATTTTTATTATAAATACAACCCCCCCCTCCCCCCCAAAAAAAATTCCTTTGGCCTAACATGTTGGACCTTTGGCCTGCTCCGTTTCATTTTACTTGATCTTTGTTGATTTAATAGCACAATGCATTTAGGAGTCGTTTGGATGTTGGTCAGAGTTATGCATTATTTAATTATGAACATCTTATGACCAGTGGCGGATCTACCCTTTGCTCTGAATCCCCTTTGGCGAAAAATTATGCTATATATACATGGTTAAAATTATATTTTATGTATATATATTACATGTTGAACCCCCTTCGATTAATTCGTTTGTTCACTTATGAACCCCTTTAGCGAATATCCTGGCTCCGCCACTGCTTATTACTTGTAGCCGGCAACCAAACGAGGCCTTATTGATCATTCACTATAAAATAAGCACATGCATGCACAAGTAGCTGCAAGGAGAAGTAGTAGATTAACTAACCGAGGAACAAATTAAAGGATGGAGCTAATCTCCCAAGAATTCATCAAACCTATTTCTCCAACTCCCAATCACCTCAAATCCTTTGAATATTCAATTTGTGATCAGTTTGCTCTATCAGATCACATCCCTATACTTCTATATTACCCTGCACTATCAGATGATAACCAACAAGAATCAAAGGCTATCAACTCATCCAGATTGAAACGCCTGAAGAAATCTCTGTCTGAAATTCTTGCTCATTATTACCCTTTGGCAGGAAGACTCCGAAGCAATAACTCTACTCGTGTCGACTGCAACGATGAAGGTGTCCCATTTCTGGAGGCATTTATGCACAATCGACGCTTGGAAGACATTCTCAACAACCCTCATGAGAACTACAGAACTGCAAAATCTTTTGTTCCACCCGCGTCCTTTGAGTCATTTTCATCGATTTTTTTGCTTCTGGTTCAAGTTACCTCCTTTGAATGTGGAGGAACTGTTGTTGGAGTTGCACCCAACCACAAGATGTTAGATATGCCTTCTGTAATCACCTTTTTAACTGATTGGGCTACTTTGGCACGCCAAGACGACGATCCCAACAATAATTTCATGCTCCCGCAACTTGTCCCCCTTGCGAAGTTTTTCCCACCTAGAGATAATGTACCGTCCGTATCTATTATTGCTGAAGCCTCTTTAACAAAGGAGCCATGTCGCATCAATATATATGTTTTCAACCCATCTAGCATAGCAAATCTAAAGATTAAGGCAACTAGTGAGAACATAACTACGCCTTCGCGCGTGGACGCAGTGACAAGTATTGTGTGGAAGTGCTTAACTGCTTACTCCGATAGGCCATCCGTGATAACATATACGGTGAACTTGAGGAAACGAGTTACTCCTCCAATGCACGCTCATCATATTGGAAACTTTATTGGTTTTGCAGAAGCATCAAAGCAGGGGAGTGAGAAAGATACGGCAGATATTGTGGTTTCATTACGAAAAGGGTTATCCGAGTTGGAGAATAAGTATGTGAAAAGATTGAATGGGAATCAGGATGAGGCCATCGAAAGCATCCAAGAGATGTTAACAGATCTTATAAGCTTGATAGCGGCTGGCATAAAGAACGAAGTGGATCTCTCCCACTTCACTAGCTGGTGTGGTTTCCCATTTTATGACGTGGATTTTGGATGGGGGAAGCCAATTTTGTTTAGTTCAATTCCATCAAAATTGAAGAATGTGATAACACTAATTGATACAAAGGATGGTGGAGTGAAAGTTTATATTTGTTTAAGTGAAGAAGACATGAAAATGTTTGAGAAAAATACCGAGTTGCTTACTTATGCAACTCTCGAGGCCAGTTTTCCTATTTAGACTCTCGAAGAATACTCGTAGAAAAAAGAATAAAAGTGGCAAATAAGGTTCTTGTTTTGTGTTAAGAGGTGCACTATTCAGATCCCTCTTGTTGAATTCCAGGGGATATTATGTTGTTGTTGTTGTTTTGTTAAGAGGGAATCTTCAGTCCCTTTTAAAATGCGATGTTGTTTGAAGTAGTTAAGTTTTACCTTTTTCTTAAATATAAAAAATGTTACTTATATTTTAATATTTCTAATTTCAAGAACTGTTTTTGATGAATTATGATAAAGTTCTTCTGAGGTGTTTAATGAATCAATATATATATTAGGTATATATTCATCAAAATGCGAAATCGTTATGGACGAATATATATACACACACAAATTGAGAGGCAAATTTATTATTGCTAGTCTTAGGGGAGATAAAAAAACACTAGGTTACCTAATATTTGTTACTAAAAACTTATTCTTTCTACTTGTTTTAGTCTTAGTAGACAAAGTTACCTAATACTTGTTGTTGGTGCAAGGTGACAGATATCTCGTAAAATTAGCGAGGTATGCAAAAGTAGAATCAGACACCATGTTCATAATAATAATAATTAAAGCTGTCAAAATGGGATCCGGGGCCACCTCGGAAATCGTGGGCTATAGCACACCGACTTGGCCCGAAAACGGCCCGTTCGTGCCATTTCGCCTGTTTTACCACCCAAACGGCCCCGCCCACCCCAAATGCCCACACTAGGCCGCTCCCCAGCTTGCCTGGGGCAACCCGGTCGATTTTAGGCCAAAAACACGTTCGACCCTCGGGCCCACCCTAAAACCGTGGGCTATAGCATGTCGATTTGACTCAAAAATGGCCCGTTCGCGCCGTTTCGCCCGTTTGACCACCCAAATGGCCCCACCCACTCCAAAGGGCTACACTAGGCCGCTCCCCAACCTGTTTGGTGCAACCTGATCAATTTTTGGCCAAAAACAAGCTCAATCCCCAGGCCCACTCCGAAAACCGTAGGCTAAGCACACTGATTTAGCCCGAAAATGGCCCGTTCGCGTCGTTTTGCCCGTTTGACCACCCAAACGACCCCGCTCACCCCAAAGGCCCACACTAGGCCGCTCCCCAGTGTGCCTGGGGCAGCCCGGTCGATTTTAGGCCAAAAACACGCCCGGCCCCCGGGCCCATCCCGAAAATCGTGGGCTATAGAACACCGATTTGACCCGAAAAGGGCCTGTTGGTGCCGTTTCTCCCGTTTGACAACCCAAACGGCCTCACCCACCCCAAAGGCCCACACTAGGCCGCTCCCCAGCCTGCCTAAGGCAGTCCGGTCGATTTTCGATCAAAAACACGCCCGGCCCCAGGGCCCAACCCGGAAAACGTGGGCTATAGCACACCAATTTGGCTAGAAAATGGCTCGTTCGCGTTGTTTCGCCCATTTGACCACCCAAACGGCCCCGTCTACCCCAAGGGACCACACTAGACCACTCCCCAGACTGCCTGGGGCAGCCCGGTCGATTTTCGATCAAAAACACCCCTGAGCCCCTGGCCTACCTTGGAAATTGTGGGCTATAAAACACCAATTTAGCCCGAAAACGGCCCGTTTGCACCGTTTCGCCCGTTTGACCACCCAAACGGCCCTGCCCACCCCAAAGGCCAACACTAGGCTGCTCTCCAGCCTACTTGGGGCAGCCCGATTGATTTTTGGCCAAAAAAATGCCTGGCCCCCAGGCCCACCCCAAAAATCGTGGGCTATAGTACACCGATTTGGCCCGAAAATGGCTCATTCGCGCCGTTTGACCACCCAAACGACCCTGCCCACACTAGATCGCTCCCCAGCTTGCCTGGGGCAGCCCAATCAATTTTCAGCCAAAAACACGCTCGGCCCCCGAGCCCACCTAAAAAACCGTGGGCTATAGCATACCGATTTGGCCCCAAAATGGACCGTTTCACTCGTTTGACCACCCAAACAGCCTCGCCCACCCAAAAGGCCCACATTAGGCCGCTTCCCAGCCTGCATGGGGCAGCCCGATTGATTTTCGACCAAAAACACGCTCGGCCTTCGGGCTCACCCTGGAAACTGTGGGCGCACACCGATTTAAGCCCAAAATGGCCTGTTTGCGCCGTTTCGCTTGTTTGACCACAAAAATGGCCCCGCCCACTCCAAAGGCCCACACTAGGCCGTTTCCTAGCCTGTCTGGGGCAGTTCGGTTGATTTTTGGCCAAAAATACACTCGGCCCCTGAGCCCAACCAAAAAATCGTGGGCTATAGCACATTGATTTGGCCCGAAAATATCCCGTTCGAGCCATTTCGCCAATTTGAACACCCAAACGGCCCCGCCCACCCCAAAGGCCCACACTAGGCAGCTCCCCAGCCTGCCTGGGGTAACCTGGTCGATTTTCGGCCAAAATCATGCCCGGCCCCCGGGGCCACCCCAAAAACCGTGGGTTATAGCACACCGACATAACCCGAAAATTACCCGTTCTCACCGTTTCGCCCGTTTGACCACCCAAACGGCCACGCCCACCCTAAAGGTCCACACTAGGTTGCTCCCCAGCCTGCCTGAGGAAGCACGGTGGATTTTTGGCCAAAAATACACCAGGCCCCCTGGCCCACCCCGGAAACCGTGGGCTATAGAGCATCGATTTGGCCCGAAAATGGCCCATTCCCACTGTTTCGCCTGTTTTACCGTCCAAATGGGCCCGCCCACCCCAAATGACCACACTAGGCCGCTCCCCAGCCTGCCTGGGGCAGCCTGGCCGATTTTAGTAGTAAAAGACGCTAGGCCCTTGGGGCCCACCCCAAAAACCATGGGCTGTAGCACACCGATTTGGCCCGAAAACGGCCCGTTCTCACCGTTTTGCTCGTTTGACCACCCAAATGGCCCCGCCTACCCCAAAGGCCCACACTAGTCTCCTTCTCAATCTACCTGGGGCAGCCCAGCCAATTTTTGACCAAAACCACGCTCTGCCCCCGGGACCACCCCAAAAATCGTGGGCTATAGTACATCAATTTAGCCCAAAAAGCCCATTCGCTCCTTTTGACCACCCAAACGGCTACGCCCACCCTAAAGGCCCACACTCGGCCGCTCCCCAGCCTGCCTGGGGCAGCCCGATCAATTTTTAACCAAAAATACGCTTGTCCCCTGGGCCCACCCCAGAAACCGTAGGCTATAGCACATCGATTTAGCTCAAAAATGGCCCGTTCACGCCGTTTCGGTCGTTTGACCACCCAAGCGGCCCTGCCCACCCCAAAAGCCCACACTAGGCCACTCCCCAGCCTGCCTGGGGCAACTCGGTCGATTTTCAGTCAAAAACACGCCCAACCCTTGGGCCTACCCCAGAAACTGTAGGCTATACACACCGATTTGGCCAAAAATAAGCTTGGCCCAGGGACCATCCCAAAAATCGTAAGCTATAGCACACCGATTTGGCCCAAAAATGGCCCGTTCACGCCGTTTATCCCGGTTGACCATCCAAATAGCCTATTCCACCCCAAGGACCAACACTAGGCTGCTCTCCAGCTTGCCAGTGATAGCTCGGGCGATTTTAAACAAAAAACACGTCTGGCCCCTGGGCCCACCCTTAAAACTGTGGGCTATAGCACACTGATTTGGCCCAAAAATGACCCGTTCGCGCTTTGACCACCCAAATAGCCTATCCCACTCGAAGGGCCCACACTAGATCGCTTCTCATCCTGTCTGGGGTAGCTCGATCGATTTTCGATCGTAAACACGCTCATCCCCTAAGCCCAACTCAAAACCGTGGGCTATAACACATTGTTTTAGCCGAAAAACGGCCAGTTCGCGCCGTTCGCCCGTATGACCACTCAAATAGCCTATCCCACCCCAATGGCCCACACTAGGACGCTCCCCATCCTGCCTGTGGTAGCCCGATCGATTTTCAACCAAAAACACGCTCGACTCTGAGCCCACCCCTAGAACCGTGGGCTCTAACACACTGATTTATCTCGAAAATGGCCTGTTCGCCCATTTGACCACCCAAATAGCCTATCCCACCCTAAGTTCCCACAATAGGCCCGCTCCCCAGCCTACCTGTGGCAGCCTGGTCGATTTTTGACCAAAAACACGCCCGGGTCCACCCCCAATATCGTGGTCTATAGCACACAAATTTGGCCAAAAAATGGAACGATCATGTTGTTTCGCCTGTTTTACCATGCAAATAGCCTATCCCACCCCAAGGTCCCACTTTAGGTCTCTCCCTAGCCTGCTTGAGGCAGCCTGATCGATTTTTGGCAAAAAACACGCCCGGCCCCCAAGCCCACCCTTAAAACCGTGGGCTATAGCACAATAATTTAGCATGAAAATGGCCCATTTGCGCCGTTTCGCCCGTTTGACCATCCAAATAGCCTATCCCACCCCAAGGGCCCATACTAGGTCGCTCCCCAGTTTGTCTGATCCAACTCGATCGATTTTTGACATTAAACACGCCCGACCCCCGAGCCCACCCCAAAACCCGAGGGCTATAGCACTCCAAATTGTCCCGAAAATTCCCCGTTCGTGCCGTTTTTCCCGTTTGACCACCCAAATAGCCTATCCCACCCTAAGGGCCAACATCAGGTCGTTCCCAGCATGCCTGGGGAAGCCCGATCAATTTTTGGCCAAAACACGCCTATCCCTCGGGCCCACCCCAAAAACCATGGTCTATAGCACATCGATTTGTCCTAAAAATAGCCCATTCGCGCTGTTTCACCCGATTGACCACCCAAATAACCTATCTCACTGCAAGGGCCCACACTAGTTCGCTCTCCAGCCTGTCTGGTGCAGTCCGATCGATTTTCGGCATTAAACACGCCCGACCCTCGAGCCCACCCCAAAAATCATGGGCTATTGCACGTCGATTTGGATTGAAAATGGCCTGTTTGCGCCATTTCACCCGTTTGACCACCCAAATTACCTATCCCACATCAAGGGCTCATACTAGGCTGCTCCCCAGCCTACCTGGGGCAACCCGATTAATTTTTGGCAAAAACCATACCTGGTCCCCGGGCTTACCTCAAAAACCGTGGGCTATAGCACACTGATTTGGCGAGAAAATGACCCGTTCGCACCGTTACGAATGTTTAACCACCCAAATAGCCTATCCCACCCCAAATTAGCGAGGTATGCAAAAGCAGAATCAGACACCATGTTCATAATAATAATAATTAAAGCTGTCAAAATGGGATCCGAGGCTATCCCAAAAACCGTGGGCTATAGCACACCGACTTGGCCCGAAAACAGCCCGTTCGCGCCATTTCACCTGTTTTACCATCCAAACGGCCCCGCTCACCCCAAATGCCCGCACTAGGCCGGTCCTCAGCCTGCCTGGGGAAACCCAATCGATTTTAGGCTAAAAACACGTTTGGCCCTCAGGCCCACCCTAAAAACCGTGGGCTATAACACATCAATTTGTCCCTAAAATGGCCCGTTCGCGCCGTTTCGCCCGTTTGACAATCCAAATGGCCCCGCCTACTCCAAAAAGCTTCATTAGGTCTCTCCCCAGCCTTCTGGTGCAACCTGATCAATTTTTGGCCAAAACACTCTCGATCCCCGGGCCCAGCTTGAAAACCGTAGGCTATGGCACACCGATTTGACCCAAAAATAGCCCGTTCGCGTCGTTTCACCAATTTGACCACCCAAACAACCCCGCTCACCCCAAAGTCCCACACTAGGCCGCTCCCAGTGTGCATGGGGCAGCCCGGTCAATTTTAGATCAAAAATACGTCCGACCCCACCTCGAAAATCGTGGGCAATAGCACACCAATTTGACCTGAAAATGGACCGTTCGCGCTGTTTCTTCCGTTTAACCACCCAAACGGACCCACCCACCCCAAAGGCCCATACTAGGCCGCTCCCCAGCCTGCCTAAGGTACTCCGGTCGATCTTTGGTCAAAAAAATGCCCGGCCCCCGAGCCCAACCCAAAAATCGTGGGCTATAGCTGTCACGCCCCAAAATCCCATCGGGCCGGACTGGCACCCGAAGCGGAGAAGGCCCGGGAGAACCCGTTCAAATACCTGTACTTTCCCTTACATTCACCAAAAATTTGGGCAGCACTTCGTTACATACAGAAGGGTCTAATTCCCTGTATCAGCACAACACGCACAAATATATATATATAATATAATACTTGGCCGTCGGGGCCACCACATATACAAATATAACATCACTATATAAACTCCCATGACTTGACCCTTCCTTATGTCTACAAAGCCTCTAGGATATACATGACATAACTAGGGTCGGGACAAACCCCCGCCCACACATGACTCCTGTACAATAACAAAACATAAGGAACCGACTCGGAAAGCTCCGAAGCAAACTGGAGCTCACCAACAATAGCTGTATGATCTGGCTCCTATCTATGCTGCGAATGACCTGAAGCACCTGTGCCTGCAGCATGAAATGCAGGTCCCCCGTGAGGGACGTCAGTACGAAATATGTACTGAGTATGTAAAGCTGTAAATAATCATATGTAATATAGGGGATCAGGAAAATCAGACGCAAGTGAATAAATCATAATAGAAGTGAACCACACTTCATAAACACTTTTAGGATCATGTACATTATCATTAATCTGAATTGGGTTCGTGAATTCGAACACATTTGTGGAACGGTATACATTCGTTCATTTCATTCTTTTCAATTATCATTCGCCATTACCTCCTCCTCCCGAACCTCCAACCACCTAACAATAATCAATATTGTACCGTACTGTGACCATTAGGCTGCCTCCAGTACATATCAACTGGGATCGACCCATGCTAGGCTTATGCCCCTGGGATACCACCCATAAACACATAAATAGGGATCGACCCATGCTAGGCTTATGCCCCTGGGATACCACCCACACGTATATCAAGTAACACACATAAGAGATCTTTCCAACAACTTAGTTCAAAAGCTTTTGAGATTATTACATTAGTGTTCATGCCAATATAGTACCTTTGGAACAATGATACATCAATAGGAATCAAGTAATAGACCTTCTATACAATAACGATGTTATAAAGACTCATTGGTACATCAACAATGTGTTTCAGAATCATCAATATCACAACAATGAAATAGGAGCCTTTTGGTATATCAATGAAACATTTTTACACTTTATAGAATGGAAACAACTTCGTTGGTAATGTAGAACAATACATGTTTTTGGACAACCTTGGAATCTTACTTGATGGAACATTGGTGTTTTCATGCCAAAGAACATTGTTAGAGTATGCTTTACATACCTCGTTGTAGATTCGGATACCAATTCAATACAACTTCCCGCCTTTACAAATCACTTATCTACAATGAAATATTTGGCATCTAGTATTAGCAACCCAACACCACAATTCTCTTCCATAATTCCATACAACCACTATTTGCAAAACATTCCAAAAACCAACTTGAACAATAGGTTTATGTGTATATATATATATATATAATCATCATTTCAATACCACATCACCCCTTCACAATTCAACATAATCCAACATCATTTCCCAATCATCTTTCAACAACAATCAAATAGCATACTTCTTATGCTCACATGCATACATATATATATATATATATATATATATATATATTCATATAAATAACACCAACATAATTTACATTCTTACCATAAAATGGCCCTTTTGATTTCGAAGTCCTGTTGGAACAAATAAGGGATGCTTCTCGAAGCCCTCGAGACGATGAACACAACTACGGAATCAATTTGGACTTTCCACGGTTGAATCACAAGATAATTGGAGTTGAAATTAGGCTAGGGTTTCCTTATTCTCAATAATATGATGATAATTGATGGATATAAGACCAATTATATCTATATAATGACCAATTTTCGTCCAAGAGATGATGGAAAATGACCATATTGCCCTTAAAAATTTAAGTAAATCCGAAGCTGTCCATGGTGGACTGTTTTGACAGGCTAAAGTAAATCGGCCATAACTCTTTGCTCCGATATCGGATTTGGGTGAAATTAGTATCTTTGGATAGATAATTCAAAGGGCTTTCATTTAATATAAAGTAGGCCACCCAGTTCATCCTTTACAAGGAGTTATAATCGTTTGAAGTTGACCCTAAAAAACTGTTTTGAGAGGCTGAAGTAAAACGAGTATAACTCCTTACTCAGATGTTGGATTTGGATGAAACCAATTGCATTGGAAAGAAGACTCAAAGATCTTTCTTTTGATAGGTCGAATCCCTCCCAGTTCATTATATTTAGAGAGTTACGATCGTTCAAAGTCGACCCAAAAAACTGGCAGGCCTCAGTAGTTTGAATTTCCTGCACATTTACTGTTCACAATTATCCCGGCCGCCGTTTTATAGTTTCGAACGTGCTCGATTATATCCGAAACTTATCCGTTTTATGAAATATTTATATCGTTGGAAATCTTATTCAATAAACTTCGTATGAAAACATCGACGGGCAAATTCCGATATAAATACAGTCGATTCCTATACACATATAATCAAACTATACACTTGAAACCATCTCAAAATAATCAATACTCATACTTAAACTCATATATACCTTAGGATCAATACTTATACTCCAACACATATAACCATGGCTAATGCACGTAATTAAGTATGGGGTGTTACATCCTTCCCCCCTTAAGGACATTCGTCCTCGAATGTAAATGTAGTTATTTAGCCGAAACAAGTTCGAATTCATAATTGATATTCACGTCATCATATAGATATTATGCATATGTAAAAACTCACTTGTTAGTGTTCCAGTTGCCCTCCTTGCACTTCTTTTTCACCTTTAAACAAATAAGGGTATTTCGATTTCATTGCTTCCTCCGCTTCCCATGTAATCTCTTCCCTTTGTTGATTTCTCCAAAGTACTTTCACCGATGCTACTTCTTTATTTCTCATCTTCTTAACTTGACGATCTAATATAGCAATAGGCATCTCCTTATAGGTAAGATCTTCTGTTACTTTCACATCTTCATAGAAGTAATAAGGGACGGATCTCCGATGCACTTTCGAAGCATCGATACATGAAATACTGGATGCACTGATGAGAGTTCCTGAGGTAGCTCTAATTCATAAGCAACTTGCCCACATCTTCGAATAATCTTATACGGGCCTATATATCGTGGACTCAACTTTCCTTTCTTGCCAAATCTCATCACCCCTTTCATTGGCGATACCTTCAAAAATACCCAATCGCCTAACGAAAATTCTAGCTCTCTTCTTCTACTATCCGCATATGACTTGTGCCGACTTTGGGCTGTTTTCAACCATTGCTGAATCACCTTGACTTTTTCTATGGCTTGATACACAAGGTCCGGTCCGAACATAAGAGTTTCACCCGCTTCGAACCATCCTATTGGTGATCTACACTTTCTCCCATATAAAGCTTCATATGGTGCCATTTTGATACTTGAATGATAGCTATTATTGTAGGCAAACTCAATAAGAGGTAAATGATCATCCCAGCTGCCTTTAAAATCTATAACACATGCTCGTAGCATATCTTCAAGTGTTTGAATGGTGCGCTCTGCTTGTCCATCCGTCTGAGGGTGAAAAGCTGTACTCAGATTCACTTGTGTTCCCAAACACCGTTGGAAAGACTTCCAAAAGTTTGCAGTAAATTGAGTTCCCCGATCCGATATAATAGAAGTTGGCACTCCATGTAATCGGACTATTTCTTTAACATACAGCTTCGAATATTCTTCAACTGTGTAAGTGGTCTTAACGGGTAAGAAATGTGCGGATTTAGTAAGCCTATCCACAATCACCCATATAGAATCAAATTTCCGAGCTGTATGAGGCAAACCTGTAACAAAATCCATGTTGATCATGTCCCACTTCCAAATTGGAAGATCTATGCATTGCATATAGCCTCCGGGCTTTTGATGTTCCACTTTAACTCGTTGGCAATTTGGACATTCAGCTACAAATTCTGCAATGCTCTTCTTCATGTCATTCCACCAATACATATCTTTCAAATCTTGATACATTTTGGTTGATCCTGGATGAATGGAATACCTTGAAAAATGTGCCTCTGTCATAATCTTCTTTCTTAGCCCGTCTACATCCGGCACACACAATCGGTTTTGGCACTGAAGTACTCCTTCTCGCGTAAGCTCAAATGCCTTGGTCGCACCACTCTGAACGTTCTCCTTAAGTTGTAATAAAATAGGATCTGCATATTGCTTCTCTTTCACTTCAGCTACTAATAAAGATTCCGCAGCATTATGTACGATAAGCTCTTTATTCGGAGTTTCAAGAAGGCGAACTCCCAAACTAGCTAACTGGTGAAGATCTTTAACCATCCCTTGCCTTTCTATAGGCGCCATCATAGCCTTACGACTTAACGCATCAGCTACCACATTTGCTTTCCCTGGATGATACAAGATATCAACATCATAGTCCTTTAATAGTTCAAGCCATCTCCGCTGCCTTAGATTTAGATCCTTCTGATTAAAAATATATTGCAAGCTCTTATGGTCAGTATATATATCAACATGAACCCCATATAAGTAGTGGCGCCATATCTTTAAAGCAAAAATAACTGCTGCCATCTCAAGATCGTGTGTAGGATAATTTTTCTCATGTGGCCGCAATTGTCTAGAAGCATATGCTATTACCTTACCATGCTGCATCAATACACATCCTAAACCAATTCTGGAAGCATCACAATACACTGTATACCCTTCTGTACCTTCTGGAAGTACCAATACGGGTGTAGAAGTCAACTTATTCTTCAATTCTTGGAAACTCTCCTCACACGCATCATTCCATTGGAATTTGGATGCTTTATGGGTTAGCTTGGTTAAGGGTGCTGAAATGGAAGAAAAGTCTTTAACAAACCTCCTATAATAACCGGCCAACCCGAGAAAACTACGAATCTCCGTAGGCGTTGTGGGCCTTGGCCAGTTCTTCACAGCTTCTATCTTTTGAGCATCAACTTTTATCCCTTCACTAGATACAATATGACCCAAAAATGCCACCGAATTTAACCAAAACTCACATTTAGAGAACTTTGCATAAAGCTTACAATCATGAAGAGTCTGCAATGTCTGTCGTAAGTGATTGGCATGGTCCTCTTCTGATCTAGAATAAACTAGAATATCATTTATAAAAACTATCACAAATACATCCAGGAATGGCTTAAACACCCTATTCATCAAATCCATAAAAGCTGCAGGTGCATTTGTTAGCCCAAATGACATAACTAGAAACTCATAATGACCATACCTTGTTCGGAAAGCTGTTTTGGGTATATCTTTTTCTTTGACCCTCACTTGGTGGTAACCTGACCTCAAATCAATCTTAGAAAAACACTTGGCGCCCTGTAACTGATCAAATAAATCATCAATTCTTGGGAGAGGATATTTATTCTTAATAGTCACCTTATTTAATTGCCGATAATCAATACACATCCTCAGCGAGCCATCCTTTTTGCGCACAAATAACACTGGTGCTCCCAGGGGGACATACTAGGCCTTATGAATCCCTTCTCTAGCAAATCTTTCAATTGCTCTTTCAATTCTCGTAATTCTGCTGGAGCCATTCTATACGGAGGAATGGAGATTGGTTGGGTGCCTGGTATTACATCAATACCAAACTCTACTTCTCGTTCAGGAGGCAAACCTGGAAGATCTTCAGGGAATACATCAGGATATTCATTTACCACTGGTACCGTGTGAAGATCTGATGATTCCGATTCCGTATCCTTTACTCTAACTAAATGACATATGTAGCCCTTGGAAATCATTTTTCTCGCTTTGAAATAAGAAATAAATCTACCTCTTGGTGCGCCAATCTTACCTTGCCATTCAATAACTGCTTCATAAGGAAAATGTAAATACATCTTTTTCGTACAACAGTCAATTTTGGCATAACAAGACGCCAACCAATCCATACCCATTATAACATCAAAATCTACCATTTCTAGTTCCACAAGATTGGCCATCGTGTCTCGACCACACACATTTACTACACAATCTTTATAAACTCTTCTAGCAATAATAGATTCCCCAACCGGGGTAGACACTTCCAACGGTTTATCTAACCATTCGGGGGTCCTTTTGAACTTTCCAGCAACCAAAGGAGTAACATATGATAATGTAGAACCGGGATCAATTAGAGCATATACATCAAATGAAAATATGGACAACGTACCCGTAACCACATCTGGGGAAGCCTCTAGATTCTGTCGATCCGCTAAAGCATAAGTACGATTCTGAGTCCCGCTGGAACTGGCGACTCTTTTTTCATTACTAGCGTGACCCGCAGGTCGTGCACCCCTACTAGAATAAGATACCGGTGACGATGATGCAACAGTTGATCCTGAAGGTCGTGCTATGCCACCTGCGCCCCTTCGTGGGCATTCTCTCATCATATGCCCCATCATACCGCACCAATAACAAATATTTGTTCCCATTCGACATACGCCCATATGATGCCTTCCACATTTATTGCATGGCTCTCGAGCAGGTCTCGATTGGCTCATATTCCCTTGCCCATGATAACCCACAGATCGCGAACTATGACCCTCACATCTTTGCCCAAATTGACTGCCTCTGAACCCCTGATGTTGTGGTGGAGCACTAGCTGCAGAATAAGAAAATAATTGCCTAGGTGGTCTAGCAGAAAATTGAGGTCTAAAACCTCCTTGTGGCGCCATAAACTGCCCTGTAGATCTGGCCCTCTTCGAAGATCCTCTTTCAAATTCCTGTGTTCTTCTTCTTTGCCTCTGATCTTCCATTTTCTGTGCAAATGCTTGGATCCTAGCTATATCCATGTCTTTATTCAGTGCAGCAATAGTACAATCCCTAACCAAATACGAATCCAATCCATTCACATACCGATGAACTCTGTCATCCATAGTAGCTATAACATTAGGAACATATCTGGACAAGGAATTAAATCGAAGACTATACTCCCTCACACTTGTATTACCCTGCCGAAGATTTAAGAACTGATCCGCACGGGCCTGACGAGTCTCATATGGAAGATAATGATCAATAAATGCCTCTTTGAACTCTTTCCAAGTAGCTGGGGGTGCATCAATGCCCCTTGACCGTTTCCAGTCTTCATACCAATATATAGCCTCACCTTTGAATCTATACGCGGCTAACTCCACTGTCTCTCTGCCCGATACGTGCATCACCTCTAGGGCCCTTTGGATCTGATCAATAAAGTCCTGCGGATCTTCGTTAAGATCAGATCCGGTAAAAGTAGGCGGATCCATCTTAAGAAAATCTTGCGTCCGAAGACTAGCCGCCCTATCAGTACCGCTAGAACCCGCGGCAGGAATAGCTTGCCCTTGGACTTGCCCAGCAACTATACGAGTCAAAAGTTGCACTGCATTTCTAAGATCTTGATCAACAGCATTAATAGGTGGCTCTGGGGATATAGTTCTCCTCCCCCTTATTTCTTCCGGACTGGGGGAAGTTTCTGAAGCATGCTCAGCTGGAGCCTCACTTTGATTAGCTGGTATAGTGGGTGACTTACTAGTCCCCTCTCCGGCAGCCACATCTACTTGCTTACCGGTATTTTTGCTTCTGGTAACCGGCATCATTACTATAATAAGAGGAACAAACTGATTCAGTGGTCAACTATGACTTCATATACAATATAAGCTCTATCGCACGATCTAAGACATGAAGAAAAGAAACAATTCTTAAATGTCCATAGCCTCCTGTTTATAGACGTGGTGCACAACACACCGATAAACAAGACTCTACGTAGACACGACTTTGTAGACTCACTAGGACGAACCTCTCTGATACCACTTTTGTCACGCCCCAAAATCCCATCGGGCCGGACTGGCACCCGAAGCCGAGAAGGCCCGGGAGAACCCGTTCAAATACCTGTACTTTCTCTTACATTCACCAAAAATTTGGGCAGCACTTCGTTACATACAGAAGGGTCTAATTCCCTGTATCAGCACAACACGCACAAATATATATATATAATATAATACTTGGCCGTCGGGGCCACTACATATACAAATATAACATCACTATATAAACTCCCATGACTTGACCCTTCCTTATGTCTACAAAGTCTCTAGGATATACATGACATAACTAGGGTCGGGACAAACCCCCGCCCACACATGACTCCTGTACAATAACAAAACATAAGGAACCGACTCGGAAAGCTCCGAAGCAAACTGGAGCTCACCAACAATAGCTGTATGATCTGGCTCCTATCTATGCTGCGAATGACCTGAAGCACCTGTGCCTGCAACATGAAATGCAGGTCCCCCGTGAGGGACGTCAGTACGAAATATGTACTGAGTATGTAAAGCTGTAACTAATCATATGTAATATAGGGGATCAGGAAAATCAGACGCAAGTGAATAAATCATAATAGAAGTGAACCACACTTCATAAACACTTTTAGGATCATGTACATTATCATTAATCTGAATTGGGTTCGTGAATTCGAACACATTTGTGGAACGGTATACATTCGTTCATTTCATTCTTTACAATTATCATTCGCCATTACCTCCTCCTCCCGAACCTCCAACCACCTAACAATAATCAATATTGTACTGTACTGTGACCATTAGGCTGCCTCCAGTACATATCAACTGGGATCGACCCATGCTAGGCTTATGCCCCTGGGATACCACCCATAAACACATAAATAGGGATCGACCCATGCTAGGCTTATGCCCCTGGGATACCACCCACACGTATATCAAGTAACACACATAAGAGATCTTTCCAACAACTTAGTTCAAAAGCTTTTGAGATTATTACATTAGTGTTCATGCCAATATAGTACCTTTGGAACAATGATACATCAATAGGAATCAAGTAATAGACCTTCTATACAATAACGATGTTATAAAGACTCATTGGTACATCAACAATGTGTTTCAGAATCATCAATATCACAACAATGAAATAGGAGCCTTTTGGTATATCAATGAAACATTTTTACACTTTATAGAATGGAAACAACTTCGTTGGTAATGTAGAACAATACATGTTTTTGGACAACCTTGGAATCTTACTTGATGGAACATTGGTGTTTTCATGCCAAAGAACATTGTTAGAGTATGCTTTACATACCTCGTTGTAGATTCGGATACCAATTCAATACAACTTCCCGCCTTTACAAATCACTTATCTACAATGAAATATTTGGCATCTAGTATTAGCAACCCAACACCACAATTCTCTTCCATAATTCCATACAACCACTATTTGCAAAACATTCCAAAAACCAACTTGAACAATAGGTTTATGTGTATATATATATATATATATATAATCATTTCAATACCACATCACCCCTTCACAATTCAACATAATCCAACATCATTTCCCAATCATCTTTCAACAACAATCAAATAGCATACTTCTTATGCTCACATGCATACATATATATATATATATATATATATATATATACATATTCATATAAATAACACCAACATAATTTACATTCTTACCATAAAATGGCCCTTTTGATTTCGAAGTCCTGTTGGAACAAATAAGGGATGCTTCTCGAAGCCCTCGAGACGATGAACACAACTACGGAATCAATTTGGACTTTCCACGGTTGAATCACAAGATAATTGGAGTTGAAATTAGGCTAGGGTTTCCTTATTCTCAATAATATGATGATAATTGATGGATATAAGACCAATTATATCTATATAATGACCAATTTTCGTCCAAGAGATGATGGAAAATGACCATATTGCCCTTAAAAATTTAAGTAAATCCGAAGCTGTCCATGGTGGACTGTTTTGACAGGCTAAAGTAAATCGGCCATAACTCTTTTCTCCGATATCGGATTTGGGTGAAATTGGTATCTTTGGATATATAATTCAAAGGGCTTTCATTTCATATAAAGTAGGCCACCCAGTTCATCCTTTACAAGGAGTTATAATCGTTTGAAGTTGACCCTAAAAAACTGTTTTGAGAGGCTGAAGTAAAACGAGTATAACTCCTTACTCAGATGTTGGATTTGGATGAAACCAATTGCATTGGAAAGAAGACTCAAAGATCTTTCTTTTGATAGGTCGAATCCCTCCCAGTTCATTATATTGAGAGAGTTACGATCGTTCAAAGTCGACCCAAAAAACTGGCAGGCCTTAGTAGTTTGAATTTCCTGCACATTTACTGTTCACAATTATCCCGGCCGCCGTTTTATAGTTTCGAACGTGCTCGATTATATCGAAAACTTATCCGTTTTTGGAAATCTTTATATCGTTGGAAAGCTTATTCAATAAACTTCGTATGAAAACATCGACGGGCAAATTCCGATATAAATACAGTCGATTCCTATACACATATAATCAAACTATACACTTGAAACCATCTCAAAATAATCAATACTCATACTTAAACTCATATATACCTTAGGATCAATACTTATACTCCAACACATATAACCATGGCTAATGCACGTAATTAAGTATGGGGTGTTACAATAGCACACCAATTTGGCAAGAAAATGGCCCGTTCGTGCTGTTTCGCCCGTTTGACCACCCAAACGGCCCCGCCCACTCTAAAGGCCCACACTAGGCCACTCCCCAGCCTGCCTGGGGCAGCCAGGTCAATTTTCGATCAATAACACCCCTGAACCCCTGGCCAACCTTGAAAATCGTGGGCTATAAAATACTAATTTGGCCCGAAAATGGCCCTTCGCACCGTTTAGCCCGTTTGACCACCCAAACGACCCCGCCCACCCCAAAGGCCTACACTAGGCTTCTCTCCAGCCTGCCTGGGGCAGCCCGATTAATTTTCGGCCAAAAACACGCTCGACCCCTAGGCCTACCCCGAAAATCGTGGGCTATAGCACACCAATTTTGCTCGAAAATGGCCCATTCGCGCCGTTTGACCACCCAAATTGCCCTGCCCACACTAGATCTCTCCCCAGCCTGCCTGGGGCAGCCCAATCAATTTTCAGCCAAAAACACGCTCGATCCCCGAGCCCACCCCAAAAACCGTGGGCTATAGCATACCGATTTGGCTCGAAAATGGACTGTTTAGCTCGCTTGACCACCCAAATGGCCTCGCCCACCCCAAAGTCCCACATTAGGCCGTTCCCCAGCCTGCATGGGGCATCCAGATTGATATTTGGCCAAAAACACGCTCGGCCCCCGAGCCCACCCCGAAAACTGTGGGCTATAACACACTGATTTAGCCCAAAAATAGCCCGTTTGCGCCATTTCGATCGTTTGATTACCAAAATGGGCCCGTCCACTCCAAAGGCCCATACTAGGCCGCTCCCTAGCCTGTCTGGAGAAGTCCAGTCGATTTTTGGCCAAAAATATGCTCGGCCCTCGAGCCCAACCCGAAAACCATGGGCTATAGCACATTGATTTGGCCCGAAAATGGCCCGTTCGTGTCGTTTTGCCAGTTTGACCACCCAAACAGCCCCGTCCAACCCAAAGGCCCACACTAGGCTACTTTCCAGCTTGCCTGGGGTAGCCCGGTTGATTTTCGGCCAAAAACACGCCCGACCCCCGGGGCCACCCCAAAAACTGTGGGCTATATCACACCGACTTGACCCAAAAATGGCCCGTTCTCGTCGTTTCGCCCGTTTGACCACCCAAACGGCCACGCCCACCCCAAAGGCCCATACTAGGCCGCTCCCCAGCTTGCCTGAGGCAGCACGGTCGATTTTCGGCCAAAAATACTCTCGTTCCCCTAGCCCACCTGGAAAACCGTGGGCTATAGCGCATCGAGTTGGCCTGAAAATGGCCCGGTCGCGCTGTTTCGCCCGTTTTATCATCTAAACGGGCCCTCCCTCCCCAAATAACCACACTAGGCCGCTTCCCAGCCTGCCTGGGGCAGCCTGGCCTATTTTTGGTCAAAAACACGCTCGACCCTCGGGTCCCACCCCAAAAACCGTGGGCTGTAGCACACCTATTTGGCCCAAAAATGGTCCGTTCACGTCGTTTTGCTCGTTTGACCACCCAAACGGCCCCGCCCACCCCAAAGGCCCACACTTGGCTCCTCCCCAGTCTACCTGGGGCAGCCCGGTCAATTTTTGGCCAAAAATACGCTCGGCCCCCGGGACCACCCCAAAAACCGTGGGCTATAGTACATCGATTTGGCTCGAAAAGACCATTCGCGTCGTTTGACCACCCAAACGGCTATGCCCACCCCAAAGGCCCATACTCGACCGCTCCCCAGCCTGTCTGGGGCAACTCGGTCAATTTTCAACCAAAAATACGCTCGTCCCCTGGGCCCACCCCAGAAACCGTGGGCTATAGCACACCAATTTAGCTCGAAAATGACCCGTTCGCGCCGTTTGACTACCCAAGCGGCCCCGCCCACCCCCAAAGCCCACACTAGGCCACTCCCCAGCCTGCCTGAGGCAGCCCAGTAAATTTTCGATGCCTGGGGCAGCCCGGTCAATTTTCGATCAAAATCATGCCCAACCCCTGGGCCCACCCCAAAAACCGTAGGCTATACACACCGATTTGACCAAAAAATGATCCGTTCGCGCCGTTTCGCCCGTTTGACAACCCAAACGGCCCCACCCACCTCAAAGGTCCACACTAGGCCGCTCCCCAACCTACCTGGGGCAACCCTGTCGATTTGCCGCCAAAAAAACGCCCGACCCCCGAGCCCACCCCGAAAATGACTCTTAGCGGTCAAATCCAATAGATTAGGCCCACTGATATTTTCTGGATGATTTAGTTAAGAGGTCTTCTTATATGTCAATCGTGATATCTTTTCATTCTTATGTCTTTATACACAATTTGGATCTACATAAATTTTTCATCATATCATTTGCTCAGAAAACTTATCCTCTAATTTTAATATCTAGAAATAGAATTGCATACCAAATCTTGAAAGTTGAACATTGTTAGAGTAGGAGTAGACATTGTTAGAGTAGGAGTAGAGTTTTTAATAGACATTTTCTCTTGTTTCATGCTTTTGTATTATCCCATTCATTATTTTTTCTTCATTTGTAAACAACCACCAGACACGTTGAAAGAGAAATATATTTGTTTATTGAGAAAATTCGACAAAGAAAACTGAGGGAGAGGTATATTTGTTTGCATATGTTTTGTAGGTTGGATCATCGAAGGATTAAATTAGGGTGTGTTTTAATTTTTTAAAAATGGGTCATTTAGCTTTTCAAAACCTAGCATTAAGGGTGTTATGACATTTGGTTTTTTCTTTTAAAAAAATGATACATGTGAAAAGCTTCTTAACAACGAGGATAAACTTGTCCCCAATGTATGACTAAATGTATATTTAGCCAATTTTCTAAAGTAGAGGGTAAATTTGACCCGAAAATATGACGGCGAAGATAAATTTAACGTCAAAATATGATAAAAGATATATTTAATCAATTTTCTAATATAAAGGAAAAAATTTGACTCTCTCCCTAAGTCTTATAATAATAATTTTAAAAGAAGTATGTTAGGGATAATGCTGATATGTACCTTCCATTATCGGATATTACTATTGTGATTTGAGGAATATTAGTATAAGCTAAAAGAGGAATTATAACTACACTTTTACCTTGTTAGCAAAATTTCTATTCTATCCTTATAATTTCCTCTCTCCTTTGCCTTATTAGTATTATTATTTGAAAAAACTAAGAAATAGCCAAAAAAAAGAAAAAGAAAAAAATAATGTTGTGAAATTTGTTACAAGCAGACCTAATGATGCCTAGCAGTTTCAAGTTTGGCCAAGCAGCCAATTTTCATCATAAATAACATTCCAACCATAAAATTCCATCGGCCTAACACGTTGAACTTTGCCGCCTCCGTTTCATTTTAGTTGATTTTTATTAATTTGATACTCTTTTAAAGTTTTATTACGATTCTGTTTTATTAAATTATCTTTTGACTCAACTTTATTCCACTGAATTATTGACTTTTTGTGGAGGATTAGATCCTTCTTGTGTCTGTCTGGCTGTCTTATCAAATAGCACAATGCATTTAGGAGTCATTTGAATGATCGCCAAAGTTGTGCAGTATTTATTTATGAACAACTTATTACTTCTAACAGTCAACCGAACGAGGCCTTACTGATCATTCACTATAAAATAAGCACATGCATGCACAAGTAGCTGCAAGGAGAAGTAGTAAATTAACCAACCAAGGAACAAATTAAAGGATGGAGCTAATCTCCCAAGAATTCATCAAACCTATTTCTCCAACTCCCAATCACCTCATCAAATCCTATGAATATTCAATTTGTGATCAGTTTGCTCTATCAAATCACATCCCTATACTTCTATATTACCCTGCACTATCAGATGATAACCAACAAGAATCAAAGGCTATCAACTCATCCAGATTGAAACGCCTGAAGAAATCTCTGTCTGAAATTCTTGCTCATTATTACCCTTTGGCAGGAAGACTCCGAAGCAATAACTCTACTTGTGTCGACTGCAACGATGAAGGCGTCCCATTTATCGAGGCATTTATGCACAATCGACGCTTGGAAGACATTCTCAACAACCCTGATGAGAACTACAAAACTGCAAAATCTTTCCTTCCACTCACCTTTGAGTCATTTCCGCCGAGTTTTTTGCTTCTTGTTCAAGCTACCTCCTTTGAATGCGGTGGAATTGTTGTTGGAGTTTCAGTCACCCACAAGATACTAGATATGTCTTCTGTAATCACCTTTTTAACTGATTGGGCTACGTTGGCACGCCAAGATGACGATCCCAATACTAATTTCATGCTCCCACAACTTGTCCCCCTTGCGAAGTTTTTCCCACCTAGAGATAATGTACCGTCCGTATCTATTATTGCTGAAGCCTCTTTAACAAAGGAGCCATGTCGCATCAATATATATGTTTTTAACCCATCTAGCATAGCAAATCTAAAGATTAAGGCAACTAGTGAGAACATAACTACACCTTCGCGTGTGGACGCAGTGACAAGTATTGTGTGGAAGTGCTTAACTGCTTACTCCGATAGGTCATCTGTGTTAACATATAACGTCAACTTGAGGAAACGAGTTAGTCCTCCAATGCATGCTCATCATATTGGAAACTTTATTGGTTTCGCAGTAGCATCAAAGCAGAGGAGTGAGAAAGATATGGCTGATATTGTGATTTCATTACGAAAAGGGTTATTTGAGTTGGAGAATAAGTATGTAAAAAGATTGAACAAGAATCAGGATGAGGCCATCGATAGCATCCTAGAGATGTTAAGAGATTATTTAAGCTCGATGGCGGCTAGCATAAATGATGATGTGGATCTCTACCAACTCACTAGCTGGTGTGGTTTCTCATTTTATGATGTGGATTTTGGATGGGGGAAGCCTATTTTGTTCAGTTCAATTCCATCAAAATTGAAGAATATATTAGCACTAATTGATACAAAGGATGGTGGAGTGAAAGTTTATATTTGTTTGAGTGAAGAAAACATGAAAATGCTTGAGAAAAATACCGAGTTGCTTACTTATGCAACTCTCGAGGCCAGTTTTCCTATTTAGACTCTCGAAGAATACTCGTAGAAAAATGAATAAAAGTGGCAAATAAGGTTCTTGTTTTGTGCTAAGGGGTACACTGTTCAGACCCCCTTGTTGAATTTTCAGGGGATATTATGTTGTTGTTGTTTTGTTAAGAGGGAATTTTCAGTCCCTTTTAAAATGTGATGTTGTTTGAAGTAGTTAAGTCGCAGTTATTTCTTAAATATAGAAAATGTTATGTTTTAATCTTTCTAATTTCAAGAACTGTTTCTGATGAATTATGATAAAGCTCTTCTGAGGTGTTTAATGAATCAACATATATACATCTAAATGTGAAATCGTCATGGATGAGATATATATACACACACACACAAATTGAGAGGCAAACTTATTGCTAGTCTTAGCGGAGTTAAAAAAACACTAGGTTACCTAATACTTATTGCTACAAACTTATTCTTTCTACTTGTTTTAGTCTTGCGGATAAAGTTACTCCAATAGGTCATCTGTGTTAACATATAACGTCAACTTGAGGAAACGAATTAGTCCTTCAATGCACGCTCATCATATTGGAAACTTTATTGGTTTCGCAGTAGCATCAAAGCAGAAGTGTGAGAAAGATACGGCTGATATTTTGGTTTCATTACGAAAAGGGTTATTCGAGTTGGAGAATAAGTATGTGAAAAGATTGAACAAGAATCAGGATGAGGCCGTCGAAAACATCTTGGAGATATTAAGAGATCATGTAGGCTTGATCGCCGCTAGCATAAATGATGATGTGGATCTCTACCAATTCACTAGCTGGTGTGGTTTCTCATTTTATGATGTGGATTTTGGATGGGGGAAGCCAATTTTGTTTAGTTCGATTCCACCAAAATGAACTAAACGGTTCCGGGGAAGTTCCCAGGGTCCGGACGTGAAATAGGCTAAAAATCGATCGAGGCGTGCCATGGAGGCTGGGGAGCCTAGTGTGGTCCTTTTGGGTAGGAGGGGCCATTCGGGTGGTCAAACGGGCGAAACAGTTCAAACGAGGCATTTTCAGGCCAAATCAGTGTGCTAATAGCCCACGATTTCGGGGGTGTGCCCGGGGTTCGTGCGTGAAATAGGCCAAAATTCCGCCGAGGAGTGCCAGGGAGACTGGGGAGTGGCCCAGTATGGTCCGTATGGATGGGCGGGGCCATTTGGGTGGTCAAACGAACAAAACAGTGCAAATCGCGCATTTTCAGGACAAATCGATGTGTTATAGCCCACGTTTCCAGGAGTGTTCCCGAGGTTCGAGTGTGAAATAGGCCAAAAATCGACCGAGGCGTGCCAGGGAGGCTGAGGAGCTTCCTAGTATGGTCCGTTTTGGTGGGCGGGGCCATTTGAGTGGTTAAACGAGAGAAACGGTGCAAACGAAGAATTTTTTAGCCAAATCGGTGTGCTATAGCCCATAGTTCTAGGGGCGTGCTCGGGGTTCAGGCGTGAAATAGGCCAAAAATCGACCGAGGCGTGCCAGGGGGATGGGGAGCGGCTTTGTGTTGTCCTTTTGGGTGGGCGTGGCCATTGGGTGGTCAAACGGGAGAAACAGTGCAGATGGGGCATTTTCGGGCCAAATCAGTGTGCTATAGCTAACAGATCTGGGGGTGTGTAAACCGGCATTTTCTGGCCAAATCCGTTAGGGTGGGCGGGGCCATTTGACCCCCCAAATAGCCCATCCCACCCTAAGGGCCCACACTAGGACGTTTCCTAGCCTGCTTGGGGTAGCTCGATCAATTTTAGGCCAAAAAACATGTTCGGCCCCTAGGCCCACTCCGAAAGCCATTGCTATAACACACTGATTTGGCACAAAAATAGCTCGTTCGCGCCGTTTCGCCTATTTGACCACCCAAATAGCCTATCCCACCCCAAGGGCCCACCATAGGCCGCTCCCCTGCCTGCCTGGGGCGGCTCTGTAGATTTTCGGCCAAAAACACACCTGGCCCCCGGGCCACCTCGAAAACAGTGGGCTTTAGTTTATTAGTATTAGTACATCATTGAATATACAGTTCAAAAAATTATTTCACATCAGATTCTTTCATTTTTTTATTCAAACAAAAAGTTAAAATACAAAAAAATACCACATCGATTTGGCCCAAAAATGGCTTGTTCGCGCCGTTTCGCCCATTTGACCACCCAAATAGCCTATCCTACCCCAAGGGCCCACACTAGGCCGCTCTCCAGCCTGCTTGGGGTATCTCGATAGATTTTCGACAAAAAACACTCCCATACCTCGGACGACCCTGAAAAACATGGACTATAGCACACCAATTTGGCCCGAAAATGGCTCAATCGTGTCATTTCGCCCGTTTGACCACCCAAATAGCCAATTCCACCCCAAGGGCACACACTAAACCGCTCCCCGGCCAGCCTGGGGCAGCCCAGTTGATTTTTGACCAAAAACAAGCCCGTCCCTTGGGCTTGCCCCAAAAATCGTGGGCTATAACACACCGATTTGGCTCGAAAACAGGCCATTCGTGTCGTTTCGCCTGTTTGAACACCCAAATAGCCTATCCCACCCCAAAGGCCCACACTAGGACACTCCCCAGCCTGCCTGGGGTAGCTCGGTTGATTTTTAGTAAAAAATAAGCTTGTCCCGGGGCCCACCCCAAAAATCGTAGGCTATAGCACACCGTTTTGGCCCAAAAATGGCCCGTTCGCACCGTTTCTCCCAGTTGACGACCCAAATAGCCTATTCCACCCCAAGGGCCGACACTAGTCTGCTCCCCAGCCTTTCAGTGATAGCTCGGGCGATTTTAAATAAAAAACACGTCTGGCCCCCGGGCCCACCCTTAAAACCGTGGGCTATAGCACACCGATTTGGCCCAAAAATGACCCATTCGCGCTTTGACCACCCAAATAGCCTATCCCACCCTAACGGACCACACTAGGTCGCTCTTCAGCTTGCCTGGGAAAGCTCGATCGATTTTTGATCGTAAACACGCTCATCCCCTGAGCCCAGCTTGAAACTGTGGGCTATAGCGCGTCGTTTTGGCAAAAAAAAGGCCAGTTTATGCCTTTCTCCCGTATGACCACCCAAATAGCCTATCCCACCCCAAGGGCCCACACTAGGCCACTCCCCATCCTGTCTGTGGTAGCCCGATCGATTTTCGACAAAAAACACGCTTGGCTCCGAGCCCACCCAAAAAACCATGGGCTGTAACACACTGATTTGTCCTAAAAATGGCCCGTTCATGCTGGTTTGCCCATTTGACCACCCAAATAGCCTATCCCACCCCAAGGTCCCATAATAGGCCCGTTCCCCAGCCTGCCTGTGGCAGCTCGGTCAATTTTTGACCAAAAATACACCCGGGTCCACCTCAAAAATCGTGGTCTATAGCACACAAATTTGACCCAAAAATGACACGTTCATGCTGTTTCGCCTGTTTTACCATGCAAATACCCTATCCCGCCCCAAGGGCCCACACTAGGTCGCTCCCCAATATGCCTGAGGCAGCCCGATCGATTTTTGGCCAAAAACACGCCCGGCCCCTAAGCCCACCCCTAAAACCATGGGTTATAGCTCATTGATTTGGCCTGAAAATGGCCCATTTGCGCCGTTTCGCCCGTTTAACCACCTCAAATAGCCTATCCCACCCCAAGGGCCCATACTAGGTCGCTCCCCAGTCTGTCTAATGCAGCCCGGTCGATTTTTGGCATTAAACACACCCGACCCATGAGCTCACCCCAAAACCCGAGGGCTATAGCACTCTGATTTATCCCAAAAATGCCCCGTTTGCGCCGTTTTGCCCGTTTGACCACCCAAATAGCCTATCCCACCCCAAGGGCCCACACTAGGTCGTTCCCAGCCTGCCTTGGGAAGCCCGATCAATTTTTAGCCAAAACAAGCCTATCCCTCGGGCCCACCCCAAAAACCATGGTCTATAGCACAATGATTTGTCCTAAAAATAGCCTATTCGCGCTGTTTCACCCGATTAACCACCCAAATAACCTATCTCACCCCAAGGGCCCACACTAGTCCGCTCTCTAGCCTGTCTGGTGTAGTCCGATCGATTTTTGGCATTAAACATGCCCGACCTCCGAGCCTACCCCAAAAATTGTGGGCTATTGCACACCGATTTGGACCGAACATGGCCCATTTACGCCATTTCGCCCGTTTGACCACCCAAATAACCTATCCCACGTTAAGGGCCCATACTAGGTTGCTCCCCAGCCTACCTGGGGCAGACCGATTAATTTTTGGCAAAAAACATGCCTGGTCCCCGAGATCACCTCAAAAACCGTGGGCGATAGCACACCGATTTGGCCAGAAAATGGCCCGTTCGCACCGTTTCAAATGTTTGACCACCCAAATAGCCTATCCCACCCCAAGGGCCCACACTAGGTCGCTCCCCAGCCTATCTGGTGCAGTTCGGTTGATTTTTGGCATTAAACACGCCCGACCCCAGAGCCAAACCCAAAAATCGTAGGCTATTACACACCGATTTGGATCGAAAATGGCGCATTCGTGCTGTTTCACCCCTTTGACAACCCAAATAACCTATCCCATATCAAGGGCCCATACCAGGCTACTTCCCAGCCTACCTGGGGCAGCTCGATTAATTTTTGGCAAAAAATATGCCCGACCCCCAGGCCTACCCCAAAAATCGTGGGCTATAGCACACTGATTTGGCCAGAAAATGGCCCGTTCACACCGTTTCGAACGTTTGACCACCCAAATAACCTATCACACCCCAAGGGCCCACACTAGGTCGCTCCCCAGCCTGCCTAGGAAAGCTTGGTCGATTTTAGTCCTAACACACGCTCGGCCCCTGGGATCACTCCAAAAATCGTGAGCTATAGCACATCGATTTGGCCCGAAAATGGATCGTTCTTTCCGTTTCGCCCATTTGACCATCCAAATAGCCTATCCCACCCCAAGGGCCCACACTAGGTCGCTCCCCAGCTTGCCTAGGGTAGCCCGATCGATTTTTAGCCAAAAACACGCCCGGACCCTAGGCTCACCCCAAAAATTGTGGGCTATTGCATACCATTTTGGCCCAAAAACATCTTGTTCGTGTCGTCTAGCCCGTTTGACCACCCAAATAGCGTATCCCACCCCAAGGGCCTACACTAGGATGCTCCCTAGTCTTCCTGGGGTAGCCTAATTAATTTTCGGCCAAAAATACTCTCGGCCTCTGGCCCACCCAATAAATTATGGGCTATAGCACACCAATTTATCCCAAAAATGGCCCGTTTACACTGTTGCGCCCGTTTGACCACCCGAATAGCCTATCCCACCATAAGGACCCACACTAGGCCGCTTCCCAGCCTGACTGGGTAGCTCAGCCAATTTTCGACCAAATATACGCCCGACATCTGGGCCCACCCCATAGACTGTGGATTATAGCACACTGATTTGGCTCGAAAATGGCCCGTTCACGCTATTTTGCTCGTTTGACCATTCAAATAGCCTATCCCACCCTAAGGTCCCATACTAGGCCGCTCACCAACCTGTCTTGGGCAGCCTGATCAATTTTTGCCAAAAATATGCTCGGCCCTTGGGCCCATCCTCAAACTGTGGGCTATTGCACACCGATTTGGCCTGAAAATGACCCATTCGTGTCGTTTCTCCTATTTGATCACCCAAATAGCCTATCCTACCCTATGTTCCCATACTAGGTTGCTCCCCAACCTGCTAGAGGCAGCCTGGTCAATTTTTGGCCAAAAATACGCCCGGCTCTCGGGCCCACACCAAAAACCGTGGGCTATAGCACACCGATTTGGACCAAAAATGGCTCGTTCGCGCCATTTTGCCCGTTTGACCACCCAACTAACCTATCCCACCCCAAGGGCCGACACTAGGCCGCTCCCCAGCTTGTCTAGGGCAGCCTGATCAATTTTTTAAATTAAAAACACGCCCGAACTGTGGGCTATCACATATCGATTTGGCCTGAAAACGGCTTGTTCACGCCGTTTCGCCTGTTTGACCACCCAAATAGCCTATCCCACCCTAAGGGCCCTACTAGGTCGCTCCTCAGCCTGCCTGGGGCAGTCCGGTCGATTTTCATCCAAATACATGCTCGACCCCAGGCCCACCCCAAAAATCGTGTGTTATGGCACACCAACTTGGCCCAAAAATAGCACGTTCGCGCCGTTTGACCACCCAAATAGCCAATCCCACCCCAAAGGCCCACACTAGGCCGCTCCCCAGCCTGTTTGGGGCAGCCCAATCGATTTTTGGCAAAAACACGTCCAACCCCCTGGACCACCCCAAAAACCGTGGGCAATATAGCACACCGATTTGGCTAAAAAAATGCCCGTTCGTACCGTTTCGCAGATTTGACCACCCAAATAGCCTATCTCACCCAAAGGCCCACACTAGGCCGCTACCTAGCTTGCCTGGGAAAGCTCGGTTGATTTTCAGCACAAAACATGCCCGACCCTCAAGCCCACCCCAAAAATCATGAGTTATAGCACACCAATTCAGCCCAAAAATAGCCCGTTTGCACCGTTTCGCCTATTTGACCACCCAAATAGCCTATCCTACCCCAAGGGCCCACACTAGGTCGCTCCCCAGCCTGTCTGGGGCAGCCTGATTGATTTTTGGCACAAAACACGTTGGGCCCCTAGGCCTACCCCATAAACTGTAGGCTATAGCACACCGTTTTGGCCTGAAAATACCTTGTCCACGTCGTTTCGCCCGTTTGATCACTCAAATAGCTTATCTTACCCCATGAGCCCACACTAGGCTGCTCTCCAGCCTGCCTAGGGAAGCCTGATTTATTTTTGACAAAACACACGTCCGAACTCAGGGCACACCCCAAAAACTGTATGCTATGATACTCCGATTTAGCCCGAAAATGGCCCATTCATGTCGTTTTGCCCTTTTGACCACCCAAATAGACTATCCCACCATAAAGGCCCATACTAGGCCACTCTTCAGCCTGTCTGGGGCAGCCTGATTGATTTTTGGCCAAAAACTCACTCGGCCTACAGGCCCACCCCAAAAATCGTGGGCTATGCACACTGATTTGGCCTGAAGACGGCCCGTTCATGCCGTTTTGTCCTTTTGACCATCCAAATAGCATATCCCTCCACAAGGGCCCATACTAGATCGCTCCTAACATGCCTGGGGCAGCCCGATCAATTTTTGGCAAAAACACGCTCAGCCCCCGAGCCCACCCCAAAAATCCTGGGTTATAGCACACAGATTTGGCCCAAAAATGGCTTGTTTCCGCCATTTCTCCCGTTTGACCACCCAAATAGTCTATCCCACCCCAAAGGCACAAACTTAGCCGCTCCCCAACTTGTCTTGGCAGTTCGATTGATTTTTGGCCAAAAATACGCCGTCTCCTGGGCCCACCCTAAAAACCGTGGGCTATAGCACACCAATTTTGCCTAAAAATGGTACGTTCGCGTCATTTTGCCCGTTTGACCACCCAAATAGCCTATCCCAACCCAAGGGCCCACACTAGGCCACTCCCCAGCCTGTCTGGGGTAGCCCGATCGATTTTTGACCAAAAACACGCCCGGCCTCCGGACCCACCCAAAAAATCGTGGGTCATAGCAAACCAATTTAGCCTGAAAACTGCCCGTTCGCGCTCTTTCGCCCGTTTAACAACCCAAATAGTCTATCCCACCACAAGGGCCTATACTACGCTGCTCCCCAACCTACCAGGGATAGCCCATAAATTTTTGGCCAAAAACACGCCCGTCACCCAGGCCCACCACAAAAACCGTGTCCTATAGCACACTGATTTGGCATGAAAATGACCCGTTCCCGCCGTTTTGCCCGTTTGACCACCCAAATAGCCTATCCCCACAAGGGCCCACATTGTGTCTCTCCCCAGCCTGCCTGAGGCACCCCGATCGATTGTTGGCTAAAAACACGCTCGGTCCTCAGTTCTACCCCAAAAATCGTGGGCTATAGCACACCGATTTGGCCAAAAATGGCACGTTCGCGCTATTTTGCCTGTTTGACCACCCAAATAGCCTATCCCACCCCAAGGGCCCACACTAGGTCACTCCCCAGCATGCCTTGGGCATTTTGATCGATTTTTAGTGAAAAAATCGCTCGTCCTCGGGCCCACCCCAAAAATCGTGGGCTATAGCACATCGATTTGGCCCAAAAATGGCCCGTTCGCGTCGTTTCTCCCTTTTGACCACCCAAATAACCTATTCCACCCCAAGTGCCCAAACGAGGTTGCTCCTCAGCCTTCCTGGGGCAGCTCGATCAATTTTTGACACAAAACACGACCGGCCTCTGGGCCCACCCCGAAAACCGTGGATAATAGCACACCGATTTGGCTCAAAAATTTCCCGTTTGGTCCGTTTTACCACCCAAATAGCCTATCCCACCCCTAAGAGCCCACATTGGGCCGCTCTCCAGCCTGCTTGAGGCCAGCCGATTGATTTTTGGGCAAAAACATACCTGGCCCATTGGCCCACACCAAAAACCGTGGGCTATAGCACATCGATTTGGCCTAAAAATGGCATGTTCGCCCTGTTTCGCCTGTTTGACCACCCAAATAGCCTATCCCCCCAAGGGCCCAACTAGGACGCTCTCCAGCCTGCCTGGGGCAGCCCGACTAATTTTAGAAAAAAAACATGCCCGGCCCCTGAGCCCACTCTAAAAAAACACCGATTTGGCCTGTAAATAGCTCATTCACGTCGTTTCGCTCGTTTGACCACCCAAATAGCCTATCCCACTCCAAGGGCCCACACTACACTGTTTCTCAGCCTGTCTGGGGTAGCACAGTCGATTTTCAGCCAAAAACACGCCTGACCCCGAGCCCACTCCAAAAACCGTGGGTTATATAGCACACCGATTTGGCCCAAAAATAGCCGTTCGCGCCGTTTTGCCGCTTTGACCACCTAAATAGCTTATCCCACCCAGGGGCCCACACTAGGCTGCTCTCCAACCTGTCTGGGACAGCCCGATCGATTGTTAGCCAAAAATATGTCTGGGCCCACCCCGAAAACTGTGGGCTATAGCACACCAATTTGTCCCAAAAATGGCCCATTCGCGCCGTTTCGCCCATTTAACTACCCAAATAGCCTATCCCACCCTAATGGCCCACACTAGGCCGCTCCCCATCCTACCTGCGCCAGCCCAATCAATTTTTGGCCAAAAACACGTTCGGTCCCCTGGCCCACCCCAAAAACCGCAGGGTATAGCACACCTATTTGACCCAAAAATGGCCTGTTCGCATTGTTTCGCTCGTTTGACCACCCAAATAGCCTATCCCACCCCAATGGCCCATACTAGGCCGCTCTCCAACCTGTCTGGGGCAGCCCGATCGATTTTTGACCTAAAACACACTCGACTCGTGGGCCCACCCTAAAAATTGTGGGCTATAGCATACTGATTTGGCCCGAAAATGGCTCGTTCGTGTCGTTTCTCCCGTTGACCACCTAAATAGCCTATCCCATCCCAAGGGCCCACACTAGGCTGCTCCCCAACCTGCCTGGGGCAGCCCGGTTGATTTTCGACCAAAAACACGCTCGGCCCCTAGGCCCATTCTAAAAAATGTGGGCTATAGCACACCAATCTGGCCTAAAAATTGCCCGTTCGCGCCGTTTTGACCGTTTGACCACCCAAATAGCCTATCCCAACCCCAAGGCCCACATTAGGCAGCTCCCTATCCTGCCTAGGGCAGATTGGTCAATTTTCGGCCAAAAACACACTCGGTCCGTGAGCCCACCCTAAAAATCGTGGGCTATAGCATATCGATTTGGCCTGAAATAGCCCGTCCGCGCCGTTTCGCCCGTTTGACCACCCAAATAGCCTATCCCACCCCAAAGGCCCACACTAGGACGCTTCCCATCCTGCCTGGGGAAACCTGGTTGATTTTTGGCCAATAACACGCCCGGCCACCAGGTCCACCACAAAAATGATGGGCTATATTAACACACCGATTTTGCCCCAAAAAGGCTCATTTGCGTCGTTTTGCCCGTTTGACCACCTAAATAGCCTATCCCACCCCAAGGGCCTACACTAGGTCACTCCCCAGCCAACCTGGGGCAGCCCGGTTAATTTTTTGCAAAAAAATTGCTCAGCCACTGGGCCCACTTTAATAAACTGTGGGCTACACACCGATTTAGCCCGAAAATGGTCCGTTCGCACCATTTCTCCCGTTTGACCACCCAAATAGCCTATCCCACCCCAAGGGCCCATACTAGGCCGATCCCCAGCCTGGCTGGGGCAGCCCAGTCGATTTTCGACTGAAAATATGCTCGGCCCCCAGGCCCACCCCAAAAACAGTGGGCTATAGTTGGCCCTAAAATGGCTCGTTCACACCGGTTCACCCGTTTGACCACCCAAATAGCCTATCCTACCCCAAGGGCCCACACTAGGCCGCTTCCCAACCTTTCTGGGGCAGCCCGATCAATTTTTGGCCAAAAATACGCCTGGCCCACCCCGAATCCCGTGAACTATAGCACACCGATTTGGCCTTAAAATAGCCTGTTCGCGCCGTTTTGCCCGTTTGACCATCCAAATAGCCTATCCCACCCAGTGGTCCACACTAGGCGGCTCCCCAACTTGCCTGGGACAACCCGATCGATTTTCGGCCAAAACCACGTCGGCCTCCGGGGCCACCTCGAAAACCGCCAATTTTTATCATAAAATTCCTTCGGCCTCTTCCGTTCCATTTTACTTGGCCTTTTATCGACTTAAAATTTCCTTTTAGTATTTATTAAGAGCATTTTTTTTTATTAGCCTTATTCATTATGTTATCGAAATGTAAAATTTGATTGGTATTACCTTATGAGAAAATACATAAAGTCACCCCTTAAGTTATTTGATTTTATAAAAAGACACTTAAACTATACGGGCGACCCTGATTACCCCCACAAAACTAGTTAAGACCATTAAAAATAACCCCTTTTTGACTTATTTTTAGCCCATTTATTTTAACATGCAAGGGGAGGTGCATGAGGGGGAAAAAGATATTGCACCAGCAAATTAAAAAACGCTACGTGTATAAAAAATGTTTCCACTTTTTTCTTTTCTCTATTTTACTATTTTTTTCTTCCTTTTTCGTTTTTTCTTTTGTTTCTCCTTCTTCTTCGTTTCTTCTTCATCAATGGAGTTTTATTTTCCCCTTCCTCTTCTTTTCCATTAATACAATAGTGGTGGATATTATCGTGGTCAGTGTTTATTTTTCGATAAAAATGATAAAGAGATTTAAAAAAGGGTAAAAAAGAGATGGTATGTTAGCCACCATTTTTTCGGCGAGAAGGTACTTTCCGGCGATATACCAAATATGAAAAATTAATTTTTTGTTGGAAAAGATGTTGATTCAGATTTCAAATTTTAGTTTAGTGGTAATTTGAGTATTTAGATTCTAATTATTTGGTGGTAGTTTGAGTATTTAGATTTCGATATTGATGGATTTGATATTCATAAACTAGTTGGTGGTAGTTCGAAAACTATTTGGTCACTTTACTGTGGAATTGGTGATTGTTGCAGCGGCAATAGCGGAGTTAGATGACCATGGCAAAGGAATTTCAACAAAAAATGCGAAGAAGAAAGGAAGAAAAGAAATAAAGAAAAATAAAAGTAATTATTTAAAAATATATGGCTATAGTTTATAAAGAAAAAAGATTAAAATTAATTTGACACGTGTTCAATGTTGATTGACACGTGATTTACACATTTGTTGGTGTAATTGGTGTTGGCTGAAAAAGGAGGTATGAATAATACTTCAAAGTTATTTTGTGGGGTAATAGGTCGCTTGTATAGTTTAAGTATCTTTTTGCAAAAGTCGGATAACTTCATGGGTGGCTTTATTTCTTTTCTCTTGCTTTATACTTTATATGTTAAAACTAAGAATGATATCAAAAGAAAATAATAGATCTCTTTTGATTTGTTAAACGAACAAGTACAAAAGAGAATCTATATTTAGCATAATGACAGTATAAAATGAAATGGAGGGGGTGTTACTATATGCTATGCAACACATTTAATTCAATTAGACTTGCGCCACAACAACTAATAAAAGTATTCCAAACATATCAGGTAGGCAGCATCTTTTGGAAATGTCCAACTAATTCTAATGTTAGGCAAACTTAAATAATAGAAACATCTCAAATAAATAGCACAATGCATTTAGGGGACGTTTGGTTGTTGGTTAGAGTTATGCATATATTAGTAAAATGAAGGGTTATTATTTATGGTATTAGTTATTTTATTTATTTTTTATAATCGTTGTGTTTGGGTCAGTTTTCACATAACTTGACTAAATTCATGAGATATCTGTCACCTTCCCCAACAATAGCTATTAGGCAACTTTGCTCACCAAGGGTAGGACAAATGAAAATTATCATCTAGTGTTTTTTTGCCTTTAGTGAGATTTGGAGCTGAGACTTCAAGGTTTTCAACCCAATTCATTGACCACGAGGTCACACCCTTAAGTGCAGTTATTTTATTTTTCACCCAGCATAAAATAATAGTACCTAGATTCGTTTATAACTTATATATACATGTATAATTATAAAGAAAAGAAAAAGATGAACCAAACATTGTATTGGCAAGGATATGTTTTATGTGAAAAGAGAAAAAACCAACTAAACATTGCATAACTCTTGCAAGATTCTATTGTGGGTATTATGTTTCCTCATTTTTTAACCAAAAAATGTACACAGAGTTATACGGGTTAAAAAATGTACACAAAGTTATACTATATGCTAATTTTAATACATGAATAGCTTCTTTCTAACGAGCAACAAAAAGATCCCGCATTACTTATAACGTCTTCTACATTAGATAGATTCCGTAAAAACTTATACATGTATTAGTAATATGGGATTGGAAACTGGAAAACAAACACCATATTTGGTGGTCTGAATATTATACATAGCAACTAAAATACTGTAAAACATGGTATTAGTTATGCCTGCTTAATACATGAATAACTATTAGTACTTCATAACCGGCAACCAAACGAGGCCTTATAAAATAAGCACATGCATGCACAAGTAGCTGCAGGGAGAAGTAGTAGATTAACCAACCAAGGAACAAATTAAAGGATGGAGCTAATCTCCCAAGAATTCATCAAACCTATTTCTCCAACTCCCAATCACCTCATCAAATCCTATGAATATTCAATTTGTGATCAGTTTGCTCTATCAGATCACATCCCTATACTTCTATATTACCCTGCACTATCAGATGATAACATACAAGAATCAAAGGCTATCAACTCATCCAGATTGAAACGCCTGAAGAAATCTTTGTCCGCGGATGCAAAAAACCGAGCAGGTGTGCAGCGTACTTGATTAGACACCTGGTCCAATCAGAATTCAGCCCTGATTTATACACCCCCAATAAATAGAAAAGGATGTTTCTCAATCAAATAGTTTTTTTGCAATTTTGATGAAACAAGAAGAACGGCGAAAACTCTCTTTCGCTCAAGTTCCAAATTTGTGTGTGCTCAAAGTTTAGTTGTTCTTGAGTCAAGTCTTGTTTTGTAATCGTATTACTCATCTTATAAGAGTAATGTCTTTACTTTGGTAGCAGAGTTCTTAGGTAGAGTTACCTAAGGTTCTTCGATTAGAGTTAATCGATTGTGGTTTGCTTGAGGTGTGTTGTAGTAGAGATATTGCAACCAGTAGAACTTAGAGTTATATTCTTGGAGACTATAATCAATGAGTTTTGATTATAGTGGAGATTGAAGTGTTTGTGAGGGCAAGCCGTGGTTTTTCCTTTCTTGAGCAAGGAGGTTTTTACGTAAATCATTATTATGTTCGTTTATTTTCTGTTAGTTCTAGTTGATTACTGTTTTATTAGTTCTCTCTTTAATCTTAGGGACTTTGTCCCTAGCTGGCTGGTGCACCCCCACGTTTCAACAAGTTTTTTTTGCTTCTTGTTCAAGTTACATCCGTTCAGTAGTGGGCAGGTGAAGCATTTGCTTTAGGTCCCAAAAATTTGAGGACTCAAAATTTTTAATAGCAAATTTTATAATTTCAACTCCACTTGAAATAATACGAAGATTATGAAATAATACGTTTGAAAAAATTATCTACAAAAAAAAAAAAAAAAGCTATCAAATTTTTCCACTTTTTTCTTTTCTCTATTTTACTATTTCTTTCTTCCTTTTTTGTTTTTTTTTCTGTTGTTTCTCCTTCTTCTTCGTTTCTTCCATGTTGTACATTTGACCAATTCAAAATTTTTGTTGCACAATAGTCTAATAGTTACATGTCCAATGTAATTGCTTGAAACGTTTAACAATAAACGAGAAACAAAAACAACTCTTCATATATCCAAAAAGATCGAGTACTGAGATTTTGTGTTTGCTTAGAAATGGTCATTGCCTGAGGAGAATATAACTCTTATATATTTCTCTAAAATATATAAAAATTAAAAATCCTAAAATACATAAAATATATGAATCCTAAAATAAAAGATTATCTAAAATATATGGAAAAAAAAATTTAAGAGTCCTAAATTTTTTCTGAAAAATAATATCTCAAGTTTTTAAGCTCTAAACTCACCAAAAGATAGGTCACTGAATTAGTATTTCAACGCCACTAGCCTCGCCTTAATCCGAGGTTGTAGTAAAAAGTTGTGAAAAATCTTCTGAGGCGCGGTCAAACTGTCAGTGACGACGACTCTGGCAATGACTCATTGTAGACAAAATGAGTTGTAGTGAAGATTCGTTGTCACGGCAGTGGGTAACCGAAGAATTCAGTCTAATGGCAACGAGTTCAGCACAGGACTCGTTGTCAAACTAAACAAGTCGTTGTGTGTGGACCCGTCGTCGCAACAGTAAGGAACCAAGAACACAACCCCTTGACAACGGACCTTCATGATGACCAGGTCTAACGACTCGTCAGGAGAGGAGTCGTTGTCATAACAGAAAGGACATGAAACTTAGGTCCTCAAGTCACGACTCAGGCCACAACTCGTAATCAGACATAAGGAGTCGTTATCCGAGTCATGATGACTGTTTCTTAGAATTTTCTGAACATTTTAAAAAGGACTTTTTGGTCTTTTCCCATTCTTTTAACCCCTAACCCACGTCGTTTGGGTATTCCTAGACCTATTATTGGGGGTTAATATTATCCTAACACCTCATAAACTCAAAATCAATTGACACCTAGCAAAAAGGGGCGATTTTCTCTTCTCCAACAGTAAAGTAGGATTCCCCAACTTCAAGCACAAACTCCAAAGAATTCTCCAAGGTTTTCATCTCCAGATATCTGGGATTTCATCAATGGGTTCCTTCCACCCATTGAGTCCCAACAACTTCTAAATCCTTAAATTTAATTTTCCCGCCAAGAATTAAATTTTAGGTCAAATGTGAGTTTTCTTAATCTTTTTTAGTTTATTCTTGTAACTAAACCATGAGTACATGTTTCCCATAAGAGTAGCATATTCTTATACTCAGAATTAGGACTGTACATAGGTCGGGTTGGTTCAGTTTTTATTAAAAAAAAAAAAATCAATCATGTCGGTTTATTAAAACTATAAACCAAATCAAACCAACATAAAATTAATTTTTTCGGTTTAGGTTTTAGTCGGATTTTTCCGGGGGGTTTCGGTTTTTTTCGGTTTTTTTTGGGTTTTTTTAATAATATTTAGTTTTTACAATTATATTGTGATCGAAGACTAGATCAAATATGTTTTCACTCATGTGCTTATGAAATACCATAATTATGAAAAAATGAGGAGCAGAAAACTCTCTTGAAACTAAAAAGTGAGATGAAGAGTGAAAAGTTTAGGTTTTAAGTTTATATTGGGTTTTGGATCATTTAATTAGCAATTAATGGACAAATATTACAACTTAAAGGCCCAAATTTAAATATATATCTACATTTACTTTCAAATTATTGAAAATTACTAAAACTAGTTGAATAAGTAAGTAAAAAGTAGATTATAATTAATATTTTATGTATAAAAAAGTTCGAATATTATATCTATACTATATTAAAAGTTTGAAGGGACTTAAAAATGACGTTTGAACTTTTTTCCCTTCATTAGAAGCCTCTGCAACAGATAAAAACGTCTTTTTACTATTTTCCTCAATTTATTATTTAATTAGATTAAAGACTCCTAAAATATATGAAAAGAATTTAATAACTCCTAAAATATATACAAAGAATCCTGATAAACTAAAAACTTCTAGTACTTCATACTTTAAAATTATAAAGAAGAATAAGTAGAATATTATGAATAAAATTGTAGGACAAGTCAAAGTTAAAAAGGGAAAAAATCGTTGTGCACGTAAAAAAAAATGAGGCGAAAAAATTTATATTTAATTATATAATTTATAAAAGGAAAACTTTATAAATAGAATAAATTTAATTTATTGTTCCTACGCATGAGTTTTAGGATTTAATAACATATATTTGTTGATTTTGATTATTTAATCTAGGTAATATTTAGTACTTCTAAAAATAGAATTTTGCCTTATATAAAAAATATTCTTTATAATTCTATTTAAGTAATATTTTGGATCAAAATTTATACGAAACAAATTCTTATATTGTACTTTTGTTTTTTATTTTTGTTTTGATTCACTTGTTTTCTTACTATCATTATCATCATCCCTTTTGCCTTTATTTATTTCTTTTAAATCATACCTTTAAAGATTATATATGAAGAATAATAATCAACAATTGACATTGATTCTCTCTTTTGATTATTTCTTGTGTATCTCTTTTAGTTGAAAGTTTCTGATCGAAAAATTGGATAAGTATGTTGCCGCCGAATGAAGTTGTCAAAAATCAAAGGTTTATTGTACTTTTTTTCTTTTACTTTCTTTGCGTAATCGTGACATAATTTTGATTATCGTGATATAAAAAAGGCTCCAATCTCATTTTTCTTTTTAAAAAAAAACATATCAAGGTCACGAATTAGGATAGGAGATTAAATTCTTTTTTATTTATGAGTCATGTTTTTCGTAATATCGTAACTTTTATGTACAATTCAACCACTATAGAAATCCATATTATTTGTAAGTGAGGCATATTAATTGTTATTTATGTTAAAGAAAATCGTAATACTAATTTATGATAATAACATAAAAAAGGCGGCTATGAAATTTCAAAGAACAAAACAAAATCGAAGCAAAAAAGTTGTTTGTAGTATAGTCATTTTCTCCAATATCACATTATGCATAGTACCCTCCTCTATCGAAAGTTGGGTTTGATTGAGTTGGTTTTAGTTTATATGTGAATGTCTTGGTTGCTTGTAATCACATGTGGATATTTGATCTTCATAATCTAAATTTAAAGATTTGATGATATGGAGCCACATACAAATGTAGATGTAGGAATTCGACTAAATATAATTCAAATATCTACTTAAAAAATCTGATTATATAGATTTGATATATGAACACGAAAATTCGACTGATATATATGTAAGGAGGAGGATCCGAACGCTTATATATAAAAGGCCGTTATTCAACATTCTTCATCACAAATTTTTAAGGTATTATTTTCTCAATTATTTTTGCCTTCGACAATATTGCATTTTTTTCTCTAGGAATATTTCTTTTATCATCTTTTGTGCATGTAATTGATAAGGTTTTAATTTTATTGTTGTGTCCAATTTTAGTCTTTTTTTTGGCATAAGATTTGTAAGCAAGCAATGTTATTATAATTAGATATCTTTGTAAAAATTTATAATCCACTCTATTTGAGTAAATTACTATTTAACTTTTTATAATAAAGTTATATAAATATCTATATAAGCGTTCTCAATAGACAAAATCGTCTAATTTTAAATAATCAAAGGTTACACGTGCGAGACACGCGCGGTTAAACTAATATATATATATTATGTCGGTTTGATTCGGGTTCGGTTTGACTTTTTTTTGGTTAACACCAAACCAAACCAAGAATGGTCGGGTTTTTTTTCTAACGCCAAACCAATCAAACCAAACCATAAGTCGGGGTTTTTTCTCGGTTTGGTTTGGTTCGTCGGTTCGGTTTGACTTGACGGTTTGGTCTGTACACCCCTACTCAGAATCATGAATTCCCCTTTGAATTGATTAATCATTGAGTTTTTGGCTTGAAGTATGAAATTTCATATTATGCTCAGTTTTTAATGTTATCATGTTCAGTTGTATTAGTCAGAGCTGGTGAATTATGAACACCCAATACCTAGAGATTCATGCATATAACAGTTTACACATCTTGAGCACTGTAGAGTAATCAGTATTAATATTTTCAATATGTAATTACAATGAATAATTCAATTTTCAATGTCATTCGGTTAGGAGTAGTACTTAGCATAGAGTGAACGCAAGGATGAAGCTCACCCTTCAGTTGAGGATTGAGAACTTTAGTAGAAGTCCCTAAGTTCTAGAACTAACGCAGCACCGTAGGTTATGAGGGGTCACCCGCCAGTTGAGGATTGACACTCTAGTCCTTCGAGACATCAGTTTAGTGGATCTACGCCAGCCAGTGTTGGTACCTTTGACAAGGTATTAGCATCCTTCCAACTGGGGTTACAGGTTGGACCCTGATTTGCTCAGATTGGGGTATGTCGGTTATTGTTAACTCCCACAATCCTCAGTTTATGTTTTAGATTCAGATTATGCATGACGTTGTATTCAATTATTCAGTTCCATTCAATACATGTTTATACTTGGCCTTGCCTTCAGTTATCATGTTTCATGCATTCATGTTCAACTCATACTAGTTAGCTTTTTCCATCTCACATACTCATTACATTCATAGTACTGATCGCATACTTTTCTGCGTTATATTGTCTCATAATATAGGTTCGGACGCTCAGTACCCGGATCGCACTTAGCCCATTCCCGTGCCACTCAGTTGCAGTTTGGTGAGTCCTCACATTCGAGGACTAGTTACTAGCTACTTATTTCAGTCTGTTGGAGTTAGTTGGGGGTTTGTCCCAACAACTCATTAAGATTTAGAGGCTTTCATAGATTTTCAGCATGTTGGTTTATCAGACAGTTCAAATTCCAGTTTTGGTTGACATTCAGTATTTCATATTTATTATTTTCACTAGTTATTTCAGTTTAGCCTCCGCCCAGTATTTTATTACTTTTCCTTATTCTTAGTGTTATGCTTATGTCAGGTCATGGGTTCGCTTAGGGTAACTTGTGACTCTGAGCACCGTGTTACAACTAGGGGTAATCTCGGATAAGTCAATCTTCAGTCTGGATAGTTCCACCTAAATAATATTTGTTTGAAGCAGTTTAGTTACAGTCTCTTGACTCTTTTTTCATTTCTAATTTTCAGGAACTGTTTCTGAATTAAGACAAAGCTCTTTTGTATTGATTGACCAGTTGTTTGATAAATCAATTAGATCGTTTTGCAGAACTGAGAAAATGCTAATGTAATCACCTACTATTTTTGTCTGTGATTTTGAAGCCGAGACCTGATAGTTCTCTCCCACTTCACTTCATTGATCGTAAGTCGTAACACCCTTAGGTGCACCTTTTCCTTAAAATTTCTATCGAGAATACTTTCCATCTTGCTTATTATATTGTTCTTGGCATTTATAGCAATATTGGACTGCATAATTAGAACATATTTATGTTAGTAACCAAGTAACATAAATTCAGAAGAAGGCAAATTACCTAACAAGTGCTGCTTTAGTTTTGTATTCTTCATTATGTGACAAGTAAGTGCACACAACCAGCACTGATAAGTAATCTCTACCGGATTCACCAGTCTCATCTCTAATTTTCAAGAACTAGTTTTGAATTCAGACAGAGACAATGGAGTTCTGGTTCAACTGTTTATTCCGTTTTATTTCTTCTTTAGATGCAATGACTAGCTCGAAAATGTTAAACTGCACAAAACATAAGAACACATAGTAAATTGGATATTATACCCAGTCATGATGTCCAACTAAAACATAAATTGGAGAGTGCAGCAAAAGTTGCATGAATATATACCCCCCAATTAGATAACAAACATAAATCTCTTAGGCAATGACCCCAACCTATAGATAAAAAGAAATAGTACAGATATGATATGGTAAAGATATGGAAAAACTTTAGTGAACTTTTCCATGTTACAACCTGACACTGTTGTTGTTAGTATAGCAAGAAGCTGAAAAGCGCACACACCAAATAAATGGCTGGTTATATGGTATTAGAAGTAAAAACAAAGACAAAAAACATATAGCTTCAAAAAAATCGAATTATAGGACCGTTGTATAGGAGGTATGGCCATTAAATACCAAAATCAGCATCCCTAACTTTCTTTTCTTTAGAAAAGGCAAAAATTGTAAATTTACATCTGAGGTCCGAGCGGCAACCTGTTCATGAATTGCTGATAAACGTTTGAGCCATTGGAGAGGTTCAATCCAGGATCAGACATAGGTTCCACCTTTGGTTCTTCCTTCGGGAACATAAATCCCATGTCATGCATGGGTCGCGGCTGTCCTAGATATGGATGAATAGGAACCTCCCCTGGCTTGTTTTGGTTAGGGTGAAATCCAGCCATTGATAGACTGGATAGGCCTTGTGGGTTCATTCCGTAGCTAAATCCTGGGGTAGGTCCAAGCTGGGGCCTCCCTGCCAAACCAAAGGAGCCAAGTGAAGGTTGCCTGTCAAACCGCGCCATGGCATTCTGAAGTTGTGCAGGCTCAGGCCTATGTAAATGGTTTTGAGCAGGGGCCATTACTGCAGTTGGATGAGTGTTGGAGGCTCCTGAATTAACGTGACTACTGTTGCGAGCTGCAGGCACATCGTGGTTGTGCTTCCCTTCATAGGTGGTAATCACTGACTTCAGGTCATGTGAGGCCCTCTCAACATGCTTCCTGACATTGCAGCCAGCACTTGTGCACTTGTAGTAACTCCTGGCAAAAGGGAAAATCCATCATTTGTAGAAAACAATTTTTCAAGTCAAAATTCAGGATTATTAATGTGACAAACCTTGGATTTGGATTCCCTTTAACAACCTTTTGCCCATACTTGCGCCAGCGATATCCATCATCAAGGATGTCCACTTCACTTGTAGTTTGAACCACAACTCTTGGCTCTCTGATGGCTCTAGTGGCACCAGTCATATCTGCAGAGTAAGTCTCGAGCTTCCTAAGATATTATCAAAGAGATAATAAAGAATAATCATCAGGTCAATTTGATAGAATTTAGGAAATCTTATTTACTAAAGGCTAATGATGATATAGAAACCTTCTTTTAGACTCGGACTCATCTCCTTCACCATCATAACCTTGTGATATGCTGCCATGAGTTCCACGATCATCTTCATCTTCATCATTTGAAAAAGTCGACGACACATCTACTGCATCCCCTGATTCCAACTGACCGTTGTTCTGAGCGGGGAAAGGGGCAGATCTGTTGCAGTACTCGGGGCCCAAGTTCACTGATGATGTTGCGTCAAGGTTGTTGTTCCTCCAATCAAAACCTCCTCCAGAACCAGCTGCTTTCTGGATGTTTGCCCGACCCAGATCACCATTAACACCACTTGCACCTTGTTCTGCACCGTCCAGCCGTAGGTCACCAAGTGAATTTGTGGATCCAAGGGCTGATCTACGGTTAGGTGGCGGTTTTGGGTGATTGTGGGCTCCCTTGTATATAATCTCAGTAATATGACCCTCTTGAGATCGCTCAACTTTCTTCTTCACTGGACAGTTTGGATGTGTGCACTTATAGTAGCTCCGGGGATACTCGCTCCCTTTAACTTGTTTCTGCCCGTATTTTCGCCAGTTATACCCATCTTCTGCTGGGGCACCAACAACATTTGGATCTCCACCTCCTCTTTGATCAATGTCCTCATCTTGCGGCTCATCGAGAGGTGGAGAATGATCCACAGTACTACCAACCGTCTGAAAGGTCCTTGACTCTGGTGTGACATTACTACCCTTGACATCCATCTCAGCAGAAAATCTAGGGAAATCAGATGCTTGATTAAGCGTTCCATTCTGAACCAGATTTTGTGTAGCCTCCATACGGTGAGATTGAAGCGAGTTCTGTGAATGAACTGAAACTTCAATGCTTGGAAATCCTTGCTGAGAAAAATTGGGCGGGTTCACCTGCAACCAAGACTAACAAAAAAGCTCAGAGATTGGAAACAAACAGAATATCAGTGCAGATGCCTTTTAGAGACAGAGAGAGAGTGATTACTCTGCTGTTCGTGCCAGGAAAAAGCGATGGAGCAGTCTCTGGAACTGGCTTGAAAGAAAAGGACGACGAATTGATACTCTCAAAAGCATTCTCTTTCCTATTATCTGGATCCTCCATCATCAATGTTGAGTTTCTACTCTCGATTCCCGAGGAAAATGGAAATTTTCCAGTGGTTGGGGATGGTTGCACCTGCAACATTGATAGAAACTTTTACATGAAGGAGAACCTTGAAGAAGAGCACCTCAGTTTCAGAATAATCGGCGTTCACAAGGGGCCAAAAGAAGTCACTTCGTGTGTACAAGGGGCCAAAAGAAGTCACTTCGCGTCAGGCCAAAGCCAAATGATTCAAGCAAATTGAGCCTCTAAATGATATACATATCAGAAACAAGATCTTGCAAGATTAGTATCTTAAAAATAAACAGACGTTTCTGAGTACTGAAAGCTTCATTTAGAAGATTAAATTATCAGTAAAACCAATAAACGGACCATAAACTAGGACTCGCAACTTCTTAAAACTCTGACATTTGGTTTTGCTTTGATATAATATAAAGCAAGGGGAAGATGGACGGATGACAGATTTTAATGCAGAACGAACTTTGCAGTGCGAGCTAACTTAAGGTAAGAGACGCTGGTTAAGAATATATTTATGATACTTATGCTAAAAATTCAGAAGATGAAATCTTCCATTCAGTAAATGCAGAAAAGAATTGCACGGAGTTTGATAAAATGCAAGAATTCAATAACGGTAAAAAGGAATGCTCGTAACAGTGACACACCATAAAAGACTCGTGAATAAGTAAAAGCATCTGAGTTTTATTTATTAGCTAGTGTTCTCTAAAAAAAAAGGGATAACTACTTGCAACAAAGTGCTATCCAACCTATATCCTTATACAGCTTTATATACTACTATTTCTTCACAAATCACGGCGTAGAACAATCATGGACTACTAAAATAGATACAAATATGTGTCTTCATCCAAGAACAACTCTTTTCATAGTCACAAATCCTCGTCATATTGCACAATCAATAGCCTATACTATTTAAACTTGTGTGTTATATCCCTTCCATTTGTTGCTGGCATGCCTATTAAACTTCCGCCATCATAGCATAGTTCAGAAATAACCAATAATAAGCAACCTAAATCGGGGAAAATCAATTGTGTGACGGGGGCAAAGGGTATACTTGAGGTGTATACATACCAGTGAATTTGAGAGGAAAACAGGAGACTCTAGCAAGGTTGTTGGACTAAGACCAGGAGGAATAGTTAAATAAGGAGACCGAACTCCTTGATTCTGCCTCATATCAGCAGTTCTAAGGCTCTCCGTGTTCAGCTTTGGAGCGTTAAATCCAGCTCTAGCTGCCATTCTTTCCAAGAGTCCTCCACGAGAGTTCATTTTCTGATCAGACAGCGCATTCAGCTTCACCGGTTGTTGTTCACTGACTGCAGCTTGTGCTTCATCATTTCCATCAGAAGTTCCCACGTTTTCTTGAGGCCCAGAAGCTAAGTTTCCACTTTTAGTTTCACTGGTACCCTCAAAAGTTGATCTTGACCCAACATCATCACCTAGCAGCGACGAGAAAAAAGTTCTTGGACTTGGACTTGGAGGCATCCAATCTCCCATAATGGCAACATGATCATCAAATCCACCCATCAATTCTCTATACTCTTAGCATGAGCAACTCAAAGGCCAAATTAACTGCAATGAAAAGAGGAGTCAAACTCGAGGCGTAACGCTACTTCTGCCATAAGACACTTAGCTCCTAATTCATAATCATTTTAGGTATATTAACTTATTCTTTTCGAATTTTCAAGGAGATAGCAAATACTCCTGAACAATTCTGGTTATTCTTGCAGTAGACTGTCCTAGGTAACTGGTCTAACAAGCATATCTGTGTCAGCATATATATATGTGTGTGTGTGCGCGCGCGCTTCATATATAACAGAACAAAGATCTCGAAACCAACCTCTCCATTAATCAACTTTCCTTCTATATCAACCAGAAACACAAACGACTATCGGATTATCATTTTTTTCAAAAAATTGGGAGTAGGGAAGGGATTAAAATGTGGGGACTCGAACCTCACCAACAAGGTAAAAGTTAACGTAACCAACCAATCAACTGAGCCACTAAGATTCCCCTCGGATTATCATTAAATCAAGGAACCAGAATACAACAACAGCATAAAACTATTCACATATATGCCTCCATCTTATTAAAAACAAAATCCATCAAAGGAAAAACAAACAAGCCACAAATAATTACATTCAACAAAAGTAAAATTTTGATCTAAGGCAGCTAAAAAAACATGCAATTCCTGCTACAACAACCAAAAAGAAAAAAAGAAAAAAACTTACCTCTCCTGACTTTAAAACTAATTATTAAAAGTAAAGTTTGCAGCTTTAGTAAATCTTGAAAGACATCAAGATCTAATAAATTAGGAAACAACAAAAATGGAAATAACCCATCATTTTCTAAACAAAAGGGGTCATCAAGAAACACCCAAAACACACAAAAAAAAAAAACTCAACCATGAACATTCACACAAAGAAAAACACATAATAAACAAACCCCAACAAGAGAATCAATGATTAGAAAGTAATGATCAAAAAAAAAAAGTACCTGAACAAACATAAAAAAGATAGTCAAAAAAAAGAATGATAAGAAGGAAGAAAGATAAATATACCCTTTGTCCAAAATACACCAAGACTTTCTTCCAAGAAACAAATGGGAAAAAGCAAAAGCAATTCTTTCTCCCCCCACAATTTGTTGTCAATTTCTCTCTCTCTCTCTCTCTCTCTCTGTGGAAAAAAATTGCTTACATTGGGCTCAAGATTATGATTGATTTGGCAAAAGAAAAATAATTGTTATAGGGAATAAATATATTATGAACAAATATTGTAAGTGGGGTTTGTTTGGATGTTATGGTGGCCCTCTAAATGTTTTGGAATCTTTTTTTTTTTTTAATAATTTTTGCATTGACATTATTTTACTTGATACGAAGTTTAAAAAAAAAAAAAAAAAAAAAAATAAATATATATGCAATTGTAAATCATTTCATTAAAAGATATAAAGGAAGTTCTAAAATTAATTAATTTCTAATATAATAAGGAGTTTTAAAGTAATAGATAAAAATATTATCGTGTGATCAAGTCGTTGATTTAAGACGTATTGCAAAAATAAGGACAAGGTAGTGTAAAGTAGGCTCTTATCGTTCGGCTCTTCCTTGAAACCCACATATACCAGATGTCGTTTAAATAATTTTTGATTATATAAAGATGAAATTTTCTTTAAGACGAATTAAAAAAGAAAAATGGTCACATAATTTCTACTATATATTCATTATTATTACTATTTTTTCTTGAAAATTATTTGATGGGCTGGGCTAGAGGGTTAAAAAAACCCGGGTCTCGAAATGGAAAATTATTGCCCAATTTTGACCAGCCAATGATAGATAGCCACGTGTAAGGGAAGTTTGACTGATGGAGCTAATTTTGGGGAATAACATGGTTATGATAAAACGGACAAATGGCAACTAATAGTAATTGCAAAAAAAATTATTTATTTTTGGCAAACAATAAATTTAATGCATTTTTCACTTTAATCATTTATTATACGCATCTCATAAATAAAATGCTTTATGATTAAAACATCCACTCTTTTCTATTGCCTATCTTAAATGTATCTAAAAGATATAAGAGTTAAAATTTAACTCTTTTAAGTGTGTTATTAATCAAAATTTGTATTAGTCAGCAAACATAAAATTCTTTGCCATATTTAACGATTTGGATGAAACCTTAATTAGATAAATTTCATGGATGAATAATAGATGTGTATAATATGATAAATGACGAATTTCAATTCGTTACAAGTCGAAATTATTTCTTTTGTTTTTTCAAGTATGAATTTCTTTCTCTGAAGATAATATTTCTCGGCCTTACGTACTATATGATAGAACGTTTAGTCGCGTTATGTATTTTTTATACACACATTTTTACTTCATCATGGTCAAATGGTGATATGTTTCTTGCCCCAACTTTCAACTACTAATTAAATTAAATTAAATTAGTGTAAAAATTAAGAGTCATTATTTACTATTATTTTTGCAATTATATGTGTAGGTTAGTTGTTGTGTTTTTGATGTGTGGCTAGTTATTAGTTAAGGAAGACTAAAGAAAAAAGGAGTTTAATGTAAAAATTGACCTCTTACCTCATTTAAAAGTAGGTGAACCTGATAATTGTGGTAATAAATGTCATTTTATTTTCTACTAGTAATTAATTAGTTTAAATTAATAATGAAAAAGTGATTAATGATTACCCATGATATTTTTTTGCTACAGCCTCATATGGAGGGTCGTCAAAAACAAGGATTAAGGGAGATTTCGTTATTGTATAACTCTAAGTTGGAGCAAGTTAAGGTGTCATCAGACGTTTAACACGTGTAGTTTTACCATCACTCACCCGACAGGCCGACATTATTGATTATTGATGTATAACTCTCGAGGGTCAGCAGACTGTCGAGGAATACTATGTGAATTCTATCAGTAATGAGTTAGGCACATAAATTTACAAGTGCATAATGTATTATGCACTTGTATTAAAAAAATGCATTAATTAGTTCAATACATTATGTATTTATATATATGTGTCTACTATATGTGTTTATTTAGTTTTATCCTTTTTTTATTTTGAGAAGAATAAAACATAGGTATTTCTGTATAGATAATTTTTTATAGAATTTTTGAAAAAGACTTTATTTCGTAAGAAAGAAAATACTTACTGTTTTTGAGACCTGATCCTATACTACTGCTCGAGACCTTGGTGGATCGACTATATATCAAATCTTATAAGATATCTTAAAAGTTAGAATGAGAAGTTTGTTATACATAATTAAATTGTAATAATTAAGAAAAATTATAGAGTCAATATATATATAATTTATTTATTTATTTTTGAGGAAGAAAAAAAATAGTAATAAGCAAAATATTGTGGACCGCTAGAGTGTCCGTATTACGTGCAACAGTGATTAGCAAAAAAGACAAAGATAAGAACAACGTAGTTTATAGACCATTTATTTGGAATCATTTGGGGGTGGGGGTGGGGGTGGGGGTGGGGTGGGGGACATTTACATATTTTAGTGTAATAATAAAGTAATAAATTTACGATATTTTCTAATCAAATATAGAATGATTGATAATGAACTGGCTATTTTATTCTACATCAGAAAAGGACTTCCACACTCTTTATTATTAAAAAAATAAATAAAAAAAAGTTATTCTCAAGAAGTTTTCAAAATTCCTTTTTAAAAATAATAATAATTAGTGAAATTTAGTATTAATGGAAAAGATTCAAAGATAAAATGGAATTAAAAAATTCCATTTTAAAATTATAATAATAGTTAGTGAAATTTAGTATTAATGGAAAAGATTCAAAGATAAAATGGAATTAAAAAATTCTATTTTTAAATTATAATAATAGTTAGTGAAATTTAGTATGAATGGAAAAGATTCAAAAGATAAAATGAATTAAATCTTTTTATAGGCTATACAAGGCGAAATCAAGATTATATTTTTAGTTTATGGATTCTGATTCTTTATTTTTATCGAGTTATGAATAAATTAATTATACATTTAGATAAAAAATATATTAATATAAATTATAAAGTTTAAATCAAAATTATTGAATTTTGCGAATTCATATCTACTACAATAGTTTGGCCCTTCGGTATAGAGTGACAAGAAGTTGTAATTTACTACTTATTTTTTGTTTGTATTAATGAAGATTCATATATTTGATTTTTAGTTGTTTTGACAAATGCATAATTATTTTTATCGTATAAAGTGACAACAAGTGCGAATAGTAGTAATAAAATGGCGAAATAAAGAAAAAGAGAAAGTAATATAACAAAACAAAAGATAATTAACGCTAAAGTTCCTTTCGGTCAAATTCAGCAACTTTAGTTTAGATTTTATGTTTATATTTAATATATATGAATAATCTATTTATATTACTCTCCATGTTTCATATTAGTTGACCCTTATTGGCTTGACACATTCCTTAGTAAAAATATCAATTAAGTATTTATTTTATCAAATTAGTCTTATTAGTTATGCTTTGAAACTATAAATGTGAGTATATACACTTTTTGTAGTCATTTAATAATAGGAATAATCTTGAAAGAATATAAAAAAATTGTCTTGATTTCATATATGGACAACTAAATTGAAATAAATATTTTTAGCAAGAGGGTCAATTATTTTGAAACGCAGAGAGTGCAATAAAAAAAACTTATACGTAATTTTTCACAAAGTGGGATATGAAGAAGATAGAGTTTACGCAGACTTTACTACCATCTTTAAGAAGTAGAGAGACTGTTTTTGAAAACCTTCAACTCAACTAAAGCAACTCAAGTTAGTAATGAAGAGAAAAACTACAATACAAAAAAATATGACAACTAATCAGAATTCATTCATATCAAGCAATAAAATTATAATTCTACGTTCGTAATAAAATAAAAAATCCCAACTCCGTCTCTGATCCGTTACGCTTTGGACATTAGGACTTATAAAAGTGTCTCCGCTTATGATGGAGAGGTGACAAACTGCACATGACATTAGGACTTAATTAAGAAATGTAATGGCCTAATTGTCAGCTGTTAATGATAATGCACCCTAATTAGTAGTAATAATTATAAAATTAGATGTCAGAAAAAAATTCTACTAATTGTTTGGTTCCATAATGAAACCCCCAATTGGCATGTTATTATCACAAACAAACAAAAATGTTAATCTTTCTTTGTCTTTTCTTTCTTTAAACTATACTAACTTTTAATAGATTCCACTAGTTAATTAATTAATTATTACTCCCTCCGTCCCAAATTGAGATGACACATTAATTAAGAAAAATAATTAATAACATGCCTAGTTTACCGTAGTACCCCTATTAAATGATGTTAACATTTTAAGTAATTAATGCAAAGGGTAAAACATGGAGAGAAAAAATTTGTCTCTTCTTGATTAATGAAAAAAGACAAGTAAAATGGAAAATCAAATTAGGAAATTTGAGACGGAGGGAGTAATTATGTTATTCGTTTCCTTTTCCCCGTGATAATCCCTAGGACTACGTAATTTTATTAATGGGTTGTCGTTTGATAGTTGATTAGAGTTATTTAGGTATTAAAAGTGACAGATTCAGGATTTAGGAGTCGCGAGTGCACGGAAGGTTCGAAACACACATATCGACGTCTAAAGCGTTAAGGTGCTGCCTGAAAACTAAAGCACCTAGCTATTTTCTTGGCTTACTGGGTGTTTTTCTAAATCTTATATCAGATTTTATACATTTTTTTATATAATTATACCTAACCTGCGTCGAATTTAATGGGTGTCGGGGTACAAAAAAATTGGATATAGGTCTGCCCCTAGATATTAGTAACGCATGTATTTGTTATGTGAGGATCTATATATTATTATCTATATAAATATTGTTATATAGAGATTAGTTATTCATGTATTACTTATTCCACCTTGTATTATACATAAAATAATATGTAAATTTTCTCATAACATATATACGTAATAGTTGTGCGGATTTCAGAATTACAAATCAAACGTTGTATTAATTTCATACATGAAAATGTTACTTTCTAACTAGCTATCAAACATGCTATTCTTATGTCAGATTCAATACTTACATAACTCAACTTCAAATCAACTACCAAACGACACCTAAGGATGGCTCAACCTTTACAAATAAGTAATGTGATCTGACATTATAACAATATACTCAATGTAATTAACAAGTAAAATCTAAAAAGAATAATGTATATCAAGATTATACCTCTATCATACAAGATAAGAAAGATTATTTTCGACATACTTCCCATCAATAATGTCATTTGACATTACTTATTTTGAGATTTTTATTTATTATAGTACTTGTTTTTTCTTTTAGTAAATTGGCAGTCCAATGTTTGGCATTTGGTAGACTGAGTCAGTAGAATACATATGGTGGTACTATTTAGAACAAGTCTTTGTCTTTTTCTACTCACACTATCCTTAGTCTCCTTATCATGGGTAAAAACTTACACGCACCCGGTGTATACATCAAATTAATATTTTTTACCATAGTTATATAATTAAATTAAGTAAAAATACATGTTGATTAATCATGGTTAAGTAACATGAACTTTAAATTCAAACACATGACATGCATGTATTGGCTTGGTGTATACACCGAGTGCATATAAGTTTTTTCCCTTATCATGTACATCACTACACAATTATTTAAAGACCGAACTAAAAAGTTTCGCTCAAAACATATTCAGATACTCATATTTCTATCAATTCAAAGAATAACACATACATATAGTTGTAAAAAATTCTCAATTCTTTCTAATTTACTTATACATCATAAAAAAGAACTTCGTTTGCCTCTTCAAAACAACACAATTCATTTTATAGATCATCATGAGCGGAACGAAGAAATTTCGTCCAAAATGCATCTGAATGTCCACACCCCATCAATCCATGGGCTAACACACACATGAAAAATCCCCCAAAATATTATCAATCCCTGTTATTTCGTAGATATGAATAAAAAAACCTCCAAAGCAATACAATCTACTAAATAGGTCGTCATGAGCGAACCCAAGAAATTTGATCCAAAACACACCTGAATGCCCGCACCCCCATCTATCCATTGGCTTAACACATTCGAAAAATCACAAAATATTCTCAATTCCAGCTATTTTACTTGTATGTCTTAAAAAAATGCATCAGCCCTTCAAAGCAATATAATTCAAAGAATTTTCAAATGTTCATTTATTCCCAATAACCTCGTTATATATTTAAGCTACAATTACCTATGTACGCGTTAATTATTTTGATATAACATATCTTAGCTAGAATTTATGAGTTAACATTTAATATTTGAATCGGATCAACAACTGACAACCACCAACAAGGAGTCGCTTTGATTACGCAGTTTAGTTAGCAGGCAAGCCGTCTTCCTGCATCTACGGCTAGTAGGTAAATGAATTGTTTTGTTAAACAAAGATAAAAAAAAATAAAAAAATCCAGACTTCATTTATGAAATTATACCGAGTTTGTTGGTGGTGGCGGAAGCATATAGATAGATGCACATGTAATTGGTGAAAGGAAGAATTTAAAACTTCACAGTTTTCTAGTGGGCCGGTGCATAATACATATCAAAGATAGTAAGCCCAAATTGTTTATCATAGGTATGTATAAGCCCACTTTTTGGATGGGCTTGAGTTACATAATGGGTGGTCTTGAATTTTCGATCTAATTTAACAAAGTCTTTCAAATATAGCGCTCGTTGTTCATTAGATATAAGTTATAACTGTATTATGAATATACGTTAATTCTGCCTATGAAGCAAGAGCTCGAGAAGTTATGGACAACGTAGTTAGCGTATGTTGCTTGTCACGCAATTTAGCAACACGTGTATCTTTTGCGTACGAGACAAAATTTGTAATTAGTTGCGCAGATTCATTGTATTGAAATGTCCAAAACTTCTATCTAGCTCGCGAGAAAAATAACTTATGCCGACGCCGACGAGCCAAAAGTTCAAGATCACTATTTTTTTTCTTTTTAAAAAAAAATAAAAAACTTTTATTGAGAAATTTGTTTTAAAAGTTAAAAAGTGAATTGAAGATTAACTTACGTGACAACATATAGTCATCATTCCAATCAATTAAACGTAAAAGTAAGAGAAAGTTAAAGTCATAATTTACATTTTGAAAAGCTTATATTATAATTGATATGAATGAGATATGGCAAATCAAAGCTTTTCATCACTGTTTTAAAGGACAAAATAGAATGGATTATTACACCACTATTGAACTTTATTGTCAATTAATCAATGATTATCATCTATGAAATGAAACTCTTCTTTAGGACCACCTATATATTGGCAATTGCAATGATACTCTTGTGTTATTATACCTTCGATCAATCCCCCCCCCCCCCAACATTTTCTTCTCCAAATCTTTTCAAATTTCTTTATTGTTGGAAATTGGGGCCTAGCCATGTGATCTTTTGATTACTTTAATGTGTTCATTCTAGAGATAAATATCCAGTACCTCCTCCTCCAACTATGATCAAAGTTGTTACGACGTATTCCAACTTCACGGGGGTCCTACTACCCCAGAACTTAATTTTAGCGTATTTTTGTTACCCTTTTGTGCTGACGTGGCATCTTTATTACATTGCCCACGTCAGCTAAAAAGGATGACAAAAATACGATAAAATTTAGTTCAGGGGGTAATAGGACCCCGTGAAGTTGGAGTATATCGTAGCAAATTTCGTCATAGTTCAGGGAGATACGAGATGTTCTGCTCTTCATTTTAATTCACCGTGAATTGATGAGTTACCTTGGTTTTCCACTTAACGCAACTGTTCTTTATTACGACTTGAATCAGCAATATGAGCAAACTCACACATGCGAAATTGTATGTATATTGAATTCATTTTTAAAATTTTATCGTATTAAACAAAGAAGCGGAAATTCATACATATGGCAAACTCCAACTTATTTAAATCGAAAACGTAATTATTATTTTTTGTATTCATTTAAATACTTTTGAGGAGAGGGGTGGACCTAAATAAAAAGATGAGGGGAAAAGAGAGGCAAAGCCTTAGTGATATTTAGATACAAAGTGAAATTGCAATCAATAGACTAGAATTTTAACTTCTTTTCAATTTACTTTAAATTTGATCAACTTGGGATCGCGCAATCTATTTAGATCTAAATAGTCAACAAAATGAAATAGAAAACGTTAAAAAAAAAAAACTTGTTTGAGAATATTTACGAGGGGAGCCTCGAAAGGTATACATACAAGTGCAATCGGTCGAGCCATGACCTGTTGAACGATCTCATCTCGATGCATAGATTAATCTAACCTATATAGGTATACGTACAATATACCTAGAAGTCGATGTCAGACCAAAAACGTAATATATACAAGATATATTTTTAAGTCTTTTGATCGATGAATATCGACATGTTCTTGGGATATTTTTTGAATGTTCTAGAAATAATGCTTATAACACTAGTCTCTTATATTAAATTTACTTGATTGTATCCATTTTGAAAAAATGTCTAAGTACCATAGTCACTCATGGAGCTACTACATTCCTCAAAAGTCATGGAGCTATATGTATAGTAATATAATAAACATTACATAAACATAAAGTTGGAATTAAAATTACTTGAGTTTTGTCGAACTCATAGACAGGCTTATCGCTTTGCCCTTAGTAACGGGACAAGAAAAGGTTGTAAAAGAGTGCGAATTCCAAAATTGAAGTTTACGAGTTTTGTCGACCACTCGCTTGCCATGGGACCTCTATTTATTTATGCAATTTCACAACACATGTACAGGATCTAGACTAAAGTTACTGAATTCTATCGAACATGTACAGTTAACTGTTTATCAGCCCTTGGTTATAAATGTTTGATTGATTTTAGAGTAAGAATCATGAGACCATAAAAAAAAATAAAAAAAAAAAGATCAAATCATAACCACGATTGACGGCATTTTATGACTTTATTTATTATGATTAAACAAAAAGGATAAGCAATTTAATGAGCTGTAAAAAACAGCTTATCCAAAGTTGTCCAAACAAGAACCATAAAAAGCACAATAACTAGTCTTTGTACAGCACAAAAAGAGTCATTTTCTTGAAGTTTAAGAAAGTGTTAGCAGAATAGAACTATTTTGACAAATTACAATCAGAATATAGTTTTTTTTTTTTTTTTTTTTTTTAACGACGTCGTTTGTTCGGATATATTTTGGTTGATATAGCGAAATGTTGTTATAGAGAACATATAATTTAATATAACGTGAAAAATCAGTTCAAAAGAAAACTTGGTCGTTAGAGTGAATGTTATTATAGAGCAAGCATAAAGGCCTCAAAATCTGAGTTTTGACTACATATCAGTTGGTTAAGACTATGTTGCTCGGATTCTCCACATTTGTTGTCGTACGTATGTCTGATCCTCCGAAAGATATGCATTTTTTGGATGATCCAACACGTGCCCTGCACGATTTTTAGAGGCTCCGAGCAACATAGGTTTGACACAGACTAAATGAAAATGTCAAATTTTACTGATTTACCAATGTTGTATATGCAAAACTTGTGATGGAAAACAGAAGCAACACAAATCTGTGAAATTCATTGAAACATTTTCACATCTCCCATTCTCCTTCATGTTCTAATATTTACATGTACAGTAAGCAAAATCTCAAGTATAAACTCTTATCAATTGCATATGGTAAAGAGCCATTAAAGATAAAAGTTTCTACTACTATCCATGAGGCAATCAAAAAGAAGAAAAGAAGAACAGAATTCTAACCACAAAATATCATTGATTTAAGGTTCTCTTTCTTGCGATTCCTCGAGTATAGAACCTTTCACTGAAATGCCGTCAAGAATATCGCTTTCTGAATCAGCTTGTAGTTCTTTAAACTTGGTCATCACTTGTATCATTGTTGGCCTTTTGTAAGATTTCTCATCAAGGCATTCGAATGCAACTTTTAAGTAATGGTAGAGTTCAGCATCACCGGATAGATTTGTTATTAGCTCAGGATCAAGAATCTCATGACTTCGTCTCTCGTTATGAAGCTGCTTTGCCCATCCAACAAGATTGTTATCATCACCGAATGCACGTGGATCTATCGGCCTCTTCCCGGAAAGAAGCTCCAACAATATGACACCATAACTGTACACGTCCCCCTTTGCCGTGCACCTGAAACTTTGGTAGTACTCTGGAGGAACATAACCTGGAGTACCAGCAAGTGTACTCACACTTAAATGAGTATCCAGTGCATTTACCAGCCTTGCCATTCCAAAATCAGAAACCCGTGCCTCAAAGTTTTCGTCTAAAAGTACATTACTAGACTTCATATCACGATGGATTATGTGAGGTATGCAGCTGTGATGAAGAAATGCTAATCCTCTTGCTGATCCTATCGCGATTTTCTTTCTAGCTTCCCAATCAAGAACCATGCCTCCTTTCTTTCCATCGTGAAGAACAGATTCGAGACTTCCCCATCTCATGTATTCGTATACGAGAAGCCTTTCCTCCCCAATCTTGCAGTATCCCAACAAAGGGACAAGGTTTCTATGTTTGATTTTTCCAATAGTCTCCATTTCTGCCATGAACTCTCTGTCTCCTTGACCTGTCACGTGCACGAGCTTCTTGATCGCGACAGTACTGCCATCTCTCAGTTGTGCCTTGTAGACTTCACCAAAACCTCCAGAGCCAATCAAGCTTTCAGAGCTGAACCCATTGGTTGCTTCTAGAAGATGTCCAAAGGTCAGTTTCCTCAATGGTTTTGCAAACGTTGCCACATTAATGCTCAGAGGCTCGGGAACGGTTGATAGTTTCCAGCTGCTACTGCCAGAAGTTGGAAGGCTATCAATGTATTTGTCTCTCTTCTCTTCCTCATTTTGAGTCATTTTAATTCTATAAAGGGCAATAACAAGTAGGATAATACATAGAAAAGAGACCATAATCCCAACCACCATTCCTATAGTTGTAGGCTTCTTATTCCCATGATGGTAAATACTTGACGAATGGTGTCCACTGCCCGAGCCACAAGGAGGAAGGGGGACGCCACAAAGGCCTGAGTTGTTTTCATACCTTGAAGCTGGAAAAGTAGTCAGCTGTCCACCAGAAGGAATCGTTCCCGATAGGTTGTTGTTTGAAACATCAAGATCACTAAGAAATGAAAGGCCTCCTAACGAGGGTGGAATGAATCCCTGAAGGCTGTTATGTGACAGATCGAGGACTCCAACTATCTTCAGACCCCCAAAGCTGAACGGAATGGTTCCGGATAAATTGTTGTGTCCCAAATTCAGGACTTGAAGGAAGTTCAATGAACCTAAATTATCAGGAATAGTTCCTGATAAAGAATTGTAGGAGAGGTCAAGGTAAATCATGCTCCCGTTGCTTGTGAAGGTGTACATCGTCCTGCCAGAATAGATCCTAGTCGATGGACAGGAGTGAACCATAGGAAGAATCGAAAGCCTCTCTTCACGGATACCCTCAAACTCAACCAGTCCACCAGCACCTCTACATTCAGTTCCACCCTCATTTCTCACAAAAGCAAACTGTTTTCCAGAAACTATTCCCGGATTAACATGGCCAGCTTGATCAGCAAGCTCAGGAGGGATTGAACCTGTTAGAGCATTGCTATTCAAATCTAGCCATATCAGGTTCCTGCACGTACCTAGTCCTCGAGGGATCAGTCCAGTGAGTGAGTTATTACCCAACTGAAGGATAGCAAGATTTGCAAGATTCCCAATTCCTTGTGGTATCTCTCCAGATAGTCGATTGCTGGACAACGATACCCAAACCAAGTTGGTACAATTGGCAATGGACTGTGGAAGTGCCCCTGTGAGGAAATTGCTATTGAGAATGAGTGTCTGAAGGTTCCCTCCATTGATGCAAATGCCTTCAGGAATTTCACCGGTGAGATTATTAGCCCACATTACCAACTCCGAAAGATTTGGAAGGGTCCATATCTCCAATGGGATTGAACCAGTCAGATTATTGAAGCTGAGATCAATCTTCCTGAGGTTCCTACAATGTCCGAGCTGTTTAGGCACCGTTCCAGTAAGATAATTACTAGCTAAGAGCATCGTCTCCAGCGGAAAGCCTGAGGCTGCTAAACAAAACTCAGAAGGTACATGCCCAGTAAACTCATTTGAACTGAGGTCAAGCACCTGAAGTCTTGTACAGTTTACCAAAGACTTTGGTACATGACCAGTTATGTTATTGAATGACAAGTAGAGATACCTAAGATTCGTGAGTGAACCGATAACAGTATTCAAGAAATCACCCGATAGCTCATTATTACCGAGATTGAGACTGAAAAGCAAGGAACACAATTTAAAAGTTGAAGGAAGTTCACCAGTCAACCGGTTTCCAGAAAGATCAAGCTCCTCAAGTGTGCTGCAAGTTTGTCCCAACACCGATGGAATTTCATCAAGAAACTGATTGTGAGCTAGCACCAATCGCTTCAGACTCTTCAACTTCACCAATAACTCACCAGGAATCTCCATTCGGATCGAATTGTGGCCAAAGTCCAGTGTATTGAGGCTCTGGCAATTTGCCAAAGAGGGTGGAAACTCAGTTGAAGAAAGGTTATTGAAAGACAAATTGAGGACAGTGAGATTTTGACAAGTCCCAAAATCAAGGCCATTGAGTTCTTCAGTTAAGTTATTACGCGAAAGATCAAGAACAGACAGACTCTTGCAAGAAGAGAGGGAGTTGTTTAGCTTGCCAGCAAGCTTATTTGAGGAGAAATTAAGCAGATTCAAATTCTGGCAATTGGACAGTGCATAACTCAAAATGACAAAATCTGAAATGGTGTTACTTGATAAGTCAAGTTGCAACAGTGAAGGTCCAAACTTTAGAACAACTCCTTCAATTGAATTCCTAGACACATTTAGGTACTTAATCTTATCACAAGACTTCAACAAAGGCTCTAAAACAAGAGTCTCAGAGAAATTGTTATCTGATAAATCAAGAAACTCAAAGCTACAAGAAGCAGCTGTTGAGGAAAGATTGCCATAGAAATGGTTGTCATTGAAATTAACTCTGAGCAAAGTAGGCAAAGCCATAAGCTCATTTAGATGAAGAGGACCACTAAGCCTTGCACCAGAGAGATTGACCTCAACAACTTGACCATTTGAGCATGAAATCCCATTCCAAGTACATGGACTTGAAGAAGATAAACTCCAGTCATTCAAGAATCCATTTGGATCAGATTCAACAGAAGACTTCCTGAAGGCTATTAACCTGCCTACTTGATCATCAACACCACTACTACTTTCAGACAGTTTTCTTGCATTTGACAATACAAGAAAACTCCAACTCAGAAACATTATGATAATAAAGACAACATCTTTCATCACCCCATTTGGTGAAAAACATTCTTGACATCTTCTGCAACTCATCTTGCTGAAAGACTAAAGTGAAAAACACCACCACAAACTACATAAAAATCAATTCTTTATCCTCCTTTCTAGCTCATCTTGCTAAAACAAACACCAACAACCTGCCCATTAATGATTAAAAAAAAAAAACATAGTGAATAAAAGAGCTCCAAAGACAGTGGAAAAAAATCAAGAATCAAGAAATGAATGAAAAGACAAAAACTTTACCTGGTTCTTGATAGGTATTTTCAAGTCACAATCTTTGTTTGAGTTTGTTAAAAAGGGGTGATTTGTAGAATGACAAATAGACAGATACAGTACATAGATGGAAGCTACTGCAGGTGTTTTACTTGTACAAACAACAGTACACCAGTAGTGAAGAAGAGGTTTCTTTGAGGTGGGGTTGGGGTGTTTGGAGAGGGGGGGGGGTTGAGTACTATGTTCAGAGTTGTCGGCTGGTCACAGGAAGTTCATGAAAAAATGTGTATATATTAAAACATAAACATCAATACAAGGTACAACAAAGTTTCTGCAAAACTCAACTAGAATGTTTTAAAGTAGAAAGAAAATGAAGGGGAATGGTGTAATGGAAAAGATGAATGAATAGAATTAGCACTTCTTTGTATGGAATTTGCTATGTCTCTTGACTTTTTTTAATACTCTTTCCATTTATTTTTATTCGTCACGACTCACGTCTGAATTTGACACGTTCATTAAAGAAATAATGATCAACATAATTATTTTATAATATAGGTTAGTATTAGGTATGTATTTCATTTTCTTGATACATTAAAATGAAAAATATATTTTTAAAATAAGTGAACGAGTAAAAATGAACTGAAGAACCAAAAGTATACAACCAGAGCACTGCGTATAGTCTATTCTTTTTGCAAAGAAATATGCTGCTTTTTCTCATATTTTTGGTCTAGTCAAACTTGGGATTTGATTCTTTTTTTTTTATATTTTCTTTTGCTTAATCACTTTAATTTAGGGTGTGGTGGACCCCACACTTTACTTTGGTGGTGGGGTGGATACAAAAGACAAATATGGTTAAGTGCTCACATTGGTTGATGAAAATGGGTCCTTGTCTGCTAATTGTTTTCTTTAGATAAATTAAATTTAATATTTATGAGAAAATTAAATTTGAGTATAACAACAACATATTTAGATGTGAGATAGAAAGACTATTTCTGATAGACTTTGACTTAAAATTTTAATATAACTCGATTTTAAATGTTAGCTGATGAAGTGAAAACTATTCTAACGTAAAATAAAGAGTCTAATTGCACCATCTCACATCGATGTGAGACTTCTAACATTCTTTCATACCTTAAAAACCTATCAACTAAAGCATGAACAATATAATATGAAATTTCAACATTGGATAAATCAAGAAAAAAGACGAATCTAAATTCAATTAATAGCGTTACAAAGAAAATGTTATAAGACCTAATTCAACGTAAGAGTTAATGCATGAGATGAATATTGTTCAAAACCGTTCAAAGACTTCAATTACACCATCCCACACCAATGTTCCGCGTCCACGACATATTTGATATCACAAGTTTTAATGGTATCTTACTAAAGTCAGACTCATTATATTGTTTTCTAGTGTTGGGCGCTCAAATATTATGTTTGTTGTTCACACTTTGTATTAAAGGTTCGACTCTAGATACAGGAGTTATTAATTATCTTTAAGACGAATGAATTATTAGCTCTTCATATGATTTCAAACAATTCTTACCACATGAGTTAACTTTTAAGGTCGTCCATTCTTTTAACAAACATCACGTCCTTCACCTTTTATTCAAATATTTTTATATTAAAACATTATTAGACGACGTGTTTATATTAAATTAATCTTTCATATAACACTAATTTTAATTAAGAAGAATTAATCCACCTTTGGATGAACGTGTGAGAGTTGTTGCCGGGTAGCTACGTTAGTGTGTGTGTGTGTGTGTGTGAAGAATTTGTATATAAATTATTAAAAGGGAAGGGAACATTTTCAACGCAAATAAGAAAAAAAAGAAAGTGGACATGTGTTTTCTTTATTTTTGTAGTAAAAATTCATTGTTTGGTGTGTGGTTGTTAGAAAGTTTTTGAGTGCACGAGAGGCAACTTCCCTCTTTAATACCCTTTCATTGTGTTTATCTCTTTCACATCAATTTATTTCTTCATAATCGTGGTGTTCGAGTTAGTGTGTATGTATTTCGATTAATTTTATAAGATAATTTTATAGATATTGATAATTTTTTGTCTATCAAAACTTGAACAGATAGAAAGAAATTACTAGTGTTTTTGCCTTCACATAGATTTAATTAAGCTCACGATTTCATGATTCTCTTTCCACTTCATGATCACTAAGCCGCACCAAAGATGCTAACTACGTCGTATACGTATACACTAAGATATGTCATGTATATTCAGATGAAGCTCGAACAATGACGTAATTGGAATATATATATATATATATACATACAACGATTCTCTTATTTGAGGGTAACGCTCCCTAGCATGGATTTTTTCAAAGTCAAAGCTCGAATCCGAGATCTCTGATTAAAGAAGGAACAACTCAATTCATTGCACCACATTCTTTGATGGTGAGAATTGTTGTATATGATTATGAGACAATTGACTATTAAAATCATCTTATTTGAAATTTATTTTTATTCCACGCTCATCCAATTACAAAATAGCTAGCGTGTAAACAATTTCTATCATGTCAGTGTTCAGAGCGATAAAGGCTATCAAATAATCAAAGTCCTAGTGGCATAATTAAAATTGCGAATAGTTTAATGAGCAATTAATAATAATCCGTGTCAAATTTAGAATGAGATTTGGATATTTTGCTACTAATTTAATTTATTTAAGTGAATCTTATTAGATTTGCTTTTGGTGGTCTCTTATTAAAGTCTTAATTGGCTACTTTGAATGCTCAAAAGTCATAAATATGGTTTTAATTAATTAATTAATTAATTATATTAACAAAACAATAGTAGTTGTCAAACAGTCACAGGTTTCTTTCGTCTAAGACGGACAAAAAAAGGTACCAAATATATGCACCAAATTATACTGTAATTTCAAACGTATTAATTTGCCCAACATTGCAATAATTAATTAGATAATTAAGTACTAAACATGTTTTTTAAGTACTAATTAATCAGTCAGGAGTCAATGGACTTTCCTTAAATCTTACTTCATCTTCAAGATCCATAAATTCTGAGTGTAAAATTCATTGTAATTTTATGCCCAACTTAATTATTGATATTGTGTTTAATTAGCAAGACGTGTTACAAGAAATACCAAATTTTAACATTTTTTTGAATATTCTTCTTAATTAGTAAGTTGTGCTAAGGAAATGCCAAATTTTAACAGTTTGTGTTGTAAATAACTCTTTGAAATTGTTTAGACTATCATCAACAACATACCCACTATCATCTTACAAAATCTTATCATTATTTTTGACGTAAAAAAATTATTCTAGATAGACCCGAGCTCGCCTCGTTATACATATTAAGTAACTTTTAAATATAAATAAAAAAATTAAATGCCGAATTCTACGAAACTCGTAAGAAAAACTGTAGCCTCATCCCACTAAATATCACTTCTTTCGTTTAAAAAAGAATGACCTACTTTCTTTTTTGGTCTGTTTCAAAATGAATGACCCCTTTCCTTTTTTTATAATACTTTAATTTCAACTTTACACGTGACAAGCTTAAGACCACAAGATTGAAAGACACTTTGGTACATTTGACACAACTTTAATTTAAAGTCACAAGAATCAAAAACATTTTTTAGTTTCTTAAACTCCGTGTTAAATCAAACTAAATGATTCTTTTTTAAACGGAGGGAGTATAAACATTCTGCAACTTGGCAAAAGCATATTATATTATATATTAAAAAAAGATGTCATGAGGCACGGGGCGCAGGACCTAGAGTTTGATGCTTAAGGGGCACAATTCACAAGTCTGTTTTTTCTGCTCAAGGTCCTATTTTACTGTTTAGTTTAGCCACAATTTATTATTTTTATAATTTTCGTGTTCGAGTCAATTTTCTTGCACCTTAATTACATTCACGTAATATTTGTCGTCTCACACAGGAGCTACATGTATCAAGTAAATTTTTTTTGGTTTCCCATCCGGTGTCCGATATCCACATTGGAGTCTCGATTAATTCGAATCACGCGTTGCAGGGCCCCCGACTAAATCGAATCGCACATTGCAGGGCCCATTAAGGGAGGATCGCTTCCAATAAGGCTCAAACTCGAGATCTCTTATTAAAGGTGGAACAATCTCGTCACTGCACCACAACCCATGCATGTTGGTTGGTAATTCTATTCATGCTACTTTTACCATTTTTCTTTCTTCTTTCTCTTTGATATTTGGGGTCCTTCAATTTTTTTTGCTCGATTTACATAAATTTTAAAATCAATATATAACTTTATTTCACGTGTTATTAGGTCTAGTTCATCCTTTTTTATAGATTAATATATGATATATCTGAAGGTCAAGCTATGACATGATAAAATTCCGATCTCATTTTATTCTTAATATGCATCAAACTATCTCGAGCTACTTATACATATTATAGTGTGATGTTAACATGTTCATCTCATTCTTGCACAAAATAATGATACCCTAATTTCAAATTATAGTATTGACAAAAGTAGTTTTTGAGGAATTAAAAATGTAGGGAGTGGCTAAATAAATAAATATACATAATTGTGGTTGAGGGGGAACACTTTTGTCAGTATATGCACATCACACGAGTGAAAGTGAAGGACCACAAAAGCTGAATCTAATTCTTATTATGTCTTATGCTATATACTCCTTTTCCCCTTTGCTATCACTAGATTCTATTCCCCTTCTACTTAATGCCAAAGAGTTTGCCAATATGATACTCAACAACTAATTAAAGTATTTCGGTACACATCGAAATAATCAGGTGTCATGGAAAAGTTGAAGTTAGTGAAACAAATCATAAAAGGGGGGATGAATCAAAAACATCAGTCAACTTGATATGTGATCTATAAATTGAGGATCGTGTCTTCAAAGTTGACAGCATTCGCAATGTAGTTCTAAGGCTTTGAGACGTTGTTTCGAGGGAGAATTTGTGAGGCAAAAATGTTATTCTACTACTTGTGTGAATATATTTTGTACTCTCTTTTACAGTAGGTTATATTGTTCATCTCCTCCTCCTATGGATATAAGTCGATTGATCGAACAACGTTACATTATCATGTCTCTTTTATTGTCCGTTTTATCGTTCTTTTGAAATTTACTTTAATCAGCTTTCGCACGACACCTGATTAGTGAGCTTCGATCATAACATACGTAAGTTGATTCGGATGTTACGGAATTAAAAAAAACTCAGTAACTACCATTCAGTAGAATTACACGACACCAATATTGATAAGAGATAACAAAAATCCAATAAAGTTAGTCGAGATACGCACAAATCTACCCGGACACTATTGACAAAAAAAAAACAGAACTCAACAACAACTATTTGGTTTGGTAGCTAGCATTCCAAAGAAACACACAATCCCTACTCCTTTTTTTAATCTTTACTGGGATTACTCCCACATTGGGGAAATTCTTGAGGCAATCTGTTTACTATTTAATTTAATAATTAAGCAATAAAAAAGTAGCAGTTCATAATATAGTAGCAATACTAGGAGTATAGAATATAATTTGTTGGACTATGACACAGCGGAATCCTCGCAAAAAAATCTGGCTGATTTTTGGACCATCCTTTTTGTTACTAATACTAGTTTAATACAACTACTTTTTTACTATAACTTATTAAGTACTCCTATATATATAGTATTAAAAAAAAAAGCAGTCTGGTGTACTAAAGCTTCCGCGCAAGGTTCGGGGAATGGCTGCACCATAAGGGTGTATTGTATACAGTCTTACCTTGCATTTCTGCTAAAGACTGTTTTCAAGGTTTGAACCCATGACAACCTGATCATATGACAATACTTTACCAGTTACTTTAAGAAAAAAAAAAAAAAAAAAAGGCTTGAACCAATTATCCTAGTTTATATAGGCTTTAAGTCTTGTACTAGCCAAAAGAAAAACTACACCAAAGTAAAAGGAGATAGAAACAAAAGATTAAGTTTATAAGTTGTTGGATAAATGATGCTTCATCAAATGTAGAAGTATCAAAAGTCATCACCTAGTGAATTTGACATTTTTATAAAGGAAAATATTCAGTAGCCATAGGGATGGACTGGATAGGATCCCGCCATCTTTAATCAGATATTTCAGTTTAAATCATGAAAATGAAAAAGTTTAATCAAGGATTGGATGGATAAACTTCCTTTATTCTTAATTAGATATCTCATTTTCGAGCTCATAAGAATGATAAAAATCATTCACCAAAAACTACGGTAGATAGATAATATCGCTTTAGCTATTACTATGAAGATGGAAAAACAACCATCAAAGATTCTGATAAGATATCGATCTCATCACTCTGTCCTTCATCAAATATATCAAGCTCAAGCTACGAAAATATACACACATGCAAAAAAACAAACAAACTTATAAGTAGTAAACTTTGATGAGCTTTACGAGACCCGAATTCAAATTAGTTCGAATCTATAATGGATGTTGAGGTATAAAAGAACACTAATGGGTGGAAATTAATTAGGTAACTAATTTAAATAGAAACAACGTAAATCCCAATAGTTTTGAGCTTAATTACTGAAAATCTTGAGGTTTTGGCATAATTACTAAAAATTCGATTTTGAATCTATCGAGATACATAATTAGCTCAAGATACATCCAATAAAGATACTCTTTTTCTTTGTAAAGATACATAAATAGCTTCCGATACATTTTTTCGATTCTAAGTCTGTCGAGATACATAATACATCCAATGAAAATATATTTTTTTCCTTGTAAAATATACATAATTAGCTTCCGATACATTTTTTGTTTGTTTTGAATCTATCGAGATATATAATTAGCTCCCTAATATATCTAACGAAGATACATAACTAGCTGAGATTTTTATAATTACTTGGATGAAAATTTGTGTAAATATGATAAGTTAAGGTGTATGTTTATGTTATTTTTTCAATTAATTAAGTAACTAATTTAAATAGACTAATAATAAACTGATTAAATGGGCTGGGACCACTGCCCCAATTTTAGGGAGAGGGCCCATTATGCGATTGGGCCACCTACCTAATTCGTTGAAGGGAACTCGTGATGTGGAAAAATGAATGGCCCGGGCCCAATAAAGCGTCACGACAGCTGCGCACGAGTGGCTGTGGGGCCCACTTTTGCCAAACATTTGACTTTCAAAAGGCTCCAAATTAGATTAGATTGCAAACGTGTCCAAAGATTAGTGACTAATCAAGTTGATTGGAATTGTGTACTATTGCAGAAAATTGGCCTTTCAAAAAATGGGAGAAGACATCATTTTCACCCCATACTATATAAGAAAAGTTTATGTCACATCTAAATTATATAAGTGACTTATGACACATTTTAACTATATAAAAGTGATATTATTACCTTCCCGCGACCCCCATTCTAAGGTGCGTGTGTTGCGCTTATTTTAGGCGCATCCAGCCTATTAAATAACAAAAGTAAACGGCTAAAAACATTAAGGAAAAAGGCATCGTTTTTACCCCAAACGATAGTCGAAAAGTCAAATTCACACCTAAACTATATAAGTGACCTATTACACACCTTAACTATAAAAAAATGATACTTTTTACTGACGTGGTGCTGACGTGGCAACGCGTGTAAAACACTGCACCGCATGCAAGTGGTGGTAGCCTGACAGGGTGTAAATAGTTTCACTTATTTATAATTTAGGTGTGTAATAGGTCACTGGTATAGTTTAGGTGTGACTTCGACTTTTCGGGTATAGTTTGGGGTGGAAACGATGCCTTTTCAAAAAATTAGTAGGATATTTATGCAATGCAACTACAAATTGAAAAAGCTTTTGTTAGTGTTCTCGAACACTCATTACGTAGAGAAATTAACTGTTTGAAATGTATCATATGCTTTAATAGTGTGTATTAGCTTCAACTGCCTTGGTGTATGGTATTTGCGGATCATGATGTAGTTCTGATTGATGAGACATGGGGGGGGGGGGGGGGATAATAAATTGGAGGTTTGGAGGCAAACCCTTGAATCTAAAGGGTTCAAGTTGGGTAGGTCCAAAACGGAATATATGGAGTGCAAGTTTAATGACTTGAGGCAGGAGAACGAGGTGGTGGTGATGTTGGATTCCCAGGTTGTTTGTAAGAAAGATAATTTTAAGTATCTTGGGTTTATGATTCAGGAGAATGGAGAGATTGATGAGGATGGTTCTAGGCGTATTGGGGCAGATTGGATGAAGTGGAGGCTCGCCTAGGGAGTGTTGTGTGATAAGAAGGTGCCCCTAAGCTTAAAGACAAATTATACAGAGTGACAATACATCCGGTCATGCTGTATGGAGGGGAGTGTTGGCCAGTCAAGAACTCCCACATTCAAAAATTAAAGGTGTCGGAAATGAGAATGTTGTGTTGGATGTGTAGACTTACTAGAGGGGATAGAGTTAGGAATGAGATTATCCGAGAGAAGATGAGAGTGACTTCGATAGAGGATAAGATGCGGGAAGTAAGGCTGAGATGGTTTGGACATGTGATGAGGAGCGGCACGGATGCCCTAATTCGTACGTATGAGAGACTAGCTTTGGATGGTTTCAGGTGGGCTAGAGGTAGGCCGAAGAAATACCGGAGGAAGGTGATGAGACATGCATGGAGCAGTTACAGTTTACCGAGGACATGACCTTAAATAGAAATGTGTGGAGGTCGCGGATAAGGGTAGAAGGCTAGTGTGTATGGGTGAGTCGTATCAAGTAGTTAGGAAAGCTTTTGTGTAGCCGGGTTAGTAGTCCTACAACTATGTCCATAGGTAGAAGCAACTAGTTAGGAGAGTTTGAGTGTGGTGGGTGTCTTTGGTGTATGAGTGTATGATATTATTGTGTGGATGTCTTATTTCTTATTTCCCTTATCTCTTATTTCTGTTATGTCTATTTTTATTATTTCTCATTTCTTATTTCTTTTATGTCATCCATCCTATTTCATATTTCATTGCGATCCTGTTTATTATTCTTTATCTAAAGCCGGGGGTCTATCGGAAACAACCGTTTTACTTCTTCGGAGGTAACGGTATAAACTACGTATATTTTACCCTCCCCAGACCCCACTTTATGAGAATACATTGGATTTGTTGTCGTTGTAGCTTCAACTGGCAGTAAAATTTTAAATTTATTTTAATTGATATTAATGTGTATATTACAATAAGACATATTTTATGTAATTAATTTTATCTTTAAAATGAAAACTTGAAAATATACACGAAAACTTTCTCAAAATATATTTCCAAAATATCTAATACAAACACTTAATCATGTAGTGGAGCATGTCATAAATTGGTTGTTTAAATGAAAATTAAGGTAAAAGAAAAAGGCAATGTATATGTGGTGATGGCCAACACGTTTTTGCCTTTAGTTCACTGTTAATCCTAAAGTAATGTGAATATGGAAATTATTAAATAATCCTAATCTTAATTAGTTTAATCCTCTTACTTTCTAATCTTGATCTAAATAACCCAACTAACTCTGACTTTTAGATTTTGTTTAAACTTTTTTTTTTCCCTCTCCACTTCTTATACCCAATTAAATAAGAATGAAAAACTATTAGCTGACACGTTATAAAATTATGAGTTCACATATTTTTACTCGGGAAAATTAGACTCCTCACCTTGAAATAGAAATGATCTTTATTTTTTTGTCAACTAATTTTTTTTTATTCAGTGAATAGTAAATAGGAGATTTGCTAATTCTATTATTTTCTATATCAATTAGAAAAGCGAATAGAGTAGCTATCGGATAGATTCTACCGTGAGAATATGAAGTATCACGCGATTTAATATGTTATTCTTATGGATCAGATAAGAATCGGATAATTTTTTCTGTAAAAGCATGGCTTTTGTCTCCCTCACTCTTTTGAGCTCGTTCATTTGTTGAGTGTTTTTTTTACTTTTATGTTAGAATCTTTGCTCATCATTTAAATATGTGAGTGAGATGTCTGCTGATTGATCTTGTCATTTTCGGAGTTTTGTGCACATGAACACTTCTGAAACAAAAAATGATAGCAATAATTTTGATTTTAGAACTCAATTTTCATATCTAGTCGATCCAACAAGAATGATAGCATTTTCTGATATTTTGCATGCCGCCTTTCATCAACATCCCAACGAACAACAACAACAAGTACTTAGATCAACTTGAAAATTTGTGTTATCATAGTAAAATCATTACTAGTGGCACATCGTGCTCTTACGCGCGAAAAGACACTGCAAGTTTTGTTACGTCAAAACGTAAATACTAAATCAACAACACTTTCAAATGTATTATTTTAATTAATTTTTGGCTTTTGATTCATAAATTAAAAATTCTAATTTATAATTTAATCTGTTATCCTTACGGTTCAGATAAGAATCGGATAATTTTTTCCGTAAAAGCATGGCTTTTGTCTCCCTCACTCTTTTGAGCTCGTTCATTTGTTGAGTGTTTTTTTTACTTTTATGTTAGAATCTTTGCTCATCATTTAAATATGTGAGTGAGATGTCTGCTGATTGATCTTGTCATTTTTCGGAGTTTTGTGCACATGAGCAGTCCTGAAACTAAAAATGATAGCAATAATTTTGGTTTTAGAACTCAATTTTCATATCTAGTCGATCCAACAAGAATGATAGCATTTTCTGATATTTTGCATGCTGTCTATCATCAACATCCCAACGAACAACAACAATTACTTAGACCAACTTGAAAATTTGTGTTATCATAGTAAAATCATTACTAGTGGCACATCGTGCTCTTACGCGCGAAAAGACACTGCAAGTTTTGTTACGTCAAAACCTAAATGCTAAATCAACAACACTTTCAAATGTATCATTTTAATTAACTTTTGGCTTTTGATTCATAAATTAAAAATCCTAATTTATAATTTATTTTACCATTTTAATTTAAAACTAAGTACTTATGAGTGGTATTTAATTTATCCAACCCTAAAATATTTAGAAACTATTTTCACTAAAAAGCATTAAAAATAATGTTGTCACTATAATTAAAAGAAATTAATTTTAAAATTTTCTTTTATCTTAATACAATACATAATTTAAGGATCATTTCCTAGGGTTAAATGCAAATGAGTCCTCAGTCTTCTTGTCTAGGTTTCCTCTACTTTGCTGTTCTCAATTCTGCCCAAATTTTATTTTGCTCTTCTCTTTTGTTTGTTTTTTGAATTTTAATTCCATTGTTGTACCTCAATTATTTCTTAATAGGTGTTAATACCTTTCGTCTAAATCTCTTTGCAGCCACTTGGAGAGATGGAAGCTATTGTTTTCCTCTATATGTACAATTTTTACAAGGTATTCTTTTGTTTACTTCTGTTTTTCTTTAGTTCTAATTCTGTGTTTTACTCTTTCTAATTCTAATATTTTTGCCTTTAATTTACTTAGGGGTTGTTTGGTTGGGAAATGAGATATTCGAGCATTAATTATTCCGGGATTAGTATCATAGCTTCAAGGTCTGATAAAAATAGCACTACAATCCTGAGACAACTAATTAATGTGATGTGTTATCCAATGCATTTTGTCGCAACCAAACATGGATAAACTCGAATTTTAAGATTAGTTATCCCTTATTCCTTGTACCAAACGAGCCCTAAAGGTGGAATAAAAATAATACTATAATTTGGGATAATTAATCCCGGTACGAACTATCGCATGCATTTTATCCCAATGAAACATGGCAAAAGCTCATCGTAAAATTAATTCCAGCATTAGTTATCCCTTATCCCTCGTATCAAATGAGCCCTTGTAGTTGCATGTGTGTAGTTTTTCTTTCATTCCCTCTATTAACTCTTAATTTAAGGAGATGTAATAGTTAAATTTATGTTACCATTTTTATTTGATTTGCAGGAATGGATTACTCTTGCTTGTGGCATCTGCTACAACCTGATTTTGTGAGTGAGTATAATAATTGTTGATTCTTCTTTAACATTTTGTTCGTATTCTTTTGCTTAAATCTTTTGTTATTTTAGTTTTCTTGGTTTTGAAGGGGTACTTAGTTCTTAGATGTAGGTTGTTCAACCTATGTTGCTCGGACTCTTCAAAAATGTCAACTGGTGCAGCATCGGAAGTGAAGAGTCCACACAACTTAGTGTTCGATTGTATTGGTGATTAGCTAATTCATGTTGTCCAGTTTCTTATTTCAAATGAACTCCGAGACTAATTTGTCAATGGGGCAATCAGTCTTTGGATTTTTAGACCACTAATCGAAAAACTTTCATGTGGAAATTCATAATGGCTAATACCGAGAGGCGAGATGTAGTTTGGAATCACCTTTGTACTCTTAAATTTTTCGAATTTGCGTAGATAATGAATGTGAATAAAATCTATAGTTGTGTTAATGGAGGTATGAGATTCACTAGGAGACTAGCTATGATACAATGATGAGCTAGTGTGATTAAATAAATCATCCATATTTGATTTAGCAAAGTGATACCATATCTACCATTAGAAAGAAAGGGAACAGGTAAAAAATAGTGAATAAACTAACTATTTTTTTTTAACCATGGTGTCCGAGTCAGCTTATGCGCGCATCGACTAATTCCATGGGATACCTGTCGCCTCTCACCAACAACAATAATGACTACACAATTAGGGGTCGTTTGGTAGAGTGTATTGAAAAAACTAATACATGCATTAATTAATGTGTATTACTAGTACTTTGTTTGGTTCATTTTTTAGTCTATGTCATTCGTTATACACTATATTGTGTATTGAGATGTGTATTAGTAATACACACCATTTTCCATGTATTAGTAATACAAAAGCTTTGAATACATGTATTAACTTGTTAAATGACAAATTTGCCCATTTCTTTTATCTTTTCTGCTCTTAGCTGCTGGCTTGCTAACCTTTTTTTTCACTAATTCAACATTGCTGCTTTTAGCAATCAAACATTGCAATTCCTTTTCCATATTTACCAATTTGGGTACGCAAGGAATCATTACGAACCAGTGATTCCTTTTCCATCTTTGATTGTTGAACATTAGCCATCTTTGATGGCATGAAGATTACTGGATCAGTGGGTGTTTGGGAAGATTATTGGACCGGTGAGTATTTGTCAATTCTCATCAAAACGCATCATCAGCTATTTGGGAAGATGGAATTATCTGCCGATTTAAGGTTAAGGCAGAGAACGTCTTTGGATTTCCAACTTTCCCTTTTTACAGTAGTTGTTGCTACTTATCCCTTGAAAGAGAAGATACAAAGAAGGATATTTTGGTAAATAAACATCTTTTTATAAAAATTATATAAATACATATTATTTTTAATACATCAAACCAAACACTGTATAAAAAATAATGCTTGCATAACTAATACCAACATTACTAATACTTACATTAATAATTCAGGTATTAATACACCTTATTCAGCATTATTCTTATACACTCTACCAAACGACCCCTTAAAGACAAGTAAACCATTTAGGCGCATGTGTATCGTTAATCGCCAACTCTAATCCTTTTTCTTTTCTTTTGCTGAATTAGTGGTCATGTTAGTCAATACCTCTCATAACCTACTGCTTTTTACCATTCTTTTGAAAAACAAAGTAGTACAAAATGGCTAAGCTAATAATGTTACTTCTACTGCTTCACTGCCAGATTGTATACGAGCTTTAGCCAAACAAAATTAGGGAAAGAGAGAGAGGAAGAGAATGAGTGATGCTTCTACTGCTTCCGTGCTAGAGTGCATAAGAGCTTTAGTCAAAACAAAGAGAAGAAGAGATTTTGATCAGCATGCTAACAACAATCATCTCCTAATCATGACATTCGAATCTACATTTTCAAGTTAGTAATTTTTTTTACAAGTTTCGAATTGATCAAATGCATCTACCTCTTGTCCATCAAGAGTTGAAGGTAATTTCTAAACCAATAAAGTGTTAAAGTACATTCTTTATGTTTTGCTGCCATTTTTGTCACTTGCTGGCTGTAAATGAAATTGCATTTGATTTTGCTTTTTCATTATGGAAGTGTACTGTGTCATCCTCTAGGATCGACCTTGGAGTGGAGGACTTCATAGGAATAACTCTTTTCTTTTTACGAGGGCCTTTCATTTTTCAATTTAATATATATTTTAGAGAAGAACACAAACAGATATAAACTCCGAATAGAGGACAAGTGGTGGGCTTACACTATTGCGGGATTAAGGTATCTGTCTAGAAATTGAAATTTCAATTTAGAGACTTTTAGATACCCTGGTTCACTTCTGTTTGAGAGTTATAATGCCGATTTATCAGTTGAAGCAGGAGAGAATATATCTTGATATTTTCGATAATTCTTCAAGTTCATAGCATCATCCCGTTTGTACATCTTCTTTAGGTAATTTTTTATTTCTTTAGAATGAAATTTGCCCCTTTCTCCAATTGCACGAAGAATGTCGTAAGACAGATGGGAACATTTGAGCAAACTCAAATCTTCGATATGTTCACCGAGAATATTGATAATGGAAGAATCATTCCTCATTTGGAGGCACTCGATAGTTAAACTCTTGGCTCCTGGGACCTTACGCACGACATGTTTTAGAGTCTCTTCATTCAGATAAAATCCCTATAAATCAAAGACACTAGTATTAAAAGTTCATCTTAGAAGTAAGAATCGCATTGGTAGAACTACGGATGGTCAAAAGGACAGTCATTTACGCCACATTCTCCAAATGCATTTTACTCAATTCAATAATCAGAGTATTCATTAGACTATCTTACCATGAATGTTTGGACCAGCAGTTTTAGCTAGTCTACTAGTAACCATACATAAATAGGTTAATCCAAATCAACTAGCAATAAACTCGAAATAGTTCTATCTGCCAAGGCAGTCTCGGGACACTCGATCAATCAATCATTCAACTAGGTCTCAATCCTAAATTAAGTCCTAGAGTTCCACTCCACTCTATTCACACTCATTTCGTAATGATCACGCAAATATCAACCAAATCTAACAAAAGCTTTTGATTATTTAGGGACAACATACTTCACTTTACATGAACACTAGATAGTTGAATTGAAATTTTAAACAAAACAAATTACTAATTTCATGTATTATGCTCAATGAAGCTATGAGGATGTGGTGTCAAATTGTATTTTATTTTTACAATTGTGGTGTCCTATCCAACTTTTGCACACCTCGACTAATTCCACAGAATACTTGCCACCTCTCACTCATCAGCCGGCAGCCGATCCACCAAGGTCAGGACATTTGGAAAGAAATCACCTAGTGTTTTTGTTTGGTATCACATTCAATTTAACTCATTTTATCTATTACAACAAAAAAAATTTGGGCATGTAGAAAAAAGAGCGAAATCAACTTACAGAAAGATCGGAAGACGAAACAAAAGGAAGACGATATGCGAAGATAGAATTGAAGGTTGGAGAGACACAAGCGGCGGTGCAAATAGATGTCAAATCCATTTTTTCCAACACATTAATTATTATATGATCTGTAAATCTACCCATTGATGGCTCAAAATTGCCATTGGAGCTTCCTCCTCCTTTTTCGCTGTTGCTGCCGCCACCAACTTTTCCTCCGGTTCGGTGTCGCTTAGCAGTTTCGTCCATGAACGAAAACAAAAAACAAAACCTAAGTCCTCAATTTCCTGCAATTTTTCCAGCAAAAAAGTACAAAAAATTATTTTATAAATTACTATTTGAATGCAATTCATAATTTGCATTTGTTGAACACGTTTTCTATGGCGAATCTATATAACAATAATCTATTCAGTGTAATTTCACGAGTGAAGTTCGAAATGGCTATTATTAATAAACACTTAATGAATTTATACTTGTTATAGATAGTAAGCAATTAAAGCAGTTTAAAGAAGTACCCGGAGTTCACTTTATTATGTGTTTCTATTAACGGACAAACTTTCAAGGTTATTACTTATTTGTAGTATAAACGATAATACATTCAGTGCAATTTCATGGATATACATCTCTTTATAGAGTTGTATAGATTGTTGTGAAAATAGTACTTTCTATGGAATAGAATTAACTTAAGGTGTGTCAATAATGAATAAGATAATTAGACTTATGTTCAAGATTCAATAAACTCGTTCAGTTATAAATTGGGACAGAAACAACAGAAAAATCAAGTAAGAAAATTCAACATATTAGAAGATAAGACAACAACCAATAACATACCTAGTGTAATTTCACTAGTAGAGTGAGAATGTAGGATGTATACAGATCTTACCTGTCTCTGTGGGTAGGGGTTGTTTCAAATAACTCTGAAGAATTCTATATTTCAATCTCCAAAATAATACCTTGAATTTATAAGTGTTAACCCAAACGGTTAGTTAACGGCTAGTTTGATTTCATTAATGTTAGATAAAATAATTTATCAAATAGTATGTAAACGTAACAATATTAGAGTAAGAAAGACTTTCAAATCAATAATAAACATTCATATGTTACTCCAACGACTAATTAACGGTTACTTTGATGTAACAATCGTCAATGGGTAGATTTATAGATCATATAATAATTAATGTGTTGGAAAAAATGGATTTGACATCTGTTTGCACCGTCGCTTGTGTCTCTCCAACCTTCAATTCTGCCTTCGCATATCGTCTTCCTTTTGTTTCGTCTTCCGATCTTTCTGTAAGTTAATTTCACTCTTTTTTTCTAATTAAATGCCCTTATCTTTTTACTGTAATAGATAAAATGAGTTATATTAAATGTGATACCAGGCAAAAACACTAGGTGATTTCTTTCCAAGTGTCCTGACCTTGGTGGATCGGCTGCCCGCTGATGAGTGAGAGGTGACAAGTATTTCGTGGAATTAGTCGATGTGTGCAAAAGTTGGCTAGGACACCACGATTGTAAAAATAAAATAAAATTTGACACCACATTCTCGTAGCCTCATTGAGCATAATACATATAAAATTAGTAATTTGTCTTGTTTAAAATTCCAATTCAATTGTCTCGAGTTTATGTTAAGTGAAATATGTTCCTAGATAGTCTAAAGCTTTTGTTAGATTTGGTTGATACTTTCTTGATCACTACGAAATGAAAATGAGTGTGAATAGAGTAGAGTGGGACTCCAAGGACTTATTTAGGATTGAGACCTAGTTGAATGATTGGTTGAGTGTCTTGAGATTGATTTGGCAGTTTGAACTATTTTGAGTTTTTTGCTGGTTGATTTCGATTAACCTATTTATGTAAGGTTTACTATTAGACTAGCTAAAACTACTTGAGGCATTTCCCTGGGCTTCATTTTGCTAATGCCTATATGGGCATTAGCAAGTGCAACTGGTCCAAACATTCGTGGTAAAATAGTCTAATGAATGATTTGATTATTGAATAGAGTAAAATGCATATGGAGAATGTGGCGTAAATGACTGTCCATTTGACCATCTTTAGTTTTGCTAATGCTATTCTTACTTCTGGGATGAACTTTTAATACTAGTATCTTTGATTTACGGGGATTTTATCTAAATGAAGAGACTCTAAAACATGTCGTGCGTAGAGTCCCAGGAGCAAAGAGTTTAACTATCGAGTGCCTCCAGATGAGGAATGATTCCTCCATTATCAATATTCTCGGTGAACATATCGAAGATTTGAGTTTGCTCAAATGTTCCCATCTGTCTTACGACATTCTTCATGCAATTGGAGAAAGGTGCCCGAACTTAAGGTATTCTCCTATGTCAACATATCGGTAAACTGTTATGAAATGCTTCATTGATTATGGTTTCACATCTTTGATGGTAAGAACTTTACAAGTGGTTGTAATCAATTTAACAGGGCTTAGACGGCGTTCATCGCCTCCATTGATGGATTTTCAGACTGTTATTATCCTGAAATTCTCTGCATAAATGTATTTTATTTAGATCCACTCGCTGAAGCTGATTTGTAATTTTTAAGCAGATTTGTTAATTTAAATAACTCGTTTGGGAACCAATTCATTTAAATTTGATTTTCTTCTTTTCTGACCCTTGATGATATCTGATTTCTTAGGCTGTTCGGGTATAGAAAACCTCAAACTGCATTAGCTTTTGCACCTGGCATGCATTAATTTCACTCTATATCTCCATCTCCGGAAGATGGAACAGTCGAGATATAATTAAGTCCATTGTGGTTGCACCAACAATATCTTGCTTTCATACTCTTGTGTAACTTCCTGGATTTGCTTCCAACGTGTGCTTTCTTATTTCCCCTGCTTATAGAATTTGCTGCGTGTGAAGCACCAGAACTTTTCAAAGAGAAACTTGCAGAAATGCTCCAAAAGGTGCCCTTGTTAGAGGTAAAGTATTTTCATCTTTCACTTATTTGTCCTCTCTTTCTTCTGCTAATTGTCCATGATGCCTCTACAAGCTAATTACTCTTTAGAACAAGAGGTCTCCTTTGATGGTCAATTTCATGAGTACTTTTCTTTCCTCCAGTTGCTGTCCATAAAAATCCGAGGTACCTCACGTGATGTATTTGATGTGCGACCGACCTCTTGGACAATTTCTGCCCAAGAGTTTAAAAAAATTGAAGTTACAGCAAACGGATGTACCCCTCTTTGTCTCCTGGTTAGATGCAGTCAGGAAGATCCCTTGTTTCAACTTGCAAAGCTTGTCTTTTGTCGTGGACGTTATATCAGATGATCTTCTCATCACAGTTATGCATTCTCTTCCTTGTTTAGAGCTGGATCTTGAAGACAGACCTTTTATGGAGCCATCGGTACGGGACATGACCAACATTGGACTGCCGGCTCTGAAGTTCTGCGAATGTCTAATTGCCCTCTCAATTGTTCGAAGTGAAAGGAATTATCCTTCATTTAAGAGAGTCAAAAATATAGGCATGTTCCATGAACGTTGTAGAAGGTTGGAATCAGTGAAACTTGGTGGGTTTGCAAAGGTTACTGAAGCTGGATATTCGTCAATTCTGCACTCATGCCGGAATCTGAAGAAATTTGAAGTGTTGACTTCACCTCTATTATCAGACTCGGTGTTTGATAATATGATAGGAGTTGCAAGGTCCGTAATTGAATTAAGGTTGTCATCATGCAGTCTTCTAACTATGCTCTTCTCAATTCTGCCCAAATTTTATTGTCTTCTCTTCTCTTTATATTTGTTTTTTGTATTTTAATTCCATGTTGTACCTCTCTTGTTTCTTAATATGTGTTAATATCTTTCATGTAAATCTCTCTACAGCCACTTGGAGAGATGGAAACTATTGTTTTCCTCTATATGTACAATTTTTACAAGGTATTCTTTTGTTTACTTCTATTTTTCGTTAAATTCTCTGTTTTACTCTTTCTATTTCTAATAGTGTTGCTTTCTGTTGTATCTTATTCTTTTACATTTCCTTATCTTAGATTGTTTTATTTTGAGCCGAGGGTCTATCGAAAACAACCTTTCTATCTCACATTTGAGGTAGTGGTATGGACTGCATGCACTTACCCTCCCCAGACCTTGCTTGGTGGGAATATACTTGGTATGTTGTTGTTGTAGTTCTAATAGTGTTGCCTTTAATTTACTTAGGGGTTGTTTAGTTGGGAAACAAGTTATCCCGAGGATTAATTATTCCGGGATTAGTTATCTCATGATTAGTTGTCCTACCCTCAAGGAGTGATAAAAATAACACAACAAGAGATAACTAATTACTGTATGAGTTGTTCCATGCATTTTATCGCAACCAAACATGGATTAGCTCATCCTAAAGTTAATTTCAGGATTAGTTGTCCCTCGTACCAAATGAGTCTTGAAGGTTGGATAAAAATAATACTATAATTCGGAATAACTAATCCCGGTATGAGCTATCCCATGCATTTATCCCAACCAAACATGGCAAAAGCCCATCGTAAAATTAATTCCAGCATTAGTTATCCCTTATTCCTAGTATCAAATGAGCCCTTGTAGTTGCATGTGCGTAGTTTTTCTTTCATTCCCTCTATTAACTAAGGAGAAGTAATAGTTAAATTTATGTTACCATTTTATTTGATTTGCAGGAATGGATTACTCTTGCTTGTGGTATCTGCTCTAACCTACCTGATTTTGTGGGTGAATATAATAATCGCTTAGTCTTCCTTAACATTTTGTTCATATTTTTTTGGTTAAATCTTTTGTTATTTTAGTTCTCTTGGTTTTGCTTAAATCTATTTAGTCCTTAGTGATAGGTTGTTTGACCTATGTTGGTCAGACTCTTCAAAAATGTCAATTGGTGCGGCATTGAAAGTGAAGAGTTCATGCAACTTAGTGTTCGACTGTATTGGTGATTAACTAATTAATATCTTCCAGTTTCTTATTTCAAATGAACTCTCAGGCTAATTTGTCAATGGGCCGTCTTTGGATTTTTAAACCACTTTGATGTGGAAATTCATAATTGTTAATACCGAGAGGCGAGATGTAGTTTAGAATCACCTTTGTACTCTTAAATTTTTTGAATTTGTGTCGATAATGAAAGTGAATAAAATCTATAGGTGTGTTGATGGAGGTATGAGATGCATCTTACATTGAAATTTTGTGAAACCAGGGCAAGGGGACTGGCTATGATACAATGATGAGCTAGTGTGATGAAATAAATCATCCACATTTGATTTAGCGATTAATACCGTACCTACCATTAGAAAGAAAGGGAACAAATAAAAATAGTGAATACACAACTTCTTTTTCTTGATAACCATGGTGTTCGGGTCAGCTTACGTGCACCTCGACTAATTCCACGGGATATCTAGCACCTCCCACCAGCAACAATAGTGAATACACAGCTAAAGACAAGTAAACCATTTAGGCGCATGTGTATCATTAATAGCTAACTCTAATCCTTTTTCTTTTCTTTTGCTGAATTAGTGGTCATGTTAGTCAATACCTCTCATAATCTACTGATTTTTACCATTCTTTTGAAAAACAAAGTTGTACAAAATGGCTATTGAAGTAGTTACTGCACCTGCTATTGAAGTAGGTGGTAATCCATAGTTGGATAAGAGAGTGAAAATAACAACATTAGGTGTGTGTTTCACATATAGCTAGTAGTGGTGTGTGTCCAACTGGTGATGCCACGTAATGATAGTTGCAATGAATTGGTACTTAATGAGTAATTACAATGGCAGGTCCAAAAAAAAAGGCATTTGATATTCAAAAGGTTCATTACAACAGAGAGCAAATAAAGCACAATAATGCCTAAAAAGGGGAAAAAAGATAAGTTTCAGTCATCGGATTTTATGCCATTGCCAGCCATCACAACGCCCAAATTCGCAGCCAACACCGCACACAACAAGCCTAGGTCGCGCCTTGTAGATTGCGTGGAGATTTGTCTCTCTTAGCAACTATGCTAGTAAGCTCAATACCGAGCTAGCGCAAACGACAGAAAGCATACTGGGGCAGAGGTAGCATTATGGCATTAATAGACAAACCTGAACAACAACAAAGATCAAGTATTTACAGTTGTCTACTGTTGTGGTTTGATCTATCCATCAGCATCTGCATTGCAGCATCAGTGACCTCATCACAGAACCCTATAGATAAATCAGTTAATGCCTTAGCAGCAGATGTAATGGTAAAAATAGCTGCATTAGTTATTTTGGGAATGTAACCAACATCCAACACTGATAACTACTTGCAAATTTTCCTATCAACATGAAATAAAGACTTATTCCCTTTTCAATTACTCTCTCACAGCTTCTGATCCACAACTGCACAATCAGTAAGTCTCCCGCACCAAGAAGAGCAAGGTCCATTATTGAATTAAGGTTGTCCTCATGCAGTCTTCTAACTAGTGAAGCTTTGTAGCATTTGTCCTCATTTAGTAAGTTGGAGGTACTCGACACAAGTGGGTGCGAATGCATTGGAGACCAGACTCTCTTCTACATATCAAAAGTTACTACCCTCACAATACTAAACTCAAGACCCACATGGGTGATGCAAGCTTTTGCAAAGTTTAGTATTGTGAGGGTAGTAACATTTGATATGTAGAAGGGAGCCTGGTCTACAATGCGTTCGCACCCACTTGTGTTGAGTACCTCCAAATTACTAAATGAGGACAAATGCTCCAAAGCTTCACTAGTTAGAAGACTGCATGAGGACAACCTTAATTCAATTACGGACCTTGCTCTTCTTGGTACGGGAGACTTATCGATTGTGCATCAGAGGCTGCAGAGAGTAACTGCAGAGTGTAACTGACTAGGGAATTAAGTCTTTATTCATAGTGGTAGGAAGATTTGCAAGACGTTATCAATGTTGGATGTTAGTTACATTCCCAAAATAACTTATGCATCTATTTTTACCATTATATCTGCTGCTAAGGCATTATCTGATTTATCTTTAAGATTCTGTGATGAGGTCATTGATGCTGCAATACAGATACTGTTGGATAGACCAAACCACAACAGTAGTCAACTGCAAAGACTTGTTCTTTGCAACTGTCGAGGTCTGTTTGCTGATGCCATGATGCTACCTTTGCCCCAACACGCTTTTCGTGGTTTGTTCTGGCTCTGCGTTGGACTTTATCGCATAGTCGATAAGAGTGACAATCTCTATGCAATCAGCAAGGCGCTACCCAGGCTTGTTGTGTGCGGTGTTGGCTGCGAATTTGGGTGCTGTGATGGCTGGCAATGGCAAAAAATCCGATGACTGAAACTTGTCTTTTTTCCCTTTTTTTAGGCATTATCGTGCTTTATTTGCTCTCTGTTGTAATGAACCTTTTGAATATCAAATGCCTTTTTTTCGACCTGCCATTTTAATTTCTCATTAAGTATCAATTCATTGCTACTAGCATCAAGTGGCATCACCAGGTGAACACACACCACTACTAGCTATATATGAAACACAAAACACCTAATGTTGTTATTTTCACTCTCTTACCCTACTATGGATTACCACCAGTTTCAATTAGCAGGTGCATCAGCTACTTATCTGCCCCAACTGCTTTTCCTTCTCTTTAGGTTTTTGTTCACCACATTCTCCATCGGGCCCTCTTATCTCTTCCCTCTCTGAGCTTTGGTTTTAGAAGAAGGAACCGATCATCCTCAAGCTCGAGCAATTCCTTTCCCGATCAAGCCATCTGCTCCACATGACATATTTAAGACCATAAGATTAAATGATATTTTTGTAAATTTGACATAACTTTAATTCAAGACTACAAGATTCAAAAGTCTTATTTATTTTCTTAAATTTCGTGTCAAGTCAACTTTTTTGTAAATAGGGGGAGTTGAAGAATGAGTTAAGATTTGGTATCAACATGTGTGCTTCATTGTGATTACAATAAAATAAATAATGGTCTTTTTATATTTTGCATTCTTTCTTTCATCACTATCCCAACGAGCAACAACAATTTACTTAGATTAACTTGAGAATTTGTGTTGCCGTTGTAGAAGCATTACTAATGACACGTTGTGCTCATAAATGCGAAAAGACACTACAAGCTTTATTACGCCGACACCTAAATGGTAAGTCCGCAACACTTCCAAAGGTCATTTTGAATCATCTTTTAACGTTTGACTTATGTCAAAAGACATTAGTTAGAAAAACAAACTTCTTTTATTTATTTTTCTTTGTTTTTTGTCATCCCAAAATAATGCTATTTTACTATAATTAAAAAAGTTAATTTTAATTTTGTTTTACTCTTAATAAAATAATTTTGATAATAAATTTCAAAAGTATTTTTTAAACACCACGTCACATTAAAGTATGTGACGTGAAATGAGACGTTGATAACACTAATTAGAATCTAATGCAAAGTGAGTCCTTACACTCTTCCTCTTCTAGGTTTCTACTACTTTGCTATTCTCAATTCTGCCCACATTTTATTGTCCTCTTCTCTTTTTATTTTCTTTTTGTATTTTAAATCCACTATTGTACCTCCCTTTTTTTCCTTAGTACTATGTGTTGATATCTTTCATCTAAATACTCTCTACAGCCACTCAGAGAGATGAAGGCTATTTTTTTCCTCTATATGTCGAATTTTTACAAGGTATTCTTTTGTTTACTTCTCTTTTTCTTTAATTATAATTCTCTGATTTACTCTTTTTACTTCTAATATTGTTGCCTTTAATTACTTAGGGGTTGTTTTGTTGGGTAACAAGTTATTTAAGGATTAATTATGTTTAGTTGGTCAACACGTTATTCAAGGATTATCCCGGTTTTAGTTATCCTACCCTCAAGTGTGATAAAAATAACACTTACAATCCTGAATTACTTAATTATTATATGAGTTATCGATGCATTTTATCTCAACTAGACATGGATAAGCTCATCCTAAAGTTAATTTTAGGATTAGTTATGGTAACACCCTAACTCAGGATAAGGAGTTCCACGTCGGCAAAGCATAGGAAAGATGCTGGATATATAAGTAATCAGGTCTTTCACTTTAGTGATCTGTTTTAAAGTCGTTCGGATCTAAGCCTAGAGCGGACAATATCACTAGTGGGCTGGGCCGTTACAAATAAGGAGTCCCACATCGGCAAAACACGGGAGAAATGCTGGGTATATAAGTAAACAAACCTTTCACACTAGTAACGCATTTTAAAGTGGTACGTGTCTAAACCAAGAAGCCCATAACGAACAATATCACTAGTGGGCTGGGCCGTTACAGTTATCCCTTATTCCTTGTACCAAACGAGCCCCGAAGGTGGGATAAAAATAATACTACAATTCAGGATAACTAATCTCAGTATGAGCTATCCCATGCATTTATCCGAAGCAAACATGGCAAAAACTCATCGTAAGATTAATTCCAGCATTAGTTATCCTTTATCCCTGGTATCAAATGAGCCCTTGTAGATGCATGTGTGTAGTTTTTCTTTCATTTCCTCTATTACCGAAGGAGAAGGAATAGTTAAATTTATGTTACCATTTTATTTGATTTGCAGGAATGGATTACTCTTTGTTGTGGCATTTGCTCCGACCTGATTTTGAGAGTAAATATAATAATTGTTGATTCTTCTTTAACATTTTGTTCGTATTCTTTTGCTTAAATCTTTTGTTATTTTAGTTTTCTTGGTTTTGAAGTGGTACTTAGTTCTCAGTGGTAGGTTGTTTGACCTATATTGCTCGGACTCTTCAAAAATGTCAACTGGTGCAACATCGAAAGTGAAGAGTTCTCGTACCATAGTGTCAGATAATTCATCCAATCCAAGAATAGCTATAATGTCCTGAAGTTCTTTGTAACGTTGTAAAGTTTTCTTAATTCGTTGGACGGTTTCGTAATTTTCCTCACCAACGATCTGAGGTTGAAGTGCTGGCGAGTTGCAGCCTGCAATCCGAGCTGAGGACGGGTTTTGGGGTTAGCTCATCCTCGTGGGATCGCGACCCTTTGTCCCGGCCATTGTAGCACGTATGTCGCTGTATTGGTGATAACTGATTAATATCTTCCAGTTTCTTATTTCAAGTGAACTCTCGGACTAATTTGTCAATGGGGCAATTCGTCTTTGGATTTTTAGACCACTATTCGAATTTTTTTTATGTGGAAATTCATAATGGCTAATACCGAGTGGCGAGATGTAGTGTTGAATCACCTTTGTACTCTTAAATTTTTCGAATTTGTGTGGATAATGAGTGCGAATAAAATCTATAGGCGTGTTAATGGAGGTATGAGATACATCTTCCTTTGGAATTCTGTGAAACCAGGAGACTGGCTATGATATAATGATGAGCTAGTGTGATGAAATAAATCATCCACATTTGATTTAGCGAGTAATACCATACCTACCATTAGAAAGAAAGGGAACAAATAAATATAGTGAACACACAACTTTTTCGGGATAACCGTGGTGTTCGGGTCAGCTTACGTGTACCTCGACTAATTCCACAGAATATCTAGCACCTCCTACCAGAAACAATAGTGAATACACAGATAAAGACAAGTAAACCATTTAGGCGCATGTGTATCGTTAGTAGCCAACTCTAATCCTTTTTCTGTTCTTTTGCTGAATTTGTGGTCATGTTAGTCAATACCTCTCATAATGTACTGATTTTTACCTTTTTTTTGAAAAACAAAGTTGTACAAAATGGCTATTGAAGTAGTTACTGCACCTGCTATTGAAGTAGGTGGTAATCCATAGTTGGATAAGAGAGTGAAATTAACAACATTAGGTGTTTTTCACATATAGCTAGTGGTGGTGTGTGCCCAACTGGTGATGCCACTTAATGCTAGTAGCAATGAATTGGCACTCAATGAGTAATCACAATGGCGGGTTCAAAAAAAAGGCATTTGATATTCATTGTAATTCAAAAGATTCCTTACAACAAAAAGCAAATAAAACACAATAATGCCAACAAAAAGGAAAAAAGCTAAGTTTCAGTCATCGGATTTTGTGCCATTGCGAGCCATCACAACACCCATATTCGCAGCCAACACCGCACACAACAAGCCTGGGTTGCACCTTGCAGATTGCGTGGAGATTTTCTCTCTTAGCAACTATGCTAGTAAGTTCAATACCGAGCTAGCGCAAACGACAGAAAGCATATTGGGGCAGAGGTAGCATTATGGCTCGACGCTGTAAAGATCAAGTATTTACAGTTGACTACTGATGTGGTTTGGTCTTTCCATCAGCATCTGCACTGCAGCATCAGTGACCTCATCACAGAACCCTATAGATAAATCAGTTAATGCCTTAGCAACAGATGTAATGGTAAAAATAACTGCATTAGTTATTTTGGGAATGTAACCAACATCCAACACTGATAACGTCTTGCAAATTTTCCTATCAGCATGAAATAAAGACTTAATTCCCTTTTCAATTACTCTCTTACACTCTCTTACAACTTCTGATCCACAACTGCACAATTGGTAAGTCTCCCGCACCAAGAAGAGCAAGTTCCGTAATTGAATTAAGGTTGTCCTCATGCAGTCTTTTAACTAGTGAAGCTTTGGAGCATTTGTCCTCATTTTGTAAGTTGGAGGTACTCGACTCAAGTGGGTGCGAATGCATTGGAGACCAGACTCTCTTTTACATATCAAAAGTCACTACCCTCACAATACTAAACTCAAGACCCACATGGGTGATGCGAGCTTTTGCAAAGTTTAGTATTGTGAGGGTAGTAACATTTGATATGTAGAAGGGAGCCTGGTCTCCAATGCGTTTGCACCCATTTGTGTCAAGTACATCCAACTTACTAAATGAGGACAAATGCTCCAAAGCTTCACTAGTTAGAAGACTGCATGAGGACAACCTTAATTCAATTACGGACCTTGCTCTTCTTGGTACGGGAGACTTATCGATTGTGCATCAGAGGCTGCAGAGAGTAACTGACAAGGGAATTAAGTCTTTATTCATAGTTGTAGGAAGATTTGCAAGACGTTATCAATGTTCGATGTTGGTTACATTCCCAAAATAGCTGATGCAACTATTTTTACCAATATATCTGCTGCTAAGGCATTATCTGATTTATCTTTAAGATTCTGTGATGAGGTCACTGATGCTGCAGTACAGATGCTGATGGATAGGCCAAACCACAACCGTAGTCAACTGCAAAGACTTGTTCTTTGCAACTGTCGAGGTCTGTCTGCCAATGCTACCTCTGCCCTAGCACGCTTTCTGTGGTTTGCTCTGGCCCTGTGTTGGACTTTCTCGCTTAGTCGATTAGAGAGAAAATCTCTATGAAATTAGCAAGGCGCTACCCAGGTTTGTTGGCTGCGAATTTGGGTGCTGTGATGGCTGGCAATGGCACAAAATCCGATGACTGAAACTTATCTTTTTTCCTTTTTTTAGCCATTATCGTGCTTTATTTGCTCTTTGTTGTAAGGAACCTTTTGAATATCAAATGCGTTTTCTTTGGACCTGCCATTGTAATTACTCATTAAGTATCAATTTATTGCTACTAGTATCAAGTGGCATCACCACCTGGACACACACCACTACTAGCTATATGTGAAACACAACACACCTAATGTTGTTATTTTCACTCTCTTACCCTACTATGGATTACCACCAATTTCAATTAGCAGGTGCATCAGCTTATTATCTGCCCAACTCCTTTTCCTCCTCCTTAGGTTTCTATTCACCACATTCTCCATCGGGCCCTTTTATCTCTTCCCTCTATGAGCTTTGGTTATGGAAGAAGGAACTGATCATCCTCAAGCTCAAGCAATTCCTTTCCCGATCAAGCCATCTGCTCCACATGACATATTTAAGACCATAAGATTAAATGATATTTTTGTACATTTGACGTAACTTTATTTTAGGACTACAAGATTCAAAAGTTTCTTTATTTTCTTAAATTCCGTGTCAAGTCAATTTTTTTGTAAATAGGGGGAGTAGAAGAATGAGTTAAGATTTGGTATCAACATGTGTGCTTCATTGTGATTACAATAAAATAAATAATGGCATTTTGATATTTTGCATTCCGTCTTTCATCACTATCCCAACGAGCAACAACAATTTACTTAGATTAACTTGAGAATTTGTGTTGCCGTTGTAGAAGCATTACTAATGACACGTTGTGCTCTTAAATGCGAAAAGACACTGCAAGCTTTATTACGCCGACACCTAAATGGTAAGTCCGCAACACTTCCAAAGGTCATTTTGAATTAACTTTTTGCGTTTGACTTATGTCAAAAGTCATTAGTTAGAAAAACAAAGTTCTTTTATTTATTTATTTATTTTTGGTTTTTTGTCGTCCCAAAATAATGCTATTTTACTATAATTAAAAAAAGTTAATTTTAATTGTTTTTTACTCTTAATAAAATAATTTTGATAATAAATTTCATAAGTATTTTTTTAAACACCATGTCACATTAAAGTATGTGGCGTGAAATGAGACGTCGATAACACTAATTAGAATCTAATGCAAAGTGAGTCCTGACACTCTTCCTCTTCTAGGTTTCTACTACTTTGCTATTCTCAATTCTGCCCACATTTTATTGTCCTTTTCTCTTTTTATTTGCTTTTTGTATTTTAATTCCACTATTGTACCTCATTTTTTCTCCTTAGTACTATGCGTTGATATCTTTCATCTAAATACTCTCTACAGCCACTTGGAGAGATTGAGGCTATTTTTTTCCTCTATATGTCGACTTTTTACAAGGTATTCTTTTGTTTACTTCTTTTTTTCTTTAATTCTGATTCTTTGTTTCTATTTTTAGTTCTAATATTGTTGCCTTTAATTACTTAGGGGTTGTTTTGTTGGTTAACAAGCTATTAAAGGATTAATTTTGTTTAGTTGGTCAGCAAGTTACTCAAGGATTAATTATCCCAGTATTAGTTATCCTACCCTCAAGTGTGATAAAAATAACACTTATAATCCCGGATTAACTAATTATTGTATGAGTTATCCATGCATTTTATCGCAACCCGACATGGATAAGCTCATCCTAAAGTTAATTTTAGGATTAGTTATGGTAACACCCTAACTCAGGATAAGGAGTTCCACGTCGGCAAAACAAAGGAGAGATGCTGGATATATAAGTAAATAGGTCTTTCACTTTAGTGATCTGTTTTAAAGTCGTGCGGATCTAAGCCTAGAGCAGACAATATCACTATTGGGCTGGGCCGTTACAAATAAGGAGTCCCACATCGGCAAAACACGGGAGAAATGCTGGGTATATAAGTAAACAAACCTTTCACACTAATAACGAATTTTAAAGCGGTACGTGTCTAAGCCAAGAAGCCCAGAATGGACTATATCACTAGTGGGTTGGGCCGTTATAGTTATCCTTTATTCCTTGTACCAAACGAGCGCCGAAGGTGGGATAAAAATATTACTATTCGGGATAACTAATCTTGGTATGAGCTATCCCATGCATTTATCCCAACCAAACATGGCAAAAGCTCATCGTAAAATTAATTCCAACATTAGTTATCCCTTATCCTTGGTATCAAACGAGCCCTTGTAGTTGCATGTGTGTAATTTTTCTTTCATTCCTTCTATTAACTCTTAATTTCATGAGAAGTAATAGTTAAATTTATATTACCATTTTATTTGATTTGTAGGAATGGATTACTCTTTGTCGTGGCATCCTCTCCGACCTGATTTTGTGAGTGAATATAATAATTGTTGATTTTCTTTAACATTTTGTTCATATTCTTTTGCTTAAATCTTTTGTTATTTTAGTTTTCTTGGTTTTGAAGTGGTACTTAGTCCTCAGTGGTAGGTTGTTTGACCTATATTGCTCAGACTTTTCAAAAATGTCAACTGGTGCAGCATTGAAAGTGAAGAGTTCTCGTAACATAGTGTTGGATAATTCATCCAATCCAAGGATAGCTATAATGTCCTGAAATTCTTTGTAACGTAGTAAAGTTTGCTTAACTCGTTGGGCGGTTTCGTAATGTTCCTCACCAACGATCCGAGGTTGAAGTGCAGGCGAGTTGCAGCCTGCAATATGAACTGAGGATGGGTTTTTGGGGCTAGCTCACCCTCGCAGGATCGCGACCCTTTGTCCCGGCCATTGTAGCACGTGTGTCGCTGTATTGGTGATTAACTAATTAATATTTTCCAGTTTCTTATTTCAAGTGAACTCTCGAACTAATTTGTCAATGGGGCAATCAGTCTTTGGATTTTTAGACCACTAATAGAAAATTTTTGATGTGGAAATTTTAATGGCTAATACCTAGAGGCGAGATGTATAGTTTGGAATCACCTTTGTACTCTTAAATTTTTTGAATTTATGTGGATAATGAGTGCGAATAAAATCTATAGGTGTGTTAATGGAGGTATGAGATGCATCTTACTTTGGAATTTTGTGAAACTAGGAGACTGGCTATGATACAAGGATGGGCTAGTGTGATTAAATAAATCATCCTTATTTAATTTAGCAAGGTAATACCATATTTACCATTAGAAAGAAGGGAACAGTTAAAAATAGTGAATACACAACTTTATTTTTTGTTAACTGTGGTGTCCGAGTCAACTTACGTGCATCTCGACTAATTCACAGGATACCTGCACCATAGTGAATACACAACTAAAGATAAGTAAACCATTTAGGCGCATGTGTATCGTTAATCGCCAACTCTAATCCTTTTTCTTTTCTTTTGCTGAATTAGTGGTCATGTTAGTCAATACCTCTCCTATTCTACTGATTTTTACCCTTCTTTTGAAAAACAAAGTAGTACAAAATGGCTAAGCTAATAATGTATCTTCTACTGCTTCACTGCCAGATTAGATAGCCAAACAAAGCTAGGGAAAGAGAGAGAAGAAGAGATGGAAGAGAATGAGTGATGCTTTTACTGCTTCCGTGCTAGAGTGCATAAGAGCTTTATTCAAAGCAAAGAGAAGAAGAGATTTTGATCAGCATGTTAACAACAATTGTCTCCTAATCATGACATCCGAATTTACATTTTCAAGTTAGTAATTTTTTTCACAAGCTTCGAATTGATCAAAATGCATTTACCTGTTGTCCATCTAGAGTTTAAGGTAATTTCTAAATCAATAAAGTGTTAAAGTAAATTCTTTATGTCTTGCTGCCATTTTGTCACTTGCTATGAAACTGCATTTGATTCACAGTATTCATTATGGATGTGTAGTGTGTCATCCTCTGGAGATCCACTTTGGAGTGGGGGACTTCATAGAAATAACTCTTTTCTTTTTACAAGGGCCTTTCATTTTTAAATTCAATATATATTTTAGAGAAGAACACAAACTGATATAAACACCAAATAGAGGACAAGAGGTGGGCTTACACAATTGCTGGATTAAGCTATCGGTCTAGAAATTGAAATTTCAATTTAGAGAATTTTAGATACCCTATAATATATCTTGATATTTTCGATAATTCTTTAGTTCAAAGCATCATCCCGTTTGTACATCTTCTTTAGGTAATTTTTAATTACTTTAGAATGAAATTTGGCCCTTTCTCCAATTGCACGAAGAGTGTCGTAAGACAGATAGGAACATTTGAGCAAACTCAAATCTTCGATATGTTCACCGAGAATGTTGATAATGAAGGAATCATTCTTCATTTGGAGGCACCCGATATTAAACTCTTTGCTCCTAGACCCTACGCACGACATGTTTTAGAGTCTCTTCATCTAGATAATATCCCTGTAAATCAAAGATACTAGTATTATAAGTTCGGCTATAAGTTCATCCCAGAAGTAAGAATCGCATTAGCAAAATTAAAAATGGTCAAATGGACATTCATTTATGCCACATTCTCCATATGCATTCTATTCAATAATCAGAAGATTAATCAGACTATCTTACCACGAATGTTTGGACCAGCTGCACTTGCTGATGCCTACATAGGCATTAGCAAAGCGAAGCGCAGGAAATGCCTCTTAACGGGTTTAGCTAGTCTACTAGTAAACCATACATAAATAGGATAATCCAAATCAACCAGTAATTAACTCGAAAAAGTTCTAGCTGCCAAACCAATCTCAAGACACTCGATCAATCAATCATTCAACTAGGTCTCAATCCTAAGTCAAGTCCCGGAGTTCCACTCCACTCTATTCACACTCATTTTCATTTCGTAATGATCAAGCAAGTATCAGCCAAATCTAACAAAAGCTTTAGATTATCTAAAAACAACATATTTCACTTTACATGAACTCAAGATAGTTGAATTGAAATTTTAAACATACAACATACCCAACCCACCAAGTGGGGTCTGGGCAGGGTAAGTGTACGCTGTCCATACCACTACCTCAGATGTGAGATAGAGAGACTGTTTTCGATAGACTTCCGTCTCAAAATAAACAATCTAAACGACGAATAGTAAAAGAACAAGATACAATAGATTTCAACATATCCAATAATACCATAAACAAGATACACCAAGTAATACACCAAGTAATACACCAAAAGATACAACATCCTAAATTCATACTAACCTTCTACCTTAATCCGCCTCCTCCTCAACTTCCTATCCAGGGTCATGTCCTCGGTAAGCTGGAGCTGCTCTATGTCATGTGTAATCACCTCCCTCCAATGGTGAGGGAGGTTATGACGATGTGCATGGAGGTTTTGGTTTCGACGATAAAAATGGTGAGGGGGCTGCTCTGTTGGATTTTGCGAGGGCCTTTGGGCTGGTGGTAGTGAATTCGAGCTTTTCGAAGTAGGATCATCTGATTAGCTTCCGAAACGTGTCAGCCTAGACTCAGATTGACTTTCTGCTACTTAGGAAAGGGGATAAGGTTTTATGTAAGCACTGTAAAGTCATTCCGAGTGAGCACTTTTCGACCCAACACAGACTTTTGGTGATGGACTTGATTATCAAGAAGAGCAGGAGGAGTAGGACCAGTGAGGGTCGACCCAGAATTAAGTGGGGTGGCTTGACGCCAGCTAGTGCGCCGGAGATAGGGGAGAAGGTGGCGGGATTGGGGGTGTGGGAGTGGGAGTGGAGGGGGGACGTGGATGATATGTGGGATAAGGCTGCCAGCTGCATCATGGAGACGGCTAGAGAGGTGTTGGGTGTTTTGAGGGGTCGGACAGGTCGGCATAAGGAGGACTGGTGGTGGAATGAAGAAGTTAAGAAGAAAGTGGAGATTAAGAAGGGGGCATATGTTAAGTTGATTGAGAGTAAAGACGAAGAGGAGAAACGGGTGAATAGAGAGGTTTATAAAGTAGCAAGGAAGGAGGCTAAGTTAGCAGTTACGGCTGCTAAGACATCAACGTTTGAGAGCTTGTATGCAGGGTTAGAGGAGAAAGGCGGGGAAAAAATATTGTATTGGCTGGCTAAGGCTAGGGAGAGGAAGGGTCGTGACCTCAATCAAGTGAAGTGTATTAAGGGGGAGGATGATAGAGTTTTGGTGATGGATGTTCGCATTAAGAAGAGGTGGCAGGGGTATTTTCATAGACTTTTGAACGAGGAGGGAGACAAAGGCATTGAGTTAGGGTAGTTGGAGCGCTCGGAGGAGAGCCGTGATTTCAGTTATTATAGACGTTTTAAGGTTGAGGAGGTCACAGAGGCTATTCGTAGGATGCGGAGGGGTAGGGCGACGGGGCCTGACGAGATTTCGGTGGATTTTTTGAAGTATACTGGTGAAGTAGGTTTAAGGTGGTTGACTGATTTGTTTAACGACATTTTCAAGACTGCGAGGATGCCTAAGACTTGGAGATGGAGTACAATGATTCTGTTATATAAAAACAAGGGTGACATTCCGAGCTGCAACAAATATAGGGGTATTAAGCTGTTGAATCACACTATGAAGATTTGGGAGAGGGTGGTTGAGCGTAGATTGAGGAGGGTCGTGTCTATTTCGGAGAATCAGTTTGGTTTTATGCCTGGTCGCTCGATGACAGAGGCAATCCACCTGGCGAGGAGATTGGTGGAGCAATATAGGGAAAAGAAGAGGGATTTGCACATGGTGTTCATCGACCTGGAGAAGATGTATGACGAAGTCCTTAGGGAGGTTCTCTGGAGATACTTGGAGGTGAGAGGGGTTCCGGTAGCATACTTCAGAGCTATTAAGGACTTGTACGATGGAGGGAAGACTCGGGTGAGGACGGCGGGAGGAGACTCGGGGCATTTTTCGGTCAAGACAGAGTTGCATCAGGGATCGACTCTTAGCCCGTTTCTGTTTGTGTTGGTGATGGACGTGTTGACGCGGAGTATTCAAGGCGAGGTGCCTTGGTGTATGTTATTTGCAGATGATGTAATGCTGATTGATGAGACGCGGGAGGGTGTGAATGAAAGAATGGAGGTTTGGAGGCAAACTCTTGAAATTAAGGGGTTCAGGTTGAGCAGGTCCAAGACGGAGTATATGGAATGCAAGTTTAGTGACTCGAGTTAGGAGGACGAAGTGGTGGTGAGGTTAGATTCCCAGGATGTTTGTAAGAGAGATAGTTGTAAGTATCTTGGGTCTATGATTTAGGGGAATGCCGAGATTGATGAGGATGTCTCTAAAAGTATTGGAGCAGGTTCGCCTCGGGAGTGTTGTGTGATAAGAAGGTGCCCTTTAAGCTTGAAGGCAAATTCTACAGAGTGGCAATTCGTCCGGCTATGTTGTATGGAGCGGAGTGTTGGCCAGTTAAGAACTCCCACATTCAGAGATTGAAGGTGGCGGAAATGAGCATGTTGCGTTGGATGTGTGGACTTACTAGAGAGGATAGAGTTAGGAATGAGACTATCAGGGAGAAGATGGGAGTGACTTCGGTGGAGGACAAGTTGCGAGAAGGAGGTCTGAGATGGTTTAGGCATGTGATGAGGAGGGGCACGAATGCGACGGTTCGTAGGTGTGAGAGGCTAGCTTTGGATGGCTTTAGGAGGAGTAGAGGTAGGTCGAATAAATACTGGAGGGAGGTGATTAGACATGACATGGAGCAGCTACAACTTACTGAGGACATAATCCTAGATAGGAAGGTGTGGAGGTCGCGGATAAGGGTAGAAGGCTAGTGTGAGTGAGTGGGTTGTAACAAGGTGTTAGGAGAGCTCTTGTGTAGCTGAGTTAGTAATTCTAGGACTGTGTCTATTAGTAGGAGCCTCTATTCCAGAGTGTTTGGGTGTGGTGGGTGTCTTTGGTCTGTGAGTGTATGTTACTACTAGGTGGGTGTCCTATCTCTTATTTCTTATTTTGAATTGCTCGTATTTCTCTTATTTCGTATTTCTCTGATATCTATCTTATTATTTCTTATTCCTTATTTCTATTATGTCATCCATCCTGCTTCATGTTTCACTACGACCTTGTGTACTATTCTCTATTCTGAGCCGGGGGTCTATCGGAAATAGCCTCTCTACTTCCTCGGAGGTAGCGGTATGGACTGCGTATATTTTATCCTCCCCAGACCTCACTTTGTGGGAATACACTGGGTTTGTTGTTGTTGTACTTCTACCTCGCTTGAAACCATCCCTAGTCAACTGCTCACACCTCCGCACTGGGCATCCGTGCCCCACCTCATCACATGACCGAACCATCTCAGCCTCGCTTCTTTTATCAAGCTTCCACCAAAGCTACTCTCACCTTATCTCGAATTTTAAACAAAACAAATTACTAATTTCATATGTATTATGCTCAATAAGGCTACGAGGCATGTGGTGTCAAATTTTATTTTATTTTTATAATCGTGGTGTACTATCCAACTTTCGGACACCTCGACTAATTCCCCGAAATACTTGCCACCTCTCACTTATTAGCAGACAGCCGGTAACTGTTCACTAAGGCCAGGACATTGGAATGAAATCACCCAGTATTTATTGTCCGATATCACATTCAATATAACTCATTTTATCAATTACAACAATAAAATTAGGGCATTTAATTAGAAAAAAAGAGCTAAGTCAACTTGCCGAAATATCGGAAGACGAAACGGAAGGAAGATGTGTGACGGCAGAATTGAAGATTGGAGAGACACAAGCGACGGTGCAAAGAGATGACAAATACATTTTCTCCAACGCATTAATTTTTATATGCTCTGGAAATCTATCCATTGATGGCTTAAAATCGCCATTGGAGCTTCCACCTCCTCCTTCATCGCCGCCGCTACCGCCACCAACTTCTTCTCCAGTACGGTGTCGCTTGGAATTTCTGTCCATGAATGGAAATAGAAACAAAACCTAATTCCTATTTCCTGCAATTTCTCCCGCAAAAAAAGTACAAAAATTAGTTTGTAAATTACTATTTGAATGCAATTCATAATTTGTATTTGCGGAACACATTTTCCATGGTGAATCTATATAACGATAATATATACAGTGTAATTTCATGAGTGGAGTTCGAAATGACTAGTATTAATGAGCACTTAATGAATTTATACTTGTTGTCAATAGTAAACAATTAAAACAGTTTAAAAGAAGTACCCGAATTTCACTTTATTATGTGTTTCTATTAACAGACAAACTTTAAAGGTTATTACTTATTTGGTTGTATAAACGATAATATATCCAGTGTAATTTTATGGATATACATCTCTTTATAGAGTTGTATAGATTGTTGTGAAAATAGTACTTTCTATGGAATAGAATGTTGAACCTCATGTAAATGGATTCATGATTGACTACTCCTTAGTAAAGCCACCTTGATTTTGGTCATGGATGTATTTAGGCCTGTTATTGTTTTGTATAGATAATTATGTACCTGGCCCAGTTGCAATAAAAATATCTAGTTTATGTATGTAAATATCGTACACTGACCGGACAGTTATCATTTTTCAAGAAGAAATATTTCTCTCTATACCTTTACCTTTCTAAGATCAGTGAAGCTCCTAGAGTAATTCAGAAATAGAGATTTATCTCCCTTACATTCTCGTTGTTAACATGGTATCAGAGCCTTGAGCTCATCTTTCATCTATATTTCGGAGCTGTGTGCTGAATTTTCTCACGTTTCGGAGCTTTGAGTTGATTTTTTTGGCAACATTCTACACCTTTTAGGGTTCCAGTGTCCTTACGTTCGGAATCCACTTCAGTTTCCTCAGCAAATCTGTGTAATTTGAGGTGGTTATCAGCTTGATTTGAAGTTTGGTTTTAGTCTTCGAAGTGCGGTCACGACGGCATTTGTTTTTTATTTTTCATTTTGGCTTCTACAACGAGGTTTCGTTACTCTTTCAGCCGAGAAAAAATCTGGTATTTTTTCCTCAACCTTATTAAACATCTTCGTGTTGTGTCTTTGTTGTTTGGTACGCCTTGATTTTGTGTAGTTATGGCTCCGAGTGTTGCAAATTCTACTACTTCTAGTGTAGATGCTGGTGTGGTTTCCGCTGTTAACCCTTCGTCTCCATTATACCTCCTTTCATCTGATTCTCCTGGCACAATTTTGGTTACCACGCCCTTTAATGGGACGGGTTATGGAAGTTGGCATCGAGGAATGTTGTTAGGGTTATCCTGTAAAAACAAACTAGGTATGATCCATGGTTCCATTCCTAAGCCTTCTGCTACTGATCCACATTTTCAAGCATGGATTAGGTGTAATGATATGGTGGTAGCACGGATTCTAAACAGTCTAGATAAGGAAATTAGGGAAATTGTGATGTACACTGAATCTGCGGAGATTTTATGGAAGGAAGTTGAATGTAGATTTGGTCAGGCTAGTGGTACCAAAATTTTCCAAATCAGGAAAGAACTTTCTTCAATTTCCCAAGGATCCTCGAGTGTTGCTTCCTACTTCAATAGAATTAAGAAACCCTAGGATGAATTGTCTTTCTCCATTACCTATCCTGATTGTACTTGTAGGTGTAAGGATGGTTTTCTCAAGTTAGAAGAGGAGCAGAGAGTTCATTAGTTCCTCATGGGATTGAATGATTCATATTCGACCATCAGAAGGAACATCCTCATGTTAAAACCCCTTCCTGACATTGATAATGTGTATTCAATTTTGTAACTGATGAGAGTCAATCTGAGGTGCACAATAATCTCCCTTCCTTCAATTCCGACTCTGTTGCTTTCTCCACTGGTAACCAAAGACCGTATAATCAAAAGCCAGGCTCAGAGTCTGGTGGTTTATCTACTACTATTCCCAGATCCTACAATTCCAATTCCGGGATCACTTTTAACTCTATTTCTTCCAAAAGAAACACTATGATTTGTAGATATTGCAAGAAACCTGGGCATCAAATTGAGAGATGCTACAAGTTGCATGGATTTCCTTCTGCCACATCTATTGGACAACCTAAATTCAAGAAATCTACAGCTTTTGCCCAGGTCTCAGAGTCCCAGCAATTAAGCACCTCTGATTCCCCTACTTGCAATACTTCCCCACCTAATTCTAGCATTTCCAAGGAACAATTTGAGCAGCTCTTAAGTCTGTTTAGTCTGTTTCAGCAGGCTAAAATTACTAGTCCATCTTGGTTCTGCTAATTTTGCAGGTTTGCTTAATAGTTGTGATTCTAGACTTTGTAGTTTTCTTGCTTGTAACTTCTCTAAGGTAGACAATAGTCCATGGATCATAGACTCAGGTGCCACTAATCATATCACACCACAATCTTCATTTCTTTCCAATATCACCCCTCTCACAATTCCTTATCTTGTGACTTTACCCAATGGGTACAAAGTTAAAGTCACAAGTACTGGTACTCTTACTCTTTCTCCTGATATCTCCTTAACCAATGTGTTATTAGTTCCTTCATTTCAGTATAATCTGATTTCTATTGCTCAGCTAATTCTCCAATTACATTGTTCAGCTTACTTTACTTCCACTGCATGCATTTTGTAGGGCCCTTCTCTGAAGAGGCCAGTGGATCTTGGTAGCCTTCAAGCTGGGCTTTACATCCTCAATCCTCTTTCACTTACATCAACTACTTGTTCTTCTACTTCTTTACATGATTCATTTGTAAATACCATTACTGCCACTCTGTTTAATGACATAAATAAGAGCAAGTCTTCTACATCTGATTCTACTGTTACTGTTTCTTCTTCTGTTCTTAATACTGCACTGACTACTTTTACTTTACCTACTTTTCAACAAATAATATTTGGCATTTGCGATTAGGACATGCCGTTTACCAAGATGCTTAACTGTCCCAATTTATAACTGAACGAGTTTATTGAATTTTGAACATAAGTCTAATTATCTTATTCATTATTGACACACCTTAAGCTAATTTCATGTTAACAATGAGAATATAAGGGAGATAAATCTCCATTTCTGAATTACTCTAGAAGCTTCACTGAAGTTAGAAAGGTAAAGGTAGAGAGAAAAATTTCTTCTTGAAAAATGATAACTGTCCAGTCAATGTTCAATGTACCATACTGGGCCGGGTACATAATTATCTGTACGAAACAATAACATCTATGACCCAAAATCAAGGTGGCTTTACTAAGGAGTTGTCAATCTTGAATCTATTTACATGAGGTTCAACAGCCCCCCTCAAGTACAGGAGTCAGATCATGAACACCCAATTCAGCAAATAAACGGACCAGCCAGGTAATTTCAGCAACTACGAGCCTTAAGGCTTTGTATTCTGCCTCAGCTGTTGATAAAGCAATAGTGGGCTGCTTCTTGGACTTCCAAGAGGTATGTCAGCGTCCAAGGAATAGAACAAATCCTGAAATATATCTACGGGTAGCATCACAGCTGGCCCAATCAGAATCACAATAGCCTTGGAGAGAAAAATCGGAGGAGTTATTGAGCAGAAGTCCCAAACGAGGAGTACCAGCCAAATATTCCAAAACACGATGAGCAGCAGTGAGATAAGTAGTTCGGGGAGAAGACATGAACTGGCTAAGATGTTGAACTGTAAAAGACAAGTCTGGTCTCGTGTGTTGAAGGAAATTAGCTTTCCACCAAACTTTATGTACACAGAAGGATCAGGTAACAAATACCCAGAATCAGAAGATAGCTTCACGTGAGGGTCAAGTGGTAAAACAACAGGATTAACATTAGTATAGTGAAATTCGGACAATAGATCCAATGCAAACTTATGTTGGCTGACCAAGAACCTCGTCGAAGTATGGATAATTTCCAGACCAAGGAAATAATGTATAAGACCAAGGTCCTTAATTCTGAACTTATCATCCAGGAAAAGCTTGAGAGAAGAAATTTCAGATTCATCATCACCAGCCAAGAGAATATCATCCACATCAACAACCACAATAGTAAGACTAGTGTCAACTAATTTTCTGAACAAAGAGTAGTCATTCATGCTAGGGATGAAACCCCTAGACTGTAAAGCAGAAGATAGTTTGGCATACTATTGTCTCGAGGCTTGTCTAAGACCATAGAGGGACTTATTAAGGCGACATGCCAGCACAGTAAATGAAGAAGAGGAAACAAGGGAATTTTTATAAACACCTCCTCATCCAAATCACCATGTAGGAAAGCATTGTTCACATCAAGTTGGTGAACAACTCAATTTCTTTTGACAACCACAGACAACAACATTTAATGGTGGTCATTTTGACCACTTTAGAAAAAGTTTCAGTAAAATCTATACCCTCTTGCTGGGCATCCCCTCGAATGACCAACCTAGCCTTATATCTTTCAATAGTGCCATTAGACCTCTGTTTGATTTTATAAACCCATTTACATGGAATGGCCTTCTTACCAGCAGGTAAAGGGACAATATCCCATGTATGAGTGTCTTTCAAAGCCTTAAATTCTTTCATCATGGCTTCCTGCCAGGCAAGATTGGAAACAACTTGATGCTAGAGTTGAGGTTCTTGCAAGGAAGTCTCAAAAGATAGAGGAATAATCCTAAAACTTGAAACAAAATTGCACACATAATCATTGAGGTAAGCTGGAGGATGAGATGATCTAGAAGACTTTCTTTGGGCAGAGACAGGAACAGAAGTTGGGATAACAGTGGTAGAAATAAGGACAATTGAAGGAGAAGAGGGATTATGAGGTATAGGGGGAGAGAGATCAGAAGGAAAAAGATGAGGGGAAGTAGAAGATGAATAAGGGAAAACATTTTCATGGAATATGACATCCGTTGAGTGCAAAATGCTATGATCAGATAGTCTCAAAAGTTTATAACTATTCTTGCCATGACTATACCCAAGAAAAACCGAGGGGTATGACCTGGACTGAAACTTATCTCTATGTGGTTTAGGTACAGCAGGAAAACATAGGCAACCAAAAGCTTTCAAATGTGTAAAAGAAGGTGAAATACCATGAAGTAACTCAAAAGGGGATTTGTAATTCAAAAGTGGTGTTGGAAACCTATTTATCAGATAAGCAGCAGTAAGAACACATTCTCCTCAATACTTGACTGGGAGTTTGGATTGAAATAAAAGGGCTCTAGCAGTTTCAAGAAGACGCTTGTGTTTCCTCTTCACCACACCATTTTGTTGTGGTGTGTGAGGACAAGAGGTTTGATGCAAGATTCATGTGTTGAAAAAAAATAGAAGTTGCTGAACTACACCCCCAATTCAAGGGCATTGTTAGATCTGAACAGTGGTGTTAAATTGGGTTTTAACCATAAAGATGAAAGATTGTATGAGAGTGAAGGCATTACCCTTGGTATGGAAGAGATGTGTCCAAGTAGCTCTAGTAAAGTCATCTACTATTGTAAAGAAATATTTAAAACCATTATAAGTTTGAGTATGATAAGGACCCCAAAGATCCAAGTGAATTAATTGAAAAGGAGAAGTGGAGTGAATGGAACTCTTAGGGAGGGGGAGTCTTTGTTGCGTAGCCATGGACAAATAGGGCATAAGAAGGATTGTTTCTTAGGTAGGACATCAAATAAACAAGAAAGTTTAACAACAGAAAAATCAAAGAAGAAAATTCAACATATTAGAAGATAAGAACAACAACCAATAACATACCTAATGTAATTTCACAAGTAGAGTCTGAGAAGGTAAGATGTATACGGATCTTACCCGTCTCTGTGGATAGAGGTTGTTTCAAATAACTCAGAAGAATTCTATATTTCAATCTCCAAAATAATACCTCATATTTATAGGTGTTAACCCAAATGGTTAGTTAACGGTTAGTTTGATTTCATTAATGGCAGATAAAATAATTTATTAAATAATAAGTAAATGTAACAATATTAGAGTAAGAAAGATTTTTCAAATCAATAATAAGAATTCATATGTTACTCCAACGGCTAGTTAATGGTTAGTTTGATGTAAGATTAGAGTTGGAGACTTGAAGTAACACAAGAATGCTCATTGTTGATTTTGAAAAACTTTCTTTCACTAATCTTATTTTAAACTAACGATTAACTAGTCGTTGGAGTAACACAAGAATACTCATTATTGATTTGGAAAAGCTTTCTCTTTATCTTATATTGACTAACCGTTAACTAGCTGTTGGGGTAACACAAAAATTAATAATTTGGAAAAGCATTCTTTCTCTAATCTTATATTGACTAACCATTAACTAGCCGTTGGAGTAACACAAGAATGCTCATTAATATTGTGAGAGAACTTTCTCTAATCTTACATCAAACTAACCGTTAACAAGACGTTGGTAACATATGAATGCTTATTATTGATTTGGATAATCTTTCTTACTCTAATATTATTATGTTTACTTACTATTTGATAAAATTGACATTAATGAAATCAAACTAGCCGTTAACTAACCGTTTGGGTTAACACCTATAAATAGAAGGCATTATTTTGGAGATTGAAATGTAGAATTCTTCAGAGTTATTTGAAACACCCTCTACCAACAAAGACAGGTAAGATTTGTATACATCCTACCTTCTCAAACTCTACTTGTGAAATTACATTAGGTTTATTATTGGTAGTTCTTATCTTCTAATATGCTGAATTTTCTTTCTTGATTTGTTTCTGTCCCAATTTATAACTGAACATGTTTAGTGAATCTTGAGCACAAGTCTAATTATCTTATTCATTATTGAGACACCTTAAGCTAATTGTGATCCATAGGAAGTACTATTTTCACAACAATCTATACTACTCTATAAAGAGATGTATGTCCATGAAATTACACTGAATGTATTATCGCTTATACTACAAATAAGTAATAACATTTTGAAGTTTGTCCGTTAATAGAAACACATGATAAAGTGAACTCTGGGTACTTCTTTTAAACTGTTTTAATTGCTTACTATCTATAACAAGTATAAATTCATTAAGTGTTCATTAATAATAGACATTTTGAACTCCACTCATGAAATTACACTATATAGATTATTGTTTAATAGATTCGCCATGGAAAACGTGTTCAGCAAATGTAAATTATGAATTGCATTCAAAGAGTAATTTATAAACTAATTTTTTGTACTTTTTTGCTAGAGAAATTGCAGGTAATTGAGGAATTAAGTTTTGTTTTCTATTTCCATCCATGGACGAAACTGCCAAGCGACACTGTACCGGAGAAGTTGGTGGCGGCGGCGAAAAAGGAGGAGGAGGAAGCTCCGATGGCGATTTTGAGCCGTCAATGGGTAGATTTACGGATCATATAATAATTGATGTGTTGGAAAAAATGGATTTGGCATCTCTTTGCACCGCTGCTTGTGTCTCTCCAACCTTCAATTCTGCCGTTGCATATCGTCTTCCTTTTGTTTCGTCTTCCGATCTTTCTGTAAGTTGATTTTGCTTCTTTTTTTTCTAATTAAATGCCCTAATTTTATTGTGTATGATTTACTAGTAGACTAGCCAAAACTACTGGAGGCATTTTCTGGGCTTCATTTTGCTAATGCGTATGTGGGCATTAGCAAGTGTAGCTGGTTGAAACATTCATGATAAGATAGTGTGATGAATCCTCTTATTATTGAATTGAGTAAAATGCATGTGGAGAATGTAGCATAAACGACTGTCCATTTGACCATCTTTAGTTTTGCTAAATGCGATTCTTACTTCTGGGATGAACTTTTCATACTAGTATCTTTGATTTACAGGGATTCTATCTGGATGAAGAGACTCTAAAACATGTTGTGCGTAGGGTCCCAGGAGCCAAGAGTTTAACTATTGAGTGCCTCCGAATGAGGAATGATTCCTCCATCATCAATATTCTCGGTGAGCATATCGAAGATTTGAGTTTGCTCAAATGTACCCATCTGTCTTATGACATTCTGCGTGCAATTGGAGAAAGGTGCCCCAACTTAAGGTATTCTCCTATGTCAACATATCGGTAAATTGTTATGAAATGCTTCGTTGATTATAGCTTCACATCTTTGATGATAAGAGCTTTAGAAGTGGTTGCAAATTGCAATCAATTTATCAGGGCTTAGAAGGCGTTCATCGCCTCCATTGATGGATTTCAGACTGTTATTATCCTGAAATTCTCTCTGCATAAATGGATTTTATTTAGATCTAATGGTTCACTGGAGCCATTGTCTTTCCACTTGCTGAAGCTGATTTGCAATTTTATTCACGAGATATCTGAAGCAGATTTGTTGATTTAAATAACTCGTTTGGGAACCAATTCATTTAAATTTGAATTTTTTTTCTTTGCTGACCCTTGATGATATCTGAACCTCTTTAGGCTGTTTGGGTATAGAAAACTTGAACTGCTTTAGCTTTTGCACTTGGCATTGATTAATTTCACTCTATATCTCCACCTTCGGAAGATGGCACAGTCGAGCTATAATAATGTTCATTGTGGTTACACCTACAATATCTTGCTTTCATACTCTTGTCACTTCTTCCTGGATTTGTTTCCAATGTATGTTTTCTTATTTCCCCTTTTTCTTTTTCTGAATCAGGTCCTTGCTTGTAGAATTTGCTGGGTGTGATGCACCAGAACTTTTCAAAAGGAAACTTGCAGAAATGCTCCAAAAGGTGCCCTTGTTAGAGGTAAAGTATTCTCATCTTTCACATATTTGTCCTCTCTTTCTTCTTCAAATTGTCCCTGATGCCTCTTCAAGCTAATTACTCTTTAGAACAAGAGTTTTCCTTTGATGGTCAATTTCATGAGTACTTTTCTTTCCTGCAGTCGCTGTCCATAACAATCCGAGGGACCTCACGTGATGTATTTGATGTACGACCTCTTGGACAATTTCTGCCCCCAAGTTTAAAAAAATTGAAGTTACAGCAAACGGATGCACGCCTCTTTGTCTTGTGGTTAGATGCAGTCAGGAAAATCCCTCTGTTCAACTTGCGAAGCTTGTCTCTTGTCTTGGACCTTATATCAGATGATCTTCTCATCACAGTTGTGCATTCTCTTCCTCATTTGGTAGAGCTGGATCTTGAAGACAGACCTTTTACATTGTCATCGGTAGGGGACTTGACCAACATTGGACTACAGGCTCTGAAGTTCTGCGAGTGTCTAATTGCCCTCTCAATTGTTCGAAGTAAAATGAATTGTCCTGCTTCATTTACAAGAGTGGACAATAAAGGCATGTTCCATGTTTCTGAAGGTTGTAAAAGGTTGGAATCAGTGAAACTTGGTGGGTTTGCAAAGGTTACTGAAGCTGGATATTCGTCAATTCTGTACTCATGCCAGAATCTGAAGAAATTTGAAGTGTTGACTTCACCTCTATTATCAGACTCGGTGATTGATAATATGACAGGAGTTGCAAGGTCCGTAGTTGAATTAAGGTTGTCATCATGCAGTCTTCTAACTAGTGAAGCTTTGGAGCATTTGTCCTCGTTTCGTAAGTTGGAGGTACTTGACACAAGTGGGTGCGAACGCATTGGAGATCAGACTCCCTTCTACATATCAAAACTTACTACACTCACAAGACTTAACTTGGCAAAAGCTCGCATCACTGATGTGGGTCTTGCTCTTCTCGGTGCGGGAGACTTACCAATTGTGCAGTTGTGCATCAGAAAATGTGAGAAAGTAACTGACAAGGGAATTAAGTCTTTATTTCATGCCGATAGGAAAATTTGCAAGACGTTATCGGTGTTGGATGTTGGTTACATTCCCAAAATAACTGATGCAGCTATTTTTACCATTGCAACTGCTGCTAAGGCATTAACTGATTTATCTTTAAGGTTCTGTAATGGAGTCACTGATGCTGCGGTGCAGATGCTGATGGATCGACCAAACCACAGCAGTAGTCAACTACAAATGCTTGATCTTTGCAGCTGTCGAGGTCTGTCTGCTGAGGCCATAATGCTACCTCTGCCCCAGCATGCTTTCCATCGTTTGCGCTGGCTCGGTATTGGACTTACTGACATAGTTGCTAAGAGAGGCATTTTCTCCGCAATCTGCGAGGCGCGACCCAGGCTTGTTGTGTGCGGTGTTTGCTGCGACTTTGGGTGCTGTGATGGCTGGCAATGGCACAAAGTCCGATGACTGAAACTTAGCTTTTTTCCTTTTTTTTTTAGGCATTGTTGTGCTTTATTTGCTCTGTATTGTAATCAAGCTTTTGAATTACAATGAATATCACATGCCTTTTTTTTTTGGACCTGCAATTGTAATTGCTCATTAAGTATCAATTCATTGCTACTAGCATCAATTGGCATCACCACTTGGACACACCATTGCTAGCTATATGTGAAACAAACACCTAATGTTGTTATTTTCACTATCTTACCCTACTATGGATTACCACCTACTTCAATAGCAGGTGCATTAACTACTTATCTGCCCCAACTCTTTATCCTCCTCCTTAGGTTTCTGTTGACCACATTCTCCATCGGGCCCTCTTATCTCTTCCGTCTCCGAGCTCTAGTTATGAAAGAAGGAACTGACTATCCTCAAGATGGCCAAGCTTAAGCCATCTGCTCCACCACAACCCCCGTCTTGTGCCCCCAAACTTTCTTTTATAGTTCTTAAATTTCATGTTTGGCATCATTTTTTTTACAACGTTAATAATGAGCTTGTGGTTATGCCGCGATTAATTCGTTGCCAGTTTCTACCATGGAAAACATCTATCCACTGCCACTTAACAAGAGATCGTTTGTTACCAACACCAGCAGCATGATGTAAACATTCTAGTCAACCTCCACCACCTTTAGGGATATACCCAGCCACCAGTTATGGAAGTTAACCTACCATGCGCCCGCACCAGCACTAACTGAAGAAGACTTGCAGAGAGTACATTTGTAATTTAGCCTTTAACTGGAGAAAGAATGGTGATCAGAAAAAGATCGCGATATCTCAAAATGTTTTGGGCTTTTACCATTATGCTGGACAGTTGTTGATATGGCTATGATCAAACCATTTCTATCTGTAGTATTTTGTTCACATTTGACTTTATATATATCGTAGAAGCCCAAAGCGAACGCACTTCCATTTCATTGCCAAACTGTAGCTGGTCTAAAAGTAGATATGATTCTGGAGCCCGAAAAGATGGCCATGCCCTAAAAAGTAGACAACAACCTCATATATATCAAAGCCAAAATCAATATCTCAAAATAACTGCAAGAACCAAACTACAACTACAAATTCCAGTGTAATCCTACAAAGTGGGTCTGTTGAGGGAAGAGTATATGCAAACCTTACCCCTGCTGCAGAAGTAGAGAGACTGTTTTCGATAGACAAAATTGTAATTGGATTAAAAGATAAGAACCACACTCAGTTGTGATGTGAATTACATTTTCTGATAGCCGTCTAAGAAGCACGCCCGGATCCCGGCCCACCCCCAAAATCGTGGGCTATAGCACACCGATTTGGCCCGAAAATGCCCCGTTCGCGCCGTTTCGTCCGTTTGTCCACCCAAATAGCCACGAAAATTTAAACGGACCTCAATGGGACGATCCCTAACTTCCCTGGCACGCCTCGGTAGATTTTCAACCCATAGCACGCTCGATCCCCGGGCCTACCCCCGAAATCGTGGGCAATAGCATACCGATTTGGTTCGAAATTTCCCCGTTCGCGTCGTTTCGCCCGTTTGTCCACTCAAATGGCCACGAAAATTTAAACGGACCACACTGGGATGATTCCCAACCTCCCTGGCACGCCCCGGTTAATTTTCGACCCACATCACGCCTGGAACCCGGGCCCACCCCGAAACCATGGGCTATAGCACGTCGATTTGGCCCGAAAATGCACCGTTCACGCTGTTTCGCTCATTTGTCCACCCAAATGGCCACGAAAATTTAAACGGACCACACAAGGAGGAATCCAAACCTCCCTAGCACGCCCCGGTCGATTTTTGGCTCACAGTACACTCGGACCTCGGGCCCACCCCAAAACCGTGGGTTGTACAGCATACCGTTTTATCCCGAAAATGCCCCGTTCAAGCCGTTTCGCCCATTTGTCCACCCAAATGGCCACGAAAATTTAAACGGACCATACTGGGACGATCCCAACCTCCCTAGCACGCCCCGGTCGATTTTTGACCCATAGCACGCCCGGACCTCGGGGCCACCCTCGAGTGTGATGTTTGCTTATTAATCTTGTCATTTTCGGAGTTTTGTGCACATGAACAGTCCTGAAACTAAAAATGATAGCAATAATTTTGATTTTAGAACTCAATTTCCATATCTAGTCGATCCAACAAGAATGATTGCATTTTCTGATATTTTGCATGCTGTCTTTCATCAACATCCCAACGAACAACAACAATTACTTAGATCAACTTGAAAATTTGTGTTATCATAGTAAAATCATTACTAGTGGCACATCGTACTCTTACGCGCGAAAAGACACTGCAAGTTTTGTTACGTCAAAACCTAAATACTAAATCAGCAACACTTTCAAATGTATCATTTTAATTAACTTTTGGCTTTTGATTCATAAATTAAAAATCCTAATTTATAATTTATTTTACCTTTTAATTTAAAACTAAGTACTTATGAGTGGTATTTAATTTATCCAACCCTAAAATATTTAGAAACTTTTTTCACTAAAAAGCACTAAAAATAATGTTGTCACTATAATTAAAAGAAATTAATTTTAAATTTTTCTTTTATCTTAATACAATATAATTTAAGGATCATTTCCTAGGGTTAAATGCAAATGAGTCCTCACAGTCTTCATGTCTAGGTTTCCTCTACTTTGCTGTTCTCAATTCTGCCCAAATTTTATTTTTCTCTTCTCTTTTGTTTGTTTTTTGAATTTTAATTCCATTGTTGTACCTCAATTATTTCTTAATAGGTGTTAATACCTTTCGTCTAAATCTCTTTGCAGCCACTTGGAGAGATGGAGGCTATTGTTTTCCTCTATATGTACAATTTTTACAAGGTATTCTTTTGTTTACTTCTGTTTTTCTTTAGTTCTAATTCTGTGTTTTACTCTTTCTAATTCTAATATTTTTGCCTTTAATTTACTTAGGGGTTGTTTGGTTGGGAAATGAGATATTCGAGCATTAATTATTCCGGGATTAGTATCATAGCTTCAAGGTCTGATAAAAATAACACTACAATCCTGAGACAACTAATTAATGTGATGTGTTATCCAATGCATTTTGTCGCAACCAAACATGGATAAACTCGAATTTTAAGATTAGTTATCCCTTATTCCTTGTACCAAACGAGCCCTAAAGGTGGAATAAAAATAATACTATAATTTGGGATAATTAATCCCGGTACGAACTATCGCATGCATTTTATCCCAATGAAACATGGCAAAAGCTCATCGTAAAATTAATTCCAGCATTAGTTATCCCTTATCCCTCGTATCAAATGAGCCCTTGTAGTTGCATGTGTGTAGTTTTTCTTTCATTCCCTCTATTAACTCTTAATTTAAGGAGAAGTAATAGTTAAATTTATGTTACAATTTTTATTTGATTTGCAGGAATGGATTACTATTGCTTGTGGCATCTGCTACAACCTGATTTTGTGAGTGAGTATAATAATTGTTGATTCTTCTTTAACATTTTGTTCGTATTCTTTTGCTTAAATCTTTTGTTATTTTAGTTTTCTTGGTTTTGAAGGGGTACTTAGTTCTTAGATGTAGGTTGTTCAACCTATGTTGCTCGGACTCTTCAAAAATGTCAACTGGTGCAGCATCGGAAGTGAAGAGTCCACACAACTTAGTGTTCGATTGTATTGGTGATTAGCTAATTCATGTTGTCCAGTTTCTTATTTCAAATGAACTCCGAGACTAATTTGTCAATGGGGCAATCAGTCTTTGGATTTTTAGACCACTAATCGAAAAACTTTCATGTGGAAATTCATAATGGCTAATACCGAGAGGCGAGATGTAGTTTGGAATCACCTTTGTACTCTTAAATTTTTCGAATTTGCGTAGATAATGAATGTGGATAAAATCTATAGTTGTGTTAATGGAGGTATGAGATTCACTAGGAGACTAGCTATGATACAATGATGAGCTAGTGTGATTAAATAAATCATCCATAATTGATTTAGCAAAGTGATACCATATCTACCATTAGAATGAAAGGGAACTGGTAAAAAATAGTGAATAAACTAACTATTTTTTTTGAACCATGGTGTCCGAGTCAGCTTATGCGCGCATCGACTAATTCCATGGGATACCTGCCGCCTCTCACCAGCAACAATAATGACTACACAATTAGGGGTCGTTTGGTAGAGTGTATTGAAAAAACTAATACATGCATTAATTAATGTGTATTACTAGTACTTTGTTTGGTTCATTTTTTAGTCTATGTCATTAGTTGTACACTATATTGTGTATTGAGATGTGTATTAGTAATACACACCATTTTCCATGTATTAGTAATACAAAGGCTTTGAATACATGTATTAACTTGTTAAATGACAAATTTGCCCCTTTCTTTTATCTTTTCTGCTCTTAGCTGCTGGCTTGCTAACCTTTTTTTTCACTAATTCAACATTGCTGCTTTTAGCAATCAAACATTGCAATTCCTTTTCCATATTTACCAATTTGGGTACGCAAGAAATCATTACGAACCATTGATTCCTTTTCCATCTTTGATTGTTGAACATTAGCCATCTTTGATGGCATGAAGATTACTGGATCAGTGGGCGTTTGGGAAGATTATTGGACCGGTGAGTATTTGTCAATTCTCATCAAAACGCATCATCAGCTATTTGGGAAGATGGAATTATCTGCCGATTTAAGGTTAAGGCAGAGAACGTCTTTGGATTTCCAACTTTCCCTTTTTACAGTAGTTGTTGCTACTTATCCCTTGAAAGAGAAGATACAAAGAAGGATATTTTGGTAAATAAACATCTTTTTATAAAAATTATATAAATACATATTATTTTTAATACATCAAACCAAACACTGTATAAAAAATAATGCTTGCATAACTAATACCAACATTACTAATACTTACATTAATAATTCAGGTATTAATACACCTTATTCAGCATTATTCTTATACACTCTACCAAACGACCCCTTAAAGACAAGTAAACCATTTAGGCGCATGTGTATCGTTAATCGCCAACTCTAATCCTTTTTCTTTTCTTTTGCTGAATTAGTGGTCATGTTAGTCAATACCTCTCATAACCTACTGCTTTTTACCATTCTTTTGAAAAACAAAGTAGTACAAAATGGCTAAGCTAATAATGTTACTTCTACTGCTTCACTGCCAGATTGTATACGAGCTTTAGCCAAACAAAATTAGGGAAAGAGAGAGAAGAAGAGAATGAGTGATGCTTCTACTGCTTCCGTGCTAGAGTGCATAAGAGCTTTAGTCAAAACAAAGAGAAGAAGAGATTTTGATCAGCATGCTAACAACAATCATCTCCTAATCATGACATTCGAATCTACATTTTCAAGTTAGTAATTTTTTTCACAAGTTTCGAATTGATCAAATGCATCTACCTCTTGTTCATCAAGAGTTGAAGGTAATTTCTAAACCAATAAAGTGTTAAAGTACATTCTTTATGTTTTGCTGCCATTTTTTTCACTTGCTGGCAGTAAAAGAAACTGCATTTGATTCTGCTTATTCATTATGGAAGTGTACTGTGTCATCCTCTAGGATCCACCTTGGAGTGGAGGACTTCATAGGAATAACTCTTTTCTTTTTACGAGGGCCTTTCATTTTTCAATTTAATATATATTTTAGAGAAGAACACAAACCGATATAAACTCCGAATAGAGGACAAGAGGTGGGCTTACACTATTGCGGGATTAAGCTATCGGTCTAGAAATTGAAATTTCAATTTAGAGACTTTTAGATACCCTAGTTCACTTCTGTTTGACAGTTATAATGCCGATTTACAGTTGAAGCAGGAGAGAATATATGTTGATATTTTCGATAATTCTTCAAGTTCATAGCATCATCCCGTTTATACATCTTCTTTAGGTAATTTTTTATTTCTTTAGAATGAAATTTGCCCCTTTCTCTAATTGCAAGAAGAATGTCGCAAGACAGATGGGAACATTTGAGTACTCAAATCTTCGATATGTTCACTGAGAATATTGATAATGGAAGAATCATTCCGCATTTGGAGGCACTCGATAGTTAAACTCTTGGCTCCTGGGACCCTACGCACGACATGTTTTGAGTCTCTTCATTCAGATAAAATCTCTATAAATCAAAGATACTAGTATTAAAAGTTCATCTCAGAAGTAAGAATCGCATTGGCAGAACTACGGATGGTCAAAAGGACAGTCATTTACGCCACATTCTCCAAATGCATTTTACTCAATTCAATAATCAGAGTATTCATTAGACTATCTTACCATGAATGTTTGGACTAGCTGCACTTGCTAATGCCTGTATAGGCATTAGCAAAGTGAAGCCCAGGGAAATGCCTCCAGCAGTTTTAGCTAGTCTACTAGTAACCATACGTAAATAGGTTAATCCAAATCAACTAGCAATAAACTCGAAATAGTTCTAGCTGCCAAGGCAGTCTCGGGACACTCGATCAATCAATCATTCAACTAGGTCTCAATCTTAAATTTAGTCCTAGAGTTCCACTCCACTCTATTCACACTCATTTCGTAATGATCAAGCAAATATCAACCAAATCTAACAAAAGTTTTAGATTATTTAGGGACAACATACTTCACTTTACATGAACTCTAGATAGTTGAATTGAAATTTTAAACAAAACAAATTAATAATTTCATATGTATTATGCTCAATGAAGCTATGAGGATGTGGTGTCAAATTTTATTTTATTTTTACAATTGTGGTGTCCTAGCCAACTTTTGCACACCTCGACTAATTCCACAGAATACTTGCCACCTCTCACTCATCAGCCGGCAGCCGATCCACCAAGGTCAGGACATTTGGAAAGAAATCACCTAGTGTTATTGTTTGGTATCACATTCAATATAACTCATTTTATCTATTACAACAAAAAAATTTGGGCATTTAATTAGAAAAAAGAGCGAAATCAACTTACAGAAAGATCGAAAGACGAAACAGAAGGAAGACGATATGCGAAGACAAAATTGAAGGTTGGAGAGACACAAGCGGCGGTGCAAATAGATGTCAAATCCATTTTTTTCCAACACATTAATTATTATATGATCTGTAAATCTACCCATTGATGGCTCAAAATCGCCATTGGAGCTTCCTCCTCCTTTTTCGCCGTTGCTGCTGCCACCAACTTCTCCTCCGGTTCGGTGTCGCTTAGCAGTTTCGTCCATGAACGAAAACAGAAAACAAAACCTAAGTCCTCAATTTCCTGCAATTTTTCCAGCAAAAAAGTACAAAAAATTAATTTATAAATTACTATTTGAATGCAATTCATAATTTACATTTGTTGAATACGTTTTCTATGGCGAATCTATATAACAATAATCTATTCAGTGTAATTTCACGAGTGAAGTTCGAAATGGCTATTATTAATAAACACTTAATTAATTTATACTTGTTATAGATAGTAAGCAATTAAAGCAGTTTAAAGAAGTACCCGGAGTTCACTTTATTTTGTGTTTCTATTAACGGACAAACTTTCAAGGTTATTACTTATTTGTAGTATGAACGATAATACATTCAATGCAATTTCATGGATATACATCTCTTTATAGAGTTGTATAGATTGTTGTGAAAATAGTACTTTCTATGGAATAGAATTAACTTAAGGTGTGTCAATAATGAATAAGATAATTAGACTTATGTTCAAGATTCAATAAACTCGTTCAGTTATAAATTGGGATAGAAACAACAGAAAAATCAAGTAAGAAAATTCAACATATTAGAAGATAAGACAACAACCAATAACATACCTAGTGTAATTTCACAAGTAGAGTGAGAATGTAGGATGTATACAGATCTTACCTGTCTCTGTGGGTAGGGGTTGTTTCAAATAACTCTGAAGAATTCTATATTTCAATCTCCAAAATAATACCTTGAGTTTATAGGTGTTAACCCAAACGTATAGTTAACGGCTAGTTTGATTTCATTAATGTTAGATAAAATAATTTATCAAATAGTATGTAAACGTAACAATATTAGAGTAAGAAAGACTTTACAAATCAATAATAAACATTCATATGTTACTCCAACGACTAATTAACGGTTAGTTTGATGTAACAACCGTCAATGGGTAGATTTATAGATCATATAATAATTAATGTGTTGGAGAAAATGGATTTGACATCTCTTTGCACCGTCGCTTGTGTCTCTCCAACCTTCAATTCTGCCTTCGCATATCGTCTTCCTTTTGTTTGGTCTTCCGATATTTCTGTAAGTTAATTTCACTCTTTTTTTCTAATTAAATGCCCTAATCTTTTTGTTGTAATAGATAAAATGAGTTATATTAAATGTGATACCAGACAAAAACACTAGGTGATTTCTTTCCAAGTGTCCTGACCTTGGTGGATCGGCTGCCCGCTGATGAGTGAGAGGTGGCAAGTATTTCGTGGAATTAGTCGATGTGTGCAAAAGTTGGCTAGGACACCACGATTGTAAAAATAAAATAAAATTTGACACCACATTCTCGTAGCCTCATTGAGCATAATACATATGAAATTAGTAATTTGTCTTGTTTAAAATTCAATTCAATTGTCTCGAGTTTATGTTAAAGTGAAATATGTTGTTCCTAGATAATCTAATGTTTTTGTTAGATTTGGTTGATACTTTCTTGATCACTACGAAATGAAAATGAATGTGAATAGAGTGGAGTGGGACTCTAAGGACTTATTTAGGATTGAGACCTAGTTGAATGATTGGTTGAGCGTCTTGAGATTGATTTGGCAGTTTGAACTAATTTGAGTTTATTGCTGGTTGATTTGGATTAACCTATTTATTTAAGGTTTACTAGTAGACTAGCTAAAACTACTTGAGGCATTTCCCTGGGCTTCACTTTGCTAATGCCCACCTATGTGGGCATTAGCAAGTGCAACTGGTCCAAACATTCGTGGTAAAATAGTCTGATGAATGATTTGATTATTGAATAGAGTAAAATGCATATGGAGAATGTGGCGTAAATGACTGTCCATTTGACCATCTTTAGTTTTGCTAATGCGATTCTTACTTCTGGGATGAACTTTTAATACTAGTATCTTTGATTTACGGGGATTTTATCTAAATGAAGAGACTCTAAAACATGTCGTGCGTATAGTCCCAGGAGCGAAGAGTTTAACTATCGAGTGCCTCCAGATGAGGAATGATTCCTCCATTATCAATATTCTCGGTGAACATATCGAAGATTTGAGTTTGGTCAAATGTTCCCATCTGTCTTACAACATTCTTCGTGCAACTGGAGAAAGGTGCCCGAACTTGAGGTATTCTCCTATGTCAACATATCGGTAAACTGTTATGGAATGCTTTATTGATTATGGTTTCACATCTTTGATGGTAAGAACTTTACAAGTGGTTGTATTCAATTTAACAGGGCTTAGACGGCGTTCATCGCCTCCATTGATGGATTTTCAGACTGTTATTATCCTGAAATTCTCTGCATAAATGTATTTTATTTAGATCCACTCGCTGAAGCTGATTTGTAATTTTTAAGCAGATTTGTTAATTTAAATAACTCGTTTGGGAACCAATTCATTTAAATTTGATTTTTTCTTTGCTGACCCTTGATGATATCTGATTTCTTAGGCTGTTCGGGTATAGAAAACCTCAAACTGCATTAGCTTTTGCACCTGGCATGCATTAATTTCACTCTATATCTCCACCTCCGGAAGATGGAACAGTCGAGATATAATTAAGTCCATTGTGGTTACATCAACAATATCTTGCTTTCATACTCTCGTGTGACTTCCTGGATTTGTTTCCAACGTGTGCTTTCTTATTTCCCCTGCTTATAGAATTTGCTGCGTGTGAAGCACCAGAACTTTTCAAAGAGAAACTTGCAGAAATGCTCCAAAAGGTGCCCTTGTTAGAGGTAAAGTATTTTCATCTTTCACTTATTTGTCCTCTCTTTCTTCTGCTAATTGTCCATGATGCCTCTTCAAGCTAATTACTCTTTAGAACAAGAGTTCTCCTTTGATGGTCAATTTCATGAGTACTTTTCTTTCCTCCAGTTGCTGTCCATAAAAATCCGAGGTACCTCACGTGATGTATTTGATGTACGACCGACCTTTTGGACAATTTCTGCCCAAGAGTTTAAAAAAATTTAAGTTACAGCAAACGGATGTACCCCTCTTTGTCTCCTGGTTAGATGCAGTAAGGAAGATCCCTTGTTTCAACTTGCGAAGCTTGTCTCTTGTCGTGGACGTTATATCAGATGATCTTCTCATCACAGTTATGCATTCTCTTCCTCGTTTAGAGCTGGATCTTGAAGACAGACCTTTTATGGAGCCATCGGTACGGGACTTGACCAACATTGGACTGCCGGCTCTGAAGTTCTGCGAATGTCTAATTTCCCTCTCAATTGTTCGAAGTGAAAGGAGTTATCCTTCATTTAAGAGAGTCAAAAATATAGGCATGTTCCATGTTTCTGAACGTTGTAGAAGGTTGGAATCAGTGAAACTTGGTGGGTTTGCAAAGGTTACTGAAGCTGGATATTCGTCAATTCTGCACTCATGCCGGAATCTGAAGAAATCTGAAGTGTTGACTTCACCTCTATTATCAGACTCGGTGTTTGATAATATGATAGGAGTTGCAAGGTCCGTAATTGAATTAAGGTTGTCATCATGCAGTCTTCTAACTATGCTCTTCTCAATTCTGCCCAAATTTTATTGTCTTCTCTTCTCTTTATATTTGTTTTTTGTATTTTAATTCCATGTTGTACCTCTCTTGTTTCTTAATATGTGTTAATATCTTTCATGTAAATCTCTCTAGAGCCACTTGGAGAGATGGAAACTATTGTTTTCCTCTATATGTACAATTTTTACAAGGTATTCTTTTATTACTTCTATTTTTCGTTAAATTCTCTGATTTACTCTTTCTAGTTCTAATAGTGTTGCTTTCTGTTGTATCTTATTCTTTTACTATTCCTTATCTTAGATTGTTTTATTTTGAGCCGAGGGTCTATCGAAAACAACCTTTCTATCTCACATTTGAGGTAGTGGTATGGACTGCATGCACTTACCCTCCCCAGACCTTGCTTGGTGGGAATATACTTGGTATGTTGTTGTTGTAGTTCTAATAGTGTTGCCTTTAATTTACTTAGGGGTTGTTTAGTTGGGAAACAAGTTATCCCGAGGATTAATTATTCCGGGATTAGTTATCTCATGATTAGTTGTCCTACCTTCAAGGAGTGATTAAAATAGCACTACAAGAGATAACTAATTACTGTATGAGTTGTTCCATGCATTTTATCGCAACCAAACATGGATTAGCTCATCGTAAAGTTAATTTTAGGATTAGTTATCCCTCGTACCAAATGAGTCTTGAAGGTTGGATAAAAATAATACTATAATTCGGAATAACAAATCCGGTATGAGCTATCCCATGCATTTATAACAACCAAACATGGCAAAAGCCCATCGTAATATTAATTCCAGCATTAGTTATCCCTTATTCCTAGTATCAAATGAGCCCTTGTAGTTGCATGTGCGTAGTTTTTCTTTCATTCCCTCTATTAACTAAGGAGAAGTAATAGTTAAATTTATGTTACCACTTTATTTGATTTGCAGGAATGGATTACTCTTGCTTGTGGCATCTGCTCTAATCTACCTTATTTTGTGGGTGAATATAATAATCGCTTAGTCTTCCTTAACATTTTGTTCATATTCTTTTGGTTAAATCTTTTGTTATTTTAGTTTTCTTGGTTTTGCTTAAATCTACTTAGTCCTTAGTGATAGGTTGTTTGACCTATGTTGGTCAGACTCTTCAAAAATGTCAATTGGTGCGGCATTGAAAGTGAAGAGTCCATGCAACTTAGTGTTCGACTGTATTGGTGATTAACTAATTAATATCTTCCAGTTTCTTATTTCAAATGAACTCTCAGGCTAATTTGTCAATGGGCCGACTTTGGATTTTTAAACCACTTTGATGTGGAAATTCATAATGGCTAATACATTGAGGCGAGATGTAGTTTAGAATCACCTTTGTACTCTTAAATTTTTTGAATTTGTGTCGATAATGAAAGTGAATAAAATCTATAGGTGTGTTCCTTCTCTTTAGGTTTTTGTTCACCTCATTCTCCATCGGGCCCTCTTATCTCTTCCCTCTTTGAGCTCTAGTTATGGAAGAAGGAATCGATCATCCTCAAGCTCAAGCAATTCCTTTCCCGATCAAGCCGCGTGCTCCACATGACATATTTAAAACCATTAGATTAAATGACATTTTTGTACATTTGACACATCTTTATTTTAAGACTACAAGATTCAAAAGGCTTCTTTATTTTCTTAAATTCCGTGTCAAGTTAATTTTTTTGTAAATAGGGGCAGTAAAAGAATGAGTTAAGGTTTGGTATCAACATGTGTGCTTCATTGTGATTAAAATAAAACAAATAATGATATTTTGCATTCTGTCTTTCATCACCATTGCAACGAGCAACAACAATTTACTTAGATTAACTTGAGAATTTGTGTTGGCGTTGTAGAAACATTACTAATGACACGTTGTTCTCTTAAATGCGAAAAGACACTGGAAGCTTTATTACGCCGACAACTAAATGGTAAGTCCGCAACACTTCCAAAGGTCATTTTGAATCAACTTTTAACGTTTGACTTATGTCAAAAGACATTAGTTAGAAAAACAAACTTCTTTTATTTATCTTTCTTTGTTTTTTGTTGTCCCAAAATAATGCTATTTTACTATAATTAAAAAAGTTAATTTTAATTTTCTTTTACTCTTAATAAAATAATTTTGATAATAAATTTCAAAAGTATTTTTTAAACACCACGTCACATTAAAGTATGTGACGTGAAATGAGACGTCGATAACACTAATTAGAATCTAATGCAAAGTGAGTCCTTACACTCTTCCTCTTCTAGGTTTCTACTACTTTGCTATTCTCAATTCTGCCCACATTTTATTGTCCTCTTCTCTTTTTATTTGCTTTTTGTATTTTAAATCCACTATTGTACCTCCCCTTTTTTCCTTAGTACTATGTGTTGATATCTTTCATCTAAATACTCTCTACAGCCACTCAGAGAGATGAAGGCTATTTTTTTCCTCTATATGTCGAATTTTTACAAGGTATTCTTTTGTTTACTTCTCTTTTTCTTTAATTATAATTCTCTGATTTACTCTTTTTACTTCTAATATTGTTGCCTTTAATTACTTAGGGGTTGTTTTGTTGGGTAACAAGTTATTTAAGGATTAATTATGTTTAGTTGGTCAACACGTTATTCAAGGATTATCCCGGTTTTAGTTATCCTACCCTCAAGTGTGATAAAAATAACACTTACAATCCTGAATTACCTAATTATTATATGAGTTGTCCATGCATTTTATCTCAACTAGACATGGATAAGCTCATCCTAAAGTTAATTTTAGGATTAGTTATGGTAACACCCCAACTCAGGATAAGGAGTTCCACGTCGGCAAAGCATAGGAAAGATGCTAGATATATAAGTAATCAGGTCTTTCACTTTAGTGATCTGTTTTAAAGTCGTTCGGATCTAAGCCTAGAGCGGACAGTATCACTAGTGGGCTGGACTGTTACAAATAAGGAGTCCCACATCGGCAAAACACGGGAGAAACCCTGGGTATATAAGTAAACAGACCTTTCACACTAGTAACGCATTTTAAAGTGGTACGTGTCTAAACCAAGAAGCCCATAACGAACAATATCACTAGTGGGCTGGGCCGTTACAGTTATCCCTTATTCCTTGTACCAAACGAGCCCCGAAGGTGGGTTAAAAATAATACTACAATTCAGGATAACTAATCTCAGTATGAGGTATCCCATGCATTTAAAATTTTGTTTGTATTCTTTTGCTTAAATCTTTTGTTATTTTAGTTTTCTTGGTTTTGAAGTGGTACTTAGTCCTCAGTGGTAGGTTGTTTGACCTATATTGCTCGGACTCTTCAAAAATGTCAACTGGTGCAACATCGAAAGTGAAGAGTTCTCGTACCATAGTGTCAGATAATTCATCCAATCCAAGGATAGCTATAATGTCCTGAAGTTCTTTGTAACGTTGTAAAGTTTTCTTAATTCGTTGGGCGGTTTCGTAATTTTCCTCACCAACGATCCGAGGTTGAAGTGCTGGCGAGTTGCAGCCTACAATCCAAGCTGAGGACGGGTTTTTGGGGTTAGCTCATCCTCGTGGGATCGCGACCCTTTGTCCCGGCCATTGTAGCACGTATGTCGCTGTATTGGTGATTAACTGATTAATATCTTCCGGTTTCTTATTTCAAGTGAACTCTCGGACTAATTTGTCAATGGGGCAATTCGTCTTCGGATTTTTAGACCACTATTCGAATATTTTCTATGTGGAAATTCATAATGGCTAATACCGAGTGGCGAGATGTAGTTTAGAATCACCTTTGTACTCTTAAATTTTTCGAATTTGTGTGGATAATGAGTGCGAATAAAATCTATAGGCGTGTTAATGGAGGTATGAGATGCATCTTACTTTGGAATTCTGTGAAACCAGGAGACTGGCTATGATATAGTGATGAGCTAGTGTGATGAAATAAATCATCCACATTTGATTTAGCGAGTAATACCATACCTACCATTAGAAAGAAAGGGAACAAATAAAAATAGTGAATACACAACTTTTTTTGGATAACCGTGGTGTTCGGGTCAGCTTACGTGTACCTCGACTAATTCCACAGAATATCTAGCACCTCCCACCAGCAACAATAGTGAATACACAGCTAAAGACAAGTAAACCATTTAGGCGCATGTGTATCGTTAGTTGCTAACTCTAATCCTTTTTCTGTTCTTTTGCTGAATTAGTGGTCATGTTAGTCAATACCTCTCATAATCTACTGATTTTTAACTTTCTTTTGAAAAACAAAGTTATACAAAATGGCTATTGAAGTAGTTACTGCACCTGCTATTAAAGTAGGTGGTAATCCATAGATGGATAAGAGAGTGAAATTAACAACATTAGGTGTTTTTCACATATAGCTAGTAGTGGTGTGTGCCCAACTGGTGATGCCACTTAATGCTAGTAGCAATGAATTGGCACTCAATGAGTAATCTCAATGGCGGGTCCAAAAAAAAGGCATTTGATATTCATTGTAATTCAAAAGATTCTTTACAACAAAAAGCAAATAAAACACAATAATGCCAACAAAAAGGAAAAAAACGAAGTTTCAGTCATTGGATTTTGTGCCATTGCGAGCCATCACAGCACCCAAAATCGCAGCCAACACCGCACACAACAAGCCTGGGTTGCACCTTGCAGATTACGTGGAGATTTTCTCTCTTACAACTATGCTAGTAAGTTCAATACCGAGCTAGCGCAAATGACAGAAAGCATACTGGGGCAGAGGTAGCATTATGGCTCGACGCTGCAAAGATCAAGTATTTACAGTTGACTCCTGATGTGGTTTGGTCTTTCCATCAGCATCTGCACTGCAGCATCAGTGACCTCATCACAGAACCCTATAGATAAATCAGTTAATGCCTTAGCAGCAGATGTAATGGTAAAAATAGCTGCATTAGTTATTTTGGGAATGTAACCAACATCCAACACTGATAACGTCTTGCAAATTTTCCTATCAGCATGAAATAAAGACTTAATTCCCTTTTCAATTACTCTCTCACAGCTTCTGATCCACAACTGCACAATTGGTAAGTCTCCCGCACCAAGAAGAGCAAGGTCCGTAATTGAATTAAGGTTGTCCTCATGTAGTCTTCTAACTAGTGAAGCTTTTGAGCATTTGTCCTCATTTAGTAAGATGGAGGTACTCAACACAAGTGGGTGCGAATGCATTGGAGACCAAACTCTCTTCTACATATGAAAAGTCACTACCCTCACAATACTAAACTCAAGACCCACATGGGTGATGTGAGCTTTTGCAAAGTTAGTATTGTGAGGGTAGTAACATTTGATATGTAGAAGGGAGCCTGGTCTCCAATACGTTTGCACCCACTTGTGTCAAGTACATTCAACTTACTAAATGAGGAAATGCTCCAAAGCTTCACTAGTTAGAAGACTGCATGAGGACAACCTTAATTCAATTACGGACCTTGCTCTTCTTGGTACGGGAGACTTACCAATTGTGCAGTTGTGCATCAGAGGCTGCAGAGAGTAACTGACAAGGGAATTAAGTCTTTATTTCATACTGGTAGGAAAATTTGCAAGGCGTTATTAGTGTTGGATGGTGGTTACATTCCTAAAATAGCTGATGCAACTATTTTTACCAATATATCTGCTGCTAAGGCATTATTCGATTTATCTTTAAGATTCTGTGATGAGGTCACTGATGATGCTGATGGATAGACCAAACCACAACAGTAGTCAACTGCAAAGACTTGTTCTTTGCAACTATCGAGGTCTGTCTGTTGATGCTACCTTTGCCCCAACACGCTTTTCGTGGTTTGCTCTTGCTCTGCGTTGGACTTTCTCGCATAGTCGATTAGAGAGAAAATCTCTATGCAATCAGCAAGGCGCTACCCAGGCTTGTTGTGTGCGGTGTTGGCTGCGAATTTGGGTGCTGTGATGGCTGGCAATGGAAAAAAATCCGATGACTGAAACTTATCTTTTTTTCTTTTTTTAGGAATTATCGTGCTTTATTTGCTCTCTGTTGTAATGAACCTTTTGAATATCAAATGCCTTTTTTTTGGACCTGCCATTGTAATTACTCATTAAGTATCAATTCATTGCTACTAGTATCAAGTGGCATCACCACCTGGACACACACCACTACTAGCTATGTGTGAAACACCTAATACTGTTATTTTCACTCTCTTACCCTACTATGGATTACCACCAATTTCAATTAGCAGGTGCATTAGCTACTTATCTGCCCAACATCTTTTCCTCCTCCTTAGGTTTCTATTCACCACATTCTCCATCGGGCCCTCTTATCTCTTCCCCCTTTGAGCTCTAGTTATGGAAAAAGGAATCGATCATCCTCAAGCTTAAGCAATTCCTTTCCCGATCAAGCCATCTGCTCCACATGACATATTTAAGACCATAAGATTTAATGATATTTTTGTATATTTGACATAACTTTATTTTAAGACTACAAGATTCAAAAGGCTTCTTTATTTTCTTAAATTTCGTGTCAAGTTTATTTTTTTGTAAATAGGGGGAGTAGAAGAATGAGTTAAGATTTGGTATCGACATGTGTGCTTCATTGTGATTAAAATAAAACAAATAATGGCATTTTGATATTTTGCATTCTGTCTTTCATCACCATTGCAACGAGCTACAACTATTTACTTAGATTAACTTGAGAATTTGTGTTGCCGTTGTAGAAGCATTACTTATGACACGTTGTGCTCTTAAATGCGAAAAGACACTGCAAGCTTTATTACGCCGACACCTAAATGGTAAGTCCGCAACACTTCCAAAGGTCATTTTGAATCAACTTTTAACGTTTGACTTATGTCAAAAGACATTAGTTAGAAAAACAAACTTCTTTTATTTATTTATTTTTGTTTTTTGTCGTCCCAATATAATGCTATTTTACTATAATTAAAAAAAGTTAATTTAATTTTTTTTTACTCTTAATAAAATAAGTTTGATAATAAATTTCAAAAGTATTCTTTTAAACACCATGTCACATTAAAGTATGTGACGTGAAATGAGACGTCGATAACTCTAATTAGAATCTAATGCAAAGTGAGTCCTTACACTCTTCCTCTTCTAGGTTTCTACTACTTTGCTATTCTCAATTCTGCCCACATTTTATTGTCCTCTTCTCTTTTTATTTACTTTTTGTATTTTAATTCCACTATTGTACCTCATTTTTCTCCTTATCACTATGCGTTGATATCTTTCATCTAAATACTCTCTACAACCACTTGGGGAGATTGAGGCTATTTTTTTCCTATATATGTCGAATTTTTACAAGGTATACTTCTTTTTTTCTTTAATTATGATTCTTTGTTTCTTTTTTTAGTTCTAATATTGTTGCCATTAATTACTTAGCGTTTTTTTTGTTGGTTAACAAGCTATTAAAGGATTAATTTTGTTTAGTTGGTCAGCAAATTACTCAAGGATTAATTATCCCAGTATTAGTTATCCTACCCCCAAGTGTGATAAAAATAACACTTATAATCCCGGATTAACTAATTATTGTATGAGTTATCCATGCATTTTATCGCAACCCGACATGGATAAGCTCATCCTAAAGTTAATTTTAGGATTAGTTATGGTAACACCCTAACTCAGGATAAGGAGTTCCACGTCGGCAAAACAAAGGAGAGATGCTGGATATATAAGTAAATAGGTCTTTCACTTTAGTGATCTGTTTTAAAGTCGTGCGGATCTAAGCCTAGAGCAGACAATATCACTATTGGGTTGGGCCGTTACAAATAAGGAGTCCCACATCGGCGAAACACGGGAGAAACGCTGGGTATATAAGTAAACAAACCTTTCACACTAATAACGAATTTTAAAGCGGTACGTGTCTAAGCCCAGAACGGACTATATCACTAGTGGGCTGGGCCGTTATAGTTATCCTTTATTCCTTGTACCAAACGAGCCCCGAAGGTGGGATGAAAATACTACTACTATTCGGGATAACTAATCTCGGTATGAGCTATCCCATGCATTTATCCCAACCAAACATGGCAAAAGCTCATCGTAAAATTACTTCCAACATTAGTTATCCCTTATCCTTTGTATCAAACGAGCCCTTGTAGTTGCATGTGTGTAATTTTTCTTTCATTCCTTCTATTAACTCTTAATTTCATGAGAAGTAATAGTTAAATTTATATTACCATTTTATTTGATTTGTAGGAATGGATTACTCTTTGTCGTGGCATCCTCTCCAACCTGATTTTGTGAGTGAATATAATAATTGTTGATTCTTCTTTAACATTTTGTTCAAATTCTTTTGCTTAAATCTTTTGTTATTTTAGTTTTCTTGGTTTTGAAGTGGTACTTAGTCCTCAGTGGTAGGTTGTTTGACCTATATTGCTCAGACTTTTCAAAAATGTCAACTGGTGCAACATTGAAAGTGAAGAGTTCTCGTAACATAGTGTCGGATAATTCATCCAATCCAAGGATAGCTATAATGTCCTGAAGTTCTTTGTAACGTAGTAAAGTTTGCTTAACTCGTTGGGCGGTTTCGTAATGTTCCTCACCAACGATCCAAGGTTGAAGTGCAGGCGAGTTGCAGCCTGCAATCTGAACTGAGGACGGGTTTTTGGGGCTAGCTCACCCTCGCAAGATCGCAACCCTTTGTCCCGGCCATTGTAGCACGTGTGTCGCTGTATTGGTGATTAACTAATTAATATCTTCCAGTTTCTTATTTCAAGTGAACTCTCGAACTAATTTGTCAATGGGGCAATCAGTCTTTGGATTTTTAGACCACTAATAGAAGATTTTTGATGTGGAAATTTTAATGGCTAATACCTAGAGGCGAGATGTATACTTTGGAATCACCTTTGTGCTCTTAAATTTTTTGACTTTGTGTGGATAATGAGTGCGAATAAAATCTATAGGTGTGTTAATGGAGGTATGAGATGCATCTTACTTTGGAATTTTGTGAAACTAGGAGACTGGCTATGATACAAGGATGGGCTAGTGTGATTAAATAAATTATCCTTATTTAATTTAGCAAGGTAATACCATATTTATCATTAGAAAGAAGGGAACAGTTAAAAATAGTGAATACACAACTTGGAGGTGAGAGGGGTTCCGGTAGCATACTTCAGAGCTATTAAGGACATGTACGATGGAGGGAAGACTCGGGTGAGGACGGCGGGAGGAGACTCAGGGCATTTTTCGGTTGAGACAGAGTTGCATCAGGGATCGACTCTTAGCCCGTTTCTGTTTGTGTTGGTGATGGACGTGTTGACGCGGAGTATTCAAGGCGAGGTGCCTTGGTGTATGTTATTTGCGGATGATGTAATGCTGATTGATGAGACGCGGGAGGGTGTGAATGAAAGAATGGAGGTTTGGAGGCAAACTCTTGAAACTAAGGGGTTCAGGTTGAGTAGGTCCAAGACGGAGTATATGGAATGCAAGTTTAGTGACTCGAGTTAGGAGGACGAAGTGGTGGTGAGGTTGGATTCCCAGGATGTTTGTAAGAGGGATAGTTGTAAGTATCTTGGGTCTATGATTTAGGGGAATGACGAGATTGATGAGGATGTCTCTAAAAGTATTGGAGCATTGGAGCAGGTTGGATGTATTTAGGCCTGTTATTGTTTTGTATAGATAATTATGTACCTGACCCAGTTGTAATAGAAATATCTAGTTTATGTATGTAAATATCGTATATGACCGGACAATTATCATTTTTAAAGTAGAAATATTTCTCTCTATACCTTTACCTTTCTAAGATCAGTGAAGCTTCTAGAGTAATTCAGAAATAGAGATTTATCTCCCTTACATTCTCATTGTTAACATGGTATCAGAGCCTTGAGCTCATCTTTCATCTATATTTCGGAGCTGTGTGCTGAATTTTCTCACGTTTCGGAGCTTTGAGTTGATTTTTTTGGCAACATTCTACACCTTTTAGGGTTCCAGTGTCCTTACGTTCGGAATCCACTTCAGTTTCCTCCGCAAATCTGTGTAATTTGAGGTGGTTATCAGCTTGATTTGAAGTTTGGTTTTAGTCTTCGAAGTGCGGTCACGACGGCATTTGTTTTTTATTTTTCATTTTGGCTTCTACAACGAGGTTTCGTTACTCTTTCAGCCGAGAAAAAATCTGGTATTTTTTCCTCAACCTTATTAAACATCTTCGTGTTGTGTCTTTGTTGTTTGGTACGCCTTGATTTTGTGTAGTTATGGCTCCGAGTGTTGCAAATTCTACTACTTCTAGTGTAGATGCTGGTGTGGTTTCCGCTGTTAACCCTTCGTCTCCATTATACCTCCTTTCATCTGATTCTCCTGGCACAATTTTGGTTACCACGCCCTTTAATGGGACGGGTTATGGAAGTTGGCATCGAGGAATGTTGTTAGGGTTATCCTGTAAAAACAAACTAGGTATGATCCATGGTTCCATTCCTAAGCCTTCTGCTACGGATCCACATTTTCAAGCATGGATTAGGTGTAATGATATGGTGGTAGCACGGATTCTAAACAGTCTAGATAAGGAAATTAGGGAAATTGTGATGTACACTGAATCTGCGGAGATTTTATGGAAGGAAGTTGAATGTAGATTTGGTCAGGCTAGTGGTACCAAAATTTTCCAAATCAGGAAAGAACTTTCTTCAATTTCCCAAGGATCCTCGAGTGTTGCTTCCTACTTCAATAGAATTAAGAAACCCTAGGATGAATTGTCTTTCTCCATTACCTATCCTGATTGTACTTGTAGGTGTAAGGATGGTTTTCTCACGTTAGAAGAGGAGCAGAGAGTTCATTAGTTCCTCATGGGATTGAATGATTCATATTCGACCATCAGAAGGAACATCCTCATGTTAAAACCCCTTCCTGACATTGATAATGTGTATTCAATTTTGTAACTGATGAGAGTCAATCTGAGGTGCACAATAATCTGCCTTCCTTCAATTCCGACTCTGTTGCTTTCTCCACTGGTAACCAAAGACCGTATAATCAAAAGCCAGGCTCAGAGTCTGGTGGTTTATCTACTACTATTCCCAGATCCTACAATTCCAATTCCGGGATCACTTTTAACTCTATTTCTTCCAAAAGAAACACTATGATTTGTAGATATTGCAAGAAACCTGGGCATCAAATTGAGAGATGCTACAAGTTGCATGGATTTCCTTCTGCCACATCTATTGGACAACCTAAATTCAAGAAATCTACAGCTTTTGCCCAGGTCTCAGAGTCCCAGCAATTAAGCACCTCTGATTCCCCTACTTGCAATACTTCCCCACCTAATTCTAGCATTTCCAAGGAACAATTTGAGCAGCTCTTAAGTCTGTTTAGTCTGTTTCAGCAGGCTAAAATTACTAGTCCATCTTGGTTCTGCTAATTTTGCAGGTTTGCTTAATAGTTGTGATTCTAGACTTTGTAGTTTTCTTGCTTGTAACTTCTCTAAGGTAGACAATAGTCCATGGATCATAGACTCAGGTGCCACTAATCATATCACACCACAATCTTCATTTCTTTCCAATATCACCCCTCTCACAATTCCTTATCTTGTGACTTTACCCAATGGGTACAAAGTTAAAGTCACAAGTACTGGTACTCTTACTCTTTCTCCTGATATCTCCTTAACCAATGTGTTATTAGTTCCTTCATTTCAGTATAATCTGATTTCTATTGCTCAGCTAATTCTCCAATTACATTGTTTAGCTTATTTTACTTCCACTGCATGCATTTTGTAGGGCCCTTCTCTGAAGAGGCCAGTGGATCTTGGTAGCCTTCAAGCTGGGCTTTACATCCTCAATCCTCTTTCACTTACATCAACTACTTGTTCTTCTACTTCTTTACATGATTCATTTGTAAATACCATTACTGCCACTCTGTTTAATGACATAAATAAGAGCAAGTCTTCTACATCTGATTCTACTGTTACTGTTTCTTCTTCTGTTCTTAATACTGCACTGACTACTTTTACTTTACCTACTTTTCAACAAATAATATTTGGCATTTGCGATTAGGACATGCCGTTTACCAATATGCTTAACTGTCCCAATTTATAACTGAACGAGTTTATTGAATTTTGAACATAAGTCTAATTATCTTATTCATTATTGACACACCTTAAGCTAATTTCATGTTAACAATGAGAATATAAGGGAGATAAATCTCCATTTCTGAATTACTCTAGAAGCTTCACTGAAGTTAGAAAGGTAAAGGTAGAGAGAAAAATTTCTTCTTGAAAAATGATAACTGTCCAGTCAATGTTCAATGTACCATACTGGGCCGGGTACATAATTATCTGTACGAAACAATAACATCTATGACCCAAAATCAAGGTGGCTTTACTAAGGAGTTGTCAATCTTGAATCTATTTACATGAGGTTCAACAGCCCCCCTCAAGTTGGAAGGGCTTGCCATTCCAAGCTTGGAAATGAAGTGTTGATAAGGAACACCAAGAAGGGACTTGGTAAATATATCAGCAAGTTGAGCATTGGTGGAGATGGAATGAAGCGAAATGAGACCATCAGTTAGAGCTTGCCCGATGAAGTAGCAATCCACTTCAATATGTTTGGTACGCTCGTGAAAAACAGGATTCTTGGCAATGTGGACAGATGCATGACTGTCACAGAACACATGTACAGGAGTCAGATCATGAACACCCAATTCAGCAAATAAATGGACCAGCCAGGTAATTTCAGCAACTACGAGCCTTAAGGCTTTGTATTCTGCCTCAGCTGTTGATAAAGCAATAGTGGGCTGCTTCTTGGACTTCCAAGAGGTATGACAGCGTCCAAGGAATAGAACAAATCCTGAAATATATCTACGGGTAGCATCACAGCTGGCCCAATCAGAATCACAATAGCCTTGGAGAGAAAAATCAGAGGAGTTATTGAGCAGAAGTCCCAAACGAGGAGTACCAGCCAAATATTCCAAAACACGATGAGCAGCAGTGAGATAAGTAGTTCGGGGAGAAGACATGAACTGGCTAAGATGTTGAACTGTAAAAGACAAGTCTGGTCTCGTGTGTTGAAGGAAATTAGCTTTCCACCAAACTTTATGTACACAGAAGGATCAGGTAACAAATACCCAGAATCAGAAGATAGCTTCACGTGAGGGTCAAGTGGTAAAACAACAGGATTAACATTAGTATAGTGAAATTCGGACAATAGATCCAATGCAAACTTATGTTGGCTGACCAAGAACCTCGTCGAAGTATGGATAATTTCCAGACCAAGGAAATAATGTATAAGACCAAGGTCCTTAATTCTGAACTTATCATCCAGGAAAAGCTTGAGAGAAGAAATTTAAGATTCATCATCACCAGCCAAGAGAATATCATCCACATCAACAACCACAATAGTAAGACTAGTGTCAACTAATTTTCTGAACAAAGAGTAGTCATTCATGCTAGGGATGAAACCCCTAGACTGTAAAGCAGAAGATAGTTTGGCATACTATTGTCTCGAGGCTTGTCTAAGACCATAGAGGGACTTATTAAGGCGACATGCCAGCACAGTAAATGAAGAAGAGGAAACAAGGGAATTTTTATAAACACCTCCTCATCCAAATCACCATGTAGGAAAGCATTGTTCACATCAAGTTGGTGAACAACTCAATTTCTTTTGACAACCACAGACAACAACATTTAATGGTGGTCATTTTGACCACTTTAGAAAAAGTTTCAGTAAAATCTATACCCTCTTGCTGGGCATCCCCTCGAATGACCAACCTAGCCTTATATCTTTCAATAGTGCCATTAGACCTCTGTTTGATTTTATAAACCCATTTACATGGAATGGCCTTCTTACCAGCAGGTAAAGGGACAATATCCCATGTATGAGTGTCTTTCAAAGCCTTAAATTCTTTCATCATGGCTTCCTGCCAGGCAAGATTGGAAACAACTTGATGCTAGAGTTGAGGTTCTTGCAAGGAAGTCTCAAAAGATAGAGGAATAATCCTAAAACTTGAAACAAAATTGCACACATAATCATTGAGGTAAGCTGGAGGATGAGATGATCTAGAAGACTTTCTTTGGGCAGAGACAGGAACAGAAGTTGGGATAACAGTGGTAGAAATAAGGACAATTGAAGGAGAAGAGGGATTATGAGGTATAGGGGGAGAGAGATCAGAAGGAAAAAGATGAGGGGAAGTAGAAGATGAATAAGGGAAAACATTTTCATGGAATATGACATCCGTTGAGTGCAAAATGCTATGATCAGATAGTCTCAAAAGTTTATAACTATTCTTGCCATGACTATACCCAAGAAAAACCGAGGGGTATGACCTGGACTGAAACTTATCTCTATGTGGTTTAGGTACAGCAGGAAAACATAGGCAACCAAAAGCTTTCAAATGTGTAAAAGAAGGTGAAATACCATGAAGTAACTCAAAAGGGGATTTGTAATTCAAAAGTGGTGTTGGAAACCTATTTATCAGATAAGCAGCAGTAAGAACACATTCTCCTCAATACTTGACTGGGAGTTTGGATTGAAATAAAAGGGCTCTAGCAGTTTCAAGAAGACGCTTGTGTTTCCTCTTCACCACACCATTTTGTTGTGGTGTGTGAGGACAAGAGGTTTGATGCAAGATTCATGTGTTGAAAAAAAATAGAAGTTGCTGAACTACACCCCCAATTCAAGGGCATTGTTAGATCTGAACAGTGGTGTTAAATTGGGTTTTAACCATAAAGATGAAAGATTGTATGAGAGTGAAGGCATTACCCTTGGTATGGAAGAGATGTGTCCAAGTAGCTCTAGTAAAGTCATCTACTATTGTAAAGAAATATTTAAAACCATTATAAGTTTGAGTATGATAAGGACCCCAAAGATCCAAGTGAATTAATTGAAAAGGAGAAGTGGAGTGAATGGAACTCTTAGGGAGGGGGAGTCTTTGTTGCGTAGCCATGGACAAATAGGGCATAAGAAGGATTGTTTCTTAGGTAGGACATCAAATAAACAAGAAAGTTTAACAACAGAAAAATCAAAGAAGAAAATTCAACATATTAGAAGATAAGAACAACAACCAATAACATACCTAATGTAATTTCACAAGTAGAGTCTGAGAAGGTAAGATGTATACGGATCTTACCCGTCTCTGTGGATAGAGGTTGTTTCAAATAACTCAGAAGAATTCTATATTTCAATCTCCAAAATAATACCTCATATTTATAGGTGTTAACCCAAATGGTTAGTTAACGGTTAGTTTGATTTCATTAATGGCAGATAAAATAATTTATTAAATAATAAGTAAATGTAACAATATTAGAGTAAGAAAGATTTTTCAAATCAATAATAAGAATTCATATGTTACTCCAACGGCTAGTTAATGGTTAGTTTGATGTAAGATTAGAGTTGGAGACTTGAAGTAACACAAGAATGCTCATTGTTGATTTTGAAAAACTTTCTTTCACTAATCTTATTTTAAACTAACGATTAACTAGTCGTTGGAGTAACACAAGAATACTCATTATTGATTTGGAAAAGCTTTCTCTTTATCTTATATTGACTAACCGTTAACTAGCTGTTGGGGTAACACAAAAATTAATAATTTGGAAAAGCATTCTTTCTCTAATCTTATATTGACTAACCATTAACTAGCCGTTGGAGTAACACAAGAATGCTCATTAATATTGTGAGAGAACTTTCTCTAATCTTACATCAAACTAACCGTTAACAAGACGTTGGTAACATATGAATGCTTATTATTGATTTGGATAATCTTTCTTACTCTAATATTATTATGTTTACTTACTATTTGATAAAATTGACATTAATGAAATCAAACTAGCCGTTAACTAACCGTTTGGGTTAACACCTATAAATAGAAGGCATTATTTTGGAGATTGAAATGTAGAATTCTTCAGAGTTATTTGAAACACCCTCTACCAACAAAGACAGGTAAGATTTGTATACATCCTACCTTCTCAAACTCTACTTGTGAAATTACATTAGGTTTATTATTGGTAGTTCTTATCTTCTAATATGCTGAATTTTCTTTCTTGATTTGTTTCTGTCCCAATTTATAACTGAACATGTTTAGTGAATCTTGAGCACAAGTCTAATTATCTTATTCATTATTGAGACACCTTAAGCTAATTGTGATCCATAGGAAGTACTATTTTCACAACAATCTATACTACTCTATAAAGAGATGTATGTCCATGAAATTACACTGAATGTATTATCGCTTATACTACAAATAAGTAATAACATTTTGAAGTTTGTCCGTTAATAGAAACACATGATAAAGTGAACTCTGGGTACTTCTTTTAAACTGTTTTAATTGCTTACTATCTATAACAAGTATAAATTCATTAAGTGTTCATTAATAATAGACATTTTGAACTCCACTCATGAAATTACACTATATAGATTATTGTTTAATAGATTCGCCATGGAAAACGTGTTCAGCAAATGTAAATTATGAATTGCATTCAAAGAGTAATTTATAAACTAATTTTTTGTACTTTTTTGCTAGAGAAATTGCAGGTAATTGAGGAATTAAGTTTTGTTTTCTATTTCCATCCATGGACGAAACTGCCAAGCGACACTGTACCGGAGAAGTTGGTGGCGGCGGCGAAAAAGGAGGAGGAGGAAGCTCCGATGGCGATTTTGAGCCGTCAATGGGTAGATTTACGGATCATATAATAATTGATGTGTTGGAAAAAATGGATTTGGCATCTCTTTGCACCGCTGCTTGTGTCTCTCCAACCTTCAATTCTGCCGTTGCATATCGTCTTCCTTTTGTTTCGTCTTCCGATCTTTCTGTAAGTTGATTTTGCTTCTTTTTTTTCTAATTAAATGCCCTAATTTTATTGTGTATGATTTACTAGTAGACTAGCCAAAACTACTGGAGGCATTTTCTGGGCTTCATTTTGCTAATGCGTATGTGGGCATTAGCAAGTGTAGCTGGTTGAAACATTCATGATAAGATAGTGTGATGAATCCTCTTATTATTGAATTGAGTAAAATGCATGTGGAGAATGTAGCATAAACGACTGTCCATTTGACCATCTTTAGTTTTGCTAAATGCGATTCTTACTTCTGGGATGAACTTTTCATACTAGTATCTTTGATTTACAGGGATTCTATCTGGATGAAGAGACTCTAAAACATGTTGTGCGTAGGGTCCCAGGAGCCAAGAGTTTAACTATTGAGTGCCTCCGAATGAGGAATGATTCCTCCATCATCAATATTCTCGGTGAGCATATCGAAGATTTGAGTTTGCTCAAATGTACCCATCTGTCTTATGACATTCTGCGTGCAATTGGAGAAAGGTGCCCCAACTTAAGGTATTCTCCTATGTCAACATATCGGTAAATTGTTATGAAATGCTTCGTTGATTATAGCTTCACATCTTTGATGATAAGAGCTTTAGAAGTGGTTGCAAATTGCAATCAATTTATCAGGGCTTAGAAGGCGTTCATCGCCTCCATTGATGGATTTCAGACTGTTATTATCCTGAAATTCTCTCTGCATAAATGGATTTTATTTAGATCTAATGGTTCACTGGAGCCATTGTCTTTCCACTTGCTGAAGCTGATTTGCAATTTTATTCACGAGATATCTGAAGCAGATTTGTTGATTTAAATAACTCGTTTGGGAACCAATTCATTTAAATTTGAATTTTTTTTCTTTGCTGACCCTTGATGATATCTGAACTTCTTTAGGCTGTTTGGGTATAGAAAACTTGAACTGCTTTAGCTTTTGCACTTGGCATTGATTAATTTCACTCTATATCTCCACCTTCGGAAGATGGCACAGTCGAGCTATAATAATGTTCATTGTGGTTACACCTACAATATCTTGCTTTCATACTCTTGTCACTTCTTCCTGGATTTGTTTCCAATGTATGTTTTCTTATTTCCCCTTTTTCTTTTTCTGAATCAGGTCCTTGCTTGTAGAATTTGCTGGGTGTGATGCACCAGAACTTTTCAAAAGGAAACTTGCAGAAATGCTCCAAAAGGTGCCCTTGTTAGAGGTAAAGTATTCTCATCTTTCACATATTTGTCCTCTCTTTCTTCTTCAAATTGTCCCTGATGCCTCTTCAAGCTAATTACTCTTTAGAACAAGAGTTTTCCTTTGATGGTCAATTTCATGAGTACTTTTCTTTCCTGCAGTCGCTGTCCATAACAATCCGAGGGACCTCACGTGATGTATTTGATGTACGACCTCTTGGACAATTTCTGCCCCCAAGTTTAAAAAAATTGAAGTTACAGCAAACGGATGCACGCCTCTTTGTCTTGTGGTTAGATGCAGTCAGGAAAATCCCTCTGTTCAACTTGCGAAGCTTGTCTCTTGTCTTGGACCTTATATCAGATGATCTTCTCATCACAGTTGTGCATTCTCTTCCTCATTTGGTAGAGCTGGATCTTGAAGACAGACCTTTTACATTGTCATCGGTAGGGGACTTGACCAACATTGGACTACAGGCTCTGAAGTTCTGCGAGTGTCTAATTGCCCTCTCAATTGTTCGAAGTAAAATGAATTGTCCTGCTTCATTTACAAGAGTGGACAATAAAGGCATGTTCCATGTTTCTGAAGGTTGTAAAAGGTTGGAATCAGTGAAACTTGGTGGGTTTGCAAAGGTTACTGAAGCTGGATATTCGTCAATTCTGTACTCATGCCAGAATCTGAAGAAATTTGAAGTGTTGACTTCACCTCTATTATTAGACTCGGTGATTGATAATATGACAGGAGTTGCAAGGTCCGTAGTTGAATTAAGGTTGTCATCATGCAGTCTTCTAACTAGTGAAGCTTTGGAGCATTTGTCCTCGTTTCGTAAGTTGGAGGTACTTGACACAAGTGGGTGCGAACGCATTGGAGATCAGACTCCCTTCTACATATCAAAAGTTACTACACTCACAAGACTTAACTTGGCAAAAGCTCGCATCACTGATGTGGGTCTTGCTCTTCTCGGTGCGGGAGACTTACCAATTGTGCAGTTGTGCATCAGAAAATGTGAGAAAGTAACTGACAAGGGAATTAAGTCTTTATTTCATGCCGATAGGAAAATTTGCAAGACGTTATCGGTGTTGGATGTTGGTTACATTCCCAAAATAACTGATGCAGCTATTTTTACCATTGCAACTGCTGCTAAGGCATTAACTGATTTATCTTTAAGGTTCTGTAATGGAGTCACTGATGCTGCGGTGCAGATGCTGATGGATCGACCAAACCACAGCAGTAGTCAACTACAAATGCTTGATCTTTGCAGCTGTCGAGGTCTGTCTGCTGAGGCCATAATGCTACCTCTGCCCCAGCATGCTTTCCATCGTTTGCGCTGGCTCGGTATTGGACTTACTGACATAGTTGCTAAGAGAGGCATTTTCTCCGCAATCTGCGAGGCGCGACCCAGGCTTGTTGTGTGCGGTGTTTGCTGCGACTTTGGGTGCTGTGATGGATGGCAATGGCACAAAGTCCGATGACTGAAACTTAGCTTTTTTCCTTTTTTTTTTAGGCATTGTTGTGCTTTATTTGCTCTGTATTGTAATCAAGCTTTTGAATTACAATGAATATCACATGCCTTTTTTTTTTGGACCTGCAATTGTAATTGCTCATTAAGTATCAATTCATTGCTACTAGCATCAATTGGCATCACCACTTGGACACACCATTGCTAGCTATATGTGAAACAAACACCTAATGTTGTTATTTTCACTATCTTACCCTACTATGGATTACCACCTACTTCAATAGCAGGTGCATTAACTACTTATCTGCCCCAACTCCTTATCCTCCTCCTTAGGTTTCTGTTGACCACATTCTCCATCGGGCCCTCTTATCTCTTCCGTCTCCGAGCTCTAGTTATGAAAGAAGGAGCTCACTATCCTCAAGATGGCCAAGCTTAAGCCATCTGCTCCACCACAACCCCCGTCTTGTGCCCCCAAACTTTCTTTGATAGTTCTTAAATTTCATGTTTGGCATCATCTTTTTTACAACGTTAATAATGAGCTTGTGGTTATGCCGCGATTAATTCGTTGCCAGTTTCTACCATGGAAAACATCTATCCACTGCCACTTAACAAGAGATCGTTTGTTACCAACACCAGCAGCATGATGTAAACATTCTAGTCAACCTCCACCACCTTTAGGGATATACCCAGCCACCAGTTATGGAAGTTAACCTACCATGCGCCCGCACCAGCACTAACTGAAGAAGACATGCAGAGAGTACATTTGTAATTCAGCCTTTAACTGGAGAAAGAATGGTGATCAGAAAAAGATCGCGATATCTCAAAATGTTTTGGGCTTTTACCATTATGCTGGACAGTTGTTGATATGGCTATGATCAAACCATTTCTATCTGTAGTATTTTGTTCACATTTGACTTTATATATATCGTAGAAGCCCAAAGCGAACGCACTTCCATTTCATTGCCAAACTGTAGCTGGTCTAAAAGTAGATATGATTCTGGAGCCCGAAAAGATGGCCATGCCCTAAAAAGTAGACAACAACCTCATATATATCAAAGCCAAAATCAATATCTCAAAATAACTGCAAGAACCAAACTACAACTACAAATTCCAGTGTAATCCTACAAAGTGGGTCTGTTGAGGGAAGAGTATATGCAAACCTTACCTCTGCTGCAGAAGTAGAGAGACTGTTTCCGATAGACAAAATTGTAATTGGATTAAAAGATAAGAACCACACTCAGTTGTGATGTGAATTACATTTTCTGATAGCCGTCTAAGAAGCACGCCCGGATCCCGGCCCACCCCCAAAATCGTGGGCTATAGCACACCGATTTGGCCCGAAAATGCCCCGTTCGCGCCGTTTCGTCCGTTTGTCCACCCAAATAGCCACGAAAATTTAAACGGACCTCAATGGGACGATCCCTAACTTCCCTGGCACGCCTCGGTAGATTTTCAACCCATAGCACGCCCGATCCCCGGGCTTACCCCCGAAATCGTGGGCAATAGCATACCGATTTGGTTCGAAATTTCCCCGTTCGCGTCGTTTCGCCCGTTTGTCCACTCAAATGGCCACGGAAATTTAAACGGACCACACTGGGATGATTCCCAACCTCCCTGGCACGCCCCGGTTAATTTTCGACCCACATCACGCCTGGAACCCGGGCCCACCCCGAAACCATGGGCTATAGCACGCCGATTTGGCACGAAAATGCACCGTTCACGCTGTTTCGCTCATTTGTCCACCCAAATGGCCACGAAAATTTAAACGGACCACACAAGGAGGAATCCAAACCTCCCTAGCACGCCCCGGTCGATTTTTGGCTCACAGTACACTCGGACCTCGGGCCCACCCCAAAACCGTGGGTTGTACAGCATACCGTTTTATCCCGAAAATGCCCCGTTCAAGCCGTTTCGCCCATTTGTCCACCCAAATGGCCACGAAAATTTAAACGGACCATACTGGGACGATCCCAACCTCCCTAGCACGCCCCGGTCGATTTTTGACCCATAGCACGCCCGGACCTCGGGGCCACCCTCGAGTGTGATGTTTGCTTATTAATCTTGTCATTTTCGGAGTTTTGTGCACATGAACAGTCCTGCAACTAAAAATGATAGCAATAATTTTGATTTTAGAACTCAATTTCCATATCTAGTCGATCCAACAAGAATGATTGCATTTTCTGATATTTTGCATGCTGTCTTTCATCAACATCCCAACGAACAACAACAATTACTTAGATCAACTTGAAAATTTGTGTTATCATAGTAAAATCATTACTAGTGGCACATCGTACTCTTACGCGCGAAAAGACACTGCAAGTTTTGTTACGTCAAAACCTAAATACTAAATCAGCAACACTTTCAAATGTATCATTTTAATTAACTTTTGGCTTTTGATTCATAAATTAAAAATCCTAATTTATAATTTATTTTACCATTTTAATTTAAAACTAAGTACTTATGAGTGGTATTTAATTTATCCAACCCTAAAATATTTAGAAACTATTTTCACTAAAAAGCACTAAAAATAATGTTGTCACTATAATTAAAAGAAATTAATTTTAAATTTTTCTTTTATCTTAATACAATATAATTTAAGGATCATTTCCTAGGGTTAAATGCAAATGAGTCCTCACAGTCTTCATGTCTAGGTTTCCTCTACTTTGCTGTTCTCAATTCTGCCCAAATTTTATTTTTCTCTTCTCTTTTGTTTGTTTTTTGAATTTTAATTCCATTGTTGTACCTCAATTATTTCTTAATAGGTGTTAATACCTTTCGTCTAAATCTCTTTGCAGCCACTTGGAGAGATGGAGGCTATTGTTTTCCTCTATATGTACAATTTTTACAAGGTATTCTTTTGTTTACTTCTGTTTTTCTTTAGTTCTAATTCTGTGTTTTACTCTTTCTAATTCTAATATTTTTGCCTTTAATTTACTTAGGGGTTGTTTGGTTGGGAAATGAGATATTCGAGCATTAATTATTCCGGGATTAGTATCATAGCTTCAAGGTCTGATAAAAATAACACTACAATCCTGAGACAACTAATTAATGTGATGTGTTATCCAATGCATTTTGTCGCAACCAAACATGGATAAACTCGAATTTTAAGATTAGTTATCCCTTATTCCTTGTACCAAACGAGCCCTAAAGGTGGAATAAAAATAATACTATAATTTGGGATAATTAATCCCGGTACGAACTATCGCATGCATTTTATCCCAATGAAACATGGCAAAAGCTCATCGTAAAATTAAGTCCAGCATTAGTTATCCCTTATCCCTCGTATCAAATGAGCCCTTGTAGTTGCATGTGTGTAGTTTTTCTTTCATTCCCTCTATTAACTCTTAATTTAAGGAGAAGTAATAGTTAAATTTATGTTACAATTTTTATTTGATTTGCAGGAATGGATTACTATTGCTTGTGGCATCTGCTACAACCTGATTTTGTGAGTGAGTATAATAATTGTTGATTCTTCTTTAACATTTTGTTCGTATTCTTTTGCTTAAATCTTTTGTTATTTTAGTTTTCTTGGTTTTGAAGGGGTACTTAGTTCTTAGATGTAGGTTGTTCAACCTATGTTGCTCGGACTCTTCAAAAATGTCAACTGGTGCAGCATCGGAAGTGAAGAGTCCACACAACTTAGTGTTCGATTGTATTGGTGATTAGCTAATTCATGTTGTCCAGTTTCTTATTTCAAATGAACTCCGAGACTAATTTGTCAATGGGGCAATCAGTCTTTGGATTTTTAGACCACTAATCGAAAAACTTTCATGTGGAAATTCATAATGGCTAATACCGAGAGGCGAGATGTAGTTTGGAATCACCTTTGTACTCTTAAATTTTTCGAATTTGCGTAGATAATGAATGTGGATAAAATCTATAGTTGTGTTAATGGAGGTATGAGATTCACTAGGAGACTAGCTATGATACAATGATGAGCTAGTGTGATTAAATAAATCATCCATAATTGATTTAGCAAAGTGATACCATATCTACCATTAGAAAGAAAGGGAACTGGTAAAAAATAGTGAATAAACTAACTATTTTTTTTGAACCATGGTGTCCGAGTCAGCTTATGCGCGCATCGACTAATTCCATGGGATACCTGCCGCCTCTCACCAGCAACAATAATGACTACACAATTAGGGGTCGTTTGGTAGAGTGTATTGAAAAAACTAATACATGCATTAATTAATGTGTATTACTAGTACTTTGTTTGGTTCATTTTTTAGTCTATGTCATTAGTTGTACACTATATTGTGTATTGAGATGTGTATTAGTAATACACACCATTTTCCATGTATTAGTAATACAAAGGCTTTGAATACATGTATTAACTTGTTAAATGACAAATTTGCCCCTTTCTTTTATCTTTTCTGCTCTTAGCTGCTGGCTTGCTAACCTTTTTTTTCACTAATTCAACATTGCTGCTTTTAGCAATCAAACATTGCAATTCCTTTTCCATATTTACCAATTTGGGTACGCAAGAAATCATTACGAACCATTGATTCCTTTTCCATCTTTGATTGTTGAACATTAGCCATCTTTGATGGCATGAAGATTACTGGATCAGTGGGCGTTTGGGAAGATTATTGGACCGGTGAGTATTTGTCAATTCTCATCAAAACGCATCATCAGCTATTTGGGAAGATGGAATTATCTGCCGATTTAAGGTTAAGGCAGAGAACGTCTTTGGATTTCCAACTTTCCCTTTTTACAGTAGTTGTTGCTACTTATCCCTTGAAAGAGAAGATACAAAGAAGGATATTTTGGTAAATAAACATCTTTTTATAAAAATTATATAAATACATATTATTTTTAATACATCAAACCAAACACTGTATAAAAAATAATGCTTGCATAACTAATACCAACATTACTAATACTTACATTAATAATTCAGGTATTAATACACCTTATTCAGCATTATTCTTATACACTCTACCAAACGACCCCTTAAAGACAAGTAAACCATTTAGGCGCATGTGTATCGTTAATCGCCAACTCTAATCCTTTTTCTTTTCTTTTGCTGAATTAGTGGTCATGTTAGTCAATACCTCTCATAACCTACTGCTTTTTACCATTCTTTTGAAAAACAAAGTAGTACAAAATGGCTAAGCTAATAATGTTACTTCTACTGCTTCACTGCCAGATTGTATACGAGCTTTAGCCAAACAAAATTAGGGAAAGAGAGAGAAGAAGAGAATGAGTGATGCTTCTACTGCTTCCGTGCTAGAGTGCATAAGAGCTTTAGTCAAAACAAAGAGAAGAAGAGATTTTGATCAGCATGCTAACAACAATCATCTCCTAATCATGACATTCGAATCTACATTTTCAAGTTAGTAATTTTTTTCACAAGTTTCGAATTGATCAAATGCATCTACCTCTTGTTCATCAAGAGTTGAAGGTAATTTCTAAACCAATAAAGTGTTAAAGTACATTCTTTATGTTTTGCTGCCATTTTTTTCACTTGCTGGCAGTAAAAGAAACTGCATTTGATTCTGCTTATTCATTATGGAAGTGTACTGTGTCATCCTCTAGGATCCACCTTGGAGTGGAGGACTTCATAGGAATAACTCTTTTCTTTTTACGAGGGCCTTTCATTTTTCAATTTAATATATATTTTAGAGAAGAACACAAACCGATATAAACTCCGAATAGAGGACAAGAGGTGGGCTTACACTATTGCGGGATTAAGCTATCGGTCTAGAAATTGAAATTTCAATTTAGAGACTTTTAGATACCCTAGTTCACTTCTGTTTGACAGTTATAATGCCGATTTACAGTTGAAGCAGGAGAGAATATATGTTGATATTTTCGATAATTCTTCAAGTTCATAGCATCATCCCGTTTATACATCTTCTTTAGGTAATTTTTTATTTCTTTAGAATGAAATTTGCCCCTTTCTCTAATTGCAAGAAGAATGTCGCAAGACAGATGGGAACATTTGAGTACTCAAATCTTCGATATGTTCACTGAGAATATTGATAATGGAAGAATCATTCCGCATTTGGAGGCACTCGATAGTTAAACTCTTGGCTCCTGGGACCCTACGCACGACATGTTTTGAGTCTCTTCATTCAGATAAAATCTCTATAAATCAAAGATACTAGTATTAAAAGTTCATCTCAGAAGTAAGAATCGCATTGGCAGAACTACGGATGGTCAAAAGGACAGTCATTTACGCCACATTCTCCAAATGCATTTTACTCAATTCAATAATCAGAGTATTCATTAGACTATCTTACCATGAATGTTTGGACTAGCTGCACTTGCTAATGCCTGTATAGGCATTAGCAAAGTGAAGCCCAGGGAAATGCCTCCAGCAGTTTTAGCTAGTCTACTAGTAACCATACGTAAATAGGTTAATCCAAATCAACTAGCAATAAACTCGAAATAGTTCTAGCTGCCAAGGCAGTCTCGGGACACTCGATCAATCAATCATTCAACTAGGTCTCAATCTTAAATTTAGTCCTAGAGTTCCACTCCACTCTATTCACACTCATTTCGTAATGATCAAGCAAATATCAACCAAATCTAACAAAAGTTTTAGATTATTTAGGGACAACATACTTCACTTTACATGAACTCTAGATAGTTGAATTGAAATTTTAAACAAAACAAATTAATAATTTCATATGTATTATGCTCAATGAAGCTATGAGGATGTGGTGTCAAATTTTATTTTATTTTTACAATTGTGGTGTCCTAGCCAACTTTTGCACACCTCGACTAATTCCACAGAATACTTGCCACCTCTCACTCATCAGCCGGCAGCCGATCCACCAAGGTCAGGACATTTGGAAAGAAATCACCTAGTGTTTTTGTTTGGTATCACATTCAATATAACTCATTTTATCTATTACAACAAAAAAATTTGGGCATTTAATTAGAAAAAAGAGCGAAATCAACTTACAGAAAGATCGAAAGACGAAACAGAAGGAAGACGATATGCGAAGACAAAATTGAAGGTTGGAGAGACACAAGCGGCGATGCAAATAGATGTCAAATCCATTTTTTTCCAACACATTAATTATTATATGATCTGTAAATCTACCCATTGATGGCTCAAAATCGCCATTGGAGCTTCCTCCTCCTTTTTCGCCGTTGCTGCCGCCACCAACTTCTCCTCCGGTTCGGTGTCGCTTAGCAGTTTCGTCCATGAACGAAAACAGAAAACAAAACCTAAGTCCTCAATTTCCTGCAATTTTTCCAGCAAAAAAGTACAAAAAATTAATTTATAAATTACTATTTGAATGCAATTCATAATTTACATTTGTTGAATACGTTTTCTATGGCGAATCTATATAACAATAATCTATTCAGTGTAATTTCACGAGTGAAGTTCGAAATGGCTATTATTAATAAACACTTAATTAATTTATACTTGTTATAGATAGTAAGCAATTAAAGCAGTTTAAAGAAGTACCCGGAGTTCACTTTATTATGTGTTTCTATTAACGGACAAACTTTCAAGGTTATTACTTATTTGTAGTATGAACGATAATACATTCAATGCAATTTCATGGATATACATCTCTTTATAGAGTTGTATAGATTGTTGTGAAAATAGTACTTTCTATGGAATAGAATTAACTTAAGGTGTGTCAATAATGAATAAGATAATTAGACTTATGTTCAAGATTCAATAAACTCGTTCAGTTATAAATTGGGATAGAAACAACAGAAAAATCAAGTAAGAAAATTCAACATATTAGAAGATAAGACAACAACCAATAACATACCTAGTGTAATTTCACAAGTAGAGTGAGAATGTAGGATGTATACAGATCTTACCTGTCTCTGTGGGTAGGGGTTGTTTCAAATAAATCTGAAGAATTCTATATTTCAATCTCCAAAATAATACCTTGAGTTTATAGGTGTTAACCCAAACGTATAGTTAACGGCTAGTTTGATTTCATTAATGTTAGATAAAATAATTTATCAAATAGTATGTAAACGTAACAATATTAGAGTAAGAAAGACTTTACAAATCAATAATAAACATTCATATGTTACTCCAACGACTAATTAACGGTTAGTTTGATGTAACAACCGTCAATGGGTAGATTTATAGATCATATAATAATTAATGTGTTGGAGAAAATGGATTTGACATCTCTTTGCACCGTCGCTTGTGTCTCTCCAACCTTCAATTCTGCCTTCGCATATCGTCTTCCTTTTGTTTGGTCTTCCGATATTTCTGTAAGTTAATTTCACTCTTTTTTTCTAATTAAATGCCCTAATCTTTTTGTTGTAATAGATAAAATGAGTTATATTAAATGTGATACCAGACAAAAACACTAGGTGATTTCTTTCCAAGTGTCCTGACCTTGGTGGATCGGCTGCCCGCTGATGAGTGAGAGGTGGCAAGTATTTCGTGGAATTAGTCGATGTGTGCAAAAGTTGGCTAGGACACCACGATTGTAAAAATAAAATAAAATTTGACACCACATTCTCGTAGCCTCATTGAGCATAATACATATGAAATTAGTAATTTGTCTTGTTTAAAATTCAATTCAATTGTCTCGAGTTTATGTTAAAGTGAAATATGTTGTTCCTAGATAATCTAATGTTTTTGTTAGATTTGGTTGATACTTTCTTGATCACTACGAAATGAAAATGAATGTGAATAGAGTGGAGTGGGACTCTAAGGACTTATTTAGGATTGAGACCTAGTTGAATGATTGGTTGAGCGTCTTGAGATTGATTTGGCAGTTTGAACTAATTTGAGTTTATTGCTGGTTGATTTGGATTAACCTATTTATTTAAGGTTTACTTGTAGACTAGCTAAAACTACTTGAGGCATTTCCCTGGGCTTCACTTTGCTAATGCCCACCTATGTGGGCATTAGCAAGTGCAACTGGTCCAAACATTCGTGGTAAAATAGTCTGATGAATGATTTGATTATTGAATAGAGTAAAATGCATATGGAGAATGTGGCGTAAATGACTGTCCATTTGACCATCTTTAGTTTTGCTAATGCGATTCTTACTTCTGGGATGAACTTTTAATACTAGTATCTTTGATTTACGGGGATTTTATCTAAATGAAGAGACTCTAAAACATGTCGTGCGTATAGTCCCAGGAGCGAAGAGTTTAACTATCGAGTGCCTCCAGATGAGGAATGATTCCTCCATTATCAATATTCTCGGTGAACATATCGAAGATTTGAGTTTGGTCAAATGTTCCCATCTGTCTTACGACATTCTTCGTGCAACTGGAGAAAGGTGCCCGAACTTGAGGTATTCTCCTATGTCAACATATCGGTAAACTGTTATGGAATGCTTCATTGATTATGGTTTCACATCTTTGATGGTAAGAACTTTACAAGTGGTTGTATTCAATTTAACAGGGCTTAGACGGCGTTCATCGCCTCCATTGATGGATTTTCAGACTGTTATTATCCTGAAATTCTCTGCATAAATGTATTTTATTTAGATCCACTCGCTGAAGCTGATTTGTAATTTTTAAGCAGATTTGTTAATTTAAATAACTCGTTTGGGAACCAATTCATTTAAATTTGATTTTTTCTTTGCTGACCCTTGATGATATCTGATTTCTTAGGCTGTTCGGGTATAGAAAACCTCAAACTGCATTAGCTTTTGCACCTGGCATGCATTAATTTCACTCTATATCTCCACCTCCGGAAGATGGAACAGTCGAGATATAATTAAGTCCATTGTGGTTACATCAACAATATCTTGCTTTCATACTCTCGTGTGACTTCCTGGATTTGTTTCCAACGTGTGCTTTCTTATTTCCCCTGCTTATAGAATTTGCTGCGTGTGAAGCACCAGAACTTTTCAAAGAGAAACTTGCAGAAATGCTCCAAAAGGTGCCCTTGTTAGAGGTAAAGTATTTTCATCTTTCACTTATTTGTCCTCTCTTTCTTCTGCTAATTGTCCATGATGCCTCTTCAAGCTAATTACTCTTTAGAACAAGAGTTCTCCTTTGATGGTCAATTTCATGAGTACTTTTCTTTCCTCCAGTTGCTGTCCATAAAAATCCGAGGTACCTCACGTGATGTATTTGATGTACGACCGACCTTTTGGACAATTTCTGCCCAAGAGTTTAAAAAAATTTAAGTTACAGCAAACGGATGTACCCCTCTTTGTCTCCTGGTTAGATGCAGTAAGGAAGATCCCTTGTTTCAACTTGCGAAGCTTGTCTCTTGTCGTGGACGTTATATCAGATGATCTTCTCATCACAGTTATGCATTCTCTTCCTCGTTTAGAGCTGGATCTTGAAGACAGACCTTTTATGGAGCCATCGGTACGGGACATGACCAACATTGGACTGCCGGCTCTGAAGTTCTGCGAATGTCTAATTGCCCTCTCAATTGTTCGAAGTGAAAGGAGTTATCCTTCATGTAAGAGAGTCAAAAATATAGGCATGTTCCATGTTTCTGAACGTTGTAGAAGGTTGGAATCAGTGAAACTTGGTGGGTTTGCAAAGGTTACTGAAGCTGGATATTCGTCAATTCTGCACTCATGCCGGAATCTGAAGAAATCTGAAGTGTTGACTTCACCTCTATTATCAGTCTCGGTGTTTGATAATATGATAGGAGTTGCAAGGTCCGTAATTGAATTAAGGTTGTCATCATGCAGTCTTCTAACTATGCTCTTCTCAATTCTGCCCAAATTTTATTGTCTTCTCTTCTCTTTATATTTGTTTTTTGTATTTTAATTCCATGTTGTACCTCTCTTGTTTCTTAATATGTGTTAATATCTTTCATGTAAATCTCTCTAGAGCCACTTAGAGAGATGGAAACTATTGTTTTCCTCTATATGTACAATTTTTACAAGGTATTCTTTTGTTTACTTCTATTTTTCGTTAAATTCTCTGATTTACTCTTTCTAGTTCTAATAGTGTTGCTTTCTGTTGTATCTTATTCTTTTACTATTCCTTATCTTAGATTGTTTTATTTTGAGCCGAGGGTCTATCGAAAACAACCTTTCTATCTCACATTTGAGGTAGTGGTATGGACTGCATGCACTTACCCTCCCCAGACCTTGCTTGGTGGGAATATACTTGGTATGTTGTTGTTGTAGTTCTAATAGTGTTGCCTTTAATTTACTTAGGGGTTGTTTAGTTGGGAAACAAGTTATCCCGAGGATTAATTATTCCGGGATTAGTTATCTCATGATTAGTTGTCCTTCCTTCAAGGAGTGATTAAAATAGCACTACAAGAGATAACTAATGACTGTATGAGTTGTTCCATGCATTTTATCGCAACCAAACATGGATTAGCTCATCGTAAAGTTAATTTTAGGATTAGTTATCCCTCGTACCAAATGAGTCTTGAAGGTTGGATAAAAATAATACTATAATTCGGAATAACAAATCCCGGTATGAGCTATCCCATGCATTTATAACAACCAAACATGGCAAAAGCCCATCGTAATATTAATTCCAGCATTAGTTATCCCTTATTCCTAGTATCAAATGAGCCCTTGTAGTTGCATGTGCCTAGTTTTTCTTTCATTCCCTCTATTAACTAAGGAGAAGTAATAGTTAAATTTATGTTACCACTTTATTTGATTTGCAGGAATGGATTACTCTTGCTTGTGGCATCTGCTCTAATCTACCTTATTTTGTGGGTGAATATAATAATCGCTTAGTCTTCCTTAACATTTTGTTCATATTCTTTTGGTTAAATCTTTTGTTATTTTAGTTTTCTTGGTTTTGCTTAAATCTACTTAGTCCTTAGTGATAGGTTGTTTGACCTATGTTGGTCAGACTCTTCAAAAATGTCAATTGGTGCGGCATTGAAAGTGAAGAGTCCATGCAACTTAGTGTTCGACTGTATTGATGATTAACTAATTAATATCTTCCAGTTTCTTATTTCAAATGAACTCTCAGGCTAATTTGTCAATGGGCCGACTTTGGATTTTTAAACCACTTTGATGTGGAAATTCATAATGGCTAATACATTGAGGCGAGATGTAGTTTAGAATCACCTTTGTACTCTTAAATTTTTTGAATTTGTGTCGATAATGAAAGTGAATAAAATCTATAGGTGTGTTGATGGATGTATGAGATGCATCTTACATTGAAATTCTGTGAAACCAGGGGACTGGCTATGATACAATGATGAGCTAGTGTGATGAAATTAATAAATCCACAAATTGATAACCATGATGTTCGGGTCAGCTTACGTGCACCTCGACTAATTCCACGGGAAATCAAGCACCTCCCACCAGCAACAATAGTGAATACACAGCTAAAGACAAGTAAACCATTTGCGCATGTGTATCATTGATAGCTAACTCTAATCCTTTTTCTTTTCTTTTGCTGAATTAGTGGTCATGTTAGTCAATACCTCTCATAATCTACTGATTTTTACCATTCTTTTGAAAAACAAAGTTGTACAAAATGGCTATTGAAGTTGTTACTGCACCTGCTATTGAAGTAGGTGGTAATCCATAGTTGGATAAGAGAGTGAAAATAACAACACTAGGTGTTTGTGTTTCACATATAGCTAGTAGTGGTGTGTGTCCAACTGGTGATGCCACTTAATGATAGTTGCAATGAATTGGTACTTAATGAGTAATTACAATGGCAGGTCCAAAAAAAAAGGCATTTGATATTCAAAAGGTTCATTACAACAGAGAGCAAATAAAGCACAATAATGCCTAAAAAGGGGAAAAAAGATAAGTTTCGGTCATCGGATTTTGTGCCATTGCCAGCCATCACAACACCCAAATTCGCAGCCAACACCGCACACAACAAGCCTAGGTCGCGCCTTGTAGATTGTGTGGAGATTGTCTCTCTTAGCAACTATGCTAGTAAGTTCAATACCGAGCTAGCGCAAACGACAGAAAGCATACTGGGGCAGAGGTAGCATTATGGCATCAGCAGACAAACCTGGACAGCAGCAAAGATCAAGTATTTACAGTTGACTACTATTGTTGTTTGATCTATCCATCAGCATCTGCACTGCAGCATCCGTTTCCTCATCACAGAACCCTATAGATAAATCAGTTAATGCCTTAGCAGCAGATGTAATGGTAAAAATAGCTGCATTAGTTATTTTGGGAATGTAACCAACATCCAACACTGATAACGTCTTGCAAATTTTCCTATCAGCATGAAATAAAGACTTAATTCCCTTTTCAATTACTCTCTCACAGCTTCTGATCCACAACTGCACAATCAGTAAGTCTCCCGCACCAAGAAGAGCAAGGTCCATAATTGAATTAAGTTTGTCCTCATGCAGTCTTCTAACTAGTGAAGCTTTGGAGCATTTGTATTCATTTAGTAAGTTGGAGGTACTCGACACAAGTGGGTGCAAATGCATTGGAGACCAGACTCTCTTCTACATATCAAAAGTCACTACCCTCACAATACTAAACTCAAGACCCACATGGGTGATGCGAGCTTTTGCAAAGTTTAGTATTGTGAGGGTAGTAACTTTTGATATGTAGAAGGGAGCCTGGTCTCCAATGCGTTCGCACCCACTTGTGTTGAGTACCTCCAAATTACTAAATGAGGACAAATGCTCCAAAGCTTCACTAGTTAGAAGACTGCATGAGGACAACCTTAATTCAATTGCGGACCTTGCTCTTCTTGGTACGGGAGACTTATCGATTGTGCAGTTGTGCATCAGAGGCAGCAGATAGTAACTGACAAGGGAATTTAGTCTTTATTCATAGTGGTAGGAAAATTTGCAAGACGTTATCAATGTTGGTTACATTCCCAAAATAACTGATGCAACTATTTTTACCATTATATCTGCTGCTAAGGCATTATCTGATTTATCTTTATGATTCTGTGATGAGGTCACTGATGCTACAATACAGATATTGATGGATAGACCAAACCACAACAGTAGTCAACTACAAAGACTTGTTCTTTGCAACTGTCGAGGTCTGTCTGCTGATGCCATGATGCTACCTTTTCCCAGCACGCTTTTCGTGGTTTGCTCTGGCTCTGCGTTGAACTTTATCGCATAGTTGATAAGAGAGACAATCTCTATGCAATCAGCAAGGCGCTACCCAGGCTTGTTATGTGCGGTGTTGGCTGCGAATTTGGGTGCTGTGATGGCTGGCAATGGCACAAAATCCGACGACTGAAACTTATCTTTTTTCCTTTTTTTAAGCATTATCGTGCCTTATTTGCTCTCTGTTGTAATGAACCTTTTGAATATCAAATGCCTTTTTTTGGACCTGCCATTTTAATTACTCATTAAGTATCAATTCATTGCTACCATCACCAGGTGAACACACACCACTACTAGCTATGTTTGAAACACAAAACACCTAATGTTGTTTTTTTCACTCTCTTACCCTACTATAGATTACCACCAATTTCAATTAGCAGGTGCATTAGCTACTTATCTGCCCCAACTCCTTTTCCTTCTCTTTAGGTTTTTGTTCACCACATTCTCCATCGGGCCCTCTTATCTCTTCCCTCTTTGAGCTCTAGTTATGGAAGAAGGAATCGATCATCCTCAAGCTCAAGCAATTCCTTTCCCGATCAAGCCGCGTGCTCCACATGACATATTTAAAACCATTAGATTAAATGACATTTTTGTACATTTGACACATCTTTATTTTAAGACTACAAGATTCAAAAGGCTTCTTTATTTTCTTAAATTCCGTGTCAAGTTAATTTTTTTGTAAATAGGGGCAGTAAAAGAATGAGTTAAGGTTTGGTATCAACATGTGTGCTTCATTGTGATTAAAATAAAACAAATAATGATATTTTGCATTCTGTCTTTCATCACCATTGCAACGAGCAACAACAATTTACTTAGATTAACTTGAGAATTTGTGTTGGCGTTGTAGAAACATTACTAATGACACGTTGTTCTCTTAAATGCGAAAAGACACTGGAAGCTTTATTACGCCGACAACTAAATGGTAAGTCCGCAACACTTCCAAAGGTCATTTTGAATCAACTTTTAACGTTTGACTTATGTCAAAAGACATTAGTTAGAAAAACAAACTTCTTTTATTTATCTTTCTTTGTTTTTTGTTGTCCCAAAATAATGCTATTTTACTATAATTAAAAAAGTTAATTTTAATTTTCTTTTACTCTTAATAAAATAATTTTGATAATAAATTTCAAAAGTATTTTTTAAACACCACGTCACATTAAAGTATGTGACGTGAAATGAGACGTCGATAACACTAATTAGAATCTAATGCAAAGTGAGTCCTTACACTCTTCCTCTTCTAGGTTTCTACTACTTTGCTATTCTCAATTCTGCCCACATTTTATTGTCCTCTTCTCTTTTTATTTGCTTTTTGTATTTTAAATCCACTATTGTACCTCCCCTTTTTTCCTTAGTACTATGTGTTGATATCTTTCATCTAAATACTCTCTACAGCCACTCAGAGAGATGAAGGCTATTTTTTTCCTCTATATGTCGAATTTTTACAAGGTATTCTTTTGTTTACTTCTCTTTTTCTTTAATTATAATTCTCTGATTTACTCTTTTTACTTCTAATATTGTTGCCTTTAATTACTTAGGGGTTGTTTTGTTGGGTAACAAGTTATTTAAGGATTAATTATGTTTAGTTGGTCAACACGTTATTCAAGGATTATCCCGGTTTTAGTTATCCTACCCTCAAGTGTGATAAAAATAACACTTACAATCCTGAATTACCTAATTATTATATGAGTTGTCCATGCATTTTATCTCAACTAGACATGGATAAGCTCATCCTAAAGTTAATTTTAGGATTAGTTATGGTAACACCCCAACTCAGGATAAGGAGTTCCACGTCGGCAAAGCATAGGAAAGATGCTAGATATATAAGTAATCAGGTCTTTCACTTTAGTGATCTGTTTTAAAGTCGTTCGGATCTAAGCCTAGAGCGGACAGTATCACTAGTGGGCTGGACTGTTACAAATAAGGAGTCCCACATCGGCAAAACACGGGAGAAACCCTGGGTATATAAGTAAACAGACCTTTCACACTAGTAACGCATTTTAAAGTGGTACGTGTCTAAACCAAGAAGCCCATAACGAACAATATCACTAGTGGGCTGGGCCGTTACAGTTATCCCTTATTCCTTGTACCAAACGAGCCCCGAAGGTGGGTTAAAAATAATACTACAATTCAGGATAACTAATCTCAGTATGAGGTATCCCATGCATTTAAAATTTTGTTTGTATTCTTTTGTTTAAATCTTTTGTTATTTTAGTTTTCTTGGTTTTGAAGTGGTACTTAGTCCTCAGTGGTAGGTTGTTTGACCTATATTGCTCGGACTCTTCAAAAATGTCAACTGGTGCAACATCGAAAGTGAAGAGTTCTCGTACCATAGTGTCAGATAATTCATCCAATCCAAGGATAGCTATAATGTCCTGAAGTTCTTTGTAACGTTGTAAAGTTTTCTTAATTCGTTGGGCGGTTTCGTAATTTTCCTCACCAACGATCCGAGGTTGAAGTGCTGGCGAGTTGCAGCCTACAATCCAAGCTGAGGACGGGTTTTTGGGGTTAGCTCATCCTCGTGGGATCGCGACCCTTTGTCCCGGCCATTGTAGCACGTATGTCGCTGTATTGGTGATTAACTGATTAATATCTTCCGGTTTCTTATTTCAAGTGAACTCTCGGACTAATTTGTCAATGGGGCAATTCGTCTTCGGATTTTTAGACCACTATTCGAATATTTTCTATGTGGAAATTCATAATGGCTAATACCGAGTGGCGAGATGTAGTTTAGAATCACCTTTGTACTCTTAAATTTTTCGAATTTGTGTGGATAATGAGTGCGAATAAAATCTATAGGCGTGTTAATGGAGGTATGAGATGCATCTTACTTTGGAATTCTGTGAAACCAGGAGACTGGCTATGATATAGTGATGAGCTAGTGTGATGAAATAAATCATCCACATTTGATTTAGCGAGTAATACCATACCTACCATTAGAAAGAAAGGGAACAAATAAAAATAGTGAATACACAACTTTTTTTGGATAACCGTGGTGTTCGGGTCAGCTTACGTGTACCTCGACTAATTCCACAGAATATCTAGCACCTCCCACCAGCAACAATAGTGAATACACAGCTAAAGACAAGTAAACCATTTAGGCGCATGTGTATCGTTAGTTGCTAACTCTAATCCTTTTTCTGTTCTTTTGCTGAATTAGTGGTCATGTTAGTCAATACCTCTCATAATCTACTGATTTTTAACTTTCTTTTGAAAAACAAAGTTATACAAAATGGCTATTGAAGTAGTTACTGCACCTGCTATTAAAGTAGGTGGTAATCCATAGATGGATAAGAGAGTGAAATTAACAACATTAGGTGTTTTTCACATATAGCTAGTAGTGGTGTGTGCCCAACTGGTGATGCCACTTAATGCTAGTAGCAATGAATTGGCACTCAATGAGTAATCTCAATGGCGGGTCCAAAAAAAAGGCATTTGATATTCATTGTAATTCAAAAGATTCTTTACAACAAAAAGCAAATAAAACACAATAATGCCAACAAAAAGGAAAAAAACGAAGTTTCAGTCATTGGATTTTGTGCCATTGCGAGCCATCACAGCACCCAAAATCGCAGCCAACACCGCACACAACAAGCCTGGGTTGCACCTTGCAGATTACGTGGAGATTTTCTCTCTTACAACTATGCTAGTAAGTTCAATACCGAGCTAGCGCAAATGACAGAAAGCATACTGGGGCAGAGGTAGCATTATGGCTCGACGCTGCAAAGATCAAGTATTTACAGTTGACTCCTGATGTGGTTTGGTCTTTCCATCAGCATCTGCACTGCAGCATCAGTGACCTCATCACAGAACCCTATAGATAAATCAGTTAATGCCTTAGCAGCAGATGTAATGGTAAAAATAGCTGCATTAGTTATTTTGGGAATGTAACCAACATCCAACACTGATAACGTCTTGCAAATTTTCCTATCAGCATGGAATAAAGACTTAATTCCCTTTTCAATTACTCTCTCACAGCTTCTGATCCACAACTGCACAATTGGTAAGTCTCCCGCACCAAGAAGAGCAAGGTCCGTAATTGAATTAAGGTTGTCCTCATGTAGTCTTCTAACTAGTGAAGCTTTTGAGCATTTGTCCTCATTTAGTAAGATGGAGGTACTCAACACAAGTGGGTGCGAATGCATTGGAGACCAAACTCTCTTCTACATATGAAAAGTCACTACCCTCACAATACTAAACTCAAGACCCACATGGGTGATGTGAGCTTTTGCAAAGTTAGTATTGTGAGGGTAGTAACATTTGATATGTAGAAGGGAGCCTGGTCTCCAATGCGTTTGCACCCACTTGTGTCAAGTACATTCAACTTACTAAATGAGGAAATGCTCCAAAGCTTCACTAGTTAGAAGACTGCATGAGGACAACCTTAATTCAATTACGGACCTTGCTCTTCTTGGTACGGGAGACTTACCAATTGTGCAGTTGTGCATCAGAGGCTGCAGAGAGTAACTGACAAGGGAATTAAGTCTTTATTTCATACTGGTAGGAAAATTTGCAAGGCGTTATTAGTGTTGGATGGTGGTTACATTCCTAAAATAGCTGATGCAACTATTTTTACCAATATATCTGCTGCTAAGGCATTATTCGATTTATCTTTAAGATTCTGTGATGAGGTCACTGATGATGCTGATGGATAGACCAAACCACAACAGTAGTCAACTGCAAAGACTTGTTCTTTGCAACTATCGAGGTCTGTCTGTTGATGCTACCTTTGCCCCAACACGCTTTTCGTGGTTTGCTCTTGCTCTGCGTTGGACTTTCTCGCATAGTCGATTAGAGAGAAAATCTCTATGCAATCAGCAAGGCGCTACCCAGGCTTGTTGTGTGCGGTGTTGGCTGCGAATTTGGGTGCTGTGATGGCTGGCAATGGAAAAAAATCCGATGACTGAAACTTATCTTTTTTTCTTTTTTTAGGAATTATCGTGCTTTATTTGCTCTCTGTTGTAATGAACCTTTTGAATATCAAATGCCTTTTTTTTGGACCTGCCATTGTAATTACTCATTAAGTATCAATTCATTGCTACTAGTATCAAGTGGCATCACCACCTGGACACACACCACTACTAGCTATGTGTGAAACACCTAATACTGTTATTTTCACTCTCTTACCCTACTATGGATTACCACCAATTTCAATTAGCAGGTGCATTAGCTACTTATCTGCCCAACATCTTTTCCTCCTCCTTAGGTTTCTATTCACCACATTCTCCATCGGGCCCTCTTATCTCTTCCCCCTTTGAGCTCTAGTTATGGAAAAAGGAATCGATCATCCTCAAGCTTAAGCAATTCCTTTCCCGATCAAGCCATCTGCTCCACATGACATATTTAAGACCATAAGATTTAATGATATTGTTGTATATTTGACATAACTTTATTTTAAGACTACAAGATTCAAAAGGCTTCTTTATTTTCTTAAATTTCGTGTCAAGTTTATTTTTTTGTAAATAGGGGGAGTAGAAGAATGAGTTAAGATTTGGTATCGACATGTGTGCTTCATTGTGATTAAAATAAAACAAATAATGGCATTTTGATATTTTGCATTCTGTCTTTCATCACCATTGCAACGAGCTACAACTATTTACTTAGATTAACTTGAGAATTTGTGTTGCCGTTGTAGAAGCATTACTTATGACACGTTGTGCTCTTAAATGCGAAAAGACACTGCAAGCTTTATTACGCCGACACCTAAATGGTAAGTCCGCAACACTTCCAAAGGTCATTTTGAATCAACTTTTAACGTTTGACTTATGTCAAAAGACATTAGTTAGAAAAACAAACTTCTTTTATTTATTTATTTTTGTTTTTTGTCGTCCCAATATAATGCTATTTTACTATAATTAAAAAAAGTTAATTTAATTTTTTTTTACTCTTAATAAAATAAGTTTGATAATAAATTTCAAAAGTATTCTTTTAAACACCATGTCACATTAAAGTATGTGACGTGAAATGAGACGTCGATAACTCTAATTAGAATCTAATGCAAAGTGAGTCCTTACACTCTTCCTCTTCTAGGTTTCTACTACTTTGCTATTCTCAATTCTGCCCACATTTTATTGTCCTCTTCTCTTTTTATTTACTTTTTGTATTTTAATTCCACTATTGTACCTCATTTTTCTCCTTATCACTATGCGTTGATATCTTTCATCTAAATACTCTCTACAACCACTTGGGGAGATTGAGGCTATTTTTTTCCTATATATGTCGAATTTTTACAAGGTATACTTCTTTTTTTCTTTAATTATGATTCTTTGTTTCTTTTTTTAGTTCTAATATTGTTGCCATTAATTACTTAGCGTTTTTTTTGTTGGTTAACAAGCTATTAAAGGATTAATTTTGTTTAGTTGGTCAGCAAATTACTCAAGGATTAATTATCCCAGTATTAGTTATCCTACCCCCAAGTGTGATAAAAATAACACTTATAATCCCGGATTAACTAATTATTGTATGAGTTATCCATGCATTTTATCGCAACCCGACATGGATAAGCTCATCCTAAAGTTAATTTTAGGATTAGTTATGGTAACACCCTAACTCAGGATAAGGAGTTCCACGTCGGCAAAACAAAGGAGAGATGCTGGATATATAAGTAAATAGGTCTTTCACTTTAGTGATCTGTTTTAAAGTCGTGCGGATCTAAGCCTAGAGCAGACAATATCACTATTGGGTTGGGCCGTTACAAATAAGGAGTCCCACATCGGCGAAACACGGGAGAAACGCTGGGTATATAAGTAAACAAACCTTTCACACTAATAACGAATTTTAAAGCGGTACGTGTCTAAGCCCAGAACGGACTATATCACTAGTGGGCTGGGCCGTTATAGTTATCCTTTATTCCTTGTACCAAACGAGCCCCGAAGGTGGGATGAAAATACTACTACTATTCGGGATAACTAATCTCGGTATGAGCTATCCCATGCATTTATCCCAACCAAACATGGCAAAAGCTCATCGTAAAATTACTTCCAACATTAGTTATCCCTTATCCTTTGTATCAAACGAGCCCTTGTAGTTGCATGTGTGTAATTTTTCTTTCATTCCTTCTATTAACTCTTAATTTCATGAGAAGTAATAGTTAAATTTATATTACCATTTTATTTGATTTGTAGGAATGGATTACTCTTTGTCGTGGCATCCTCTCCAACCTGATTTTGTGAGTGAATATAATAATTGTTGATTCTTCTTTAACATTTTGTTCAAATTCTTTTGCTTAAATCTTTTGTTATTTTAGTTTTCTTGGTTTTGAAGTGGTACTTAGTCCTCAGTGGTAGGTTGTTTGACCTATATTGCTCAGACTTTTCAAAAATGTCAACTGGTGCAACATTGAAAGTGAAGAGTTCTCGTAACATAGTGTCGGATAATTCATCCAATCCAAGGATAGCTATAATGTCCTGAAGTTCTTTGTAACGTAGTAAAGTTTGCTTAACTCGTTGGGCGGTTTCGTAATGTTCCTCACCAACGATCCAAGGTTGAAGTGCAGGCGAGTTGCAGCCTGCAATCTGAACTGAGGACGGGTTTTTGGGGCTAGCTCACCCTCGCAGGATCGCAACCCTTTGTCCCGGCCATTGTAGCACGTGTGTCGCTGTATTGGTGATTAACTAATTAATATCTTCCAGTTTCTTATTTCAAGTGAACTCTCGAACTAATTTGTCAATGGGGCAATCAGTCTTTGGATTTTTAGACCACTAATAGAAGATTTTTGATGTGGAAATTTTAATGGCTAATACCTAGAGGCGAGATGTATACTTTGGAATCACCTTTGTGCTCTTAAATTTTTTGACTTTGTGTGGATAATGAGTGCGAATAATATCTATAGGTGTGTTAATGGAGGTATGAGATGCATCTTACTTTGGAATTTTGTGAAACTAGGAGACTGGCTATGATACAAGGATGGGCTAGTGTGATTAAATAAATTATCCTTATTTAATTTAGCAAGGTAATACCATATTTATCATTAGAAAGAAGGGAACAGTTAAAAATAGTGAATACACAACTTGGAGGTGAGAGGGGTTCCGGTAGCATACTTCAGAGCTATTAAGGACATGTACGATGGAGGGAAGACTCGGGTGAGGACGGCGGGAGGAGACTCAGGGCATTTTTCGGTTGAGACAGAGTTGCATCAGGGATCGACTCTTAGCCCGTTTCTGTTTGTGTTGGTGATGGACGTGTTGACGCGGAGTATTCAAGGCGAGGTGCCTTGGTGTATGTTATTTGCGGATGATGTAATGCTGATTGATGAGACGCGGGAGGGTGTGAATGAAAGAATGGAGGTTTGGAGGCAAACTCTTGAAACTAAGGGGTTCAGGTTGAGTAGGTCCAAGACGGAGTATATGGAATGCAAGTTTAGTGACTCGAGTTAGGAGGACGAAGTGGTGGTGAGGTTGGATTCCCAGGATGTTTGTAAGAGGGATAGTTGTAAGTATCTTGGGTCTATGATTTAGGGGAATGACGAGATTGATGAGGATGTCTCTAAAAGTATTGGAGCATTGGAGCAGGTTGGATGTATTTAGGCCTGTTATTGTTTTGTATAGATAATTATGTACCTGACCCAGTTGTAATAGAAATATCTAGTTTATGTATGTAAATATCGTATATGACCGGACAATTATCATTTTTAAAGTAGAAATATTTCTCTCTATACCTTTACCTTTCTAAGATCAGTGAAGCTTCTAGAGTAATTCAGAAATAGAGATTTATCTCCCTTACATTCTCATTGTTAACATGGTATCAGAGCCTTGAGCTCATCTTTCATCTATATTTCGGAGCTGTGTGCTGAATTTTCTCACGTTTCGGAGCTTTGAGTTGATTTTTTTGGCAACATTCTACACCTTTTAGGGTTCCAGTGTCCTTACGTTCGGAATCCACTTCAGTTTCCTCCGCAAATCTGTGTAATTTGAGGTGGTTATCAGCTTGATTTGAAGTTTGGTTTTAGTCTTCGAAGTGCGGTCACGACGGCATTTGTTTTTTATTTTTCATTTTGGCTTCTACAACGAGGTTTCGTTACTCTTTCAGCCGAGAAAAAATCTGGTATTTTTTCCTCAACCTTATTAAACATCTTCGTGTTGTGTCTTTGTTGTTTGGTACGCCTTGATTTTGTGTAGTTATGGCTCCGAGTGTTGCAAATTCTACTACTTCTAGTGTAGATGCTGGTGTGGTTTCCGCTGTTAACCCTTCGTCTCCATTATACCTCCTTTCATCTGATTCTCCTGGCACAATTTTGGTTACCACGCCCTTTAATGGGACGGGTTATGGAAGTTGGCATCGAGGAATGTTGTTAGGGTTATCCTGTAAAAACAAACTAGGTATGATCCATGGTTCCATTCCTAAGCCTTCTGCTACGGATCCACATTTTCAAGCATGGATTAGGTGTAATGATATGGTGGTAGCACGGATTCTAAACAGTCTAGATAAGGAAATTAGGGAAATTGTGATGTACACTGAATCTGCGGAGATTTTATGGAAGGAAGTTGAATGTAGATTTGGTCAGGCTAGTGGTACCAAAATTTTCCAAATCAGGAAAGAACTTTCTTCAATTTCCCAAGGATCCTCGAGTGTTGCTTCCTACTTCAATAGAATTAAGAAACCCTAGGATGAATTGTCTTTCTCCATTACCTATCCTGATTGTACTTGTAGGTGTAAGGATGGTTTTCTCACGTTAGAAGAGGAGCAGAGAGTTCATTAGTTCCTCATGGGATTGAATGATTCATATTCGACCATCAGAAGGAACATCCTCATGTTAAAACCCCTTCCTGACATTGATAATGTGTATTCAATTTTGTAACTGATGAGAGTCAATCTGAGGTGCACAATAATCTGCCTTCCTTCAATTCCGACTCTGTTGCTTTCTCCACTGGTAACCAAAGACCGTATAATCAAAAGCCAGGCTCAGAGTCTGGTGGTTTATCTACTACTATTCCCAGATCCTACAATTCCAATTCCGGGATCACTTTTAACTCTATTTCTTCCAAAAGAAACACTATGATTTGTAGATATTGCAAGAAACCTGGGCATCAAATTGAGAGATGCTACAAGTTGCATGGATTTCCTTCTGCCACATCTATTGGACAACCTAAATTCAAGAAATCTACAGCTTTTGCCCAGGTCTCAGAGTCCCAGCAATTAAGCACCTCTGATTCCCCTACTTGCAATACTTCCCCACCTAATTCTAGCATTTCCAAGGAACAATTTGAGCAGCTCTTAAGTCTGTTTAGTCTGTTTCAGCAGGCTAAAATTACTAGTCCATCTTGGTTCTGCTAATTTTGCAGGTTTGTTTAATAGTTCTGATTCTAGACTTTGTTGTTTTCTTGCTTGTAACTTCTCTAAGGTAGACAATAGTCCATGGATCATAGACTCAGGTGCCACTAATCATATCACACCACAATCTTAATTTCTTTCCAATATCACCCCTCTCACAATTCCTTATCTTGTGACTTTACCCAATGGGTACGAAGTTAAAGTCACAAGTACTGGTACTCTTACTCTTTCTCCTGATATCTCCTTAACCAATGTGTTATTAGTTCCTTCATTTCAGTATAATCTGATTTCTATTGCTCAGCTAATTCTCCAATTACATTGTTTAGCTTATTTTACTTCCACTGCATGCATTTTGTAGGGCCCTTCTCTGAAGAGGCCAGTGGATCTTGGTAGCCTTCAAGCTGGGCTTTACATCCTCAATCCTCTTTCACTTACATCAACTACTTGTTCTTCTACTTCTTTACATGATTCATTTGTAAATACCATTACTGCCACTCTGTTTATGACATAAATAAGAGCAAGTCTTCTACATCTGATTCTACTGTTACTGTTTCTTCTTCTGTTCTTAATACTGCACTGACTACTTTTACTTTACCTACTTTTCAACAAATAATATTTGGCATTTGCGATTAGGACATGCCGTTTACCAATATGCTTAACTGTCCCAATTTATAACTGAACGAGTTTATTGAATTTTGAACATAAGTCTAATTATCTTATTCATTATTGACACACCTTAAGCTAATTTCATGTTAACAATGAGAATATAAGGGAGATAAATCTCCATTTCTGAATTACTCTAGAAGCTTCACTGAAGTTAGAAAGGTAAAGGTAGAGAGAAAAATTTCTTCTTGAAAAATGATAACTGTCCAGTCAATGTTCAATGTACCATACTGGGCCGGGTACATAATTATCTGTACGAAACAATAACATCTATGACCCAAAATCAAGGTGGCTTTACTAAGGAGTTGTCAATCTTGAATCTATTTACATGAGGTTCAACAGCCCCCCTCAAGTTGGAAGGGCTTGCCATTCCAAGCTTGGAAATGAAGTGTTGATAAGGAACACCAAGAAGGGACTTGGTAAATATATCAGCAAGTTGAGCATTGGTGGAGATGGAATGAAGCGAAATGAGACCATCAGTTAGAGCTTGCCCGATGAAGTAGCAATCCACTTCAATATGTTTGGTACGCTCGTGAAAAACAGGATTCTTGGCAATGTGGACAGATGCATGACTGTCACAGAACACATGTACAGGAGTCAGATCATGAACACCCAATTCAGCAAATAAACGGACCAGCCAGGTAATTTCAGCAACTACGAGCCTTAAGGCTTTGTATTCTGCCTCAGCTGTTGATAAAGCAATAGTGGGCTGCTTCTTGGACTTCCAAGAGGTATGACAGCGTCCAAGGAATAGAACAAATCCTGAAATATATCTACGGGTAGCATCACAGCTGGCCCAATCAGAATCACAATAGCCTTGGAGAGAAAAATCAGAGGAGTTATTGAGCAGAAGTCCCAAACGAGGAGTACCAGCCAAATATTCCAAAACACGATGAGCAGCAGTGAGATAAGTAGTTCGGGGAGAAGACATGAACTGGCTAAGATGTTGAACTGTAAAAGACAAGTCTGGTCTCGTGTGTTGAAGGAAATTAGCTTTCCACCAAACTTTATGTACACAGAAGGATCAGGTAACAAATACCCAGAATCAGAAGATAGCTTCACGTGAGGGTCAAGTGGTAAAACAACAGGATTAACATTAGTATAGTGAAATTCGGACAATAGATCCAATGCAAACTTATGTTGGCTGACCAAGAACCTCGTCGAAGTATGGATAATTTCCAGACCAAGGAAATAATGTATAAGACCAAGGTCCTTAATTCTGAACTTATCATCCAGGAAAAGCTTGAGAGAAGAAATTTAAGATTCATCATCACCAGCCAAGAGAATATCATCCACATCAACAACCACAATAGTAAGACTAGTGTCAACTAATTTTCTGAACAAAGAGTAGTCATTCATGCTAGGGATGAAACCCCTAGACTGTAAAGCAGAAGATAGTTTGGCATACTATTGTCTCGAGGCTTGTCTAAGACCATAGAGGGACTTATTAAGGCGACATGCCAGCACAGTAAATGAAGAAGAGGAAACAAGGGAATTTTTATAAACACCTCCTCATCCAAATCACCATGTAGGAAAGCATTGTTCACATCAAGTTGGTGAACAACTCAATTTCTTTTGACAACCACAGACAACAACATTTAATGGTGGTCATTTTGACCACTTTAGAAAAAGTTTCAGTAAAATCTATACCCTCTTGCTGGGCATCCCCTCGAATGACCAACCTAGCCTTATATCTTTCAATAGTGCCATTAGACCTCTGTTTGATTTTATAAACCCATTTACATGGAATGGCCTTCTTACCAGCAGGTAAAGGGACAATATCCCATGTATGAGTGTCTTTCAAAGCCTTAAATTCTTTCATCATGGCTTCCTGCCAGGCAAGATTGGAAACAACTTGATGCTAGAGTTGAGGTTCTTGCAAGGAAGTCTCAAAAGATAGAGGAATAATCCTAAAACTTGAAACAAAATTGCACACATAATCATTGAGGTAAGCTGGAGGATGAGATGATCTAGAAGACTTTCTTTGGGCAGAGACAGGAACAGAAGTTGGGATAACAGTGGTAGAAATAAGGACAATTGAAGGAGAAGAGGGATTATGAGGTATAGGGGGAGAGAGATCAGAAGGAAAAAGATGAGGGGAAGTAGAAGATGAATAAGGGAAAACATTTTCATGGAATATGACATCCGTTGAGTGCAAAATGCTATGATCAGATAGTCTCAAAAGTTTATAACTATTCTTGCCATGACTATACCCAAGAAAAACCGAGGGGTATGACCTGGACTGAAACTTATCTCTATGTGGTTTAGGTACAGCAGGAAAACATAGGCAACCAAAAGCTTTCAAATGTGTAAAAGAAGGTGAAATACCATGAAGTAACTCAAAAGGGGATTTGTAATTCAAAAGTGGTGTTGGAAACCTATTTATCAGATAAGCAGCAGTAAGAACACATTCTCCTCAATACTTGACTGGGAGTTTGGATTGAAATAAAAGGGCTCTAGCAGTTTCAAGAAGACGCTTGTGTTTCCTCTTCACCACACCATTTTGTTGTGGTGTGTGAGGACAAGAGGTTTGATGCAAGATTCATGTGTTGAAAAAAAATAGAAGTTGCTGAACTACACCCCCAATTCAAGGGCATTGTTAGATCTGAACAGTGGTGTTAAATTGGGTTTTAACCATAAAGATGAAAGATTGTATGAGAGTGAAGGCATTACCCTTGGTATGGAAGAGATGTGTCCAAGTAGCTCTAGTAAAGTCATCTACTATTGTAAAGAAATATTTAAAACCATTATAAGTTTGAGTATGATAAGGACCCCAAAGATCCAAGTGAATTAATTGAAAAGGAGAAGTGGAGTGAATGGAACTCTTAGGGAGGGGGAGTCTTTGTTGCGTAGCCATGGACAAATAGGGCATAAGAAGGATTGTTTCTTAGGTAGGACATCAAATAAACAAGAAAGTTTAACAACAGAAAAATCAAAGAAGAAAATTCAACATATTAGAAGATAAGAACAACAACCAATAACATACCTAATGTAATTTCACAAGTAGAGTCTGAGAAGGTAAGATGTATACGGATCTTACCCGTCTCTGTGGATAGAGGTTGTTTCAAATAACTCAGAAGAATTCTATATTTCAATCTCCAAAATAATACCTCATATTTATAGGTGTTAACCCAAATGGTTAGTTAACGGTTAGTTTGATTTCATTAATGGCAGATAAAATAATTTATTAAATAATAAGTAAATGTAACAATATTAGAGTAAGAAAGATTTTTCAAATCAATAATAAGAATTCATATGTTACTCCAACGGCTAGTTAATGGTTAGTTTGATGTAAGATTAGAGTTGGAGACTTGAAGTAACACAAGAATGCTCATTGTTGATTTTGAAAAACTTTCTTTCACTAATCTTATTTTAAACTAACGATTAACTAGTCGTTGGAGTAACACAAGAATACTCATTATTGATTTGGAAAAGCTTTCTCTTTATCTTATATTGACTAACCGTTAACTAGCTGTTGGGGTAACACAAAAATTAATAATTTGGAAAAGCATTCTTTCTCTAATCTTATATTGACTAACCATTAACTAGCCGTTGGAGTAACACAAGAATGCTCATTAATATTGTGAGAGAACTTTCTCTAATCTTACATCAAACTAACCGTTAACAAGCCGTTGGTAACATATGAATGCTTATTATTGATTTGGATAATCTTTCTTACTCTAATATTATTATGTTTACTTACTATTTGATAAAATTGACATTAATGAAATCAAACTAGCCGTTAACTAACCGTTTGGGTTAACACCTATAAATAGAAGGCATTATTTTGGAGATTGAAATATAGAATTCTTCAGAGTTATTTGAAACACCCTCTACCAACAAAGACAGGTAAGATTTGTATACATCCTACCTTCTCAAACTCTACTTGTGAAATTACATTAGGTTTATTATTGGTAGTTCTTGTCTTCTAATATGCTGAATTTTCTTTCTTGATTTGTTTCTGTCCCAATTTATAACTGAACATGTTTAGTGAATCTTGAGCACAAGTCTAATTATCTTATTCATTATTGAGACACCTTAAGCTAATTGTGATCCATAGGAAGTACTATTTTCACAACAATCTATACTACTCTATAAAGAGATGTATGTCCATGAAATTACACTGAATGTATTATCGCTTATACTACAAATAAGTAATAACATTTTGAAGTTTGTCCGTTAATAGAAACACATGATAAAGTGAACTCTGGGTACTTCTTTTAAACTGTTTTAATTGCTTACTATCTATAACAAGTATAAATTCATTAAGTGTTCATTAATAATAGACATTTTGAACTCCACTCATGAAATTACACTATATAGATTATTGTTTTATAGATTCGCCATGGAAAACGTGTTCAGCAAATGTAAATTATGAATTGCATTCAAAGAGTAATTTATAAACTAATTTTTTGTACTTTTTTGCTAGAGAAATTGCAGGTAATTGAGGAATTAAGTTTTGTTTTCTATTTCCATCCATGGACGAAACTGCCAAGCGACACTGTACCGGAGAAGTTGGTGGCGGCAGCGGCGGCGAAAAAGGAGGAGGAGGAAGCTCCGATGGCGATTTTGAGCCGTCAATGGGTAGATTTACGGATCATATAATAATTGATGTGTTGGAAAAAATGGATTTGGCATCTCTTTGCACCGCTGCTTGTGTCTCTCCAACCTTCAATTCTGCCGTTGCATATCGTCTTCCTTTTGTTTCGTCTTCCGATCTTTCTGTAAGTTGATTTTGCTTCTTTTTTTTTCTAATTAAATGCCCTAATTTTATTGTGTATGATTTACTAGTAGACTAGCCAAAACTACTGGAGGCATTTTCTGGGCTTCATTTTGCTAATGCGTATGTGGGCATTAGCAAGTGTAGCTGGTTGAAACATTCATGATAAGATAGTGTGATGAATCCTCTTATTATTGAATTGAGTAAAATGCATGTGGAGAATGTAGCATAAACGACTGTCCATTTGACCATCTTTAGTTTTGCTAAATGCGATTCTTACTTCTGGGATGAACTTTTCATACTAGTATCTTTGATTTACAGGGATTCTATCTGGATGAAGAGACTCTAAAACATGTTGTGCGTAGGGTCCCAGGAGCCAAGAGTTTAACTATTGAGTGCCTCCGAATGAGGAATGATTCCTCCATCATCAATATTCTCGGTGAGCATATCGAAGATTTGAGTTTGCTCAAATGTACCCATCTGTCTTATGACATTCTGCGTGCAATTGGAGAAAGGTGCCCCAACTTAAGGTATTCTCCTATGTCAACATATCGGTAAATTGTTATGAAATGCTTCGTTGATTATAGCTTCACATCTTTGATGATAAGAGCTTTAGAAGTGGTTGCAAATTGCAATCAATTTATCAGGGCTTAGAAGGCGTTCATCGCCTCCATTGATGGATTTCAGACTGTTATTATCCTGAAATTCTCTCTGCATAAATGGATTTTATTTAGATCTAATGGTTCACTGGAGCCATTGTCTTTCCACTTGCTGAAGCTGATTTGCAATTTTATTCACGAGATATCTGAAGCAGATTTGTTGATTTAAATAACTCGTTTGGGAACCAATTCATTTAAATTTGAATTTTTTTTCTTTGCTGACCCTTGATGATATCTGAACCTCTTTAGGCTGTTTGGGTATAGAAAACTTGAACTGCTTTAGCTTTTGCACTTGGCATTGATTAATTTCACTCTATATCTCCACCTTCGGAAGATGGCACAGTCGAGCTATAATAATGTTCATTGTGGTTACACCTACAATATCTTGCTTTCATACTCTTGTCACTTCTTCCTGGATTTGTTTCCAATGTATGTTTTCTTATTTCCCCTTTTTCTTTTTCTGAATCAGGTCCTTGCTTGTAGAATTTGCTGGGTGTGATGCACCAGAACTTTTCAAAAGGAAACTTGCAGAAATGCTCCAAAAGGTGCCCTTGTTAGAGGTAAAGTATTCTCATCTTTCACATATTTGTCCTCTCTTTCTTCTTCAAATTGTCCCTGATGCCTCTTCAAGCTAATTACTCTTTAGAACAAGAGTTTTCCTTTGATGGTCAATTTCATGAGTACTTTTCTTTCCTGCAGTCGCTGTCCATAACAATCCGAGGGACCTCACGTGATGTATTTGATGTACGACCTCTTGGACAATTTCTGCCCCCAAGTTTAAAAAAATTGAAGTTACAGCAAACGGATGCACGCCTCTTTGTCTTGTGGTTAGATGCAGTCAGGAAAATCCCTCTGTTCAACTTGCGAAGGTTGTCTCTTGTCTTGGACCTTATATCAGATGATCTTCTCATCACAGTTGTGCATTCTCTTCCTCATTTGGTAGAGCTGGATCTTGAAGACAGACCTTTTACATTGTCATCGGTAGGGGACTTGACCAACATTGGACTACAGGCTCTGAAGTTCTGCGAGTGTCTAATTGCCCTCTCAATTGTTCGAAGTAAAATGAATTGTCCTGCTTCATTTACAAGAGTGGACAATAAAGGCATGTTCCATGTTTCTGAAGGTTGTAAAAGGTTGGAATCAGTGAAACTTGGTGGGTTTGCAAAGGTTACTGAAGCTGGATATTCGTCAATTCTGTACTCATGCCAGAATCTGAAGAAATTTGAAGTGTTGACTTCACCTCTATTATCAGACTCGGTGATTGATAATATGACAGGAGTTGCAAGGTCCGTAGTTGAATTAAGGTTGTCATCATGCAGTCTTCTAACTAGTGAAGCTTTGGAGCATTTGTCCTCGTTTCGTAAGTTGGAGGTACTTGACACAAGTGGGTGCGAACGCATTGGAGATCAGACTCCCTTCTACATATCAAAAGTTACTACACTCACAAGACTTAACTTGGCAAAAGCTCGCATCACTGATGTGGGTCTTGCTCTTCTCGGTGCGGGAGACTTACCAATTGTGCAGTTGTGCATCAGAAAATGTGAGAAAGTAACTGACAAGGGAATTAAGTCTTTATTTCATGCCGATAGGAAAATTTGCAAGACGTTATCGGTGTTGGATGTTGGTTACATTCCCAAAATAACTGATGCAGCTATTTTTACCATTGCAACTGCTGCTAAGGCATTAACTGATTTATCTTTAAGGTTCTGTAATGGAGTCACTGATGCTGCGGTGCAGATGCTGATGGATCGACCAAACCACAGCAGTGGTCAACTACAAATGCTTGATCTTTGCAGCTGTCGAGGTCTGTCTGCTGAGGCCATAATGCTACCTCTGCCCCAGCATGCTTTCCATCGTTTGCGCTGGCTCGGTATTGGACTTACTGACATAGTTGCTAAGAGAGGCATTTTCTCCGCAATCTGCGAGGCGCGACCCAGGCTTGTTGTGTGCGGTGTTTGCTGCGACTTTGGGTGCTGTGATGGATGGCAATGGCACAAAGTCCGATGACTGAAACTTAGCTTTTTTCCTTTTTTTTTAGGCATTGTTGTGCTTTATTTGCTCTGTATTGTAATCAAGCTTTTGAATTACAATGAATATCACATGCCTTTTTTTTTTGGACCTGCAATTGTAATTGCTCATTAAGTATCAATTCATTGCTACTAGCATCAATTGGCATCACCACTTGGACACACCATTGCTAGCTATATGTGAAACAAACACCTAATGTTGTTATTTTCACTATCTTACCCTACTATGGATTACCACCTACTTCAATAGCAGGTGCATTAACTACTTATCTGCCCCAACTCCTTATCCTCCTCCTTAGGTTTCTGTTGACCACATTCTCCATCGGGCCCTCTTATCTCTTCCGTCTCCGAGCTCTAGTTATGAAAGAAGGAGCTGACTATCCTCAAGATGGCCAAGCTTAAGCCATCTGCTCCACCACAACCCCCGTCTTGTGCCCCCAAACTTTCTTTTATAGTTCTTAAATTTCATGTTTGGCATCATCTTTTTTACAACGTTAATAATGAGCTTGTGGTTATGCCGCGATTAATTCGTTGCCAGTTTCTACCATGGAAAACATCTATCCACTGCCACTTAACAAGAGATCGTTTGTTACCAACACCAGCAGCATGATGTAAACATTCTAGTCAACCTCCACCACCTTTAGGGATATACCCAGCCACCAGTTATGGAAGTTAACCTACCATGCGCCCGCACCAGCACTAACTGAAGAAGACATGCAGAGAGTACATTTGTAATTCAGCCTTTAACTGGAGAAAGAATGGTGATCAGAAAAAGATCGCGATATCTCAAAATGTTTTGGGCTTTTACCATTATGCTGGACAGTTGTTGATATGGCTATGATCAAACCATTTCTATCTGTAGTATTTTGTTCACATTTGACTTTATATATATCGTAGAAGCCCAAAGCGAACGCACTTCCATTTCATTGCCAAACTGTAGCTGGTCTAAAAGTAGATATGATTCTGGAGCCCGAAAAGATGGCCATGCCCTAAAAAGTAGACAACAACCTCATATATATCAAAGCCAAAATCAATATCTCAAAATAACTGCAAGAACCAAACTACAACTACAAATTCCAGTGTAATCCTACAAAGTGGGTCTGTTGAGGGAAGAGTATATGCAAACCTTACCTCTGCTGCAGAAGTAGAGAGACTGTTTCCGATAGACAAAATTGTAATTGGATTAAAAGATAAGAACCACACTCAGTTGTGATGTGAATTACATTTTCTGATAGCCGTCTAAGAAGCACGCCCGGATCCCGGCCCACCCCCAAAATCGTGGGCTATAGCACACCGATTTGGCCCGAAAATGCCCCGTTCGCGCCGTTTCGTCCGTTTGTCCACCCAAATAGCCACGAAAATTTAAACGGACCTCAATGGGACGATCCCTAACTTCCCTGGCACGCCTCGGTAGATTTTCAACCCATAGCACGCCCGATCCCCGGGCTTACCCCCGAAATCGTGGGCAATAGCATACCGATTTGGTTCGAAATTTCCCCGTTCGCGTCGTTTCGCCCGTTTGTCCACTCAAATGGCCACGGAAATTTAAACGGACCACACTGGGATGATTCCCAACCTCCCTGGCACGCCCCGGTTAATTTTCGACCCACATCACGCCTGGAACCCGGGCCCACCCCGAAACCATGGGCTATAGCACGCCGATTTGGCACGAAAATGCACCGTTCACGCTGTTTCGCTCATTTGTCCACCCAAATGGCCACGAAAATTTAAACGGACCACACAAGGAGGAATCCAAACCTCCCTAGCACGCCCCGGTCGATTTTTGGCTCACAGTACACTCGGACCTCGGGCCCACCCCAAAACCGTGGGTTGTACAGCATACCGTTTTATCCCGAAAATGCCCCGTTCAAGCCGTTTCGCCCATTTGTCCACCCAAATGGCCACGAAAATTTAAACGGACCATACTGGGACGATCCCAACCTCCCTAGCACGCCCCGGTCGATTTTTGACCCATAGCACGCCCGGACCTCGGGGCCACCCTCGAGTGTGATGTTTGCTTATTAATCTTGTCATTTTCGGAGTTTTGTGCACATGAACAGTCCTGCAACTAAAAATGATAGCAATAATTTTGATTTTAGAACTCAATTTCCATATCTAGTCGATCCAACAAGAATGATTGCATTTTCTGATATTTTGCATGCTGTCTTTCATCAACATCCCAACGAACAACAACAATTACTTAGATCAACTTGAAAATTTGTGTTATCATAGTAAAATCATTACTAGTGGCACATCGTACTCTTACGCGCGAAAAGACACTGCAAGTTTTGTTACGTCAAAACCTAAATACTAAATCAGCAACACTTTCAAATGTATCATTTTAATTAACTTTTGGCTTTTGATTCATAAATTAAAAATCCTAATTTATAATTTATTTTACCATTTTAATTTAAAACTAAGTACTTATGAGTGGTATTTAATTTATCCAACCCTAAAATATTTAGAAACTATTTTCACTAAAAAGCACTAAAAATAATGTTGTCACTATAATTAAAAGAAATTAATTTTAAATTTTTCTTTTATCTTAATACAATATAATTTAAGGATCATTTCCTAGGGTTAAATGCAAATGAGTCCTCACAGTCTTCATGTCTAGGTTTCCTCTACTTTGCTGTTCTCAATTCTGCCCAAATTTTATTTTTCTCTTCTCTTTTGTTTGTTTTTTGAATTTTAATTCCATTGTTGTACCTCAATTATTTCTTAATAGGTGTTAATACCTTTCGTCTAAATCTCTTTGCAGCCACTTGGAGAGATGGAGGCTATTGTTTTCCTCTATATGTACAATTTTTACAAGGTATTCTTTTGTTTACTTCTGTTTTTCTTTAGTTCTAATTCTGTGTTTTACTCTTTCTAATTCTAATATTTTTGCCTTTAATTTACTTAGGGGTTGTTTGGTTGGGAAATGAGATATTCGAGCATTAATTATTCCGGGATTAGTATCATAGCTTCAAGGTCTGATAAAAATAACACTACAATCCTGAGACAACTAATTAATGTGATGTGTTATCCAATGCATTTTGTCGCAACCAAACATGGATAAACTCGAATTTTAAGATTAGTTATCCCTTATTCCTTGTACCAAACGAGCCCTAAAGGTGGAATAAAAATAATACTATAATTTGGGATAATTAATCCCGGTACGAACTATCGCATGCATTTTATCCCAATGAAACATGGCAAAAGCTCATCGTAAAATTAATTCCAGCATTAGTTATCCCTTATCCCTCGTATCAAATGAGCCCTTGTAGTTGCATGTGTGTAGTTTTTCTTTCATTCCCTCTATTAACTCTTAATTTAAGGAGAAGTAATAGTTAAATTTATGTTACAATTTTTATTTGATTTGCAGGAATGGATTACTATTGCTTGTGGCATCTGCTACAACCTGATTTTGTGAGTGAGTATAATAATTGTTGATTCTTCTTTAACATTTTGTTCGTATTCTTTTGCTTAAATCTTTTGTTATTTTAGTTTTCTTGGTTTTGAAGGGGTACTTAGTTCTTAGATGTAGGTTGTTCAACCTATGTTGCTCGGACTCTTCAAAAATGTCAACTGGTGCAGCATCGGAAGTGAAGAGTCCACACAACTTAGTGTTCGATTGTATTGGTGATTAGCTAATTCATGTTGTCCAGTTTCTTATTTCAAATGAACTCCGAGACTAATTTGTCAATGGGGCAATCAGTCTTTGGATTTTTAGACCACTAATCGAAAAACTTTCATGTGGAAATTCATAATGGCTAATACCGAGAGGCGAGATGTAGTTTGGAATCACCTTTGTACTCTTAAATTTTTCGAATTTGCGTAGATAATGAATGTGGATAAAATCTATAGTTGTGTTAATGGAGGTATGAGATTCACTAGGAGACTAGCTATGATACAATGATGAGCTAGTGTGATTAAATAAATCATCCATAATTGATTTAGCAAAGTGATACCATATCTACCATTAGAATGAAAGGGAACTGGTAAAAAATAGTGAATAAACTAACTATTTTTTTTGAACCATGGTGTCCGAGTCAGCTTATGCGCGCATCGACTAATTCCATGGGATACCTGCCGCCTCTCACCAGCAACAATAATGACTACACAATTAGGGGTCGTTTGGTAGAGTGTATTGAAAAAACTAATACATGCATTAATTAATGTGTATTACTAGTACTTTGTTTGGTTCATTTTTTAGTCTATGTCATTAGTTGTACACTATATTGTGTATTGAGATGTGTATTAGTAATACACACCATTTTCCATGTATTAGTAATACAAAGGCTTTGAATACATGTATTAACTTGTTAAATGACAAATTTGCCCCTTTCTTTTATCTTTTCTGCTCTTAGCTGCTGGCTTGCTAACCTTTTTTTTTCACTAATTCAACATTGCTGCTTTTAGCAATCAAACATTGCAATTCCTTTTCCATATTTACCAATTTGGGTACGCAAGAAATCATTACGAACCATTGATTCCTTTTCCATCTTTGATTGTTGAACATTAGCCATCTTTGATGGCATGAAGATTACTGGATCAGTGGGCGTTTGGGAAGATTATTGGACCGGTGAGTATTTGTCAATTCTCATCAAAACGCATCATCAGCTATTTGGGAAGATGGAATTATCTGCCGATTTAAGGTTAAGGCAGAGAACGTCTTTGGATTTCCAACTTTCCCTTTTTACAGTAGTTGTTGCTACTTATCCCTTGAAAGAGAAGATACAAAGAAGGATATTTTGGTAAATAAACATCTTTTTATAAAAATTATATAAATACATATTATTTTTAATACATCAAACCAAACACTGTATAAAAAATAATGCTTGCATAACTAATACCAACATTACTAATACTTACATTAATAATTCAGGTATTAATACACCTTATTCAGCATTATTCTTATACACTCTACCAAACGACCCCTTAAAGACAAGTAAACCATTTAGGCGCATGTGTATCGTTAATCGCCAACTCTAATCCTTTTTCTTTTCTTTTGCTGAATTAGTGGTCATGTTAGTCAATACCTCTCATAACCTACTGCTTTTTACCATTCTTTTGAAAAACAAAGTAGTACAAAATGGCTAAGCTAATAATGTTACTTCTACTGCTTCACTGCCAGATTGTATACGAGCTTTAGCCAAACAAAATTAGGGAAAGAGAGAGAAGAAGAGAATGAGTGATGCTTCTACTGCTTCCGTGCTAGAGTGCATAAGAGCTTTAGTCAAAACAAAGAGAAGAAGAGATTTTGATCAGCATGCTAACAACAATCATCTCCTAATCATGACATTCGAATCTACATTTTCAAGTTAGTAATTTTTTTCACAAGTTTCGAATTGATCAAATGCATCTACCTCTTGTTCATCAAGAGTTGAAGGTAATTTCTAAACCAATAAAGTGTTAAAGTACATTCTTTATGTTTTGCTGCCATTTTTTTCACTTGCTGGCAGTAAAAGAAACTGCATTTGATTCTGCTTATTCATTATGGAAGTGTACTGTGTCATCCTCTAGGATCCACCTTGGAGTGGAGGACTTCATAGGAATAACTCTTTTCTTTTTACGAGGGCCTTTCATTTTTCAATTTAATATATATTTTAGAGAAGAACACAAACCGATATAAACTCCGAATAGAGGACAAGAGGTGGGCTTACACTATTGCGGGATTAAGCTATCGGTCTAGAAATTGAAATTTCAATTTAGAGACTTTTAGATACCCTAGTTCACTTCTGTTTGACAGTTATAATGCCGATTTACAGTTGAAGCAGGAGAGAATATATGTTGATATTTTCGATAATTCTTCAAGTTCATAGCATCATCCCGTTTATACATCTTCTTTAGGTAATTTTTTATTTCTTTAGAATGAAATTTGCCCCTTTCTCTAATTGCAAGAAGAATGTCGCAAGACAGATGGGAACATTTGAGTACTCAAATCTTCGATATGTTCACTGAGAATATTGATAATGGAAGAATCATTCCGCATTTGGAGGCACTCGATAGTTAAACTCTTGGCTCCTGGGACCCTACGCACGACATGTTTTGAGTCTCTTCATTCAGATAAAATCTCTATAAATCAAAGATACTAGTATTAAAAGTTCATCTCAGAAGTAAGAATCGCATTGGCAGAACTACGGATGGTCAAAAGGACAGTCATTTACGCCACATTCTCCAAATGCATTTTACTCAATTCAATAATCAGAGTATTCATTAGACTATCTTACCATGAATGTTTGGACTAGCTGCACTTGCTAATGCCTGTATAGGCATTAGCAAAGTGAAGCCCAGGGAAATGCCTCCAGCAGTTTTAGCTAGTCTACTAGTAACCATACGTAAATAGGTTAATCCAAATCAACTAGCAATAAACTCGAAATAGTTCTAGCTGCCAAGGCAGTCTCGGGACACTCGATCAATCAATCATTCAACTAGGTCTCAATCTTAAATTTAGTCCTAGAGTTCCACTCCACTCTATTCACACTCATTTCGTAATGATCAAGCAAATATCAACCAAATCTAACAAAAGTTTTAGATTATTTAGGGACAACATACTTCACTTTACATGAACTCTAGATAGTTGAATTGAAATTTTAAACAAAACAAATTAATAATTTCATATGTATTATGCTCAATGAAGCTATGAGGATGTGGTGTCAAATTTTATTTTATTTTTACAATTGTGGTGTCCTAGCCAACTTTTGCACACCTCGACTAATTCCACAGAATACTTGCCACCTCTCACTCATCAGCCGGCAGCCGATCCACCAAGGTCAGGACATTTGGAAAGAAATCACCTAGTGTTTTTGTTTGGTATCACATTCAATATAACTCATTTTATCTATTACAACAAAAAAATTTGGGCATTTAATTAGAAAAAAGAGCGAAATCAACTTACAGAAAGATCGAAAGACGAAACAGAAGGAAGACGATATGCGAAGACAAAATTGAAGGTTGGAGAGACACAAGCGGCGGTGCAAATAGATGTCAAATCCATTTTTTTCCAACACATTAATTATTATATGATCTGTAAATCTACCCATTGATGGCTCAAAATCGCCATTGGAGCTTCCTCCTCCTTTTTCGCCGTTGCTGCTGCCACCAACTTCTCCTCCGGTTCGGTGTCGCTTAGCAGTTTCGTCCATGAACGAAAACAGAAAACAAAACCTAAGTCCTCAATTTCCTGCAATTTTTCTAGCAAAAAAGTACAAAAAATTAATTTATAAATTACTATTTGAATGCAATTCATAATTTACATTTGTTGAATACGTTTTCTATGGCGAATCTATATAACAATAATCTATTCAGTGTAATTTCACGAGTGAAGTTCGAAATGGCTATTATTAATAAACACTTAATTAATTTATACTTGTTATAGATAGTAAGCAATTAAAGCAGTTTAAAGAAGTACCCGGAGTTCACTTTATTATGTGTTTCTATTAACGGACAAACTTTCAAGGTTATTACTTATTTGTAGTATGAACGATAATACATTCAATGCAATTTCATGGATATACATCTCTTTATAGAGTTGTATAGATTGTTGTGAAAATAGTACTTTCTATGGAATAGAATTAACTTAAGGTGTGTCAATAATGAATAAGATAATTAGACTTATGTTCAAGATTCAATAAACTCGTTCAGTTATAAATTGGGATAGAAACAACAGAAAAATCAAGTAAGAAAATTCAACATATTAGAAGATAAGACAACAACCAATAACATACCTAGTGTAATTTCACAAGTAGAGTGAGAATGTAGGATGTATACAGATCTTACCTGTCTCTGTGGGTAGGGTTTTTTTCAAATAACTCTGAAGAATTCTATATTTCAATCTCCAAAATAATACCTTGAGTTTATAGGTGTTAACCCAAACGTATAGTTAACGGCTAGTTTGATTTCATTAATGTTAGATAAAATAATTTATCAAATAGTATGTAAACGTAACAATATTAGAGTAAGAAAGACTTTACAAATCAATAATAAACATTCATATGTTACTCCAACGACTAATTAACGGTTAGTTTGATGTAACAACCGTCAATGGGTAGATTTATAGATCATATAATAATTAATGTGTTGGAGAAAATGGATTTGACATCTCTTTGCACCGTCGCTTGTGTCTCTCCAACCTTCAATTCTGCCTTCGCATATCGTCTTCCTTTTGTTTGGTCTTCCGATATTTCTGTAAGTTAATTTCACTCTTTTTTTCTAATTAAATGCCCTAATCTTTTTGTTGTAATAGATAAAATGAGTTATATTAAATGTGATACCAGACAAAAACACTAGGTGATTTCTTTCCAAGTGTCCTGACCTTGGTGGATCGGCTGCCCGCTGATGAGTGAGAGGTGGCAAGTATTTCGTGGAATTAGTCGATGTGTGCAAAAGTTGGCTAGGACACCACGATTGTAAAAATAAAATAAAATTTGACACCACATTCTCGTAGCCTCATTGAGCATAATACATATGAAATTAGTAATTTGTCTTGTTTAAAATTCAATTCAATTGTCTCGAGTTTATGTTAAAGTGAAATATGTTGTTCCTAGATAATCTAATGTTTTTGTTAGATTTGGTTGATACTTTCTTGATCACTACGAAATGAATGTGAATAGAGTGGAGTGGGACTCTAAGGACTTATTTAGGATTGAGACCTAGTTGAATGATTGGTTGAGCGTCTTGAGATTGATTTGGCAGTTTGAACTAATTTGAGTTTATTGCTGGTTGATTTGGATTAACCTATTTATTTAAGGTTTACTAGTAGACTAGCTAAAACTACTTGAGGCATTTCCCTGGGCTTCACTTTGCTAATGCCCACCTATGTGGGCATTAGCAAGTGCAACTGGTCCAAACATTCGTGGTAAAATAGTCTGATGAATGATTTGATTATTGAATAGAGTAAAATGCATATGGAGAATGTGGCGTAAATGACTGTCCATTTGACCATCTTTAGTTTTGCTAATGCGATTCTTACTTCTGGGATGAACTTTTAATACTAGTATCTTTGATTTACGGGGATTTTATCTAAATGAAGAGACTCTAAAACATGTCGTGCGTATAGTCCCAGGAGCGAAGAGTTTAACTATCGAGTGCCTCCAGATGAGGAATGATTCCTCCATTATCAATATTCTCGGTGAACATATCGAAGATTTGAGTTTGGTCAAATGTTCCCATCTGTCTTACGACATTCTTCGTGCAACTGGAGAAAGGTGCCCGAACTTGAGGTATTCTCCTATGTCAACATATCGGTAAACTGTTATGGAATGCTTCATTGATTATGGTTTCACATCTTTGATGGTAAGAACTTTACAAGTGGTTGTATTCAATTTAACAGGGCTTAGACGGCGTTCATCGCCTCCATTGATGGATTTTCAGACTGTTATTATCCTGAAATTCTCTGCATAAATGTATTTTATTTAGATCCACTCGCTGAAGCTGATTTGTAATTTTTAAGCAGATTTGTTAATTTAAATAACTCGTTTGGGAACCAATTCATTTAAATTTGATTTTTTCTTTGCTGACCCTTGATGATATCTGATTTCTTAGGTTGTTCGGGTATAGAAAACCTCAAACTGCATTAGCTTTTGCACCTGGCATGCATTAATTTCACTCTATATCTCCACCTCCGGAAGATGGAACAGTCGAGATATAATTAAGTCCATTGTGGTTACATCAACAATATCTTGCTTTCATACTCTCGTGTGACTTCCTGGATTTGTTTCCAACGTGTGCTTTCTTATTTCCCCTGCTTATAGAATTTGCTGCGTGTGAAGCACCAGAACTTTTCAAAGAGAAACTTGCAGAAATGCTCCAAAAGGTGCCCTTGTTAGAGGTAAAGTATTTTCATCTTTCACTTATTTGTCCTCTCTTTCTTCTGCTAATTGTCCATGATGCCTCTTCAAGCTAATTACTCTTTAGAACAAGAGTTCTCCTTTGATGGTCAATTTCATGAGTACTTTTCTTTCCTCCAGTTGCTGTCCATAAAAATCCGAGGTACCTCACGTGATGTATTTGATGTACGACCGACCTTTTGGACAATTTCTGCCCAAGAGTTTAAAAAAATTTAAGTTACAGCAAACGGATGTACCCCTCTTTGTCTCCTGGTTAGATGCAGTAAGGAAGATCCCTTGTTTCAACTTGCGAAGCTTGTCTCTTGTCGTGGACGTTATATCAGATGATCTTCTCATCACAGTTATGCATTCTCTTCCTCGTTTAGAGCTGGATCTTGAAGACAGACCTTTTATGGAGCCATCGGTACGGGACATGACCAACATTGGACTGCCGGCTCTGAAGTTCTGCGAATGTCTAATTGCCCTCTCAATTGTTCGAAGTGAAAGGAGTTATCCTTCATGTAAGAGAGTCAAAAATATAGGCATGTTCCATGTTTCTGAACGTTGTAGAAGGTTGGAATCAGTGAAACTTGGTGGGTTTGCAAAGGTTACTGAAGCTGGATATTCGTCAATTCTGCACTCATGCCGGAATCTGAAGAAATCTGAAGTGTTGACTTCACCTCTATTATCAGACTCGGTGTTTGATAATATGATAGGAGTTGCAAGGTCCGTAATTGAATTAAGGTTGTCATCATGCAGTCTTCTAACTATGCTCTTCTCAATTCTGCCCAAATTTTATTGTCTTCTCTTCTCTTTATATTTGTTTTTTGTATTTTAATTCCATGTTGTACCTCTCTTGTTTCTTAATATGTGTTAATATCTTTCATGTAAATCTCTCTAGAGCCACTTAGAGAGATGGAAACTATTGTTTTCCTCTATATGTACAATTTTTACAAGGTATTCTTTTGTTTACTTCTATTTTTCGTTAAATTCTCTGATTTACTCTTTCTAGTTCTAATAGTGTTGCTTTCTGTTGTATCTTATTCTTTTACTATTCCTTATCTTAGATTGTTTTATTTTGAGCCGAGGGTCTATCGAAAACAACCTTTCTATCTCACATTTGAGGTAGTGGTATGGACTGCATGCACTTACCCTCCCCAGACCTTGCTTGGTGGGAATATACTTGGTATGTTGTTGTTGTAGTTCTAATAGTGTTGCCTTTAATTTACTTAGGGGTTGTTTAGTTGGGAAACAAGTTATCCCGAGGATTAATTATTCCGGGATTAGTTATCTCATGATTAGTTGTCCTACCTTCAAGGAGTGATTAAAATAGCACTACAAGAGATAACTAATTACTGTATGAGTTGTTCCATGCATTTTATCGCAACCAAACATGGATTAGCTCATCGTAAAGTTAATTTTAGGATTAGTTATCCCTCGTACCAAATGAGTCTTGAAGGTTGGATAAAAATAATACTATAATTCGGAATAACAAATCCCGGTATGAGCTATCCCATGCATTTATAACAACCAAACATGGCAAAAGCCCATCGTAATATTAATTCCAGCATTAGTTATCCCTTATTCCTAGTATCAAATGAGCCCTTGTAGTTGCATGTGCGTAGTTTTTCTTTCATTCCCTCTATTAACTAAGGAGAAGTAATAGTTAAATTTATGTTACCACTTTATTTGATTTGCAGGAATGGATTACTCTTGCTTGTGGCATCTGCTCTAATCTACCTTATTTTGTGGGTGAATATAATAATCGCTTAGTCTTCCTTAACATTTTGTTCATATTCTTTTGGTTAAATCTTTTGTTATTTTAGTTTTCTTGGTTTTGCTTAAATCTACTTAGTCCTTAGTGATAGGTTGTTTGACCTATGTTGGTCAGACTCTTCAAAAATGTCAATTGGTGCGGCATTGAAAGTGAAGAGTCCATGCAACTTAGTGTTCGACTGTATTGGTGATTAACTAATTAATATCTTCCAGTTTCTTATTTCAAATGAACTCTCAGGCTAATTTGTCAATGGGCCGACTTTGGATTTTTAAACCACTTTGATGTGGAAATTCATAATGGCTAATACATTGAGGCGAGATGTAGTTTAGAATCACCTTTGTACTCTTAAATTTTTTGAATTTGTGTCGATAATGAAAGTGAATAAAATCTATAGGTGTGTTGATGGATGTATGAGATGCATCTTACATTGAAATTCTGTGAAACCAGGGGACTGGCTATGATACAATGATGAGCTAGTGTGATGAAATTAATAAATCCACAAATTGATAACCATGGTGTTCGGGTCAGCTTACGTGCACCTCGACTAATTCCACGGGAAATCAAGCACCTCCCACCAGCAACAATAGTGAATACACAGCTAAAGACAAGTAAACCATTTGCGCATGTGTATCATTGATAGCTAACTCTAATCCTTTTTCTTTTCTTTTGCTGAATTAGTGGTCATGTTAGTCAATACCTCTCATAATCTACTGATTTTTACCATTCTTTTGAAAAACAAAGTTGTACAAAATGGCTATTGAAGTTGTTACTGCACCTGCTATTGAAGTAGGTGGTAATCCATAGTTGGATAAGAGAGTGAAAATAACAACACTAGGTGTTTGTGTTTCACATATAGCTAGTAGTGGTGTGTGTCCAACTGGTGATGCCACTTAATGATAGTTGCAATGAATTGGTACTTAATGAGTAATTACAATGGCAGGTCCAAAAAAAAAGGCATTTGATATTCAAAAGGTTCATTACAACAGAGAGCAAATAAAGCACAATAATGCCTAAAAAGGGGAAAAAAGATAAGTTTCGGTCATCGGATTTTGTGCCATTGCCAGCCATCACAACACCCAAATTCGCAGCCAACACCGCACACAACAAGCCTAGGTCGCGCCTTGTAGATTGTGTGGAGATTGTCTCTCTTAGCAACTATGCTAGTAAGTTCAATACCGAGCTAGCGCAAACGACAGAAAGCATACTGGGGCAGAGGTAGCATTATGGCATCAGCAGACAAACCTGGACAGCAGCAAAGATCAAGTATTTACAGTTGACTACTATTGTTGTTTGATCTATCCATCAGCATCTGCACTGCAGCATCCGTTTCCTCATCACAGAACCCTATAGATAAATCAGTTAATGCCTTAGCAGCAGATGTAATGGTAAAAATAGCTGCATTAGTTATTTTGGGAATGTAACCAACATCCAACACTGATAACGTCTTGCAAATTTTCCTATCAGCATGAAATAAAGACTTAATTCCCTTTTCAATTACTCTCTCACAGCTTCTGATCCACAACTGCACAATTGGTAAGTCTCCCGCACCAAGAAGATCAAGGTCCATAATTGAATTAAGTTTGTCCTCATGCAGTCTTCTAACTAGTGAAGCTTTGGAGCATTTGTATTCATTTAGTAAGTTGGAGGTACTCGACACAAGTGGGTGCAAATGCATTGGAGACCAGACTCTCTTCTACATATCAAAAGTCACTACCCTCACAATACTAAACTCAAGACCCACATGGGTGATGCGAGCTTTTGCAAAGTTTAGTATTGTGAGGGTAGTAACTTTTGATATGTAGAAGGGAGCCTGGTCTCCAATGCGTTCGCACCCACTTGTGTTGAGTACCTCCAAATTACTAAATGAGGACAAATGCTCCAAAGCTTCACTAGTTAGAAGACTGCATGAGGACAACCTTAATTCAATTGCGGACCTTGCTCTTCTTGGTACGGGAGACTTATCGATTGTGCAGTTGTGCATCAGAGGCAGCAGATAGTAACTGACAAGGGAATTTAGTCTTTATTCATAGTGGTAGGAAAATTTGCAAGACGTTATCAATGTTGGTTACATTCCCAAAATAACTGATGCAACTATTTTTACCATTATATCTGCTGCTAAGGCATTATCTGATTTATCTTTATGATTCTGTGATGAGGTCACTGATGCTACAATACAGATATTGATGGATAGACCAAACCACAACAGTAGTCAACTACAAAGACTTGTTCTTTGCAACTGTCGAGGTCTGTCTGCTGATGCCATGATGCTACCTTTTCCCAGCACGCTTTTCGTGGTTTGCTCTGGCTCTGCGTTGAACTTTATCGCATAGTCGATAAGAGAGACAATCTCTATGCAATCAGCAAGGCGCTACCCAGGCTTGTTATGTGCGGTGTTGGCTGCGAATTTGGGTGCTGTGATGGCTGGCAATGGCACAAAATCCGACGACTGAAACTTATCTTTTTTCCTTTTTTTAAGCATTATCGTGCCTTATTTGCTCTCTGTTGTAATGAACCTTTTGAATATCAAATGCCTTTTTTTGGACCTGCCATTTTAATTACTCATTAAGTATCAATTCATTGCTACTAGCATCACCAGGTGAACACACACCACTACTAGCTATGTTTGAAACACAAAACACCTAATGTTGTTTTTTTCACTCTCTTACCCTACTATGGATTACCACCAATTTCAATTAGCAGGTGCATTAGCTACTTATCTGCCCCAACTCCTTTTCCTTCTCTTTAGGTTTTTGTTCACCACATTCTCCATCGGGCCCTCTTATCTCTTCCCTCTTTGAGCTCTAGTTATGGAAGAAGGAATCGATCATCCTCAAGCTCAAGCAATTCCTTTCCCGATCAAGCCGCGTGCTCCACATGACATATTTAAAACCATTAGATTAAATGACATTTTTGTACATTTGACACATCTTTATTTTAAGACTACAAGATTCAAAAGGCTTCTTTATTTTCTTAAATTCCGTGTCAAGTTAATTTTTTTGTAAATAGGGGCAGTAAAAGAATGAGTTAAGGTTTGGTATCAACATGTGTGCTTCATTGTGATTAAAATAAAACAAATAATGATATTTTGCATTCTGTCTTTCATCACCATTGCAACGAGCAACAACAATTTACTTAGATTAACTTGAGAATTTGTGTTGGCGTTGTAGAAACATTACTAATGACACGTTGTTCTCTTAAATGCGAAAAGACACTGGAAGCTTTATTACGCCGACAACTAAATGGTAAGTCCGCAACACTTCCAAAGGTCATTTTGAATCAACTTTTAACGTTTGACTTATGTCAAAAGACATTAGTTAGAAAAACAAACTTCTTTTATTTATCTTTCTTTGTTTTTTGTTGTCCCAAAATAATGCTATTTTACTATAATTAAAAAAGTTAATTTTAATTTTCTTTTACTCTTAATAAAATAATTTTGATAATAAATTTCAAAAGTATTTTTTAAACACCACGTCACATTAAAGTATGTGACGTGAAATGAGACGTCGATAACACTAATTAGAATCTAATGCAAAGTGAGTCCTTACACTCTTCCTCTTCTAGGTTTCTACTACTTTGCTATTCTCAATTCTGCCCACATTTTATTGTCCTCTTCTCTTTTTATTTGCTTTTTGTATTTTAAATCCACTATTGTACCTCCCCTTTTTTCCTTAGTACTATGTGTTGATATCTTTCATCTAAATACTCTCTACAGCCACTCAGAGAGATGAAGGCTATTTTTTTCCTCTATATGTCGAATTTTTACAAGGTATTCTTTTGTTTACTTCTCTTTTTCTTTAATTATAATTCTCTGATTTACTCTTTTTACTTCTAATATTGTTGCCTTTAATTACTTAGGGGTTGTTTTGTTGGGTAACAAGTTATTTAAGGATTACTTATGTTTAGTTGGTCAACACGTTATTCAAGGATTATCCCGGTTTTAGTTATCCTACCCTCAAGTGTGATAAAAATAACACTTACAATCCTGAATTACCTAATTATTATATGAGTTGTCCATGCATTTTATCTCAACTAGACATGGATAAGCTCATCCTAAAGTTAATTTTAGGATTAGTTATGGTAACACCCCAACTCAGGATAAGGAGTTCCACGTCGGCAAAGCATAGGAAAGATGCTAGATATATAAGTAATCAGGTCTTTCACTTTAGTGATCTGTTTTAAGTCGTTCGGATCTAAGCCTAGAGCGGACAGTATCACTAGTGGGCTGGACTGTTACAAATAAGGAGTCCCACATCGGCAAAACACGGGAGAAACCCTGGGTATATAAGTAAACAGACCTTTCACACTAGTAACGCATTTTAAAGTGGTACGTGTCTAAACCAAGAAGCCCATAACGAACAATATCACTAGTGGGCTGGGCCGTTACAGTTATCCCTTATTCCTTGTACCAAACGAGCCCCGAAGGTGGGTTAAAAATAATACTACAATTCAGGATAACTAATCTCAGTATGAGGTATCCCATGCATTTAAAATTTTGTTTGTATTCTTTTGCTTAAATCTTTTGTTATTTTAGTTTTCTTGGTTTTGAAGTGGTACTTAGTCCTCAGTGGTAGGTTGTTTGACCTATATTGCTCGGACTCTTCAAAAATGTCAACTGGTGCAACATCGAAAGTGAAGAGTTCTCGTACCATAGTGTCAGATAATTCATCCAATCCAAGGATAGCTATAATGTCCTGAAGTTCTTTGTAACGTTGTAAAGTTTTCTTAATTCGTTGGGCGGTTTCGTAATTTTCCTCACCAACGATCCGAGGTTGAAGTGCTGGCGAGTTGCAGCCTACAATCCAAGCTGAGGACGGGTTTTTGGGGTTAGCTCATCCTCGTGGGATCGCGACCCTTTGTCCCGGCCATTGTAGCACGTATGTCGCTGTATTGGTGATTAACTGATTAATATCTTCCGGTTTCTTATTTCAAGTGAACTCTCGGACTAATTTGTCAATGGGGCAATTCGTCTTCGGATTTTTAGACCACTATTCGAATATTTTCTATGTGGAAATTCATAATGGCTAATACCGAGTGGCGAGATGTAGTTTAGAATCACCTTTGTACTCTTAAATTTTTCGAATTTGTGTGGATAATGAGTGCGAATAAAATCTATAGGCGTGTTAATGGAGGTATGAGATGCATCTTACTTTGGAATTCTGTGAAACCAGGAGACTGGCTATGATATAGTGATGAGCTAGTGTGATGAAATAAATCATCCACATTTGATTTAGCGAGTAATACCATACCTACCATTAGAAAGAAAGGGAACAAATAAAAATAGTGAATACACAACTTTTTTTGGATAACCGTGGTGTTCGGGTCAGCTTACGTGTACCTCGACTAATTCCACAGAATATCTAGCACCTCCCACCAGCAACAATAGTGAATACACAGCTAAAGACAAGTAAACCATTTAGGCGCATGTGTATCGTTAGTAGCTAACTCTAATCCTTTTTCTGTTCTTTTGCTGAATTAGTGGTCATGTTAGTCAATACCTCTCATAATCTAATGATTTTTAACTTTCTTTTGAAAAACAAAGTTATACAAAATGGCTATTGAAGTAGTTACTGCACCTGCTATTAAAGTAGGTGGTAATCCATAGATGGATAAGAGAGTGAAATTAACAACATTAGGTGTTTTTCACATATAGCTAGTAGTGGTGTGTGCCCAACTGGTGATGCCACTTAATGCTAGTAGCAATGAATTGGCACTCAATGAGTAATCTCAATGGCGGGTCCAAAAAAAAGGCATTTGATATTCATTGTAATTCAAAAGATTCTTTACAACAAAAAGCAAATAAAACACAATAATGCCAACAAAAAGGAAAAAAACTAAGTTTCAGTCATTGGATTTTGTGCCATTGCGAGCCATCACAGCACCCAAAATCGCAGCCAACACCGCACACAACAAGCCTGGGTTGCACCTTGCAGATTACGTGGAGATTTTCTCTCTTACAACTATGCTAGTAAGTTCAATACCGAGCTAGCGCAAATGACAGAAAGCATACTGGGGCAGAGGTAGCATTATGGCTCGACGCTGCAAAGATCAAGTATTTACAGTTGACTCCTGATGTGGTTTGGTCTTTCCATCAGCATCTGCACTGCAGCATCAGTGACCTCATCACAGAACCCTATAGATAAATTAGTTAATGCCTTAGCAGCAGATGTAATGGTAAAAATAGCTGCATTAGTTATTTTGGGAATGTAACCAACATCCAACACTGATAACGTCTTGCAAATTTTCCTATCAGCATGAAATAAAGACTTAATTCCCTTTTCAATTACTCTCTCACAGCTTCTGATCCACAACTGCACAATTGGTAAGTCTCCCGCACCAAGAAGAGCAAGGTCCGTAATTGAATTAAGGTTGTCCTCATGTAGTCTTCTAACTAGTGAAGCTTTTGAGCATTTGTCCTCATTTAGTAAGATGGAGGTACTCAACACAAGTGGGTGCGAATGCATTGGAGACCAGACTCTCTTCTACATATGAAAAGTCACTACCCTCACAATACTAAACTCAAGACCCACATGGGTGATGTGAGCTTTTGCAAAGTTAGTATTGTGAGGGTAGTAACATTTGATATGTAGAAGGGAGCCTGGTCTCCAATGCGTTTGCACCCACTTGTGTCAAGTACATTCAACTTACTAAATGAGGAAATGCTCCAAAGCTTCACTAGTTAGAAGACTGCATGAGGACAACCTTAATTCAATTACGGACCTTGCTCTTCTTGGTACGGGAGACTTACCAATTGTGCAGTTGTGCATCAGAGGCTGCAGAGAGTAACTGACAAGGGAATTAAGTCTTTATTTCATACTGGTAGGAAAATTTGCAAGGCGTTATTAGTGTTGGATGGTGGTTACATTCCTAAAATAGCTGATGCAACTATTTTTACCAATATATCTGCTGCTAAGGCATTATTCGATTTATCTTTAAGATTCTTTGATGAGGTCACTGATGATGCTGATGGATAGAACAAACCACAACAGTAGTCAACTGCAAAGACTTGTTCTTTGCAACTATCGAGGTCTGTCTGTTGATGCTACCTCTGCCCCAACACGCTTTTCGTGGTTTGCTCTTGCTCTGCGTTGGACTTTCTCGCATAGTCGATTAGAGAGAAAATCTCTATGCAATCAGCAAGGCGCTACCCAGGCTTGTTGTGTGCGGTGTTGGCTGCGAATTTGGGTGCTGTGATGGCTGGCAATGGAAAAAAATCCGATGACTGAAACTTATCTTTTTTTCTTTTTTTAGGAATTATCGTGCTTTATTTGCTCTCTGTTGTAATGAACCTTTTGAATATCAAATGCCTTTTTTTTGGACCTGCCATTGTAATTACTCATTAAGTATCAATTCATTGCTACTAGTATCAAGTGGCATCACCACCTGGACACACACCACTACTAGCTATGTGTGAAACACCTAATACTGTTATTTTCACTCTCTTACCCTACTATGGATTACCACCAATTTCAATTAGCAGGTGCATTAGCTACTTATCTTCCCAACATATTTTCCTCCTCCTTAGGTTTCTATTCACCACATTCTCCATCGGGCCCTCTTATCTCTTCCCCCTTTGAGCTCTAGTTATGGAAAAAGGAATCGATCATCCTCAAGCTTAAGCAATTCCTTTCCCGATCAAGCCATCTGCTCCACATGACATATTTAAGACCATAAGATTTAATGATATTTTTGTATATTTGACATAACTTTATTTTAAGACTACAAGATTCAAAAGGCTTCTTTATTTTCTTAAATTTCGTGTCAAGTTTATTTTTTTGTAAATAGGGGGAGTAGAAGAATGAGTTAAGATTTGGTATCGACATGTGTGCTTCATTGTGATTAAAATAAAACAAATAATGGCATTTTGATATTTTGCATTCTGTCTTTCATCACCATTGCAACGAGCTACAACTATTTACTTAGATTAACTTGAGAATTTGTGTTGCCGTTGTAGAAGCATTACTTATGACACGTTGTGCTCTTAAATGCGAAAAGACACTGCAAGCTTTATTACGCCGACACCTAAATGGTAAGTCCGCAACACTTCCAAAGGTCATTTTGAATCAACTTTTAACGTTTGACTTATGTCAAAAGACATTAGTTAGAAAAACAAACTTCTTTTATTTATTTATTTTTGTTTTTTGTCGTCCCAATATAATGCTATTTTACTATAATTAAAAAAAGTTAATTTAATTTTTTTTACTCTTAATAAAATAACTTTGATAATAAATTTCAAAAGTATTCTTTTAAACACCATGTCACATTAAAGTATGTGACGTGAAATGAGACGTCGATAACTCTAATTAGAATCTAATGCAAAGTGAGTCCTTACACTCTTCCTCTTCTAGGTTTCTACTACTTTGCTATTCTCAATTCTGCCCACATTTTATTGTCCTCTTCTCTTTTTATTTACTTTTTGTATTTTAATTCCACTATTGTACCTCATTTTTCTCCTTATCACTATGCGTTGATATCTTTCATCTAAATACTCTCTACAACCACTTGGAGAGATTGAGGCTATTTTTTTCCTATATATGTCGAATTTTTACAAGGTATACTTCTTTTTTTCTTTAATTATGATTCTTTGTTTCTTTTTTTAGTTCTAATATTGTTGCCATTAATTACTTAGCGTTTTTTTTGTTGGTTAACAAGCTATTAAAGGATTAATTTTGTTTAGTTGGTCAGCAAATTACTCAAGGATTAATTATCCCAGTATTAGTTATCCTACCCCCAAGTGTGATAAAAATAACACTTATAATCCCGGATTAACTAATTATTGTATGAGTTATCCATGCATTTTATCGCAACCCGACATGGATAAGCTCATCCTAAAGTTAATTTTAGGATTAGTTATGGTAACACCCTAACTCAGGATAAGGAGTTCCACGTCGGCAAAACAAAGGAGAGATGCTGGATATATAAGTAAATAGGTCTTTCACTTTAGTGATCTGTTTTAAAGTCGTGCGGATCTAAGCCTGGAGCAGACAATATCACTATTGGGTTGGGCCGTTACAAATAAGGAGTCCCACATCGGCGAAACACGGGAGAAATGCTGGGTATATAAGTAAACAAACCTTTCACACTAATAACGAATTTTAAAGCGGTACGTGTCTAAGCCCAGAACGGACTATATCACTAGTGGGCTGGGCCGTTATAGTTATCCTTTATTCCTTGTACCAAACGAGCCCCGAAGGTGGGATAAAAATACTACTACTATTCGGGATAACTAATCTCGGTATGAGCTATCCCATGCATTTATCCCAACCAAACATGGCAAAAGCTCATCGTAAAATTACTTCCAACATTAGTTATCCCTTATCCTTTGTATCAAACGAGCCCTTGTAGTTGCATGTGTGTAATTTTTCTTTCATTCCTTCTATTAACTCTTAATTTCATGAGAAGTAATAGTTAAATTTATATTACCATTTTATTTGATTTGTAGGAATGGATTACTCTTTGTCGTGGCATCCTCTCCAACCTGATTTTGTGAGTGAATATAATAATTGTTGATTCTTCTTTAACATTTTGTTCAAATTCTTTTGCTTAAATCTTTTGTTATTTTAGTTTTCTTGGTTTTGAAGTGGTACTTAGTCCTCAGTGGTAGGTTGTTTGACCTATATTGCTCAGACTTTTCAAAAATGTCAACTGGTGCAACATTGAAAGTGAAGAGTTCTCGTAACATAGTGTCGGATAATTCATCCAATCCAAGGATAGCTATAATGTCCTGAAGTTCTTTGTAACGTAGTAAAGTTTGCTTAACTCGTTGGGCGGTTTCGTAATGTTCCTCACCAACGATCCAAGGTTGAAGTGCAGGCGAGTTGCAGCCTGCAATCTGAACTGAGGACGGGTTTTTGGGGCTAGCTCACCCTCGCAGGATCGCAACCCTTTGTCCCGGCCATTGTAGCACGTGTGTCGCTGTATTGGTGATTAACTAATTAATATCTTCCAGTTTCTTATTTCAAGTGAACTCTCGAACTAATTTGTCAATGGGGCAATCAGTCTTTGGATTTTTAGACCACTAATAGAAGATTTTTGATGTGGAAATTTTAATGGCTAATACCTAGAGGCGAGATGTATACTTTGGAATCACCTTTGTGCTCTTAAATTTTTTGACTTTGTGTGGATAATGAGTGCGAATAAAATCTATAGGTGTGTTAATGGAGGTATGAGATGCATCTTACTTTGGAATTTTGTGAAACTAGGAGACTGGCTATGATACAAGGATGGGCTAGTGTGATTAAATAAATTATCCTCATTTAATTTAGCAAGGTAATACCATATTTATCATTAGAAAGAAGGGAACAGTTAAAAATAGTGAATACACAACTTGGAGGTGAGAGGGGTTCCGGTAGCATACTTCAGAGCTATTAAGGACATGTACGATGGAGGGAAGACTCGGGTGAGGACGGCGGGAGGAGACTCAGGGCATTTTTCGGTTGAGACAGAGTTGCATCAGGGATCGACTCTTAGCCCGTTTCTGTTTGTGTTGGTGATGGACGTGTTGACGCGGAGTATTCAAGGCGAGGTGCCTTGGTGTATGTTATTTGCGGATGATGTAATGCTGATTGATGAGACGCGGGAGGGTGTGAATGAAAGAATGGAGGTTTGGAGGCAAACTCTTGAAACTAAGGGGTTCAGGTTGAGTAGGTCCAAGACGGAGTATATGGAATGCAAGTTTAGTGACTCGAGTTAGGAGGACGAAGTGGTGGTGAGGTTGGATTCCCAGGATGTTTGTAAGAGGGATAGTTGTAAGTATCTTGGGTCTATGATTTAGGGGAATGACGAGATTGATGAGGATGTCTCTAAAAGTATTGGAGCATTGGAGCAGGTTGGATGTATTTAGGCCTGTTATTGTTTTGTATAGATAATTATGTACCTGACCCAGTTGTAATAGAAATATCTAGTTTATGTATGTAAATATCGTATATGACCGGACAATTATCATTTTTAAAGTAGAAATATTTCTCTCTATACCTTTACCTTTCTAAGATCAGTGAAGCTTCTAGAGTAATTCAGAAATAGAGATTTATCTCCCTTACATTCTCATTGTTAACATGGTATCAGAGCCTTGAGCTCATCTTTCATCTATATTTCGGAGCTGTGTGCTGAATTTTCTCACGTTTCGGAGCTTTGAGTTGATTTTTTTGGCAACATTCTACACCTTTTAGGGTTCCAGTGTCCTTACGTTCGGAATCCACTTCAGTTTCCTCCGCAAATCTGTGTAATTTGAGGTGGTTATCAGCTTGATTTGAAGTTTGGTTTTAGTCTTCGAAGTGCGGTCACGACGGCATTTGTTTTTTATTTTTCATTTTGGCTTCTACAACGAGGTTTCGTTACTCTTTCAGCCGAGAAAAAATCTGGTATTTTTTCCTCAACCTTATTAAACATCTTCGTGTTGTGTCTTTGTTGTTTGGTACGCCTTGATTTTGTGTAGTTATGGCTCCGAGTGTTGCAAATTCTACTACTTCTAGTGTAGATGCTGGTGTGGTTTCCGCTGTTAACCCTTCGTCTCCATTATACCTCCTTTCATCTGATTCTCCTGGCACAATTTTGGTTACCACGCCCTTTAATGGGACGGGTTATGGAAGTTGGCATCGAGGAATGTTGTTAGGGTTATCCTGTAAAAACAAACTAGGTATGATCCATGGTTCCATTCCTAAGCCTTCTGCTACGGATCCACATTTTCAAGCATGGATTAGGTGTAATGATATGGTGGTAGCACGGATTCTAAACAGTCTAGATAAGGAAATTAGGGAAATTGTGATGTACACTGAATCTGCGGAGATTTTATGGAAGGAAGTTGAATGTAGATTTGGTCAGGCTAGTGGTACCAAAATTTTCCAAATCAGGAAAGAACTTTCTTCAATTTCCCAAGGATCCTCGAGTGTTGCTTCCTACTTCAATAGAATTAAGAAACCCTAGGATGAATTGTCTTTCTCCATTACCTATCCTGATTGTACTTGTAGGTGTAAGGATGGTTTTCTCACGTTAGAAGAGGAGCAGAGAGTTCATTAGTTCCTCATGGGATTGAATGATTCATATTCGACCATCAGAAGGAACATCCTCATGTTAAAACCCCTTCCTGACATTGATAATGTGTATTCAATTTTGTAACTGATGAGAGTCAATCTGAGGTGCACAATAATCTGCCTTCCTTCAATTCCGACTCTGTTGCTTTCTCCACTGGTAACCAAAGACCGTATAATCAAAAGCCAGGCTCAGAGTCTGGTGGTTTATCTACTACTATTCCCAGATCCTACAATTCCAATTCCGGGATCACTTTTAACTCTATTTCTTCCAAAAGAAACACTATGATTTGTAGATATTGCAAGAAACCTGGGCATCAAATTGAGAGATGCTACAAGTTGCATGGATTTCCTTCTGCCACATCTATTGGACAACCTAAATTCAAGAAATCTACAGCTTTTGCCCAGGTCTCAGAGTCCCAGCAATTAAGCACCTCTGATTCCCCTACTTGCAATACTTCCCCACCTAATTCTAGCATTTCCAAGGAACAATTTGAGCAGCTCTTAAGTCTGTTTAGTCTGTTTCAGCAGGCTAAAATTACTAGTCCATCTTGGTTCTGCTAATTTTGCAGGATTGTTTAATAGTTCTGATTCTAGACTTTGTTGTTTTCTTGCTTGTAACTTCTCTAAGGTAGACAATAGTCCATGGATCATAGACTCAGGTGCCACTAATCATATCACACCACAATCTTAATTTCTTTCCAATATCACCCCTCTCACAATTCCTTATCTTGTGACTTTACCCAATGGGTACGAAGTTAAAGTCACAAGTACTGGTACTCTTACTCTTTCTCCTGATATCTCCTTAACCAATGTGTTATTAGTTCCTTCATTTCAGTATAATCTGATTTCTATTGCTCAGCTAATTCTCCAATTACATTGTTTAGCTTATTTTACTTCCACTGCATGCATTTTTCAGGGCCCTTCTCTGAAGAGGCCAGTGGATCTTGGTAGCCTTCAAGCTGGGCTTTACATCCTCAATCCTCTTTCACTTACATCAACTACTTGTTCTTCTACTTCTTTACATGATTCATTTGTAAATACCATTACTGCCACTCTGTTTAATGACATAAATAAGAGCAAGTCTTCTACATCTGATTCTCCTGTTACTGTTTCTTCTTCTGTTCTTAATACTGCACTGACTACTTTTACTTTACCTACTTTTCAACAAATAATATTTGGCATTTGCGATTAGGACATGCCGTTTACCAATATGCTTAACTGTCCCAATTTATAACTGAACGAGTTTATTGAATTTTGAACATAAGTCTAATTATCTTATTCATTATTGACACACCTTAAGCTAATTTCATGTTAACAATGAGAATATAAGGGAGATAAATCTCCATTTCTGAATTACTCTAGAAGCTTCACTGAAGTTAGAAAGGTAAAGGTAGAGAGAAAAATTTCTTCTTGAAAAATGATAACTGTCCAGTCAATGTTCAATGTACCATACTGGGCCGGGTACATAATTATCTGTACGAAACAATAACATCTATGACCCAAAATCAAGGTGGCTTTACTAAGGAGTTGTCAATCTTGAATCTATTTACATGAGGTTCAACAGCCCCCCTCAAGTTGGAAGGGCTTGCCATTCCAAGCTTGGAAATGAAGTGTTGATAAGGAACACCAAGAAGGGACTTGGTAAATATATCAGCAAGTTGAGCATTGGTGGAGATGGAATGAAGCGAAATGAGACCATCAGTTAGAGCTTGCCCGATGAAGTAGCAATCCACTTCAATATGTTTGGTACGCTCGTGAAAAACAGGATTCTTGGCAATGTGGACAGATGCATGACTGTCACAGAACACATGTACAGGAGTCAGATCATGAACACCCAATTCAGCAAATAAACGGACCAGCCAGGTAATTTCAGCAACTACGAGCCTTAAGGCTTTGTATTCTGCCTCAGCTGTTGATAAAGCAATAGTGGGCTGCTTCTTGGACTTCCAAGAGGTATGACAGCGTCCAAGGAATAGAACAAATCCTGAAATATATCTACGGGTAGCATCACAGCTGGCCCAATCAGAATCACAATAGCCTTGAGAGAAAAATCAGAGGTGTTATTGAGCAGAAGTCCCAAACGAGGAGTACCAGCCAAATATTCCAAAACACGATGAGCAGCAGTGAGATAAGTAGTTCGGGGAGAAGACATGAACTGGCTAAGATGTTGAACTGTAAAAGACAAGTCTGGTCTCGTGTGTTGAAGGAAATTAGCTTTCCACCAAACTTTATGTACACAGAAGGATCAGGTAACAAATACCCAGAATCAGAAGATAGCTTCACGTGAGGGTCAAGTGGTAAAACAACAGGATTAACATTAGTATAGTGAAATTCGGACAATAGATCCAATGCAAACTTATGTTGGCTGACCAAGAACCTCGTCGAAGTATGGATAATTTCCAGACCAAGGAAATAATGTATAAGACCAAGGTCCTTAATTCTGAACTTATCATCCAGGAAAAGCTTGAGAGAAGAAATTTCAGATTCATCATCACCAGCCAAGAGAATATCATCCACATCAACAACCACAATAGTAAGACTAGTGTCAACTAATTTTCTGAACAAAGAGTAGTCATTCATGCTAGGGATGAAACCCCTAGACTGTAAAGCAGAAGATAGTTTGGCATACTATTGTCTCGAGGCTTGTCTAAGACCATAGAGGGACTTATTAAGGCGACATGCCAGCACAGTAAATGAAGAAGAGGAAACAAGGGAATTTTTATAAACACCTCCTCATCCAAATCACCATGTAGGAAAGCATTGTTCACATCAAGTTGGTGAACAACTCAATTTCTTTTGAAAACCACAGACAACAACATTTAATGGTGGTCATTTTGACCACTTTAGAAAAAGTTTCAGTAAAATCTATACCCTCTTGCTGGGCATCCCCTCGAATGACCAACCTAGCCTTATATCTTTCAATAGTGCCATTAGACCTCTGTTTGATTTTATAAACCCATTTACATGGAATGGCCTTCTTACCAGCAGGTAAAGGGACAATATCCCATGTATGAGTGTCTTTCAAAGCCTTAAATTCTTTCATCATGGCTTCCTGCCAGGCAAGATTGGAAACAACTTGATGCTAGAGTTGAGGTTCTTGCAAGGAAGTCTCAAAAGATAGAGGAATAATCCTAAAACTTGAAACAAAATTGCACACATAATCATTGAGGGAAGCTGGAGGATGAGATGATCTAGAAGACTTTCTTTGGGCAGAGACAGGAACAGAAGTTGGGATAACAGTGGTAGAAATAAGGACAATTGAAGGAGAAGAGGGATTATGAGGTATAGGGGGAGAGAGATCAGAAGGAAAAAGATGAGGGGAAGTAGAAGATGAATAAGGGAAAACATTTTCATGGAATATGACATCCGTTGAGTGCAAAATGCTATGATCAGATAGTCTCAAAAGTTTATAACTATTCTTGCCATGACTATACCCAAGAAAAACCGAGGGGTATGACCTGGACTGAAACTTATCTCTATGTGGTTTAGGTACAGCAGGAAAACATAGGCAACCAAAAGCTTTCAAATGTGTAAAAGAAGGTGAAATACCATGAAGTAACTCAAAAGGGGATTTGTAATTCAAAAGTGGTGTTGGAAACCTATTTATCAGATAAGCAGCAGTAAGAACACATTCTCCTCAATACTTGACTGGGAGTTTGGATTGAAATAAAAGGGCTCTAGCAGTTTCAAGAAGACGCTTGTGTTTCCTCTTCACCACACCATTTTGTTGTGGTGTGTGAGGACAAGAGGTTTGATGCAAGATTCATGTGTTGAAAAAAAATAGAAGTTGCTGAACTACACCCCCAATTCAAGGGCATTGTTAGATCTGAACAGTGGTGTTAAATTGGGTTTTAACCATAAAGATGAAAGATTGTATGAGAGTGAAGGCATTACCCTTGGTATGGAAGAGATGTGTCCAAGTAGCTCTAGTAAAGTCATCTACTATTGTAAAGAAATATTTAAAACCATTATAAGTTTGAGTATGATAAGGACCCCAAAGATCCAAGTGAATTAATTGAAAAGGAGAAGTGGAGTGAATGGAACTCTTAGGGAGGGGGAGTCTTTGTTGCGTAGCCATGGACAAATAGGGCATAAGAAGGATTGTTTCTTAGGTAGGACATCAAATAAACAAGAAAGTTTAACAACAGAAAAATCAAAGAAGAAAATTCAACATATTAGAAGATAAGAACAACAACCAATAACATACCTAATGTAATTTCACAAGTAGAGTCTGAGAAGGTAAGATGTATACGGATCTTACCCGTCTCTGTGGATAGAGGTTGTTTCAAATAACTCAGAAGAATTCTATATTTCAATCTCCAAAATAATACCTCATATTTATAGGTGTTAACCCAAATGGTTAGTTAACGGTTAGTTTGATTTCATTAATGGCAGATAAAATAATTTATTAAATAATAAGTAAATGTAACAATATTAGAGTAAGAAAGATTTTTCAAATCAATAATAAGAATTCATATGTTACTCCAACGGCTAGTTAATGGTTAGTTTGATGTAAGATTAGAGTTGGAGACTTGAAGTAACACAAGAATGCTCATTGTTGATTTTGAAAAACTTTCTTTCACTAATCTTATTTTAAACTAACGATTAACTAGTCGTTGGAGTAACACAAGAATACTCATTATTGATTTGGAAAAGCTTTCTCTTTATCTTATATTGACTAACCGTTAACTAGCTGTTGGGGTAACACAAAAATTAATAATTTGGAAAAGCATTCTTTCTCTAATCTTATATTGACTAACCATTAACTAGCCGTTGGAGTAACACAAGAATGCTCATTAATATTGTGAGAGAACTTTCTCTAATCTTACATCAAACTAACCGTTAACAAGCCGTTGGTAACATATGAATGCTTATTATTGATTTGGATAATCTTTCTTACTCTAATATTATTATGTTTACTTACTATTTGATAAAATTGACATTAATGAAATCAAACTAGCCGTTAACTAACCGTTTGGGTTAACACCTATAAATAGAAGGCATTATTTTGGAGATTGAAATATAGAATTCTTCAGAGTTATTTGAAACACCCTCTACCAACAAAGACAGGTAAGATTTGTATACATCCTACCTTCTCAAACTCTACTTGTGAAATTACATTAGGTTTATTATTGGTAGTTCTTGTCTTCTAATATGCTGAATTTTCTTTCTTGATTTGTTTCTGTCCCAATTTATAACTGAACATGTTTAGTGAATCTTGAGCACAAGTCTAATTATCTTATTCATTATTGAGACACCTTAAGCTAATTGTGATCCATAGGAAGTACTATTTTCACAACAATCTATACTACTCTATAAAGAGATGTATGTCCATGAAATTACACTGAATGTATTATCGCTTATACTACAAATAAGTAATAACATTTTGAAGTTTGTCCGTTAATAGAAACACATGATAAAGTGAACTCTGGGTACTTCTTTTAAACTGTTTTAATTGCTTACTATCTATAACAAGTATAAATTCATTAAGTGTTCATTAATAATAGACATTTTGAACTCCACTCATGAAATTACACTATATAGATTATTGTTTTATAGATTCGCCATGGAAAACGTGTTCAGCAAATGTAAATTATGAATTACATTCAAAGAGTAATTTATAAACTAATTTTTTGTACTTTTTTGCTAGAGAAATTGCAGGTAATTGAGGAATTAAGTTTTGTTTTCTATTTCCATCCATGGACGAAACTGCCAAGCGACACTGTACCGGAGAAGTTGGTGGCGGCGGCGAAAAAGGAGGAGGAGGAAGCTCCGATGGCGATTTTGAGCCGTCAATGGGTAGATTTACGGATCATATAATAATTGATGTGTTGGAAAAAATGGATTTGGCATCTCTTTGCACCGCTGCTTGTGTCTCTCCAACCTTCAATTCTGCCGTTGCATATCGTCTTCCTTTTGTTTCGTCTTCCGATCTTTCTGTAAGTTGATTTTGCTTCTTTTTTTTCTAATTAATTGCCCTAATTTTATTGTGTATGATTTACTAGTAGACTAGCCAAAACTACTAGAGGCATTTTCTGGGCTTCATTTTGCTAATGCGTATGTGGGCATTAGCAAGTGTAGCTGGTTGAAACATTCATGATAAGATAGTGTGATGAATCCTCTTATTATTGAATTGAGTAAAATGCATGTGGAGAATGTAGCATAAACGACTGTCCATTTGACCATCTTTAGTTTTGCTAAATGCGATTCTTACTTCTGGGATGAACTTTTCATACTAGTATCTTTGATTTACAGGGATTCTATCTGGATGAAGAGACTCTAAAACATGTTGTGCGTAGGGTCCCAGGAGCCAAGAGTTTAACTATTGAGTGCCTCCGAATGAGGAATGATTCCTCCATCATCAATATTCTCGGTGAGCATATCGAAGATTTGAGTTTGCTCAAATGTACCCATCTGTCTTATGACATTCTGCGTGCAATTGGAGAAAGGTGCCCCAACTTAAGGTATTCTCCTATGTCAACATATCGGTAAATTGTTATGAAATGCTTCGTTGATTATAGCTTCACATCTTTGATGATAAGAGCTTTAGAAGTGGTTGCAAATTGCAATCAATTTATCAGGGCTTAGAAGGCGTTCATCGCCTCCATTGATGGATTTCAGACTGTTATTATCCTGAAATTCTCTCTACATAAATGGATTTTATTTAGATCTAATGGTTCACTGGAGCCATTGTCTTTCCACTTGCTGAAGCTGATTTGCAATTTTATTCACGAGATATCTGAAGCAGATTTGTTGATTTAAATAACTCGTTTGGGAACCAATTCATTTAAATTTGAATTTTTTTTCTTTGCTGACCCTTGATGATATCTGAACTTCTTTAGGCTGTTTGGGTATAGAAAACTTGAACTGCTTTAGCTTTTGCACTTGGCATTGATTAATTTCACTCTATATCTCCACCTTCGGAAGATGGCACAGTCGAGCTATAATAATGTTCATTGTGGTTACACCTACAATATCTTGCTTTCATACTCTTGTCACTTCTTCCTGGATTTGTTTCCAATGTATGTTTTCTTATTTCCCCTTTTTCTTTTTCTGAATCAGGTCCTTGCTTGTAGAATTTGCTGGGTGTGATGCACCAGAACTTTTCAAAAGGAAACTTGCAGAAATGCTCCAAAAGGTGCCCTTGTTAGAGGTAAAGTATTCTCATCTTTCACATATTTGTCCTCTCTTTCTTCTTCAAATTGTCCCTGATGCCTCTTCAAGCTAATTACTCTTTAGAACAAGAGTTTTCCTTTGATGGTCAATTTCATGAGTACTTTTCTTTCCTGCAGTCGCTGTCCATAACAATCCGAGGGACCTCACGTGATGTATTTGATGTACGACCTCTTGGACAATTTCTGCCCCCAAGTTTAAAAAAATTGAAGTTACAGCAAACGGATGCACGCCTCTTTGTCTTGTGGTTAGATGCAGTCAGGAAAATCCCTCTGTTCAACTTGCGAAGCTTGTCTCTTGTCTTGGACCTTATATCAGATGATCTTCTCATCACAGTTGTGCATTCTCTTCCTCATTTGGTAGAGCTGGATCTTGAAGACAGACCTTTTACATTGTCATCGGTAGGGGACTTGACCAACATTGGACTACAGGCTCTGAAGTTCTGCGAGTGTCTAATTGCCCTCTCAATTGTTCGAAGTAAAATGAATTGTCCTGCTTCATTTACAAGAGTGGACAATAAAGGCATGTTCCATGTTTCTGAAGGTTGTAAAAGGTTGGAATCAGTGAAACTTGGTGGGTTTGCAAAGGTTACTGAAGCTGGATATTCGTCAATTCTGTACTCATGCCAGAATCTGAAGAAATTTGAAGTGTTGACTTCACCTCTATTATCAGACTCGGTGATTGATAATATGACAGGAGTTGCAAGGTCCGTAGTTGAATTAAGGTTGTCATCATGCAGTCTTCTAACTAGTGAAGCTTTGGAGCATTTGTCCTCGTTTCGTAAGTTGGAGGTACTTGACACAAGTGGGTGCGAACGCATTGGAGATCAGACTCCCTTCTACATATCAAAAGTTACTACACTCACAAGACTTAACTTGGCAAAAGCTCGCATCACTGATGTGGGTCTTGCTCTTCTCGGTGCGGGAGACTTACCAATTGTGCAGTTGTGCATCAGAAAATGTGAGAAAGTAACTGACAAGGGAATTAAGTCTTTATTTCATGCCGATAGGAAAATTTGCAAGACGTTATCGGTGTTGGATGTTGGTTACATTCCCAAAATAACTGATGCAGCTATTTTTACCATTGCAACTGCTGCTAAGGCATTAACTGATTTATCTTTAAGGTTCTGTAATGGAGTCACTGATGCTGCGGTGCAGATGCTGATGGATCGACCAAACCACAGCAGTAGTCAACTACAAATGCTTGATCTTTGCAGCTGTCGAGGTCTGTCTGCTGAGGCCATAATGCTACCTCTGCCCCAGCATGCTTTCCATCGTTTGCGCTGGCTCGGTATTGGACTTACTGACATAGTTGCTAAGAGAGGCATTTTCTCCGTAATCTGCGAGGCGCGACCCAGGCTTGTTGTGTGCGGTGTTTGCTGCGACTTTGGGTGCTGTGATGGCTGGCAATGGCACAAAGTCCGATGACTGAAACTTAGCTTTTTTCCTTTTTTTTTAGGCATTGTTGTGCTTTATTTGCTCTGTATTGTAATCAAGCTTTTGAATTACAATGAATATCACATGCCTTTTTTTTTTGGACCTGCAATTGTAATTGCTCATTAAGTATCAATTCATTGCTACTAGCATCAATTGGCATCACCACTTGGACACACCATTGCTAGCTATATGTGAAACAAACACCTAATGTTGTTATTTTCACTATCTTACCCTACTATGGATTACCACCTACTTCAATAGCAGGTGCATTAACTACTTATCTGTCCCAACTCCTTATCCTCCTCCTTAGGTTTCTGTTGACCACATTCTCCATCGGGCCCTCTTATCTCTTCCGTCTCCGAGCTCTAGTTATGAAAGAAGGAACTGACTATCCTCAAGATGGCCAAGCTTAAGCCATCTGCTCCACCACAACCCCCGTCTTGTGCCCCCAAACTTTCTTTTATAGTTCTTAAATTTCATGTTTGGCATCATCTTTTTTACAACGTTAATAATGAGCTTGTGGTTATGCCGCGATTAATTCGTTGCCAGTTTCTACCATGGAAAACATCTATCCACTGCCACTTAACAAGAGATCGTTTGTTACCAACACCAGCAGCATGATGTAAACATTCTAGTCAACCTCCACCACCTTTAGGGATATACCCAGCCACCAGTTATGGAAGTTAACCTACCATGCACCCGCACCAGCACTAACTGAAGAAGACATGCAGAGAGTACATTTGTAATTCAGCCTTTAACTGGAGAAAGAATGGTGATCAGAAAAAGATCGCGATATCTCAAAATGTTTTGGGCTTTTACCATTATGCTGGACAGTTGTTGATATGGCTATGATCAAACCATTTCTATCTGTAGTATTTTGTTCACATTTGACTTTATATATATCGTAGAAGCCCAAAGCGAACGCACTTCCATTTCATTGCCAAACTGTAGCTGGTCTAAAAGTAGATATGATTCTGGAGCCCGAAAAGATGGCCATGCCCTAAAAAGTAGACAACAACCTCATATATATCAAAGCCAAAATCAATATCTCAAAATAACTGCAAGAACCAAACTACAACTACAAATTCCAGTGTAATCCTACAAAGTGGGTCTGTTGAGGGAAGAGTATATGCAAACCTTACCCCTGCTGCAGAAGTAGAGAGACTGTTTCCGATAGACAAAATTGTAATTGGATTAAAAGATAAGAACCACACTCAGTTGTGATGTGAATTACATTTTCTGATAGCCGTCTAAGAAGCACGCCCGGATCCCGGCCCACCTCCAAAATCGTGGGCTATAGCACACCGATTTGGCCCGAAAATGTCCCGTTCGCGCCGTTTCGTCCGTTTGTCCACCCAAATAGCCACGAAAATTTAAACGGACCTCAATGGGACGATCCCTAACTTCCCTGGCACGCCTCGGTAGATTTTCAACCCATAGCACGCCCGATCCCCGGGCCTACCCCCGAAATCGTGGGCAATAGCATACCGATTTGGTTCGAAATTTCCCCGTTCGCGTCGTTTCGCCCGTTTGTCCACTCAAATGGCCACGAAAATTTAAACGGACCACACTGGGATGATTCCCAACCTCCCTGGCACGCCCCGGTTAATTTTCGACCCACATCACGCCTGGAACCCGGGCCCACCCCGAAACCATGGGCTATAGCACGCCGATTTGGCACGAAAATGCACCGTTCACGCTGTTTCGCTCATTTGTCCACCCAAATGGCCACGAAAATTTAAACGGACCACACAAGGAGGAATCCAAACCTCCCTAGCACGCCCCGGTCGATTTTTGGCTCACAGTACACTCGGACCTCGGGCCCACCCCAAAACCGTGGGTTGTACAACATACCGTTTTATCCCGAAAATGCCCCGTTCAAGCCGTTTCGCCCATTTGTCCACCCAAATGGCCACGAAAATTTAAACGGACCATACTGGGACGATCCCAACCTCCCTAGCACGCCCCGGTCGATTTTTGACCCATAGCACGCCCGGACCTCGGGGCCACCCTCGAGTGTGATGTTTGCTTATTAATCTTGTCATTTTTGGAGTTTTGTGCACATGAACAGTCCTGAAACTAAAAATGATAGCAATAATTTTGATTTTAGAACTCAATTTCCATATCTAGTCGATCCAACAAGAATGATTGCATTTTCTGATATTTTGCATGCTGTCTTTCATCAACATCCCAACGAACAACAACAATTACTTAGATCAACTTGAAAATTTGTGTTATCATAGTAAAATCATTACTAGTGGCACATCGTACTCTTACGCGCGAAAAGACACTGCAAGTTTTGTTACGTCAAAACCTAAATACTAAATCAGCAACACTTTCAAATGTATCATTTTAATTAACTTTTGGCTTTTGATTCATAAATTAAAAATCCTAATTTATAATTTATTTTACCATTTTAATTTAAAACTAAGTACTTATGAGTGGTATTTAATTTATCCAACCCTAAAATATTTAGAAACTATTTTCACTAAAAAGCACTAAAAATAATGTTGTCACTATAATTAAAAGAAATTAATTTTAAATTTTTCTTTTATCTTAATACAATATAATTTAAGGATCATTTCCTAGGGTTAAATGCAAATGAGTCCTCACAGTCTTCATGTCTAGGTTTCCTCTACTTTGCTGTTCTCAATTCTGCCCAAATTTTATTTTTCTCTTCTCTTTTGTTTGTTTTTTGAATTTTAATTCCATTGTTGTACCTCAATTATTTCTTAATAGGTGTTAATACCTTTCGTCTAAATCTCTTTGCAGCCACTTGGAGAGATGGAGGCTATTGTTTTCCTCTATATGTACAATTTTTACAAGGTATTCTTTTGTTTACTTCTGTTTTTCTTTAGTTCTAATTCTGTGTTTTACTCTTTCTAATTCTAATATTTTTGCCTTTAATTTACTTAGGGGTTGTTTGGTTGGGAAATGAGATATTCGAGCATTAATTATTCCGGGATTAGTATCATAGCTTCAAGGTCTGATAAAAATAACACTACAATCCTGAGACAACTAATTAATGTGATGTGTTATCCAATGCATTTTGTCGCAACCAAACATGGATAAACTCGAATTTTAAGATTAGTTATCCCTTATTCCTTGTACCAAACGATCCCTAAAGGTGGAATAAAAATAATACTATAATTTGGGATAATTAATCCCGGTACGAACTATCGCATGCATTTTATCCCAATGAAACATGGCAAAAGCTCATCGTAAAATTAATTCCAGCATTAGTTATCCCTTATCCCTCGTATCAAATGAGCCCTTGTAGTTGCATGTGTGTAGTTTTTCTTTCATTCCCTCTATTAACTCTTAATTTAAGGAGAAGTAATAGTTAAATTTATGTTACAATTTTTATTTGATTTGCAGGAATGGATTACTATTGCTTGTGGCATCTGCTACAACCTGATTTTGTGAGTGAGTATAATAATTGTTGATTCTTCTTTAACATTTTGTTCGTATTCTTTTGCTTAAATCTTTTGTTATTTTAGTTTTCTTGGTTTTGAAGGGGTACTTAGTTCTTAGATGTAGGTTGTTCAACCTATGTTGCTCGGACTCTTCAAAAATGTCAACTGGTGCAGCATCGGAAGTGAAGAGTCCACACAACTTAGTGTTCGATTGTATTGGTGATTAGCTAATTCATGTTGTCCAGTTTCTTATTTCAAATGAACTCCGAGACTAATTTGTCAATGGGGCAATCAGTCTTTGGATTTTTAGACCACTAATCGAAAAACTTTCATGTGGAAATTCATAATGGCTAATACCGAGAGGCGAGATGTAGTTTGGAATCACCTTTGTACTCTTAAATTTTTCGAATTTGCGTAGATAATGAATGTGGCTAAAATCTATAGTTGTGTTAATGGAGGTATGAGATTCACTAGGAGACTAGCTATGATACAATGATGAGCTAGTGTGATTAAATAAATCATCCATAATTGATTTAGCAAAGTGATACCATATCTACCATTAGAAAGAAAGGGAACTGGTAAAAAATAGTGAATAAACTAACTATTTTTTTTGAACCATGGTGTCCGAGTCAGCTTATGCGCGCATCGACTAATTCCATGGGATACCTGCCGCCTCTCACCAGCAACAATAATGACTACACAATTAGGGGTCGTTTGGTAGAGTGTATTGAAAAAACTAATACATGCATTAATTAATGTGTATTACTAGTACTTTGTTTGGTTCATTTTTTAGTCTATGTCATTAGTTGTACACTATATTGTGTATTGAGATGTGTATTAGTAATACACACCATTTTCCATGTATTAGTAATACAAAGGCTTTGAATACATGTATTAACTTGTTAAATGACAAATTTGCCCCTTTCTTTTATCTTTTCTGCTCTTAGCTGCTGGCTTGCTAACCTTTTTTTTCACTAATTCAACATTGCTGCTTTTAGCAATCAAACATTGCAATTCCTTTTCCATATTTACCAATTTGGGTACGCAAGAAATCATTACGAACCATTGATTCCTTTTCCATCTTTGATTGTTGAACATTAGCCATCTTTGATGGCATGAAGATTACTGGATCAGTGGGCATTTGGGAAGATTATTGGACCGGTGAGTATTTGTCAATTCTCATCAAAACGCATCATCAGCTATTTGGGAAGATGGAATTATCTGCCGATTTAAGGTTAAGGCAGAGAACGTCTTTGGATTTCCAACTTTCCCTTTTTACAGTAGTTGTTGCTACTTATCCCTTGAAAGAGAAGATACAAAGAAGGATATTTTGGTAAATAAACATCTTTTTATAAAAATTATATAAATACATATTATTTTTAATACATCAAACCAAACACTGTATAAAAAATAATGCTTGCATAACTAATACCAACATTACTAATACTTACATTAATAATTCAGGTATTAATACACCTTATTCAGCATTATTCTTATACACTCTACCAAACGACCCCTTAAAGACAAGTAAACCATTTAGGCGCATGTGTATCGTTAATCGCCAACTCTAATCCTTTTTCTTTTCTTTTGCTGAATTAGTGGTCATGTTAGTCAATACCTCTCATAACCTACTGCTTTTTACCATTCTTTTGAAAAACAAAGTAGTACAAAATGGCTAAGCTAATAATGTTACTTCTACTGCTTCACTGCCAGATTGTATACGAGCTTTAGCCAAACAAAATTAGGGAAAGAGAGAGAAGAAGAGAATGAGTGATGCTTCTACTGCTTCCGTGCTAGAGTGCATAAGAGCTTTAGTCAAAACAAAGAGAAGAAGAGATTTTGATCAGCATGCTAACAACAATCATCTCCTAATCATGACATTCAAATCTACATTTTCAAGTTAGTAATTTTTTTCACAAGTTTCGAATTGATCAAATGCATCTACCTCTTGTTCATCAAGAGTTGAAGGTAATTTCTAAACCAATAAAGTGTTAAAGTACATTCTTTATGTTTTGCTGCCATTTTTTTCACTTGCTGGCAGTAAAAGAAACTGCATTTGATTCTGCTTATTCATTATGGAAGTGTACTGTGTCATCCTCTAGGATCCACCTTGGAGTGGAGGACTTCATAGGAATAACTCTTTTCTTTTTACGAGGGCCTTTCATTTTTCAATTTAATATATATTTTAGAGAAGAACACAAACCGATATAAACTCCGAATAGAGGACAAGAGGTGGGCTTACACTATTGCGGGATTAAGCTATCGGTCTAGAAATTGAAATTTCAATTTAGAGACTTTTAGATACCCTAGTTCACTTCTGTTTGACAGTTATAATGCCGATTTACAGTTGAAGCAGGAGAGAATATATGTTGATATTTTCGATAATTCTTCAAGTTCATAGCATCATCCCGTTTATACATCTTCTTTAGGTAATTTTTTATTTCTTTAGAATGAAATTTGCCCCTTTCTCTAATTGCAAGAAGAATGTCGCAAGACAGATGGGAACATTTGAGTACTCAAATCTTCGATATGTTCACTGAGAATATTGATAATGGAAGAATCATTCCGCATTTGGAGGCACTCGATAGTTAAACTCTTGGCTCCTGGGACCCTACGCACGACATGTTTTGAGTCTCTTCATTCAGATAAAATCTCTATAAATCAAAGATACTAGTATTAAAAGTTCATCTCAGAAGTAAGAATCGCATTGGCAGAACTACGGATGGTCAAAAGGACAGTCATTTACGCCACATTCTCCAAATGCATTTTACTCAATTCAATAATCAGAGTATTCATTAGACTATCTTACCATGAATGTTTGGACTAGCTGCACTTGCTAATGCCTGTATAGGCATTAGCAAAGTGAAGCCCAGGGAAATGCCTCCAGCAGTTTTAGCTAGTCTACTAGTAACCATACGTAAATAGGTTAATCCAAATCAACTAGCAATAAACTCGAAATAGTTCTAGCTGCCAAGGCAGTCTCGGGACACTCGATCAATCAATCATTCAACTAGGTGTCAATCTTAAATTTAGTCCTAGAGTTCCACTCCACTCTATTCACACTCATTTCGTAATGATCAAGCAAATATCAACCAAATCTAACAAAAGTTTTAGATTATTTAGGGACAACATACTTCACTTTACATGAACTCTAGATAGTTGAATTGAAATTTTAAACAAAACAAATTAATAATTTCATATGTATTATGCTCAATGAAGCTATGAGGATGTGGTGTCAAATTTTATTTTATTTTTACAATTGTGGTGTCCTAGCCAACTTTTGCACACCTCGACTAATTCCACAGAATACTTGCCACCTCTCACTCATCAGCCGGCAGCCGATCCACCAAGGTCAGGACATTTGGAAAGAAATCACCTAGTGTTTTTGTTTGGTATCACATTCAATATAACTCATTTTATCTATTACAACAAAAAAATTTGGGCATTTAATTAGAAAAAAGAGCGAAATCAACTTACAGAAAGATCGAAAGACGAAACAGAAGGAAGACGATATGCGAAGACAAAATTGAAGGTTGGAGAGACACAAGCGGCGGTGCAAATAGATGTCAAATCCATTTTTTTCCAACACATTAATTATTATATGATCTGTAAATCTACCCATTGATGGCTCAAAATCGCCATTGGAGCTTCCTCCTCCTTTTTCGCCGTTGCTGCCGCCACCAACTTCTCCTCCGGTTCGGTGTCGCTTAGCAGTTTCGTCCATGAACGAAAACAGAAAACAAAACCTAAGTCCTCAATTTCCTGCAATTTTTCCAGCAAAAAAGTACAAAAAATTAATTTATAAATTACTATTTGAATGCAATTCATAATTTACATTTGTTGAATACGTTTTCTATGGCGAATCTATATAACAATAATCTATTCAGTGTAATTTCACGAGTGAAGTTCGAAATGGCTATTATTAATAAACACTTAATTAATTTATACTTGTTATAGATAGTAAGCAATTAAAGCAGTTTAAAGAAGTACCCGGAGTTCACTTTATTATGTGTTTCTATTAACGGACAAACTTTCAAGGTTATTACTTATTTGTAGTATGAACGATAATACATTCAATGCAATTTCATGGATATACATCTCTTTATAGAGTTGTATAGATTGTTGTGAAAATAGTACTTTCTATGGAATAGAATTAACTTAAGGTGTGTCAATAATGAATAAGATAATTAGACTTATGTTCAAGATTCAATAAACTCGTTCAGTTATAAATTGGGATAGAAACAACAGAAAAATCAAGTAAGAAAATTCAACATATTAGAAGATAAGACAACAACCAATAACATACCTAGTGTAATTTCACAAGTAGAGTGAGAATGTAGGATGTATACAGATCTTACCTGTCTCTGTGGGTAGGGGTTGTTTCAAATAAATCTGAAGAATTCTATATTTCAATCTCCAAAATAATACCTTGAGTTTATAGGTGTTAACCCAAACGTATAGTTAACGGCTAGTTTGATTTCATTAATGTTAGATAAAATAATTTATCAAATAGTATGTAAACGTAACAATATTAGAGTAAGAAAGACTTTACAAATCAATAATAAACATTCATATGTTACTCCAACGACTAATTAACGGTTAGTTTGATGTAACAACCGTCAATGGGTAGATTTATAGATCATATAATAATTAATGTGTTGGAGAAAATGGATTTGACATCTCTTTGCACCGTCGCTTGTGTCTCTCCAACCTTCAATTCTGCCTTCGCATATCGTCTTCCTTTTGTTTGGTCTTCCGATATTTCTGTAAGTTAATTTCACTCTTTTTTTCTAATTAAATGCCCTAATCTTTTTGTTGTAATAGATAAAATGAGTTATATTAAATGTGATACCAGACAAAAACACTAGGTGATTTCTTTCCAAGTGTCCTGACCTTGGTGGATCGGCTGCCCGCTGATGAGTGAGAGGTGGCAAGTATTTCGTGGAATTAGTCGATGTGTGCAAAAGTTGGCTAGGACACCACGATTGTAAAAATAAAATAAAATTTGACACCACATTCTCGTAGCCTCATTGAGCATAATACATATGAAATTAGTAATTTGTCTTGTTTAAAATTCAATTCAATTGTCTCGAGTTTATGTTAAAGTGAAATATGTTGTTCCTAGATAATCTAAAGCTTTTGTTAGATTTGGTTGATACTTTCTTGATCACTACGAAATGAAAATGAATGTGAATAGAGTGGAGTGGGACTCTAAGGACTTATTTAGGATTGAGACCTAGTTGAATGATTGGTTGAGTGTCTTGAGATTGATTTGGCAGTTTGAACTATTTTTAGTTTATTGCTGGTTGATTTGGATTAACCTATTTATTTAAGGTTTACTAGTAGACTAGCTAAAACTACTTGAGGCATTTCCCTGGGCTTCACTTTGCTAATGCCCACCTATGTGGGCATTAGCAAGTGCAACTGGTCCAAACATTCGTGGTAAAATAGTCTGATGAATGATTTGATTATTGAATAGAGTAAAATGCATATGGAGAATGTGGCGTAAATGACTGTCCATTTGACCATCTTTAGTTTTGCTAATGCGATTCTTACTTCTGGGATGAACTTTTAATACTAGTATCTTTGATTTACGGGGATTTTATCTAAATGAAGAGACTCTAAAACATGTCGTGCGTATAGTCCCAGGAGCGAAGAGTTTAACTATCGAGTGCCTCCAGATGAGGAATGATTCCTCCATTATCAATATTCTCGGTGAACATATCGAAGATTTGAGTTTGGTCAAATGTTCCCATCTGTCTTACGACATTCTTCGTGCAACTGGAGAAAGGTGCCCGAACTTGAGGTATTCTCCTATGTCAACATATCGGTAAACTGTTATGGAATGCTTCATTGATTATGGTTTCACATCTTTGATGGTAAGAACTTTACAAGTGGTTGTAATCAATTTAACAGGGCTTAGACGGCGTTCATCGCCTCCATTGATGGATTTTCAGACTGTTATTATCCTGAAATTCTCTGCATAAATGTATTTTATTTAGATCCACTCGCTGAAGCTGATTTGTAATTTTTAAGCAGATTTGTTAATTTAAATAACTCGTTTGGGAACCAATTCATTTAAATTTGATTTTTTCTTTGCTGACCCTTGATGATATCTGATTTCTTAGGCTGTTCGGGTATAGAAAACCTCAAACTGCATTAGCTTTTGCACCTGGCATGCATTAATTTCACTCTATATCTCCACCTCCGGAAGATGGAACAGTCAAGATATAATTAAGTCCATTGTGGTTACATCAACAATATCTTGCTTTCATACTCTCGTGTGACTTCCTGGATTTGTTTCCAACGTGTGCTTTCTTATTTCCCCTGCTTATAGAATTTGCTGCGTGTGAAGCACCAGAACTTTTCAAAGAGAAACTTGCAGAAATGCTCCAAAAGGTGCCCTTGTTAGAGGTAAAGTGTTTTCATCTTTCACTTATTTGTCCTCTCTTTCTTCTGCTAATTGTCCATGATGCCTCTTCAAGCTAATTACTCTTTAGAACAAGAGTTCTCCTTTGATGGTCAATTTCATGAGTACTTTTCTTTCCTCCAGTTGCTGTCCATAAAAATCCGAGGTACCTCACGTGATGTATTTGATGTACGACCGACCTTTTGGACAATTTCTGCCCAAGAGTTTAAAAAAATTTAAGTTACAGCAAACGGATGTACCCCTCTTTGTCTCCTGGTTAGATGCAGTAAGGAAGATCCCTTGTTTCAACTTGCGAAGCTTGTCTCTTGTCGTGGACGTTATATCAGATGATCTTCTCATCACAGTTATGCATTCTCTTCCTCGTTTAGAGCTGGATCTTGAAGACAGACCTTTTATGGAGCCATCGGTACGGGACTTGACCAACATTGGACTGCCGGCTCTGAAGTTCTGCGAATGTCTAATTTCCCTCTCAATTGTTCGAAGTGAAAGGAGTTATCCTTCATTTAAGAGAGTCAAAAATATAGGCATGTTCCATGTTTCTGAACGTTGTAGAAGGTTGGAATCAGTGAAACTTGGTGGGTTTGCAAAGGTTACTGAAGCTGGATATTCGTCAATTCTGCACTCATGCCGGAATCTGAAGAAATCTGAAGTGTTGACTTCACCTCTATTATCAGACTCGGTGTTTGATAATATGATAGGAGTTGCAAGGTCCGTAATTGAATTAAGGTTGTCATCATGCAGTCTTCTAACTATGCTCTTCTCAATTCTGCCCAAATTTTATTGTCTTCTCTTCTCTTTATATTTGTTTTTTGTATTTTAATTCCATGTTGTACCTCTCTTGTTTCTTAATATGTGTTAATATCTTTCATGTAAATCTCTCTAGAGCCACTTGGAGAGATGGAAACTATTGTTTTCCTCTATATGTACAATTTTTACAAGGTATTCTTTTGTTTACTTCTATTTTTCGTTAAATTCTCTGATTTACTCTTTCTAGTTCTAATAGTGTTGCTTTCTGTTGTATCTTATTCTTTTACTATTCCTTATCTTAGATTGTTTTATCTTGAGCCGAGGGTCTATCGAAAACAACCTTTCTATCTCACATTTGAGGTAGTGGTATGGACTGCATGCACTTACCCTCCCCAGATTGCTTGGTGGGAATATACTTGGTATGTTGTTGTTGTAGTTCTAATAGTGTTGCCTTTAATTTACTTAGGGGTTGTTTAGTTGGGAAACAAGTTATCCCGAGGATTAATTATTCCGGGATTAGTTATCTCATGATTAGTTGTCCTACCTTCAAGGAGTGATTAAAATAGCACTACAAGAGATAACTAATTACTGTATGAGTTGTTCCATGCATTTTATCGCAACCAAACATGGATTAGCTCATCGTAAAGTTAATTTTAGGATTAGTTATCCCTCGTACCAAATGAGTCTTGAAGGTTGGATAAAAATAATACTATAATTCGGAATAACAAATCCGGTATGAGCTATCCCATGCATTTATAACAACCAAACATGGCAAAAGCCCATCGTAATATTAATTCCAGCATTAGTTATCCCTTATTCCTAGTATCAAATGAGCCCTTGTAGTTGCATGTGCGTAGTTTTTCTTTCATTCCCTCTATTAACTAAGGAGAAGTAATAGTTAAATTTATGTTACCACTTTATTTGATTTGCAGGAATGGATTACTCTTGCTTGTGGCATCTGCTCTAATCTACCTTATTTTGTGGGTGAATATAATAATCGCTTAGTCTTCCTTAACATTTTGTTCATATTCTTTTGGTTAAATCTTTTGTTATTTTAGTTTTCTTGGTTTTGCTTAAATCTACTTAGTCCTTAGTGATAGGTTGTTTGACCTATGTTGGTCAGACTCTTCAAAAATGTCAATTGGTGCGGCATTGAAAGTGAAGAGTCCATGCAACTTAGTGTTCGACTGTATTGGTGATTAACTAATTAATATCTTCCAGTTTCTTATTTCAAATGAACTCTCAGGCTAATTTGTCAATGGGCCGACTTTGGATTTTTAAACCACTTTGATGTGGAAATTCATAATGGCTAATACATTGAGGCGAGATGTAGTTTAGAATCACCTTTGTACTCTTAAATTTTTTGAATTTGTGTCGATAATGAAAGTGAATAAAATCTATAGGTGTGTTGATGGATGTATGAGATGCATCTTACATTGAAATTCTGTGAAACCAGGGGACTGGCTATGATACAATGATGAGCTAGTGTGATGAAATTAATAAATCCACAAATTGATAACCATGGTGTTCGGGTCAGCTTACGTGCACCTCGACTAATTCCACGGGAAATCAAGCACCTCCCACCAGCAACAATAGTGAATACACAGCTAAAGACAAGTAAACCATTTGCGCATGTGTATCATTGATAGCTAACTCTAATCCTTTTTCTTTTCTTTTGCTGAATTAGTGGTCATGTTAGTCAATACCTCTCATAATCTACTGATTTTTACCATTCTTTTGAAAAACAAAGTTGTACAAAATGGCTATTGAAGTTGTTACTGCACCTGCTATTGAAGTAGGTGGTAATCCATAGTTGGATAAGAGAGTGAAAATAACAACACTAGGTGTTTGTGTTTCACATATAGCTAGTAGTGGTGTGTGTCCAACTGGTGATGCCACTTAATGATAGTTGCAATGAATTGGTACTTAATGAGTAATTACAATGGCAGGTCCAAAAAAAAAGGCATTTGATATTCAAAAGGTTCATTACAACAGAGAGCAAATAAAGCACAATAATGCCTAAAAAGGGGAAAAAAGATAAGTTTCGGTCATCGGATTTTGTGCCATTGCCAGCCATCACAACACCCAAATTCGCAGCCAACACCGCACACAACAAGCCTAGGTCGCGCCTTGTAGATTGTGTGGAGATTGTCTCTCTTAGCAACTATGCTAGTAAGTTCAATACCGAGCTAGCGCAAACGACAGAAAGCATACTGAGGCAGAGGTAGCATTATGGCATCAGCAGACAAACCTGGACAGCAGCAAAGATCAAGTATTTACAGTTGACTACTATTGTTGTTTGATCTATCCATCAGCATCTGCACTGCAGCATCCGTTTCCTCATCACAGAACCCTATAGATAAATCAGTTAATGCCTTAGCAGCAGATGTAATGGTAAAAATAGCTGCATTAGTTATTTTGGGAATGTAACCAACATCCAACACTGATAACGTCTTGCAAATTTTCCTATCAGCATGAAATAAAGACTTAATTCCCTTTTCAATTACTCTCTCACAGCTTCTGATCCACAACTGCACAATCAGTAAGTCTCCCGCACCAAGAAGAGCAAGGTCCATAATTGAATTAAGTTTGTCCTCATGCAGTCTTCTAACTAGTGAAGCTTTGGAGCATTTGTATTCATTTAGTAAGTTGGAGGTACTCGACACAAGTGGGTGCAAATGCATTGGAGACCAGACTCTCTTCTACATATCAAAAGTCACTACCCTCACAATACTAAACTCAAGACCCACATGGGTGATGCGAGCTTTTGCAAAGTTTAGTATTTTGAGGGTAGTAACTTTTGATATGTAGAAGGGAGCCTGGTCTCCAATGCGTTCGCACCCACTTGTGTTGAGTACCTCCAAATTACTAAATGAGGACAAATGCTCCAAAGCTTCACTAGTTAGAAGACTGCATGAGGACAACCTTAATTCAATTGCGGACCTTGCTCTTCTTGGTACGGGAGACTTATCGATTGTGCAGTTGTGCATCAGAGGCAGCAGATAGTAACTGACAAGGGAATTTAGTCTTTATTCATAGTGGTAGGAAAATTTGCAAGACGTTATCAATGTTGGTTACATTCCCAAAATAACTGATGCAACTATTTTTACCATTATATCTGCTGCTAAGGCATTATCTGATTTATCTTTATGATTCTGTGATGAGGTCACTGATGCTACAATACAGATATTGATGGATAGACCAAACCACAACAGTAGTCAACTACAAAGACTTGTTCTTTGCAACTGTCGAGGTCTGTCTGCTGATGCCATGATGCTACCTTTTCCCAGCACGCTTTTCGTGGTTTGCTCTGGCTCTGCGTTGAACTTTATCGCATAGTCGATAAGAGAGACAATCTCTATGCAATCAGCAAGGCGCTACCCAGGCTTGTTATGTGCGGTGTTGGCTGCGAATTTGGGTGCTGTGATGGCTGGCAATGGCACAAAATCCGACGACTGAAACTTATCTTTTTTCCTTTTTTTAAGCATTATCGTGCCTTATTTGCTCTCTGTTGTAATGAACCTTTTGAATATCAAATGCCTTTTTTTGGACCTGCCATTTTAATTACTCATTAAGTATCAATTCATTGCTACTAGCATCACCAGGTGAACACACACCACTACTAGCTATGTTTGAAACACAAAACACCTAATGTTGTTTTTTTCACTCTCTTACCCTACTATGGATTACCACCAATTTCAATTAGCAGGTGCATTAGCTACTTATCTGCCCCAACTCCTTTTCCTTCTCTTTAGGTTTTTGTTCACCACATTCTCCATCGGGCCCTCTTATCTCTTCCCTCTTTGAGCTCTAGTTATGGAAGAAGGAATCGATCATCCTCAAGCTCAAGCAATTCCTTTCCCGATCAAGCCGCGTGCTTCACATGACATATTTAAAACCATTAGATTAAATGACATTTTTGTACATTTGACACATCTTTATTTTAAGACTACAAGATTCAAAAGGCTTCTTTATTTTCTTAAATTCCGTGTCAAGTTAATTTTTTTGTAAATAGGGGCAGTAAAAGAATGAGTTAAGGTTTGGTATCAACATGTGTGCTTCATTGTGATTAAAATAAAACAAATAATGATATTTTGCATTCTGTCTTTCATCACCATTGCAACGAGCAACAACAATTTACTTAGATTAACTTGAGAATTTGTGTTGGCGTTGTAGAAACATTACTAATGACACGTTGTTCTCTTAAATGCGAAAAGACACTGGAAGCTTTATTACGCCGACAACTAAATGGTAAGTCCGCAACACTTCCAAAGGTCATTTTGAATCAACTTTTAACGTTTGACTTATGTCAAAAGACATTAGTTAGAAAAACAAACTTCTTTTATTTATCTTTCTTTGTTTTTTGTTGTCCCAAAATAATGCTATTTTACTATAATTAAAAAAGTTAATTTTAATTTTCTTTTACTCTTAATAAAATAATTTTGATAATAAATTTCAAAAGTATTTTTTAAACACCACGTCACATTAAAGTATGTGACGTGAAATGAGACGTCGATAACACTAATTAGAATCTAATGCAAAGTGAGTCCTTACACTCTTCCTCTTCTAGGTTTCTACTACTTTGCTATTCTCAATTCTGCCCACATTTTATTGTCCTCTTCTCTTTTTATTTGCTTTTTGTATTTTAAATCCACTATTGTACCTCCCCTTTTTTCCTTAGTACTATGTGTTGATATCTTTCATCTAAATACTCTCTACAGCCACTCAGAGAGATGAAGGCTATTTTTTTCCTCCATATGTCGAATTTTTACAAGGTATTCTTTTGTTTACTTCTCTTTTTCTTTAATTATAATTCTCTGATTTACTCTTTTTACTTCTAATATTGTTGCCTTTAATTACTTAAGGGTTGTTTTGTTGGGTAACAAGTTATTTAAGGATTAATTATGTTTAGTTGGTCAACACGTTATTCAAGGATTATCCCGGTTTTAGTTATCCTACCCTCAAGTGTGATAAAAATAACACTTACAATCCCTAATTACCTAATTATTATATGAGTTGTCCATGCATTTTATCTCAACTAGACATGGATAAGCTCATCCTAAAGTTAATTTTAGGATTAGTTATGGTAACACCCCAACTCAGGATAAGGAGTTCCACGTCGGCAAAGCATAGGAAAGATGCTAGATATATAAGTAATCAGGTCTTTCACTTTAGTGATCTGTTTTAAAGTCGTTCGGATCTAAGCCTAGAGCGGACAGTATCACTAGTGGGCTGGACTGTTACAAATAAGGAGTCCCACATCGGCAAAACACGGGAGAAACCCTGGGTATATAAGTAAACAGACCTTTCACACTAGTAACGCATTTTAAAGTGGTACGTGTCTAAACCAAGAAGCCCATAACGAACAATATCACTAGTGGGCTGGGCCGTTACAGTTATCCCTTATTCCTTGTACCAAACGAGCCCCGAAGGTGGGTTAAAAATAATACTACAATTCAGGATAACTAATCTCAGTATGAGGTATCCCATGCATTTAAAATTTTGTTTGTATTCTTTTGCTTAAATCTTTTGTTATTTTAGTTTTCTTGGTTTTGAAGTGGTACTTAGTCCTCAGTGGTAGGTTGTTTGACCTATATTGCTCGGACTCTTCAAAAATGTCAACTGGTGCAACATCGAAAGTGAAGAGTTCTCGTACCATAGTGTCAGATAATTCATCCAATCCAAGGATAGCTATAATGTCCTGAAGTTCTTTGTAACGTTGTAAAGTTTTCTTAATTCGTTGGGCGGTTTCGTAATTTTCCTCACCAACGATCCGAGGTTGAAGTGCTGGCGAGTTGCAGCCTACAATCCAAGCTGAGGACGGGTTTTTGGGGTTAGCTCATCCTCGTGGGATCGCGACCCTTTGTCCCGGCCATTGTAGCACGTATGTCGCTGTATTGGTGATTAACTGATTAATATCTTCCGGTTTCTTATTTCAAGTGAACTCTCGGACTAATTTGTCAATGGGGCAATTCGTCTTCGGATTTTTAGACCACTATTCGAATATTTTCTATGTGGAAATTCATAATGGCTAATACCGAGTGGCGAGATGTAGTTTAGAATCACCTTTGTACTCTTAAATTTTTCGAATTTGTGTGGATAATGAGTGCGAATAAAATCTATAGGCGTGTTAATGGAGGTATGAGATGCATCTTACTTTGGAATTCTGTGAAACCAGGAGACTGGCTATGATATAGTGATGAGCTAGTGTGATGAAATAAATCATCCACATTTGATTTAGCGAGTAATACCATACCTACCATTAGAAAGAAAGGGAACAAATAAAAATAGTGAATACACAACTTTTTTTGGATAACCGTGGTGTTCGGGTCAGCTTACGTGTACCTCGACTAATTCCACAGAATATCTAGCACCTCCCACCAGCAACAATAGTGAATACACAGCTAAAGACAAGTAAACCATTTAGGCGCATGTGTATCGTTAGTAGCTAACTCTAATCCTTTTTCTGTTCTTTTGCTGAATTAGTGGTCATGTTAGTCAATACCTCTCATAATCTAATGATTTTTAACTTTCTTTTGAAAAACAAAGTTATACAAAATGGCTATTGAAGTAGTTACTGCACCTGCTATTAAAGTAGGTGGTAATCCATAGATGGATAAGAGAGTGAAATTAACAACATTAGGTGTTTTTCACATATAGCTAGTAGTGGTGTGTGCCCAACTGGTGATGCCACTTAATGCTAGTAGCAATGAATTGGCACTCAATGAGTAATCTCAATGGCGGGTCCAAAAAAAAGGCATTTGATATTCATTGTAATTCAAAAGATTCTTTACAACAAAAAGCAAATAAAACACAATAATGCCAACAAAAAGGAAAAAAACGAAGTTTCAGTCATTGGATTTTGTGCCATTGCGAGCCATCACAGCACCCAAAATCGCAGCCAACACCGCACACAACAAGCCTGGGTTGCACCTTGCAGATTACGTGGAGATTTTCTCTCTTACAACTATGCTAGTAAGTTCAATACCGAGCTAGCGCAAATGACAGAAAGCATACTGGGGCAGAGGTAGCATTATGGCTCGACGCTGCAAAGATCAAGTATTTACAGTTGACTCCTGATGTGGTTTGGTCTTTCCATCAGCATCTGCACTGCAGCATCAGTGACCTCATCACAGAACCCTATAGATAAATTAGTTAATGCCTTAGCAGCAGATGTAATGGTAAAAATAGCTGCATTAGTTATTTTGGGAATGTAACCAACATCCAACACTGATAACGTCTTGCAAATTTTCCTATCAGCATGAAATAAAGACTTAATTCCCTTTTCAATTACTCTCTCACAGCTTCTGATCCACAACTGCACAATTGGTAAGTCTCCTGCACCAAGAAGAGCAAGGTCCGTAATTGAATTAAGGTTGTCCTCATGTAGTCTTCTAACTAGTGAAGCTTTTGAGCATTTGTCCTCATTTAGTAAGAAGGAGGTACTCAACACAAGTGGGTGCGAATGCATTGGAGACCAGACTCTCTTCTACATATGAAAAGTCACTACCCTCACAATACTAAACTCAAGACCCACATGGGTGATGTGAGCTTTTGCAAAGTTAGTATTGTGAGGGTAGTAACATTTGATATGTAGAAGGGAGCCTGGTCTCCAATGCGTTTGCACCCACTTGTGTCAAGTACATTCAACTTACTAAATGAGGAAATGCTCCAAAGCTTCACTAGTTAGAAGACTGCATGAGGACAACCTTAATTCAATTACGGACCTTGCTCTTCTTGGTACGGGAGACTTACCAATTGTGCAGTTGTGCATCAGAGGCTGCAGAGAGTAACTGACAAGGGAATTAAGTCTTTATTTCATACTGGTAGGAAAATTTGCAAGGCGTTATTAGTGTTGGATGGTGGTTACATTCCTAAAATAGCTGATGCAACTATTTTTACCAATATATCTGCTGCTAAGGCATTATTCGATTTATCTTTAAGATTCTGTGATGAGGTCACTGATGATGCTGATGGATAGACCAAACCACAACAGTAGTCAACTGCAAAGACTTGTTCTTTGCAACTATCGAGGTCTGTCTTTTGATGCTACCTCTGCCCCAACACGCTTTTCGTGGTTTGCTCTTGCTCTGCGTTGGACTTTCTCGCATAGTCGATTAGAGAGAAAATCTCTATGCAATCAGCAAGGCGCTACCCAGGCTTGTTGTGTGCGGTGTTGGCTGCGAATTTGGGTGCTGTGATGGCTGGCAATGGAAAAAAATCCGATGACTGAAACTTATCTTTTTTTCTTTTTTTAGGAATTATCGTGCTTTATTTGCTCTCTGTTGTAATGAACCTTTTGAATATCAAATGCCTTTTTTTTGGACCTGCCATTGTAATTACTCATTAAGTATCAATTCATTGCTACTAGTATCAAGTGGCATCACCACCTGGACACACACCACTACTAGCTATGTGTGAAACACCTAATACTGTTATTTTCACTCTCTTACCCTACTATGGATTACCACCAATTTCAATTAGCAGGTGCATTAGCTACTTATCTGCCCAACATCTTTTCCTCCTCCTTAGGTTTCTATTCACCACATTCTCCATCGGGCCCTCTTATCTCTTCCCCCTTTGAGCTCTAGTTATGGAAAAAGGAATCGATCATCCTCAAGCTTAAGCAATTCCTTTCCCGATCAAGCCATCTGCTCCACATGATATATTTAAGACCATAAGATTTAATGATATTTTTGTATATTTGACATAACTTTATTTTAAGACTACAAGATTCAAAAGGCTTCTTTATTTTCTTAAATTTCGTGTCAAGTTTATTTTTTTGTAAATAGGGGGAGTAGAAGAATGAGTTAAGATTTGGTATCGACATGTGTGCTTCATTGTGATTAAAATAAAACAAATAATGGCATTTTGATATTTTGCATTCTGTCTTTCATCACCATTGCAACGAGCTACAACTATTTACTTAGATTAACTTGAGAATTTGTGTTGCCGTTGTAGAAGCATTACTTATGACACGTTGTGCTCTTAAATGCGAAAAGACACTGCAAGCTTTATTACGCCGACACCTAAATGGTAAGTCCGCAACACTTCCAAAGGTCATTTTGAATCAACTTTTAACGTTTGACTTATGTCAAAAGACATTAGTTAGAAAAACAAACTTCTTTTATTTATTTATTTTTGTTTTTTGTCGTCCCAATATAATGCTATTTTACTATAATTAAAAAAAGTTAATTTAATTTTTTTTTACTCTTAATAAAATAACTTTGATAATAAATTTCAAAAGTATTCTTTTAAACACCATGTCACATTAAAGTATGTGACGTGAAATGAGACGTCGATAACTCTAATTAGAATCTAATGCAAAGTGAGTCCTTACACTCTTCCTCTTCTAGGTTTCTACTACTTTGCTATTCTCAATTCTGCCCACATTTTATTGTCCTCTTCTCTTTTTATTTACTTTTTGTATTTTAATTCCACTATTGTACCTCATTTTTCTCCTTATCACTATGCGTTGATATCTTTCATCTAAATACTCTCTACAACCACTTGGAGAGATTGAGGCTATTTTTTTCCTATATATGTCGAATTTTTACAAGGTATACTTCTTTTTTTCTTTAATTATGATTCTTTGTTTCTTTTTTTAGTTCTAATATTGTTGCCATTAATTACTTAGCGTTTTTTTTGTTGGTTAACAAGCTATTAAAGGATTAATTTTGTTTAGTTGGTCAGCAAATTACTCAAGGATTAATTATCCCAGTATTAGTTATCCTACCCCCAAGTGTGAAAAAAATAACACTTATAATCCCGGATTAACTAATTATTGTATGAGTTATCCATGCATTTTATCGCAACCCGACATGGATAAGCTCATCCTAAAGTTAATTTTAGGATTAGTTATGGTAACACCCTAACTCAGGATAAGGAGTTCCACGTCGGCAAAACAAAGGAGAGATGCTGGATATATAAGTAAATAGGTCTTTCACTTTAGTGATCTGTTTTAAAGTCGTGCGGATCTAAGCCTAGAGCAGACAATATCACTATTGGGTTGGGCCGTTACAAATAAGGAGTCCCACATCGGCGAAACACGGGAGAAATGCTGGGTATATAAGTAAACAAACCTTTCACACTAATAACGAATTTTAAAGCGGTACGTGTCTAAGCCCAGAACGGACTATATCACTAGTGGGCTGGGCCGTTATAGTTATCCTTTATTCCTTGTACCAAACGAGCCCCGAAGGTGGGATAAAAATACTACTACTATTCGGGATAACTAATCTCGGTATGAGCTATCCCATGCATTTATCCCAACCAAACATGGCAAAAGCTCATCGTAAAATTACTTCCAACATTAGTTATCCCTTATCCTTTGTATCAAACGAGCCCTTGTAGTTGCATGTGTGTAATTTTTCTTTCATTCCTTCTATTAACTCTTAATTTCATGAGAAGTAATAGTTAAATTTATATTACCATTTTATTTGATTTGTAGGAATGGATTACTCTTTGTCGTGGCATCCTCTCCAACCTGATTTTGTGAGTGAATATAATAATTGTTGATTCTTCTTTAACATTTTGTTCAAATTCTTTTGCTTAAATCTTTTGTTATTTTAGTTTTCTTGGTTTTGAAGTGGTACTTAGTCCTCAGTGGTAGGTTGTTTGACCTATATTGCTCAGACTTTTCAAAAATGTCAACTGGTGCAACATTGAAAGTGAAGAGTTCTCGTAACATAGTGTCGGATAATTCATCCAATCCAAGGATAGCTATAATGTCCTGAAGTTCTTTGTAACGTAGTAAAGTTTGCTTAACTCGTTGGGCGGTTTCGTAATGTTCCTCACCAACGATCCAAGGTTGAAGTGCAGGCGAGTTGCAGCCTGCAATCTGAACTGAGGACGGGTTTTTGGGGCTAGCTCACCCTCGCAGGATCGCAACCCTTTGTCCCGGCCATTGTAGCACGTGTGTCGCTGTATTGGTGATTAACTAATTAATATCTTCCAGTTTCTTATTTCAAGTGAACTCTCGAACTAATTTGTCAATGGGGCAATCAGTCTTTGGATTTTTAGACCACTAATAGAAGATTTTTGATGTGGAAATTTTAATGGCTAATACCTAGAGGCGAGATGTATACTTTGGAATCACCTTTGTGCTCTTAAATTTTTTGACTTTGTGTGGATAATGAGTGCGAATAAAATCTATAGGTGTGTTAATGGAGGTATGAGATGCATCTTACTTTGGAATTTTGTGAAACTAGGAGACTGGCTATGATACAAGGATGGGCTAGTGTGATTAAATAAATTATCCTCATTTAATTTAGCAAGGTAATACCATATTTATCATTAGAAAGAAGGGAACAGTTAAAAATAGTGAATACACAACTTGGAGGTGAGAGGGGTTCCGGTAGCATACTTCAGAGCTATTAAGGACATGTACGATGGAGGGAAGACTCGGGTGAGGACGGCGGGAGGAGACTCAGGGCATTTTTCGGTTGAGACAGAGTTGCATCAGGGATCGACTCTTAGCCCGTTTCTGTTTGTGTTGGTGATGGACGTGTTGACGCGGAGTATTCAAGGCGAGGTGCCTTGGTGTATGTTATTTGCGGATGATGTAATGCTGATTGATGAGACGCGGGAGGGTGTGAATGAAAGAATGGAGGTTTGGAGGCAAACTCTTGAAACTAAGGGGTTCAGGTTGAGTAGGTCCAAGACGGAGTATATGGAATGCAAGTTTAGTGACTCGAGTTAGGAGGACGAAGTGGTGGTGAGGTTGGATTCCCAGGATGGTAGTAAGAGGGATAGTTGTAAGTATCTTGGGTCTATGATTTAGGGGAATGACGAGATTGATGAGGATGTCTCTAAAAGTATTGGAGCATTGGAGCAGGTTGGATGTATTTAGGCCTGTTATTGTTTTGTATAGATAATTATGTACCTGACCCAGTTGTAATAGAAATATCTAGTTTATGTATGTAAATATCGTATATGACCGGACAATTATCATTTTTAAAGTAGAAATATTTCTCTCTATACCTTTACCTTTCTAAGATCAGTGAAGCTTCTAGAGTAATTCAGAAATAGAGATTTATCTCCCTTACATTCTCATTGTTAACATGGTATCAGAGCCTTGAGCTCATCTTTCATCTATATTTCGGAGCTGTGTGCTGAATTTTCTCACGTTTCGGAGCTTTGAGTTGATTTTTTTGGCAACATTCTACACCTTTTAGGGTTCCAGTGTCCTTACGTTCGGAATCCACTTCAGTTTCCTCCGCAAATCTGTGTAATTTGAGGTGGTTATCAGCTTGATTTGAAGTTTGGTTTTAGTCTTCGAAGTGCGGTCACGACGGCATTTGTTTTTTATTTTTCATTTTGGCTTCTACAACGAGGTTTCGTTACTCTTTCAGCCGAGAAAAAATCTGGTATTTTTTCCTCAACCTTATTAAACATCTTCGTGTTGTGTCTTTGTTGTTTGGTACGCCTTGATTTTGTGTAGTTATGGCTCCGAGTGTTGCAAATTCTACTACTTCTAGTGTAGATGCTGGTGTGGTTTCCGCTGTTAACCCTTCGTCTCCATTATACCTCCTTTCATCTGATTCTCCTGGCACAATTTTGGTTACCACGCCCTTTAATGGGACGGGTTATGGAAGTTGGCATCGAGGAATGTTGTTAGGGTTATCCTGTAAAAACAAACTAGGTATGATCCATGGTTCCATTCCTAAGCCTTCTGCTACGGATCCACATTTTCAAGCATGGATTAGGTGTAATGATATGGTGGTAGCACGGATTCTAAACAGTCTAGATAAGGAAATTAGGGAAATTGTGATGTACACTGAATCTGCGGAGATTTTATGGAAGGAAGTTGAATGTAGATTTGGTCAGGCTAGTGGTACCAAAATTTTCCAAATCAGGAAAGAACTTTCTTCAATTTCCCAAGGATCCTCGAGTGTTGCTTCCTACTTCAATAGAATTAAGAAACCCTAGGATGAATTGTCTTTCTCCATTACCTATCCTGATTGTACTTGTAGGTGTAAGGATGGTTTTCTCACGTTAGAAGAGGAGCAGAGAGTTCATTAGTTCCTCATGGGATTGAATGATTCATATTCGACCATCAGAAGGAACATCCTCATGTTAAAACCCCTTCCTGACATTGATAATGTGTATTCAATTTTGTAACTGATGAGAGTCAATCTGAGGTGCACAATAATCTGCCTTCCTTCAATTCCGACTCTGTTGCTTTCTCCACTGGTAACCAAAGACCGTATAATCAAAAGCCAGGCTCAGAGTCTGGTGGTTTATCTACTACTATTCCCAGATCCTACAATTCCAATTCCGGGATCACTTTTAACTCTATTTCTTCCAAAAGAAACACTATGATTTGTAGATATTGCAAGAAACCTGGGCATCAAATTGAGAGATGCTACAAGTTGCATGGATTTCCTTCTGCCACATCTATTGGACAACCTAAATTCAAGAAATCTACAGCTTTTGCCCAGGTCTCAGAGTCCCAGCAATTAAGCACCTCTGATTCCCCTACTTGCAATACTTCCCCACCTAATTCTAGCATTTCCAAGGAACAATTTGAGCACTTCTTAAGTCTGTTTAGTCTGTTTCAGCAGGCTAAAATTACTAGTCCATCTTGGTTCTGCTAATTTTGCAGGTTTGTTTAATAGTTCTGATTCTAGACTTTGTTGTTTTCTTGCTTGTAACTTCTCTAAGGTAGACAATAGTCCATGGATCATAGACTCAGGTGCCACTAATCATATCACACCACAATCTTAATTTCTTTCCAATATCACCCCTCTCACAATTCCTTATCTTGTGACTTTACCCAATGGGTACGAAGTTAAAGTCACAAGTACTGGTACTCTTACTCTTTCTCCTGATATCTCCTTAACCAATGTGTTATTAGTTCCTTCATTTCAGTATAATCTGATTTCTATTGCTCAGCTAATTCTCCAATTACATTGTTTAGCTTATTTTACTTCCACTGCATGCATTTTGTAGGGCCCTTCTCTGAAGAGGCCAGTGGATCTTGGTAGCCTTCAAGCTGGGCTTTACATCCTCAATCCTCTTTCACTTACATCAACTACTTGTTCTTCTACTTCTTTACATGATTCATTTGTAAATACCATTACTGCCACTCTGTTTAATGACATAAATAAGAGCAAGTCTTCTACATCTGATTCTACTGTTACTGTTTCTTCTTCTGTTCTTAATACTGCACTGACTACTTTTACTTTACCTACTTTTCAACAAATAATATTTGGCATTTGCGATTAGGACATGCCGTTTACCAATATGCTTAACTGTCCCAATTTATAACTGAACGAGTTTATTGAATTTTGAACATAAGTCTAATTATCTTATTCATTATTGACACACCTTAAGCTAATTTCATGTTAACAATGAGAATATAAGGGAGATAAATCTCCATTTCTGAATTACTCTAGAAGCTTCACTGAAGTTAGAAAGGTAAAGGTAGAGAGAAAAATTTCTTCTTGAAAAATGATAACTGTCCAGTCAATGTTCAATGTACCATACTGGGCCGGGTACATAATTATCTGTACGAAACAATAACATCTATGACCCAAAATCAAGGTGGCTTTACTAAGGAGTTGTCAATCTTGAATCTATTTACATGAGGTTCAACAGCCCCCCTCAAGTTGGAAGGGCTTGCCATTCCAAGCTTGGAAATGAAGTGTTGATAAGGAACACCAAGAAGGGACTTGGTAAATATATCAGCAAGTTGAGCATTGGTGGAGATGGAATGAAGCGAAATGAGACCATCAGTTAGAGCTTGCCCGATGAAGTAGCAATCCACTTCAATATGTTTGGTACGCTCGTGAAAAACAGGATTCTTGGCAATGTGGACAGATGCATGACTGTCACAGAACACATGTACAGGAGTCAGATCATGAACACCCAATTCAGCAAATAAACGGACCAGCCAGGTAATTTCAGCAACTACGAGCCTTAAGGCTTTGTATTCTGCCTCAGCTGTTGATAAAGCAATAGTGGGCTGCTTCTTGGACTTCCAAGAGGTATGACAGCGTCCAAGGAATAGAACAAATCCTGAAATATATCTACGGGTAGCATCACAGCTGGCCCAATCAGAATCACAATAGCCTTGGAGAGAAAAATCAGAGGAGTTATTGAGCAGAAGTCCCAAACGAGGAGTACCAGCCAAATATTCCAAAACACGATGAGCAGCAGTGAGATAAGTAGTTCGGGGAGAAGACATGAACTGGCTAAGATGTTGAACTGTAAAAGACAAGTCTGGTCTCGTGTGTTGAAGGAAATTAGCTTTCCACCAAACTTTATGTACACAGAAGGATCAGGTAACAAATACCCAGAATCAGAAGATAGCTTCACGTGAGGGTCAAGTGGTAAAACAACAGGATTAACATTAGTATAGTGAAATTCGGACAATAGATCCAATGCAAACTTATGTTGGCTGACCAAGAACCTCGTCGAAGTATGGATAATTTCCAGACCAAGGAAATAATGTATAAGACCAAGGTCCTTAATTCTGAACTTATCATCCAGGAAAAGCTTGAGAGAAGAAATTTAAGATTCATCATCACCAGCCAAGAGAATATCATCCACATCAACAACCACAATAGTAAGACTAGTGTCAACTAATTTTCTGAACAAAGAGTAGTCATTCATGCTAGGGATGAAACCCCTAGACTGTAAAGCAGAAGATAGTTTGGCATACTATTGTCTCGAGGCTTGTCTAAGACCATAGAGGGACTTATTAAGGCGACATGCCAGCACAGTAAATGAAGAAGAGGAAACAAGGGAATTTTTATAAACACCTCCTCATCCAAATCACCATGTAGGAAAGCATTGTTCACATCAAGTTGGTGAACAACTCAATTTCTTTTGACAACCACAGACAACAACATTTAATGGTGGTCATTTTGACCACTTTAGAAAAAGTTTCAGTAAAATCTATACCCTCTTGCTGGGCATCCCCTCGAATGACCAACCTAGCCTTATATCTTTCAATAGTGCCATTAGACCTCTGTTTGATTTTATAAACCCATTTACATGGAATGGCCTTCTTACCAGCAGGTAAAGGGACAATATCCCATGTATGAGTGTCTTTCAAAGCCTTAAATTCTTTCATCATGGCTTCCTGCCAGGCAAGATTGGAAACAACTTGATGCTAGAGTTGAGGTTCTTGCAAGGAAGTCTCAAAAGATAGAGGAATAATCCTAAAACTTGAAACAAAATTGCACACATAATCATTGAGGTAAGCTGGAGGATGAGATGATCTAGAAGACTTTCTTTGGGCAGAGACAGGAACAGAAGTTGGGATAACAGTGGTAGAAATAAGGACAATTGAAGGAGAAGAGGGATTATGAGGTATAGGGGGAGAGAGATCAGAAGGAAAAAGATGAGGGGAAGTAGAAGATGAATAAGGGAAAACATTTTCATGGAATATGACATCCGTTGAGTGCAAAATGCTATGATCAGATAGTCTCAAAAGTTTATAACTATTCTTGCCATGACTATACCCAAGAAAAACCGAGGGGTATGACCTGGACTGAAACTTATCTCTATGTGGTTTAGGTACAGCAGGAAAACATAGGCAACCAAAAGCTTTCAAATGTGTAAAAGAAGGTGAAATACCATGAAGTAACTCAAAAGGGGATTTGTAATTCAAAAGTGGTGTTGGAAACCTATTTATCAGATAAGCAGCAGTAAGAACACATTCTCCTCAATACTTGACTGGGAGTTTGGATTGAAATAAAAGGGCTCTAGCAGTTTCAAGAAGACGCTTGTGTTTCCTCTTCACCACACCATTTTGTTGTGGTGTGTGAGGACAAGAGGCTTGATGCAAGATTCATGTGTTGAAAAAAAATAGAAGTTGCTGAACTACACCCCCAATTCAAGGGCATTGTTAGATCTGAACAGTGGTGTTAAATTGGGTTTTAACCATAAAGATGAAAGATTGTATGAGAGTGAAGGCATTACCCTTGGTATGGAAGAGATGTGTCCAAGTAGCTCTAGTAAAGTCATCTACTATTGTAAAGAAATATTTAAAACCATTATAAGTTTGAGTATGATAAGGACCCCAAAGATCCAAGTGAATTAATTGAAAAGGAGAAGTAGAGTGAATGGAACTCTTAGGGAGGGGGAGTCTTTGTTGCGTAGCCATGGACAAATAGGGCATAAGAAGGATTGTTTCTTAGGTAGGACATCAAATAAACAAGAAAGTTTAACAACAGAAAAATCAAAGAAGAAAATTCAACATATTAGAAGATAAGAACAACAACCAATAACATACCTAATGTAATTTCACAAGTAGAGTCTGAGAAGGTAAGATGTATACGGATCTTACCCGTCTCTGTGGATAGAGGTTGTTTCAAATAACTCAGAAGAATTCTATATTTCAATCTCCAAAATAATACCTCATATTTATAGGTGTTAACCCAAATGGTTAGTTAACGGTTAGTTTGATTTCATTAATGGCAGATAAAATAATTTATTAAATAATAAGTAAATGTAACAATATTAGAGTAAGAAAGATTTTTCAAATCAATAATAAGAATTCATATGTTACTCCAACGGCTAGTTAATGGTTAGTTTGATGTAAGATTAGAGTTGGAGACTTGAAGTAACACAAGAATGCTCATTGTTGATTTTGAAAAACTTTCTTTCACTAATCTTATTTTAAACTAACGATTAACTAGTCGTTGGAGTAACACAAGAATACTCATTATTGATTTGGAAAAGCTTTCTCTTTATCTTATATTGACTAACCGTTAACTAGCTGTTGGGGTAACACAAAAATTAATAATTTGGAAAAGCATTCTTTCTCTAATCTTATATTGACTAACCATTAACTAGCCGTTGGAGTAACACAAGAATGCTCATTAATATTGTGAGAGAACTTTCTCTAATCTTACATCAAACTAACCGTTAACAAGCCGTTGGTAACATATGAATGCTTATTATTGATTTGGATAATCTTTCTTACTCTAATATTATTATGTTTACTTACTATTTGATAAAATTGACATTAATGAAATCAAACTAGCCGTTAACTAACCGTTTGGGTTAACACCTATAAATAGAAGGCATTATTTTGGAGATTGAAATGTAGAATTCTTCAGAGTTATTTGAAACACCCTCTACCAACAAAGACAGGTAAGATTTGTATACATCCTACCTTCTCAAACTCTACTTGTGAAATTACATTAGGTTTATTATTGGTAGTTCTTATCTTCTAATATGCTGAATTTTCTTTCTTGATTTGTTTCTGTCCCAATTTATAACTGAACATGTTTAGTGAATCTTGAGCACAAGTCTAATTATCTTATTCATTATTGAGACACCTTAAGCTAATTGTGATCCATAGGAAGTACTATTTTCACAACAATCTATACTACTCTATAAAGAGATGTATGTCCATGAAATTACACTGAATGTATTATCGCTTATACTACAAATAAGTAATAACATTTTGAAGTTTGTCCGTTAATAGAAACACATGATAAAGTGAACTCTGGGTACTTCTTTTAAACTGTTTTAATTGCTTACTATCTATAACAAGTATAAATTCATTAAGTGTTCATTAATAATAGACATTTTGAACTCCACTCATGAAATTACACTATATAGATTATTGTTTTATAGATTCGCCATGGAAAACGTGTTCAGCAAATGTAAATTATGAATTGCATTCAAAGAGTAATTTATAAACTAATTTTTTGTACTTTTTTTCTAGAGAAATTGCAGGTAATTGAGGAATTAAGTTTTGTTTTCTATTTCCATCCATGGACGAAACTGCCAAGCGACACTGTACCGGAGAAGTTGGTGGCGGCAGCGGCGGCGAAAAAGGAGGAGGAGGAAGCTCCGATGGCGATTTTGAGCCGTCAATGGGTAGATTTAAGGATCATATAATAATTGATGTGTTGGAAAAAATGGATTTGGCATCTCTTTGCACCGCTGCTTGTGTCTCTCCAACCTTCAATTCTGCCGTTGCATATCGTCTTCCTTTTGTTTCGTCTTCCGATCTTTCTGTAAGTTGATTTTGCTTCTTTTTATTCTAATTAAATGCCCTAATTTTATTGTGTATGATTTACTAGTAGACTAGCCAAAACTACTGGAGGCATTTTCTGGGCTTCATTTTGCTAATGCGTATGTGGGCATTAGCAAGTGTAGCTGGTTGAAACATTCATGATAAGATAGTGTGATGAATCCTCTTATTATTGAATTGAGTAAAATGCATGTGGAGAATGTAGCATAAACGACTGTCCATTTGACCATCTTTAGTTTTGCTAAATGCGATTCTTACTTCTGGGATGAACTTTTCATACTAGTATCTTTGATTTACAGGGATTCTATCTGGATGAAGAGACTCTAAAACATGTTGTGCGTAGGGTCCCAGGAGCCAAGAGTTTAACTATTGAGTGCCTCCGAATGAGGAATGATTCCTCCATCATCAATATTCTCGGTGAGCATATCGAAGATTTGAGTTTGCTCAAATGTACCCATCTGTCTTATGACATTCTGCGTGCAATTGGAGAAAGGTGCCCCAACTTAAGGTATTCTCCTATGTCAACATATCGGTAAATTGTTATGAAATGCTTCGTTGATTATAGCTTCACATCTTTGATGATAAGAGCTTTAGAAGTGGTTGCAACTTGCAATCAATTTATCAGGGCTTAGAAGGCGTTCATCGCCTCCATTGATGGATTTCAGACTGTTATTATCCTGAAATTCTCTCTGCATAAATGGATTTTATTTAGATCTAATGGTTCACTGGAGCCATTGTCTTTCCACTTGCTGAAGCTGATTTGCAATTTTATTCACGAGATATCTGAAGCAGATTTGTTGATTTAAATAACTCGTTTGGGAACCAATTCATTTAAATTTGAATTTTTTTTCTTTGCTGACCCTTGATGATATCTGAACTTCTTTAGGCTGTTTGGGTATAGAAAACTTGAACTGCTTTAGCTTTTGCACTTGGCATTGATTAATTTCACTCTATATCTCCACCTTCGGAAGATGGCACAGTCGAGCTATAATAATGTTCATTGTGGTTACACCTACAATATCTTGCTTTCATACTCTTGTCACTTCTTCCTGGATTTGTTTCCAATGTATGTTTTCTTATTTCCCCTTTTTCTTTTTCTGAATCAGGTCCTTGCTTGTAGAATTTGCTGGGTGTGATGCACCAGAACTTTTCAAAAGGAAACTTGCAGAAATGCTCCAAAAGGTGCCCTTGTTAGAGGTAAAGTATTCTCATCTTTCACATATTTGTCCTCTCTTTCTTCTTCAAATTGTCCCTGATGCCTCTTCAAGCTAATTACTCTTTAGAACAAGAGTTTTCCTTTGATGGTCAATTTCATGAGTACTTTTCTTTCCTGCAGTCGCTGTCCATAACAATCCGAGGGACCTCACGTGATGTATTTGATGTACGACCTCTTGGACAATTTCTGCCCCCAAGTTTAAAAAAATTGAAGTTACAGCAAACGGATGCACGCCTCTTTGTCTTGTGGTTAGATGCAGTCAGGAAAATCCCTCTGTTCAACTTGCGAAGCTTGTCTCTTGTCTTGGACCTTATATCAGATGATCTTCTCATCACAGTTGTGCATTCTCTTCCTCATTTGGTAGAGCTGGATCTTGAAGACAGACCTTTTACATTGTCATCGGTAGGGGACTTGACCAACATTGGACTACAGGCTCTGAAGTTCTGCGAGTGTCTAATTGCCCTCTCAATTGTTCGAAGTAAAATGAATTGTCCTGCTTCATTTACAAGAGTGGACAATAAAGGCATGTTCCATGTTTCTGAAGGTTGTAAAAGGTTGGAATCAGTGAAACTTGGTGGGTTTGCAAAGGTTACTGAAGCTGGATATTCGTCAATTCTGTACTCATGCCAGAATCTGAAGAAATTTGAAGTGTTGACTTCACCTCTATTATCAGACTCGGTGATTGATAATATGACAGGAGTTGCAAGGTCCGTAGTTGAATTAAGGTTGTCATCATGCAGTCTTCTAACTAGTGAAGCTTTGGAGCATTTGTCCTCGTTTCGTAAGTTGGAGGTACTTGACACAAGTGGGTGCGAACGCATTGGAGATCAGACTCCTTTCTACATATCAAAAGTTACTACACTCACAAGACTTAACTTGGCAAAAGCTCGCATCACTGATGTGGGTCTTGCTCTTCTCGGTGCGGGAGACTTACCAATTGTGCAGTTGTGCATCAGAAAATGTGAGAAAGTAACTGACAAGGGAATTAAGTCTTTATTTCATGCCGATAGGAAAATTTGCAAGACGTTATCGGTGTTGGATGTTGGTTACATTCCCAAAATAACTGATGCAGCTATTTTTACCATTGCAACTGCTGCTAAGGCATTAACTGATTTATCTTTAAGGTTCTGTAATGGAGTCACTGATGCTGCGGTGCAGATGCTGATGGATCGACCAAACCACAGCAGTAGTCAACTACAAATGCTTGATCTTTGCAGCTGTCGAGGTCTGTCTGCTGAGGCCATAATGCTACCTCTGCCCCAGCATGCTTTCCATCGTTTGCGCTGGCTCGGTATTGGACTTACTGACATAGTTGCTAAGAGAGGCATTTTCTCCGTAATCTGCGAGGCGCGACCCAGGCTTGTTGTGTGCGGTGTTTGCTGCGACTTTGGGTGCTGTGATGGCTGGCAATGGCACAAAGTCCGATGACTGAAACTTAGCTTTTTTCCTTTTTTTTTTAGGCATTGTTGTGCTTTATTTGCTCTGTATTGTAATCAAGCTTTTGAATTACAATGAATATCACATGCCTTTTTTTTTTGGACCTGCAATTGTAATTGCTCATTAAGTATCAATTCATTGCTACTAGCATCAATTGGCATCACCACTTGGACACACCATTGCTAGCTATATGTGAAACAAACACCTAATGTTGTTATTTTCACTATCTTACCCTACTATGGATTACCACCTACTTCAATAGCAGGTGCATTAACTACTTATCTGCCCCAACTCCTTATCCTCCTCCTTAGGTTTCTGTTGACCACATTCTCCATCGGGCCCTCTTATCTCTTCCGTCTCCGAGCTCTAGTTATGAAAGAAGGAACTGACTATCCTCAAGATGGCCAAGCTTAAGCCATCTGCTCCACCACAACCCCCGTCTTGTGCGCCCAAACTTTCTTTTATAGTTCTTAAATTTCATGTTTGGCATTATCTTTTTTACAACGTTAATAATGAGCTTGTGGTTATGCCGCGATTAATTCGTTGCCAGTTTCTACCATGGAAAACATCTATCCACTGCCACTTAACAAGAGATCGTTTGTTACCAACACCAGCAGCATGATGTAAACATTCTAGTCAACCTCCACCACCTTTAGGGATATACCCAGCCACCAGTTATGGAAGTTAACCTACCATGCGCCCGCACCAGCACTAACTGAAGAAGACATGCAGAGAGTACATTTGTAATTCAGCCTTTAACTGGAGAAAGAATGGTGATCAGAAAAAGATCGCGATATCTCAAAATGTTTTGGGCTTTTACCATTATGCTGGACAGTTGTTGATATGGCTATGATCAAACCATTTCTATCTGTAGTATTTTGTTCACATTTGACTTTATATATATCGTAGAAGCCCAAAGCGAACGCACTTCCATTTCATTGCCAAACTGTAGCTGGTCTAAAAGTAGATATGATTCTGGAGCCCGAAAAGATGGCCATGCCCTAAAAAGTAGACAACAACCTCATGTATATCAAAGCCAAAATCAATATCTCAAAATAACTGCAAGAACCAAACTACAACTACAAATTCCAGTGTAATCCTACAAAGTGGGTCTGTTGAGGGAAGAGTATATGCAAACCTTACCCCTGCTGCAGAAGTAGAGAGACTGTTTTCGATAGACAAAATTGTAATTGGATTAAAAGATAAGAACCACACTCAGTTGTGATGTGAATTACATTTTCTGATAGCCGTCTAAGAAGCACGCCCGGATCCCGGCCCACCCCCAAAATCGTGGGCTATAGCACACCGATTTGGCCCGAAAATGCCCCGTTCGCGCCGTTTCGTCCGTTTGTCCACCCAAATAGCCACGAAAATTTAAACGGACCTCAATGGGACGATCCCTAACTTCCCTGGCACGCCTCGGTAGATTTTCAACCCATAGCACGCCCGATCCCCGGGCTTACCCCCGAAATCGTGGGCAATAGCATACCGATTTGGTTCGAAATTTCCCCGTTCGCGTCGTTTCGCCCGTTTGTCCACTCAAATGGCCACGAAAATTTAAACGGACCACACTGGGATGATTCCCAACCTCCCTGGTACGCCCCGGTTAATTTTCGACCCACATCACGCCTGGAACCCGGGCCCACCCCGAAACCATGGGCTATAGCACGTCGATTTGGCACGAAAATGCACCGTTCACGCTGTTTCGCTCATTTGTCCACCCAAATGGCCATGAAAATTTAAACGGACCACACAAGGAGGAATCCAAACCTCCCTAGCACGCCCCGGTCGATTTTTGGCTCACAGTACACTCGGACCTCGGGCCCACCCCAAAACCGTGGGTTGTACAGCATACCGTTTTATCCCGAAAATGCCCCGTTCAAGCCGTTTCGCCCATTTGTCCACCCAAATGGCCACGAAAATTTAAACGGACCATACTGGGACGATCCCAACCTCCCTAGCACGCCCCGGTCGATTTTTGACCCATAGCACGCCCGGACCTCGGGGCCACCCTCGAGTGTGATGTTTGCTTATTAATCTTGTCATTTTCGGAGTTTTGTGCACATGAACAGTGCTGAAACTAAAAATGATAGCAATAATTTTGATTTTAGAACTCAATTTCCATATCTAGTCGATCCAACAAGAATGATTGCATTTTCTGATATTTTGCATGCTGTCTTTCATCAACATCCCAACGAACAACAACAATTACTTAGATCAACTTGAAAATTTGTGTTATCATAGTAAAATCATTACTAGTGGCACATCGTACTCTTACGCGTGAAAAGACACTGCAAGTTTTGTTACGTCAAAACCTAAATACTAAATCAGCAACACTTTCAAATGTATCATTTTAATTAACTTTTGGCTTTTGATTCATAAATTAAAAATCCTAATTTATAATTTATTTTACCATTTTAATTTAAAACTAAGTACTTATGAGTGGTATTTAATTTATCCAACCCTAAAATATTTAGAAACTATTTTCACTAAAAAGCACTAAAAATAATGTTGTCACTATAATTAAAAGAAATTAATTTTAAATTTTTCTTTTATCTTAATACAATATAATTTAAGGATCATTTCCTAGGGTTAAATGCAAATGAGTCCTCACAGTCTTCATGTCTAGGTTTCCTCTACTTTGCTGTTCTCAATTCTGCCCAAATTTTATTTTTCTCTTCTCTTTTGTTTGTTTTTTGAATTTTAATTCCATTGTTGTACCTCAATTATTTCTTAATAGGTGTTAATACCTTTCGTCTAAATCTCTTTGCAGCCACTTGGAGAGATGGAGGCTATTGTTTTCCTCTATATGTACAATTTTTACAAGGTATTCTTTTGTTTACTTCTGTTTTTCTTTAGTTCTAATTCTGTGTTTTACTCTTTCTAATTCTAATATTTTTGCCTTTAATTTACTTAGGGGTTGTTTGGTTGGGAAATGAGATATTCGAGCATTAATTATTCCGGGATTAGTATCATAGCTTCAAGGTCTGATAAAAATAACACTACAATCCTGAGACAACTAATTAATGTGATGTGTTATCCAATGCATTTTGTCGCAACCAAACATGGATAAACTCGAATTTTAAGATTAGTTATCCCTTATTCCTTGTACCAAACGAGCCCTAAAGGTGGAATAAAAATAATACTATAATTTGGGATAATTAATCCCGGTACGAACTATCGCATGCATTTTATCCCAATGAAACATGGCAAAAGCTCATCGTAAAATTAATTCCAGCATTAGTTATCCCTTATCCCTCGTATCAAATGAGCCCTTGTAGTTGCATGTGTGTAGTTTTTCTTTCATTCCCTCTATTAACTCTTAATTTAAGGAGAAGTAATAGTTAAATTTATGTTACAATTTTTATTTGATTTGCAGGAATGGATTACTATTGCTTGTGGCATCTGCTACAACCTGATTTTGTGAGTGAGTATAATAATTGTTGATTCTTCTTTAACATTTTGTTCGTATTCTTTTGCTTAAATCTTTTGTTATTTTAGTTTTCTTGGTTTTGAAGGGGTACTTAGTTCTTAGATGTAGGTTGTTCAACCTATGTTGCTCGGACTCTTCAAAAATGTCAACTGGTGCAGCATCGGAAGTGAAGAGTCCACACAACTTAGTGTTCGATTGTATTGGTGATTAGCTAATTCATGTTGTCCAGTTTCTTATTTCAAATGAACTCCGAGACTAATTTGTCAATGGGGCAATCAGTCTTTGGATTTTTAGACCACTAATCGAAAAACTTTCATGTGGAAATTCATAATGGCTAATACCGAGAGGCGAGATGTAGTTTGGAATCACCTTTGTACTCTTAAATTTTTCGAATTTGCGTAGATAATGAATGTGGATAAAATCTATAGTTGTGTTAATGGAGGTATGAGATTCACTAGGAGACTAGCTATGATACAATGATGAGCTAGTGTGATTAAATAAATCATCCATAATTGATTTAGCAAAGTGATACCATATCTACCATTAGAAAGAAAGGGAACTGGTAAAAAATAGTGAATAAACTAACTATTTTTTTTGAACCATGGTGTCCGAGTCAGCTTATGCGCGCATCGACTAATTCCATGGGATACCTGCCGCCTCTCACCAGCAACAATAATGACTACACAATTAGGGGTCGTTTGGTAGAGTGTATTGAAAAAACTAATACATGCATTAATTAATGTGTATTACTAGTACTTTGTTTGGTTCATTTTTTAGTCTATGTCATTAGTTGTACACTATATTGTGTATTGAGATGTGTATTAGTAATACACACCATTTTCCATGTATTAGTAATACAAAGGCTTTGAATACATGTATTAACTTGTTAAATGACAAATTTGCCCCTTTCTTTTATCTTTTCTGCTCTTAGCTGCTGGCTTGCTAACCTTTTTTTTCACTAATTCAACATTGCTGCTTTTAGCAATCAAACATTGCAATTCCTTTTCCATATTTACCAATTTGGGTACGCAAGAAATCATTACGAACCATTGATTCCTTTTCCATCTTTGATTGTTGAACATTAGCCATCTTTGATGGCATGAAGATTACTGGATCAGTGGGCGTTTGGGAAGATTATTGGACCGGTGAGTATTTGTCAATTCTCATCAAAACGCATCATCAGCTATTTGGGAAGATGGAATTATCTGCCGATTTAAGGTTAAGGCAGAGAACGTCTTTGGATTTCCAACTTTCCCTTTTTACAGTAGTTGTTGCTACTTATCCCTTGAAAGAGAAGATACAAAGAAGGATATTTTGGTAAATAAACATCTTTTTATAAAAATTATATAAATACATATTATTTTTAATACATCAAACCAAACACTGTATAAAAAATAATGCTTGCATAACTAATACCAACATTACTAATACTTACATTAATAATTCAGGTATTAATACACCTTATTCAGCATTATTCTTATACACTCTACCAAACGACCCCTTAAAGACAAGTAAACCATTTAGGCGCATGTGTATCGTTAATCGCCAACTCTAATCCTTTTTCTTTTCTTTTGCTGAATTAGTGGTCATGTTAGTCAATACCTCTCATAACCTACTGCTTTTTACCATTCTTTTGAAAAACAAAGTAGTACAAAATGGCTAAGCTAATAATGTTACTTCTACTGCTTCACTGCCAGATTGTATACGAGCTTTAGCCAAACAAAATTAGGGAAAGAGAGAGAAGAAGAGAATGAGTGATGCTTCTACTGCTTCCGTGCTAGAGTGCATAAGAGCTTTAGTCAAAACAAAGAGAAGAAGAGATTTTGATCAGCATGCTAACAACAATCATCTCCTAATCATGACATTCGAATCTACATTTTCAAGTTAGTAATTTTTTTCACAAGTTTCGAATTGATCAAATGCATCTACCTCTTGTTCATCAAGAGTTGAAGGTAATTTCTAAACCAATAAAGTGTTAAAGTACATTCTTTATGTTTTGCTGCCATTTTTTTCACTTGCTGGCAGTAAAAGAAACTGCATTTGATTCTGCTTATTCATTATGGAAGTGTACTGTGTCATCCTCTAGGATCCACCTTGGAGTGGAGGACTTCATAGGAATAACTCTTTTCTTTTTACGAGGGCCTTTCATTTTTCAATTTAATATATATTTTAGAGAAGAACACAAACCGATATAAACTCCGAATAGAGGACAAGAGGTGGGCTTACACTATTGCGGGATTAAGCTATCGGTCTAGAAATTGAAATTTCAATTTAGAGACTTTTAGATACCCTAGTTCACTTCTGTTTGACAGTTATAATGCCGATTTACAGTTGAAGCAGGAGAGAATATATGTTGATATTTTCGATAATTCTTCAAGTTCATAGCATCGTCCCGTTTATACATCTTCTTTAGGTAATTTTTTATTTCTTTAGAATGAAATTTGCCCCTTTCTCTAATTGCAAGAAGAATGTCGCAAGACAGATGGGAACATTTGAGTACTCAAATCTTCGATATGTTCACTGAGAATATTGATAATGGAAGAATCATTCCGCATTTGGAGGCACTCGATAGTTAAACTCTTGGCTCCTGGGACCCTACGCACGACATGTTTTGAGTCTCTTCATTCAGATAAAATCTCTATAAATCAAAGATACTAGTATTAAAAGTTCATCTCAGAAGTAAGAATCGCATTGGCAGAACTACGGATGGTCAAAAGGACAGTCATTTACGCCACATTCTCCAAATGCATTTTACTCAATTCAATAATCAGAGTATTCATTAGACTATCTTACCATGAATGTTTGGACTAGCTGCACTTGCTAATGCCTGTATAGGCATTAGCAAAGTGAAGCCCAGGGAAATGCCTCCAGCAGTTTTAGCTAGTCTACTAGTAACCATACGTAAATAGGTTAATCCAAATCAACTAGCAATAAACTCGAAATAGTTCTAGCTGCCAAGGCAGTCTCGGGACACTCGATCAATCAATCATTCAACTAGGTCTCAATCTTAAATTTAGTCCTAGAGTTCCACTCCACTCTATTCACACTCATTTCGTAATGATCAAGCAAATATCAACCAAATCTAACAAAAGTTTTAGATTATTTAGGGACAACATACTTCACTTTACATGAACTCTAGATAGTTGAATTGAAATTTTAAACAAAACAAATTAATAATTTCATATGTATTATGCTCAATGAAGCTATGAGGATGTGGTGTCAAATTTTATTTTATTTTTACAATTGTGGTGTCCTAGCCAACTTTTGCACACCTCGACTAATTCCACAGAATACTTGCCACCTCTCACTCATCAGCCGGCAGCCGATCCACCAAGGTCAGGACATTTGGAAAGAAATCACCTAGTGTTTTTGTTTGGTATCACATTCAATATAACTCATTTTATCTATTACAACAAAAAAATTTGGGCATTTAATTAGAAAAAAGAGCGAAATCAACTTACAGAAAGATCGAAAGACGAAACAGAAGGAAGACGATATGCGAAGACAAAATTGAAGGTTGGAGAGACACAAGCGGCGGTGCAAATAGATGTCAAATCCATTTTTTTCCAACACATTAATTATTATATGATCTGTAAATCTACCCATTGATGGCTCAAAATCGCCATTGGAGCTTCCTCCTCCTTTTTCGCCGTTGCTGCCGCCACCAACTTCTCCTCCGGTTCGGTGTCGCTTAGCAGTTTCGTCCATGAACGAAAACAGAAAACAAAACCTAAGTCCTCAATTTCCTGCAATTTTTCCAGCAAAAAAGTACAAAAAATTAATTTATAAATTACTATTTGAATGCAATTCATAATTTACATTTGTTGAATACGTTTTCTATGGCGAATCTATATAACAATAATCTATTCAGTGTAATTTCACGAGTGAAGTTCGAAATGGCTATTATTAATAAACACTTAATTAATTTATACTTGTTATAGATAGTAAGCAATTAAAGCAGTTTAAAGAAGTACCCGGAGTTCACTTTATTATGTGTTTCTATTAACGGACAAACTTTCAAGGTTATTACTTATTTGTAGTATGAACGATAATACATTCAATGCAATTTCATGGATATACATCTCTTTATAGAGTTGTATAGATTGTTGTGAAAATAGTACTTTCTATGGAATAGAATTAACTTAAGGTGTGTCAATAATGAATAAGATAATTAGACTTATGTTCAAGATTCAATAAACTCGTTCAGTTATAAATTGGGATAGAAACAACAGAAAAATCAAGTAAGAAAATTCAACATATTAGAAGATAAGACAACAACCAATAACATACCTAGTGTAATTTCACAAGTAGAGTGAGAATGTAGGATGTATACAAATCTTACCTGTCTCTGTGGGTAGGGGTTGTTTCAAATAACTCTGAAGAATTCTATATTTCAATCTCCAAAATAATACCTTGAGTTTATAGGTGTTAACCCAAACGTATAGTTAACGGCTAGTTTGATTTCATTAATGTTAGATAAAATAATTTATCAAATAGTATGTAAACGTAACAATATTAGAGTAAGAAAGACTTTACAAATCAATAATAAACATTCATATGTTACTCCAACGACTAATTAACGGTTAGTTTGATGTAACAACCGTCAATGGGTAGATTTATAGATCATATAATAATTAATGTGTTGGAGAAAATGGATTTGACATCTCTTTGCACCGTCGCTTGTGTCTCTCCAACCTTCAATTCTGCCTTCGCATATCGTCTTCCTTTTGTTTGGTCTTCCGATATTTCTGTAAGTTAATTTCACTCTTTTTTTCTAATTAAATACCCTAATCTTTTTGTTGTAATAGATAAAATGAGTTATATTAAATGTGATACCAGACAAAAACACTAGGTGATTTCTTTCCAAGTGTCCTGACCTTGGTGGATCGGCTGCCCGCTGATGAGTGAGAGGTGGCAAGTATTTCGTGGAATTAGTCGATGTGTGCAAAAGTTGGCTAGGACACCACGATTGTAAAAATAAAATAAAATTTGACACCACATTCTCGTAGCCTCATTGAGCATAATACATATGAAATTAGTAATTTGTCTTGTTTAAAATTCAATTCAATTGTCTCGAGTTTATGTTAAAGTGAAATATGTTGTTCCTAGATAATCTAATGTTTTTGTTAGATTTGGTTGATACTTTCTTGATCACTACGAAATGAAAATGAATGTGAATAGAGTGGAGTGGGACTCTAAGGACTTATTTAGGATTGAGACCTAGTTGAATGATTGGTTGAGCGTCTTGAGATTGATTTGGCAGTTTGAACTAATTTGAGTTTATTGCTGGTTGATTTGGATTAACCTATTTATTTAAGGTTTACTAGTAGACTAGCTAAAACTACTTGAGGCATTTCCCTGGGCTTCACTTTGCTAATGCCCACCTATGTGGGCATTAGCAAGTGCAACTGGTCCAAACATTCGTGGTAAAATAGTCTGATGAATGATTTGATTATTGAATAGAGTAAAATGCATATGGAGAATGTGGCGTAAATGACTGTCCATTTGACCATCTTTAGTTTTGCTAATGCGATTCTTACTTCTGGGATGAACTTTTAATACTAGTATCTTTGATTTACGGGGATTTTATCTAAATGAAGAGACTCTAAAACATGTCGTGCGTATAGTCCCAGGAGCGAAGAGTTTAACTATCGAGTGCCTCCAGATGAGGAATGATTCCTCCATTATCTATATTCTCGGTGAACATATCGAAGATTTGATTTTGGTCAAATGTTCCCATCTGTCTTACGACATTCTTCGTGCAACTGGAGAAAGGTGCCCGAACTTGAGGTATTCTCCTATGTCAACATATCGGTAAACTGTTATGGAATGCTTCATTGATTATGGTTTCACATCTTTGATGGTAAGAACTTTACAAGTGGTTGTATTCAATTTAACAGGGCTTAGACGGCGTTCATCGCCTCCATTGATGGATTTTCAGACTGTTATTATCCTGAAATTCTCTGCATAAATGTATTTTATTTAGATCCACTCGCTGAAGCTGATTTGTAATTTTTAAGCAGATTTGTTAATTTAAATAACTCGTTTGGGAACCAATTCATTTAAATTTGATTTTTTCTTTGCTGACCCTTGATGATATCTGATTTCTTAGGCTGTTCGGGTATAGAAAACCTCAAACTGCATTAGCTTTTGCATCTGGCATGCATTAATTTCACTCTATATCTCCACCTCCGGAAGATGGAACAGTCGAGATATAATTAAGTCCATTGTGGTTACATCAACAATATCTTGCTTTCATACTCTCGTGTGACTTCCTGGATTTGTTTCCAACGTGTGCTTTCTTATTTCCCCTGCTTATAGAATTTGCTGCGTGTGAAGCACCAGAACTTTTCAAAGAGAAACTTGCAGAAATGCTCCAAAAGGTGCCCTTGTTAGAGGTAAAGTATTTTCATCTTTCACTTATTTGTCCTCTCTTTCTTCTGCTAATTGTCCATGATGCCTCTTCAAGCTAATTACTCTTTAGAACAAGAGTTCTCCTTTGATGGTCAATTTCATGAGTACTTTTCTTTCCTCCAGTTGCTGTCCATAAAAATCCGAGGTACCTCACGTGATGTATTTGATGTACGACCGACCTTTTGGACAATTTCTGCCCAAGAGTTTAAAAAAATTTAAGTTACAGCAAACGGATGTACCCCTCTTTGTCTCCTGGTTAGATGCAGTAAGGAAGATCCCTTGTTTCAACTTGCGAAGCTTGTCTCTTGTCGTGGACGTTATATCAGATGATCTTCTCATCACAGTTATGCATTCTCTTCCTCGTTTAGAGCTGGATCTTGAAGACAGACCTTTTATGGAGCCATCGGTACGGGACATGACCAACATTGGACTGCCGGCTCTGAAGTTCTGCGAATGTCTAATTGCCCTCTCAATTGTTCGAAGTGAAAGGAGTTATCCTTCATGTAAGAGAGTCAAAAATATAGGCATGTTCCATGTTTCTGAACGTTGTAGAAGGTTGGAATCAGTGAAACTTGGTGGGTTTGCAAAGGTTACTGAAGCTGGATATTCGTCAATTCTGCACTCATGCCGGAATCTGAAGAAATCTGAAGTGTTGACTTCACCTCTATTATCAGACTCGGTGTTTGATAATATGATAGGAGTTGCAAGGTCCGTAATTGAATTAAGGTTGTCATCATGCAGTCTTCTAACTATGCTCTTCTCAATTCTGCCCAAATTTTATTGTCTTCTGTTCTCTTTATATTTGTTTTTTGTATTTTAATTCCATGTTGTACCTCTCTTGTTTCTTAATATGTGTTAATATCTTTCATGTAAATCTCTCTAGAGCCACTTGGAGAGATGGAAACTATTGTTTTCCTCTATATGTACAATTTTTACAAGGTATTCTTTTATTACTTCTATTTTTCGTTAAATTCTCTGATTTACTCTTTCTAGTTCTAATAGTGTTGCTTTCTGTTGTATCTTATTCTTTTACTATTCCTTATCTTAGATTGTTTTATTTTGAGCCGAGGGTCTATCGAAAACAACCTTTCTATCTCACATTTGAGGTAGTGGTATGGACTGCATGCACTTACCCTCCCCAGACCTTGCTTGGTGGGAATATACTTGGTATGTTGTTGTTGTAGTTCTAATAGTGTTGCCTTTAATTTACTTAGGGGTTGTTTAGTTGGGAAACAAGTTATCCCGAGGATTAATTATTCCGGGATTAGTTATCTCATGATTAGTTGTCCTACCTTCAAGGAGTGATTAAAATAGCACTACAAGAGATAACTAATTACTGTATGAGTTGTTCCATGCATTTTATCGCAACCAAACATGGATTAGCTCATCGTAAAGTTAATTTTAGGATTAGTTATCCCTCGTACCAAATGAGTCTTGAAGGTTGGATAAAAATAATACTATAATTCGGAATAACAAATCCGGTATGAGCTATCCCATGCATTTATAACAACCAAACATGGCAAAAGCCCATCGTAATATTAATTCCAGCATTAGTTATCCCTTATTCCTAGTATCAAATGAGCCCTTGTAGTTGCATGTGCGTAGTTTTTCTTTCATTCCCTCTATTAACTAAGGAGAAGTAATAGTTAAATTTATGTTACCACTTTATTTGATTTGCAGGAATGGATTACTCTTGCTTGTGGCATCTGCTCTAATCTACCTTATTTTGTGGGTGAATATAATAATCGCTTAGTCTTCCTTAACATTTTGTTCATATTCTTTTGGTTAAATCTTTTGTTATTTTAGTTTTCTTGGTTTTGCTTAAATCTACTTAGTCCTTAGTGATAGGTTGTTTGACCTATGTTGGTCAGACTCTTCAAAAATGTCAATTGGTGCGACATTGAAAGTGAAGAGTCCATGCAACTTAGTGTTCGACTGTATTGGTGATTAACTAATTAATATCTTCCAGTTTCTTATTTCAAATGAACTCTCAGGCTAATTTGTCAATGGGCCGACTTTGGATTTTTAAACCACTTTGATGTGGAAATTCATAATGGCTAATACATTGAGGCGAGATGTAGTTTAGAATCACCTTTGTACTCTTAAATTTTTTGAATTTGTGTCGATAATGAAAGTGAATAAAATCGATAGGTGTGTTGATGGATGTATGAGATGCATCTTACATTGAAATTCTGTGAAACCAGGGGACTGGCTATGATACAATGATGAGCTAGTGTGATGAAATTAATAAATCCACAAATTGATAACCATGGTGTTCGGGTCAGCTTACGTGCACCTCGACTAATTCCACGGGAAATCAAGCACCTCCCACCAGCAACAATAGTGAATACACAGCTAAAGACAAGTAAACCATTTGCGCATGTGTATCATTGATAGCTAACTCTAATCCTTTTTCTCTTCTTTTGCTGAATTAGTGGTCATGTTAGTCAATACCTCTCATAATCTACTGATTTTTACCATTCTTTTGAAAAACAAAGTTGTACAAAATGGCTATTGAAGTTGTTACTGCACCTGCTATTGAAGTAGGTGGTAATCCATAGTTGGATAAGAGAGTGAAAATAACAACACTAGGTGTTTGTGTTTCACATATAGCTAGTAGTGGTGTGTGTCCAACTGGTGATGCCACTTAATGATAGTTGCAATGAATTGGTACTTAATGAGTAATTACAATGGCAGGTCCAAAAAAAAGGCATTTGATATTCAAAAGGTTCATTACAACAGAGAGCAAATAAAGCACAATAATGCCTAAAAAGGGGAAAAAAAGATAAGTTTCGGTCATCGGATTTTGTGCCATTGCCAGCCATCACAACACCCAAATTCGCAGCCAACACCGCACACAACAAGCCTAGGTCGCGCCTTGTAGATTGTGTGGAGATTGTCTCTCTTAGCAACTATGCTAGTAAGTTCAATACCGAGCTAGCGCAAACGACAGAAAGCATACTGGGGCAGAGGTAGCATTATGGCATCAGCAGACAAACCTGGACAGCAGCAAAGATCAAGTATTTACAGTTGACTACTATTGTTGTTTGATCTATCCATCAGCATCTGCACTGCAGCATCCGTTTCCTCATCACAGAACCCTATAGATAAATCAGTTAATGCCTTAGCAGCAGATGTAATGGTAAAAATAGCTGCATTAGTTATTTTGGGAATGTAACCAACATCCAACACTGATAACGTCTTGCAAATTTTCCTATCAGCATGAAATAAAGACTTAATTCCCTTTTCAATTACTCTCTCACAGCTTCTGATCCACAACTGCACAATCAGTAAGTCTCCCGCACCAAGAAGAGCAAGGTCCATAATTGAATTAAGTTTGTCCTCATGCAGTCTTCTAACTAGTGAAGCTTTGGAGCATTTGTATTCATTTAGTAAGTTGGAGGTACTCGACACAAGTGGGTGCAAATGCATTGGAGACCAGACTCTCTTCTACATATCAAAAGTCACTACCCTCACAATACTAAACTCAAGACCCACATGGGTGATGCGAGCTTTTGCAAAGTTTAGTATTGTGAGGGTAGTAACTTTTGATATGTAGAAGGGAGCCTGGTCTCCAATGCGTTCGCACCCACTTGTGTTGAGTACCTCCAAATTACTAAATGAGGACAAATGCTCCAAAGCTTCCCTAGTTAGAAGACTGCATGAGGACAACCTTAATTCAATTGCGGACCTTGCTCTTCTTGGTACGGGAGACTTATCGATTGTGCAGTTGTGCATCAGAGGCAGCAGATAGTAACTGACAAGGGAATTTAGTCTTTATTCATAGTGGTAGGAAAATTTGCAAGACGTTATCAATGTTGGATGTTGGTTACTTTCCCAAAATAACTGATGCAAGTATTTTTACCATTATATCTGCTGCTAAGGCATTATCTGATTTATCTTTATGATTCTGTGATGAGGTCACTGATGCTACAATACAAATATTGATGGATAGACCAAACCACAACAGTAGTCAACTACAAAGACTTGTTCTTTGCAACTGTCGAGGTCTGTCTGCTGATGCCATGATGCTACCTTTTCCCAGCACGCTTTTCGTGGTTTGCTCTGGCTCTGCGTTGAACTTTATCGCATAGTCGATAAGAGAGACAATCTCTATGTAATCAGCAAGGCGCTACCCAGGCTTGTTATGTGCGGTGTTGGCTGCGAATTTGGGTGCTGTGATGGCTGGCAATGGCACAAAATCCGACGACTGAAACTTATCTTTTTTCCTTTTTTTAAGCATTATCGTGCCTTATTTGCTCTCTGTTGTAATGAACCTTTTGAATATCAAATGCCTTTTTTTGGACCTGCCATTTTAATTACTCATTAAGTATCAATTCATTGCTACTAGCATCACCAGGTGAACACACACCACTACTAGCTATGTTTGAAACACAAAACACCTAATGTTGTTTTTTTCACTCTCTTACCCTACTATGGATTACCACCAATTTCAATTAGCAGGTGCATTAGCTACTTATCTGCCCCAACTCCTTTTCCTTCTCTTTAGGTTTTTGTTCACCTCATTCTCCATCGGGCCCTCTTATCTCTTCCCTCTTTGAGCTCTAGTTATGGAAGAAGGAACCGATCATCCTCAAGCTCAAGAAATTCCTTTCCCGATCAAGCCGTCTGCTCCACATGACATATTTAAAACCATTAGATTTAATGACATTTTTGTACATTTGACACATCTTTATTTTAAGACTACAAGATTCAAAAGGCTTCTTTATTTTCTTAAATTCCGTGTCAAGTTAATTTTTTTGTAAATAGGGGCAGTAAAAGAATGAGTTAAGGTTTGGTATCGACATGTGTGCTTCATTGTGATTAAAATAAAACAAATAATGACATTTTGATATTTTGCATTCTGTCTTTCATCACCATTGCAACGAGCAACAACAATTTACTTAGATTAACTTGAGAATTTGTGTTGGCGTTGTACAAACATTACTAATGACACGTTGTTCTCTTAAATGCGAAAAGACACTGGAAGCTTTATTACGCCGACAACTAAATGGTAAGTCCGCAACACTTCCAAAGGTCATTTTGAATCAACTTTTAACGTTTGACTTATGTCAAAAGACATTAGTTAGAAAAACAAACTTCTTTTATTTATCTTTCTTTGTTTTTTGTTGTCCCAAAATAATGCTATTTTACTATAATTAAAAAAGTTAATTTTAATTTTTTTTACTCTTAATAAAATAATTTTGATAATAAATTTCAAAAGTATTTTTTAAACACCACGTCACATTAAAGTATGTGACGTGAAATGAGACGTCGATAACACTAATTAGAATCTAATGCAAAGTGAGTCCTTACACTCTTCCTCTTCTAGGTTTCTACTACTTTGCTATTCTCAATTCTGCCCACATTTTATTGTCCTCTTCTCTTTTTATTTGCTTTTTGTATTTTAAATCCACTATTGTACCTCCCCTTTTTTCCTTAGTACTATGTGTTGATATCTTTCATCTAAATACTCTCTACAGCCACTCAGAGAGATGAAGGCTATTTTTTTCCTCTATATGTCGAATTTTTACAAGGTATTCTTTTGTTTACTTCTCTTTTTCTTTAATTATAATTCTCTGATTTACTCTTTTTACTTCTAATATTGTTGCCTTTAATTACTTAGGGGTTGTTTTGTTGGGTAACAAGTTATTTAAGGATTAATTATGTTTAGTTGGTCAACACGTTATTCAAGGATTATCCCGGTTTTAGTTATCCTACCCTCAAGTGTGATAAAAATAACACTTACAATCCTGAATTACCTAATTATTATATGAGTTGTCCATGCATTTTATCTCAACTAGACATGGATAAGCTCATCCTAAAGTTAATTTTAGGATTAGTTATGGTAACACCCCAACTCAGGATAAGGAGTTCCACGTCGGCAAAGCATAGGAAAGATGCTAGATATATAAGTAATCAGGTCTTTCACTTTAGTGATCTGTTTTAAGTCGTTCGGATCTAAGCCTAGAGCGGACAGTATCACTAGTGGGCTGGACTGTTACAAATAAGGAGTCCCACATCGGCAAAACACGGGAGAAACCCTGGGTATATAAGTAAACAGACCTTTCACACTAGTAACGCATTTTAAAGTGGTACGTGTCTAAACCAAGAAGCCCATAACGAACAATATCACTAGTGGGCTGGGCCGTTACAGTTATCCCTTATTCCTTGTACCAAACGAGCCCCGAAGGTGGGTTAAAAATAATACTACAATTCAGGATAACTAATCTCAGTATGAGGTATCCCATGCATTTAAAATTTTGTTTGTATTCTTTTGCTTAAATCTTTTGTTATTTTAGTTTTCTTGGTTTTGAAGTGGTACTTAGTCCTCAGTGGTAGGTTGTTTGACCTATATTGCTCGGACTCTTCAAAAATGTCAACTGGTGCAACATCGAAAGTGAAGAGTTCTCGTACCATAGTGTCAGATAATTCATCCAATCCAAGGATAGCTATAATGTCCTGAAGTTCTTTGTAACGTTGTAAAGTTTTCTTAATTCGTTGGGCGGTTTCGTAATTTTCCTCACCAACGATCCGAGGTTGAAGTGCTGGCGAGTTGCAGCCTACAATCCAAGCTGAGGACGGGTTTTTGGGGTTAGCTCATCCTCGTGGGATCGCGACCCTTTGTCCCGGCCATTGTAGCACGTATGTCGCTGTATTGGTGATTAACTGATTAATATCTTCCGGTTTCTTATTTCAAGTGAACTCTCGGACTAATTTGTCAATGGGGCAATTCGTCTTCGGATTTTTAGACCACTATTCGAATATTTTCTATGTGGAAATTCATAATGGCTAATACCGAGTGGCGAGATGTAGTTTAGAATCACCTTTGTACTCTTAAATTTTTCGAATTTGTGTGGATAATGAGTGCGAATAAAATCTATAGGCGTGTTAATGGAGGTATGAGATGCATCTTACTTTGGAATTCTGTGAAACCAGGAGACTGGCTATGATATAGTGATGAGCTAGTGTGATGAAATAAATCATCCACATTTGATTTAGCGAGTAATACCATACCTACCATTAGAAAGAAAGGGAACAAATAAAAATAGTGAATACACAACTTTTTTTGGATAACCGTGGTGTTCGGGTCAGCTTACGTGTACCTCGACTAATTCCACAGAATATCTAGCACCTCCCACCAGCAACAATAGTGAATACACAGCTAAAGACAAGTAAACCATTTAGGCGCATGTGTATCGTTAGTAGCTAACTCTAATCCTTTTTCTGTTCTTTTGCTGAATTAGTGGTCATGTTAGTCAATACCTCTCATAATCTAATGATTTTTAACTTTCTTTTGAAAAACAAAGTTATACAAAATGGCTATTGAAGTAGTTACTGCACCTGCTATTAAAGTAGGTGGTAATCCATAGATGGATAAGAGAGTGAAATTAACAACATTAGGTGTTTTTCACATATAGCTAGTAGTGGTGTGTGCCCAACTGGTGATGCCACTTAATGCTAGTAGCAATGAATTGGCACTCAATGAGTAATCTCAATGGCGGGTCCAAAAAAAAGGCATTTGATATTCATTGTAATTCAAAAGATTCTTTACAACAAAAAGCAAATAAAACACAATAATGCCAACAAAAAGGAAAAAAACTAAGTTTCAGTCATTGGATTTTGTGCCATTGCGAGCCATCACAGCACCCAAAATCGCAGCCAACACCGCACACAACAAGCCTGGGTTGCACCTTGCAGATTACGTGGAGATTTTCTCTGTTACAACTATGCTAGTAAGTTCAATACCGAGCTAGCGCAAATGACAGAAAGCATACTGGGGCAGAGGTAGCATTATGGCTCGACGCTGCAAAGATCAAGTATTTACAGTTGACTCCTGATGTGGTTTGGTCTTTCCATCAGCATCTGCACTGCAGCATCAGTGACCTCATCACAGAACCCTATAGATAAATTTGTTAATGCCTTAGCAGCAGATGTAATGGTAAAAATAGCTGCATTAGTTATTTTGGGAATGTAACCAACATCCAACACTGATAACGTCTTGCAAATTTTCCTATCAGCATGAAATAAAGACTTAATTCCCTTTTCAATTACTCTCTCATAGCTTCTGATCCACAACTGCACAATTGGTAAGTCTCCCGCACCAAGAAGAGCAAGGTCCGTAATTGAATTAAGGTTGTCCTCATGTAGTCTTCTAACTAGTGAAACTTTTGAACATTTGTACTCATTTAGTAAGATGGAGGTACTCAACACAAGTGGGTGCGAATGCATTGGAGACCAGACTCTCTTCTACATATGAAAAGTCACTACCCTCACAATACTAAACTCAAGACCCACATGGGTGATGTGAGCTTTTGCAAAGTTAGTATTGTGAGGGTAGTAACATTTGATATGTAGAAGGGAGCCTGGTCACCAATGCGTTTGCACCCACTTGTGTCAAGTACATTCAACTTACTAAATGAGGAAATGCTCCAAAGCTTCACTAGTTAGAAGACTGCATGAGGACAACCTTAATTCAATTACGGACCTTGCTCTTCTTGGTACGGGAGACTTACCAATTGTGCAGTTGTGCATCAGAGGCTGCAGAGAGTAACTGACAAGGGAATTAAGTCTTTATTTCATACTGGTAGGAAAATTTGCAAGGCGTTATTAGTGTTGGATGGTGGTTACATTCCTAAAATAGCTGATGCAACTATTTTTACCAATATATCTGCTGCTAAGGCATTATTCGATTTATCTTTAAGATTCTGTGATGAGGTCACTGATGATGCTGATGGATAGACCAAACCACAACAGTAGTCAACTGCAAAGACTTGTTCTTTGCAACTATCGAGGTCTGTCTGTTGATGCTACCTCTGCCCCAACACGCTTTTCGTGGTTTGCTCTTGCTCTGCGTTGGACTTTCTCGCATAGTCGATTAGAGAGAAAATCTCTATGCAATCAGCAAGGCGCTACCCAGGCTTGTTGTGTGCGGTGTTGGCTGCGAATTTGGGTGCTGTGATGGCTGGCAATGGCAAAAAATCCGATGACTGAAACTTATCTCTTTTTCTTTTTTTAGGAATTATCGTGCTTTATTTGCTCTCTGTTGTAATGAACCTTTTGAATATCAAATGCCTTTTTTTTGGACCTGCCATTGTAATTACTCATTAAGTATCAATTCATTGCTACTAGTATCAAGTGGCATCACCACCTGGACACACACCACTACTAGCTATGTGTGAAACACCTAATACTGTTATTTTCACTCTCTTACCCTACTATGGATTACCACCAATTTCAATTAGTAGGTGCATTAGCTACTTATCTGCCCAACATCTTTTCCTCCTCCTTAGGTTTCTATTCTCCATCGGGCCCTCTTATCTCTTCCCCCTTTGAGCTCTAGTTATGGAAAAAGGAATCGATCATCCTCAAGCTTAAGCAATTCCTTTCCCGATCAAGCCATCTGCTCCACATGACATATTTAAGACCATAAGATTAAATGATATTTTTGTATATTTGACATAACTTTATTTTAAGACTACAAGATTCAAAAGGCTTCTTTATTTTCTTAAATTTCGTGTCAAGTTTATTTTTTTGTAAATAGGGGGAGTAGAAGAATGAGTTAAGATTTGGTATCGACATGTGTGCTTCATTGTGATTAAAATAAAACAAATAATGGCATTTTGATATTTTGCATTCTGTCTTTCATCACCATTGCAACGAGCTACAACTATTTACTTAGATTAACTTGAGAATTTGTGTTGCCGTTGTAGAAGCATTACTTATGACACGTTGTGCTCTTAAATGCGAAAAGACACTGCAAGCTTTATTACGCCGACACCTAAATGGTAAGTCCGCAACACTTCCAAAGGTCATTTTGAATCAACTTTTAACGTTTGACTTATGTCAAAAGACATTAGTTAGAAAAACAAACTTCTTTTATTTATTTATTTTTGTTTTTTGTCGTCCCAATATAATGCTATTTTACTATAATTAAAAAAAGTTAATTTATTTTTTTTTTACTCTTAATAAAATAACTTTGATAATAAATTTCAAAAGTATTCTTTTAAACACCATGTCACATTAAAGTATGTGACGTGAAATGAGACGTCGATAACTCTAATTAGAATCTAATGCAAAGTGAGTCCTTACACTCTTCCTCTTCTAGGTTTCTACTACTTTGCTATTCTCAATTCTGCCCACATTTTATTGTCCTTTTCTCTTTTTATTTACTTTTTGTATTTTAATTCCACTATTGTACCTCATTTTTCTCCTTATCACTATGCGTTGATATCTTTCATCTAAATACTCTCTACAACCACTTGGAGAGATTGAGGCTATTTTTTTCCTATATATGTCGAATTTTTACAAGGTATACTTCTTTTTTTCTTTAATTATGATTCTTTGTTTCTTTTTTTAGTTCTAATATTGTTGCCATTAATTACTTAGCGTTTTTTTTGTTGGTTAACAAGCTATTAAAGGATTAATTTTGTTTAGTTGGTCAGCAAATTACTCAAGGATTAATTATCCCAGTATTAGTTATCCTACCCCCAAGTGTGACAAAAATAACACTTATAATCCCGGATTAACTAATTATTGTATGAGTTATCCATGCATTTTATCGCAACCCGACATGGATAAGCTCATCCTAAAGTTAATTTTAGGATTAGTTATGGTAACACCCTAACTCAGGATAAGGAGTTCCACGTCGGTAAAACAAAGGAGAGATGCTGGATATATAAGTAAATAGGTCTTTCACTTTAGTGATCTGTTTTAAAGTCGTGCGGATCTAAGCCTAGAGCAGACAATATCACTATTGGGTTGGGCCGTTACAAATAAGGAGTCCCACATCGGCGAAACACGGGAGAAATGCTGGGTATATAAGTAAACAAACCTTTCACACTAATAACGAATTTTAAAGCGGTACGTGTCTAAGCCCAGAACGGACTATATCACTAGTGGGCTGGGCCGTTATAGTTATCCTTTATTCCTTGTACCAAACGAGCCCCGAAGGTGGGATAAAAATACTACTACTATTCGGGATAACTAATCTCGGTATGAGCTATCCCATGCATTTATCCCAACCAAACATGGCAAAAGCTCATCGTAAAATTACTTCCAACATTAGTTATCCCTTATCCTTTGTATCAAACGAGCCCTTGTAGTTGCATGTGTGTAATTTTTCTTTCATTCCTTCTATTAACTCTTAATTTCATGAGAAGTAATAGTTAAATTTATATTACCATTTTATTTGATTTGTAGGAATGGATTACTCTTTGTCGTGGCATCCTCTCCAACCTGATTTTGTGAGTGAATATAATAATTGTTGATTCTTCTTTAACATTTTGTTCAAATTCTTTTGCTTAAATCTTTTGTTATTTTAGTTTTCTTGGTTTTGAAGTGGTACTTAGTCCTCAGTGGTAGGTTGTTTGACCTATATTGCTCAGACTTTTCAAAAATGTCAACTGGTGCAACATTGAAAGTGAAGAGTTCTCGTAACATAGTGTCGGATAATTCATCCAATCCAAGGATAGCTATAATGTCCTGAAGTTCTTTGTAACGTAGTAAAGTTTGCTTAACTCGTTGGGCGGTTTCGTAATGTTCCTCACCAACGATCCAAGGTTGAAGTGCAGGCGAGTTGCAGCCTGCAATCTGAACTGAGGACGGGTTTTTGGGGCTAGCTCACCCTCGCAGGATCGCAACCCTTTGTCCCGGCCATTGTAGCACGTGTGTCGCTGTATTGGTGATTAACTAATTAATATCTTCCAGTTTCTTATTTCAAGTGAACTCTCGAACTAATTTGTCAATGGGGCAATCAGTCTTTGGATTTTTAGACCACTAATAGAAGATTTTTGATGTGGAAATTTTAATGGCTAATACCTAGAGGCGAGATGTATACTTTGGAATCACCTTTGTGCTCTTAAATTTTTTGACTTTGTGTGGATAATGAGTGCGAATAAAATCTATAGGTGTGTTAATGGAGGTATGAGATGCATCTTACTTTGGAATTTTGTGAAACTAGGAGACTGGCTATGATACAAGGATGGGCTAGTATGATTAAATAAATTATCCTTATTTAATTTAGCAAGGTAATACCATATTTATCATTAGAAAGAAGGGAACAGTTAAAAATAGTGAATACACAACTTGGAGGTGAGAGGGGTTCCGGTAGCATACTTCAGAGCTATTAAGGACATGTACGATGGAGGGAAGACTCGGGTGAGGACGGCGGGAGGAGACTCAGGGCATTTTTCGGTTGAGACAGAGTTGCATCAGGGATCGACTCTTAGCCCGTTTCTGTTTGTGTTGGTGATGGACGTGTTGACGCGGAGTATTCAAGGCGAGGTGCCTTGGTGTATGTTATTTGCGGATGATGTAATGCTGATTGATGAGACGCGGGAGGGTGTGAATGAAAGAATGGAGGTTTGGAGGCAAACTCTTGAAACTAAGGGGTTCAGGTTGAGTAGGTCCAAGACGGAGTATATGGAATGCAAGTTTAGTGACTCGAGTTAGGAGGACGAAGTGGTGGTGAGGTTGGATTCCCAGGATGGTAGTAAGAGGGATAGTTGTAAGTATCTTGGGTCTATGATTTAGGGGAATGACGAGATTGATGAGGATGTCTCTAAAAGTATTGGAGCATTGGAGCAGGTTGGATGTATTTAGGCCTGTTATTGTTTTGTATAGATAATTATGTACCTGACCCAGTTGTAATAGAAATATCTAGTTTATGTATGTAAATATCGTATATGACCGGACAATTATCATTTTTAAAGTAGAAATATTTCTCTCTATACCTTTACCTTTCTAAGATCAGTGAAGCTTCTAGAGTAATTCAGAAATAGAGATTTATCTCCCTTACATTCTCATTGTTAACATGGTATCAGAGCCTTGAGCTCATCTTTCATCTATATTTCGGAGCTGTGTGCTGAATTTTCTCACGTTTCGGAGCTTTGAGTTGATTTTTTTGGCAACATTCTACACCTTTTAGGGTTCCAGTGTCCTTACGTTCGGAATCCACTTCAGTTTCCTCCGCAAATCTGTGTAATTTGAGGTGGTTATCAGCTTGATTTGAAGTTTGGTTTTAGTCTTCGAAGTGCGGTCACGACGGCATTTGTTTTTTATTTTTCATTTTGGCTTCTACAACGAGGTTTCGTTACTCTTTCAGCCGAGAAAAAATCTGGTATTTTTTCCTCAACCTTATTAAACATCTTCGTGTTGTGTCTTTGTTGTTTGGTACGCCTTGATTTTGTGTAGTTATGGCTCCGAGTGTTGCAAATTCTACTACTTCTAGTGTAGATGCTGGTGTGGTTTCCGCTGTTAACCCTTCGTCTCCATTATACCTCCTTTCATCTGATTCTCCTGGCACAATTTTGGTTACCACGCCCTTTAATGGGACGGGTTATGGAAGTTGGCATCGAGGAATGTTGTTAGGGTTATCCTGTAAAAACAAACTAGGTATGATCCATGGTTCCATTCCTAAGCCTTCTGCTACGGATCCACATTTTCAAGCATGGATTAGGTGTAATGATATGGTGGTAGCACGGATTCTAAACAGTCTAGATAAGGAAATTAGGGAAATTGTGATGTACATTGAATCTGCGGAGATTTTATGGAAGGAAGTTGAATGTAGATTTGGTCAGGCTAGTGGTACCAAAATTTTCCAAATCAGGAAAGAACTTTCTTCAATTTCCCAAGGATCCTCGAGTGTTGCTTCCTACTTCAATAGAATTAAGAAACCCTAGGATGAATTGTCTTTCTCCATTACCTATCCTGATTGTACTTGTAGGTGTAAGGATGGTTTTCTCACGTTAGAAGAGGAGCAGAGAGTTCATTAGTTCCTCATGGGATTGAATGATTCATATTCGACCATCAGAAGGAACATCCTCATGTTAAAACCCCTTCCTGACATTGATAATGTGTATTCAATTTTGTAACTGATGAGAGTCAATCTGAGGTGCACAATAATCTGCCTTCCTTCAATTCCGACTCTGTTGCTTTCTCCACTGGTAACCAAAGACCGTATAATCAAAAGCCAGGCTCAGAGTCTGGTGGTTTATCTACTACTATTCCCAGATCCTACAATTCCAATTCCGGGATCACTTTTAACTCTATTTCTTCCAAAAGAAACACTATGATTTGTAGATATTGCAAGAAACCTGGGCATCAAATTGAGAGATGCTACAAGTTGCATGGATTTCCTTCTGCCACATCTATTGGACAACCTAAATTCAAGAAATCTACAGCTTTTGCCCAGGTCTCAGAGTCCCAGCAATTAAGCACCTCTGATTCCCCTACTTGCAATACTTCCCCACCTAATTCTAGCATTTCCAAGGAACAATTTGAGCAGCTCTTAAGTCTGTTTAGTCTGTTTCAGCAGGCTAAAATTACTAGTCCATCTTGGTTCTGCTAATTTTGCAGGTTTGTTTAATAGTTCTGATTCTAGACTTTGTTGTTTTCTTGCTTGTAACTTCTCTAAGGTAGACAATAGTCCATGGATCATAGACTCAGGTGCCACTAATCATATCACACCACAATCTTAATTTCTTTCCAATATCACCCCTCTCACAATTCCTTATCTTGTGACTTTACCCAATGGGTACGAAGTTAAAGTCACAAGTACTGGTACTCTTACTCTTTCTCCTGATATCTCCTTAACCAATGTGTTATTAGTTCCTTCATTTCAGTATAATCTGATTTCTATTGCTCAGCTAATTCTCCAATTACATTGTTTAGCTTATTTTACTTCCACTGCATGCATTTTGTAGGGCCCTTCTCTGAAGAGGCCAGTGGATCTTGGTAGCCTTCAAGCTGGGCTTTACATCCTCAATCCTCTTTCACTTACATCAACTACTTGTTCTTCTACTTCTTTACATGATTCATTTGTAAATACCATTACTGCCACTCTGTTTATGACATAAATAAGAGCAAGTCTTCTACATCTGATTCTACTGTTACTGTTTCTTCTTCTGTTCTTAATACTGCACTGACTACTTTTACTTTACCTACTTTTCAACAAATAATATTTGGCATTTGCGATTAGGACATGCCGTTTACCAATATGCTTAACTGTCCCAATTTATAACTGAACGAGTTTATTGAATTTTGAACATAAGTCTAATTATCTTATTCATTATTGACACACCTTAAGCTAATTTCATGTTAACAATGAGAATATAAGGGAGATAAATCTCCATTTCTGAATTACTCTAGAAGCTTCACTGAAGTTAGAAAGGTAAAGGTAGAGAGAAAAATTTCTTCTTGAAAAATGATAACTGTCCAGTCAATGTTCAATGTACCATACTGGGCCGGGTACATAATTATCTGTACGAAACAATAACATCTATGACCCAAAATCAAGGTGGCTTTACTAAGGAGTTGTCAATCTTGAATCTATTTACATGAGGTTCAACAGCCCCCCTCAAGTTGGAAGGGCTTGCCATTCCAAGCTTGGAAATGAAGTGTTGATAAGGAACACCAAGAAGGGACTTGGTAAATATATCAGCAAGTTGAGCATTGGTGGAGATGGAATGAAGCGAAATGAGACCATCAGTTAGAGCTTGCCCGATGAAGTAGCAATCCACTTCAATATGTTTGGTACGCTCGTGAAAAACAGGATTCTTGGCAATGTGGACAGATGCATGACTGTCACAGAACACATGTACAGGAGTCAGATCATGAACACCCAATTCAGCAAATAAACGGACCAGCCAGGTAATTTCAGCAACTACGAGCCTTAAGGCTTTGTATTCTGCCTCAGCTGTTGATAAAGCAATAGTGGGCTGCTTCTTGGACTTCCAAGAGGTATGACAGCGTCCAAGGAATAGAACAAATCCTGAAATATATCTACGGGTAGCATCACAGCTGGCCCAATCAGAATCACAATAGCCTTGGAGAGAAAAATCAGAGGTGTTATTGAGCAGAAGTCCCAAACGAGGAGTACCAGCCAAATATTCCAAAACACGATGAGCAGCAGTGAGATAAGTAGTTCGGGGAGAAGACATGAACTGGCTAAGATGTTGAACTGTAAAAGACAAGTCTGGTCTCGTGTGTTGAAGGAAATTAGCTTTCCACCAAACTTTATGTACACAGAAGGATCAGGTAACAAATACCCAGAATCAGAAGATAGCTTCACGTGAGGGTCAAGTGGTAAAACAACAGGATTAACATTAGTATAGTGAAATTCGGACAATAGATCCAATGCAAACTTATGTTGGCTGACCAAGAACCTCGTCGAAGTATGGATAATTTCCAGACCAAGGAAATAATGTATAAGACCAAGGTCCTTAATTCTGAACTTATCATCCAGGAAAAGCTTGAGAGAAGAAATTTCAGATTCATCATCACCAGCCAAGAGAATATCATCCACATCAACAACCACAATAGTAAGACTAGTGTCAACTAATTTTCTGAACAAAGAGTAGTCATTCATGCTAGGGATGAAACCCCTAGACTGTAAAGCAGAAGATAGTTTGGCATACTATTGTCTCGAGGCTTGTCTAAGACCATAGAGGGACTTATTAAGGCGACATGCCAGCACAGTAAATGAAGAAGAGGAAACAAGGGAATTTTTATAAACACCTCCTCATCCAAATCACCATGTAGGAAAGCATTGTTCACATCAAGTTGGTGAACAACTCAATTTCTTTTGAAAACCACAGACAACAACATTTAATGGTGGTCATTTTGACCACTTTAGAAAAAGTTTCAGTAAAATCTATACCCTCTTGCTGGGCATCCCCTCGAATGACCAACCTAGCCTTATATCTTTCAATAGTGCCATTAGACCTCTGTTTGATTTTATAAACCCATTTACATGGAATGGCCTTCTTACCAGCAGGTAAAGGGACAATATCCCATGTATGAGTGTCTTTCAAAGCCTTAAATTCTTTCATCATGGCTTCCTGCCAGGCAAGATTGGAAACAACTTGATGCTAGAGTTGAGGTTCTTGCAAGGAAGTCTCAAAAGATAGAGGAATAATCCTAAAACTTGAAACAAAATTGCACACATAATCATTGAGGGAAGCTGGAGGATGAGATGATCTAGAAGACTTTCTTTGGGCAGAGACAGGAACAGAAGTTGGGATAACAGTGGTAGAAATAAGGACAATTGAAGGAGAAGAGGGATTATGAGGTATAGGGGGAGAGAGATCAGAAGGAAAAAGATGAGGGGAAGTAGAAGATGAATAAGGGAAAACATTTTCATGGAATATGACATCCGTTGAGTGCAAAATGCTATGATCAGATAGTCTCAAAAGTTTATAACTATTCTTGCCATGACTATACCCAAGAAAAACCGAGGGGTATGACCTGGACTGAAACTTATCTCTATGTGGTTTAGGTACAGCAGGAAAACATAGGCAACCAAAAGCTTTCAAATGTGTAAAAGAAGGTGAAATACCATGAAGTAACTCAAAAGGGGATTTGTAATTCAAAAGTGGTGTTGGAAACCTATTTATCAGATAAGCAGCAGTAAGAACACATTCTCCTCAATACTTGACTGGGAGTTTGGATTGAAATAAAAGGGCTCTAGCAGTTTCAAGAAGACGCTTGTGTTTCCTCTTCACCACACCATTTTGTTGTGGTGTGTGAGGACAAGAGGTTTGATGCAAGATTCATGTGTTGAAAAAAAATAGAAGTTGCTGAACTACACCCCCAATTCAAGGGCATTGTTAGATCTGAACAGTGGTGTTAAATTGGGTTTTAACCATAAAGATGAAAGATTGTATGAGAGTGAAGGCATTACCCTTGGTATGGAAGAGATGTGTCCAAGTAGCTCTAGTAAAGTCATCTACTATTGTAAAGAAATATTTAAAACCATTATAAGTTTGAGTATGATAAGGACCCCAAAGATCCAAGTGAATTAATTGAAAAGGAGAAGTAGAGTGAATGGAACTCTTAGGGAGGGGGAGTCTTTGTTGCGTAGCCATGGACAAATAGGGCATAAGAAGGATTGTTTCTTAGGTAGGACATCAAATAAACAAGAAAGTTTAACAACAGAAAAATCAAAGAAGAAAATTCAACATATTAGAAGATAAGAACAACAACCAATAACATACCTAATGTAATTTCACAAGTAGAGTCTGAGAAGGTAAGATGTATACGGATCTTACCCGTCTCTGTGGATAGAGGTTGTTTCAAATAACTCAGAAGAATTCTATATTTCAATCTCCAAAATAATACCTCATATTTATAGGTGTTAACCCAAATGGTTAGTTAACGGTTAGTTTGATTTCATTAATGGCAGATAAAATAATTTATTAAATAATAAGTAAATGTAACAATATTAGAGTAAGAAAGATTTTTTAAATCAATAATAAGAATTCATATGTTACTCCAACGGCTAGTTAATGTTTAGTTTGATGTAAGATTAGAGTTGGAGACTTGAAGTAACACACGAATGCTCATTGTTGATTTTGAAAAACTTTCTTTCACTAATCTTATTTTAAACTAACGATTAACTAGTCGTTGGAGTAACACAAGAATACTCATTATTGATTTGGAAAAGCTTTCTCTTTATCTTATATTGACTAACCGTTAACTAGCTGTTGGGGTAACACAAAAATTAATAATTTGGAAAAGCATTCTTTCTCTAATCTTATATTGACTAACCATTAACTAGCCGTTGGAGTAACACAAGAATGCTCATTAATATTGTGAGAGAACTTTCTCTAATCTTACATCAAACTAACCGTTAACAAGCCGTTGGTAACAGATGAATGCTTATTATTGATTTGGATAATCTTTCTTACTCTAATATTATTATGTTTACTTACTATTTGATAAAATTGACATTAATGAAATCAAACTAGCCGTTAACTAACCGTTTGGGTTAACACCTATAAATAGAAGGCATTATTTTGGAGATTGAAATGTAGAATTCTTCAGAGTTATTTGAAACACCCTCTACCAACAAAGACAGGTAAGATTTGTATACATCCTACCTTCTCAAACTCTACTTGTGAAATTACATTAGGTTTATTATTGGTAGTTCTTATCTTCTAATATGCTGAATTTTCTTTCTTGATTTGTTTCTGTCCCAATTTATAACTGAACATGTTTAGTGAATCTTGAGCACAAGTCTAATTATCTTATTCATTATTGAGACACCTTAAGCTAATTGTGATCCATAGGAAGTACTATTTTCACAACAATCTATACTACTCTATAAAGAGATGTATGTCCATGAAATTACACTGAATGTATTATCGCTTATACTACAAATAAGTAATAACATTTTGAAGTTTGTCCGTTAATAGAAACACATGATAAAGTGAACTCTGGGTACTTCTTTTAAACTGTTTTAATTGCTTACTATCTATAACAAGTATAAATTCATTAAGTGTTCATTAATAATAGACATTTTGAACTCCACTCATGAAATTACACTATATAGATTATTGTTTTATAGATTCGCCATGGAAAACGTGTTCAGCAAATGTAAATTATGAATTGCATTCAAAGAGTAATTTATAAACTAATTTTTTGTACTTTTTTGCTAGAGAAATTGCAGGTAATTGAGGAATTAAGTTTTGTTTTCTATTTCCATCCATGGACGAAACTGCCAAGCGACACTATACCGGAGAAGTTGGTGGCGGCAGCGGCGGCGAAAAAGGAGGAGGAGGAAGCTCCGATGGCGATTTTGAGCCGTCAATGGGTAGATTTACGGATCATATAATAATTGATGTGTTGGAAAAAATGGATTTGGCATCTCTTTGCACCGCTGCTTGTGTCTCTCCAACCTTCAATTGTGTCGTTGCATATCGTCTTCCTTTTGTTTCGTCTTCCGATCTTTCTGTAAGTTGATTTTGCTTTTTTTTTTTCTAATTAAATGCCCTAATTTTATTGTGTATGATTTACTAGTAGACTAGCCAAAACTACTGGAGGCATTTTCTGGGCTTCATTTTGCTAATGCGTATGTGGGCATTAGCAAGTGTAGCTGGTTGAAACATTCATGATAAGATAGTGTGATGAATCCTCTTATTATTGAATTGAGTAAAATGCATGTGGAGAATGTAGCATAAACGACTGTCCATTTGACCATCTTTAGTTTTGCTAAATGCGATTCTTACTTCTGGGATGAACTTTTCATACTAGTATCTTTGATTTACAGGGATTCTATCTGGATGAAGAGACTCTAAAACATGTTGTGCGTAGGGTCCCAGGAGCCAAGAGTTTAACTATTGAGTGCCTCCGAATGAGGAATGATTCCTCCATCATCAATATTCTCGGTGAGCATATCGAAGATTTGAGTTTGCTCAAATGTACCCATCTGTCTTATGACATTCTGCGTGCAATTGGAGAAAGGTGCCCCAACTTAAGGTATTCTCCTATGTCAACATATCGGTAAATTGTTATGAAATGCTTCGTTGATTATAGCTTCACATCTTTGATGATAAGAGCTTTAGAAGTGGTTGCAAATTGCAATCAATTTATCAGGGCTTAGAAGGCGTTCATCGCCTCCATTGATGGATTTCAGACTGTTATTATCCTGAAATTCTCTCTGCATAAATGGATTTTATTTAGATCTAATGGTTCACTGGAGCCATTGTCTTTCCACTTGCTGAAGCTGATTTGCAATTTTATTCACGAGATATCTGAAGAAGATTTGTTGATTTAAATAACTCGTTTGGGAACCAATTCATTTAAATTTGAATTTTTTTTCTTTGCTGACCCTTGATGATATCTGAACTTCTTTAGGCTGTTTGGGTATAGAAAACTTGAACTGCTTTAGCTTTTGCACTTGGCATTGATTAATTTCACTCTATATCTCCACCTTCGGAAGATGGCACAGTCGAGCTATAATAATGTTCATTGTGGTTACACCTACAATATCTTGCTTTCATACTCTTGTCACTTCTTCCTGGATTTGTTTCCAATGTATGTTTTCTTATTTCCCCTTTTTCTTTTTCTGAATCAGGTCCTTGCTTGTAGAATTTGCTGGGTGTGATGCACCAGAACTTTTCAAAAGGAAACTTGCAGAAATGCTCCAAAAGGTGCCCTTGTTAGAGGTAAAGTATTCTCATCTTTCACATATTTGTCCTCTCTTTCTTCTTCAAATTGTCCCTGATGCCTCTTCAAGCTAATTACTCTTTAGAACAAGAGTTTTCCTTTGATGGTCAATTTCATGAGTACTTTTCTTTCCTGCAGTCGCTGTCCATAACAATCCGAGGGACCTCACGTGATGTATTTGATGTACGACCTCTTGGACAATTTCTGCCCCCAAGTTTAAAAAAATTGAAGTTACAGCAAACGGATGCACGCCTCTTTGTCTTGTGGTTAGATGCAGTCAGGAAAATCCCTCTGTTCAACTTGCGAAGGTTGTCTCTTGTCTTGGACCTTATATCAGATGATCTTCTCATCACAGTTGTGCATTCTCTTCCTCATTTGGTAGAGCTGGATCTTGAAGACAGACCTTTTACATTGTCATCGGTAGGGGACTTGACCAACATTGGACTACAGGCTCTGAAGTTCTGCGAGTGTCTAATTGCCCTCTCAATTGTTCGAAGTAAAATGAATTGTCCTGCTTCATTTACAAGAGTGGACAATAAAGGCATGTTCCATGTTTCTGAAGGTTGTAAAAGGTTGGAATCAGTGAAACTTGGTGGGTTTGCAAAGGTTACTGAAGCTGGATATTCGTCAATTCTGTACTCATGCCAGAATCTGGAGAAATTTGAAGTGTTGACTTCACCTCTATTATCAGACTCGGTGATTGATAATATGACAGGAGTTGCAAGGTCCGTAGTTGAATTAAGGTTGTCATCATGCAGTCTTCTAACTAGTGAAGCTTTGGAGCATTTGTCCTCGTTTCGTAAGTTGGAGGTACTTGACACAAGTGGGTGCGAACGCATTGGAGATCAGACTCCCTTCTACATATCAAAAGTTACTACACTCACAAGACTTAACTTGGCAAAAGCTCGCATCACTGATGTGGGTCTTGCTCTTCTCGGTGCGGGAGACTTACCAATTGTGCAGTTGTGCATCAGAAAATGTGAGAAAGTAACTGACAAGGGAATTAAGTCTTTATTTCATGCCGATAGGAAAATTTGCAAGACGTTATCGGTGTTGGATGTTGGTTACATTCCCAAAATAACTGATGCAGCTATTTTTACCATTGCAACTGTTGCTAAGGCATTAACTGATTTATCTTTAAGGTTCTGTAATGGAGTCACTGATGCTGCGGTGCAGATGCTGATGGATCGACCAAACCACAGCAGTAGTCAACTACAAATGCTTGATCTTTGCAGCTGTCGAGGTCTGTCTGCTGAGGCCATAATGCTACCTCTGCCCCAGCATGCTTTCCATCGTTTGCGCTGGCTCGGTATTGGACTTACTGACATAGTTGCTAAGAGAGGCATTTTCTCCGCAATCTGCGAGGCGCGACCCAGGCTTGTTGTGTGCGGTGTTTGCTGCGACTTTGGGTGCAGTGATGGCTGGCAATGGCAATGGCACACCCCGTTCAAGCCGTTTCGCCCATTTGTCCACCCAAATGGCCACGAAAATTTAAACGGACCATACTGGGACGATCCCAACCTCCCTAGCACGCCTCGGTCGATTTTTGACCCATAGCACGCCCGGACCTCGGGGCCACCCTCGAGTGTGATGTTTGCTTATTAATCTTGTCATTTTCGGAGTTTTGTGCACATGAACAGTCCTGAAACTAAAAATGATAGCAATAATTTTGATTTTAGAACTCAATTTCCATATCTAGTCGATCCAACAAGAATGATTGCATTTTCTGATATTTTGCATGCTGTCTTTCATCAACATCCCAACGAACAACAACAATTACTTAGATCAAATGTGATGTGTTATCCAATGCATTTTGTCGCAACCAAACATGGATAAACTCGAATTTTAAGATTAGTTATCCCTTATTCCTTGTACCAAACGAGCCCTAAAGGTGGAATAAAAATAATACTATAATTTGGGATAATTAATCCCGGTACGAACTATCGCATGCATTTTATCCCAATGAAACATGGCAAAAGCTCATCGTAAAATTAATTCCATCATTAGTTATCCCTTATCCCTCGTATCAAATGAGCCCTTGTAGTTGCATGTGTGTAGTTTTTCTTTCATTCCCTCTATTAACTCTTAATTTAAGGAGAAGTAATAGTTAAATTTATGTTACAATTTTTATTTGATTTGCAGGAATGGATTACTATTGCTTGTGGCATCTGCTACAACCTGATTTTGTGAGTGAGTATAATAATTGTTGATTCTTCTTTAACATTTTGTTCGTATTCTTTTGCTTAAATCTTTTGTTATTTTAGTTTTCTTGGTTTTGAAGGGGTACTTAGTTCTTAGATGTAGGTTGTTCAACCTATGTTGCTCGGACTCTTCAAAAATGTCAACTGGTGCAGCATCGGAAGTGAAGAGTCCACACAACTTAGTGTTCGATTGTATTGGTGATTAGCTAATTCATGTTGTCCAGTTTCTTATTTCAAATGAACTCCGAGACTAATTTGTCAATGGGGCAATCAGTCTTTGGATTTTTAGACCACTAATCGAAAAACTTTCATGTGGAAATTCATAATGGCTAATACCGAGAGGCGAGATGTAGTTTGGAATCACCTTTGTACTCTTAAATTTTTCGAATTTGCGTAGATAATGAATGTGGATAAAATCTATAGTTGTGTAAATGGAGGTATGAGATTCACTAGGAGACTAGCTATGATACAATGATGAGCTAGTGTGATTAAATAAATCATCCATAATTGATTTAGCAAAGTGATACCATATCTACCATTAGAAAGAAAGGGAACTGGTAAAAAATAGTGAATAAACTAACTATTTTTTTTGAACCATGGTGTCCGAGTCAGCTTATGCGCGCATCGACTAATTCCATGGGATACCTGCCGCCTCTCACCAGCAACAATAATGACTACACAATTAGGGGTCGTTTGGTAGAGTGTATTGAAAAAACTAATACATGCATTAATTAATGTGTATTACTAGTACTTTGTTTGGTTCATTTTTTAGTCTATGTCATTAGTTGTACACTATATTGTGTATTGAGATGTGTATTAGTAATACACACCATTTTCCATGTATTAGTAATACAAAGGCTTTGAATACATGTATTAACTTGTTAAATGACAAATTTGCCCCTTTCTTTTATCTTTTCTGCTCTTAGCTGCTGGCTTGCTAACCTTTTTTTTCACTAATTCAACATTGCTGCTTTTAGCAATCAAACATTGCAATTCCTTTTCCATATTTACCAATTTGGGTACGCAAGGAATCATTACGAACCATTGATTCCTTTTCCATCTTTGATTGTTGAACATTAGCCATCTTTGATGGCATGAAGATTACTGGATCAGTGGGCGTTTGGGAAGATTATTGGACCGGTGAGTATTTGTCAATTCTCATCAAAACGCATCATCAGCTATTTGGGAAGATGGAATTATCTGCCGATTTAAGGTTAAGGCAGAGAACGTCTTTGGATTTCCAACTTTCCCTTTTTACAGTAGTTGTTGCTACTTATCCCTTGAAAGAGAAGGATATTTTGGTAAATAAACATCTTTTTATAAAAATTATATAAATACATATTATTTTTAATACATCAAACCAAACACTGTATAAAAAATAATGCTTGCATAACTAATACCAACATTACTAATACTTACATTAATAATTCAGGTATTAATACACCTTATTCAGCATTATTCTTATACACTCTACCAAACGACCCCTTAAAGACAAGTAAACCATTTAGGCGCATGTGTATCGTTAATCGCCAACTCTAATCCTTTTTCTTTTCTTTTGCTGAATTAGTGGTCATGTTAGTCAATACCTCTCATAACCTACTGCTTTTTACCATTCTTTTGAAAAACAAAGTAGTACAAAATGGCTAAGCTAATAATGTTACTTCTACTGCTTCACTGCCAGATTGTATACGAGCTTTAGCCAAACAAAATTAGGGAAAGAGAGAGAAGAAGAGAATGAGTGATGCTTCTACTGCTTCCGTGCTAGAGTGCATAAGAGCTTTAGTCAAAACAAAGAGAAGAAGAGATTTTGATCAGCATGCTAACAACAATCATCTCCTAATCATGACATTCAAATCTACATTTTCAAGTTAGTAATTTTTTTCACAAGTTTCGAATTGATCAAATGCATCTACCTCTTGTTCATCAAGAGTTGAAGGTAATTTCTAAACCAATAAAGTGTTAAAGTACATTCTTTATGTTTTGCTGCCATTTTTTTCACTTGCTGGCAGTAAAAGAAACTGCATTTGATTCTGCTTATTCATTATGGAAGTGTACTGTGTCATCCTCTAGGATCCACCTTGGAGTGGAGGACTTCATAGGAATAACTCTTTTCTTTTTACGAGGGCCTTTCATTTTTCAATTTAATATATATTTTAGAGAAGAACACAAACCGATATAAACTCCGAATAGAGGACAAGAGGTGGGCTTACACTATTGCGGGATTAAGCTATCGGTCTAGAAATTGAAATTTCAATTTAGAGACTTTTAGATACCCTAGTTCACTTCTGTTTGACAGTTATAATGCCGATTTACAGTTGAAGCAGGAGAGAATATATGTTGATATTTTCGATAATTCTTCAAGTTCATAGCATCATCCCGTTTATACATCTTCTTTAGGTAATTTTTTATTTCTTTAGAATGAAATTTGCCCCTTTCTCTAATTGCAAGAAGAATGTCGCAAGACAGATGGGAACATTTGAGTACTCAAATCTTCGATATGTTCACTGAGAATATTGATAATGGAAGAATCATTCCGCATTTGGAGGCACTCGATAGTTAAACTCTTGGCTCCTGGGACCCTACGCACGACATGTTTTGAGTCTCTTCATTCAGATAAAATCTCTATAAATCAAAGATACTAGTATTAAAAGTTCATCTCAGAAGTAAGAATCGCATTGGCAGAACTACGGATGGTCAAAAGGACAGTCATTTACGCCACATTCTCCAAATGCATTTTACTCAATTCAATAATCAGAGTATTCATTAGACTATCTTACCATGAATGTTTGGACTAGCTGCACTTGCTAATGCCTGTATAGGCATTAGCAAAGTGAAGCCTAGGGAAATGCCTCCAGCAGTTTTAGCTAGTCTACTAGTAACCATACGTAAATAGGTTAATCCAAATCAACTAGCAATAAACTCGAAATAGTTCTAGCTGCCAAGGCAGTCTCGGGACACTCGATCAATCAATCATTCAACTAGGTCTCAATCTTAAATTTAGTCCTAGAGTTCCACTCCACTCTATTCACACTTATTTCGTAATGATCAAGCAAATATCAACCAAATCTAACAAAAGTTTTAGATTATTTAGGGACAACATACTTCACTTTACATGAACTCTAGATAGTTGAATTGAAATTTTAAACAAAACAAATTAATAATTTCATATGTATTATGCTCAATGAAGCTATGAGGATGTGGTGTCAAATTTTATTTTATTTTTACAATTGTGGTGTCCTAGCCAACTTTTGCACACCTCGACTAATTCCACAGAATACTTGCCACCTCTCACTCATCAGCCGGCAGCCGATCCACCAAGGTCAGGACATTTGGAAAGAAATCACCTAGTGTTTTTGTTTGGTATCACATTCAATATAACTCATTTTATCTATTACAACAAAAAAATTTGGGCATTTAATTAGAAAAAAGAGCGAAATCAACTTACAGAAAGATCGAAAGACGAAACAGAAGGAAGACGATATGCGAAGACAAAATTGAAGGTTGGAGAGACACAAGCGGCGGTGCAAATAGATGTCAAATCCATTTTTTTCCAACACATTAATTATTATATGATCTGTAAATCTACCCATTGATGGCTCAAAATCGCCATTGGAGCTTCCTCCTCCTTTTTCGCCGTTGCTGCCGCCACCAACTTCTCCTCCGGTTCGGTGTCGCTTAGCAGTTTCGTCCATGAACGAAAACAGAAAACAAAACCTAAGTCCTCAATTTCCTGCAATTTTTCCAGCAAAAAAGTACAAAAAATTAATTTATAAATTACTATTTGAATGCAATTCATAATTTACATTTGTTGAATACGTTTTCTATGGCGAATCTATATAACAATAATCTGTTCAGTGTAATTTCACGAGTGAAGTTCGAAATGGCTATTATTAATAAACACTTAATTAATTTATACTTGTTATAGATAGTAAGCAATTAAAGCAGTTTAAAGAAGTACCCGGAGTTCACTTTATTATGTGTTTCTATTAACGGACAAACTTTCAAGGTTATTACTTATTTGTAGTATGAACGATAATACATTCAATGCAATTTCATGGATATACATCTCTTTATAGAGTTGTATAGATTGTTGTGAAAATAGTACTTTCTATGGAATAGAATTAACTTAAGGTGTGTCAATAATGAATAAGATAATTAGACTTATGTTCAAGATTCAATAAACTCGTTCAGTTATAAATTGGGATAGAAACAACAGAAAAATCAAGTAAGAAAATTCAACATATTAGAAGATAAGACAACAACCAATAACATACCTAGTGTAATTTCACAAGTAGAGTGAGAATGAAGGATGTATACAGATCTTACCTGTCTCTGTGGGTAGGGGTTGTTTCAAATAACTCTGAAGAATTCTATATTTCAATCTCCAAAATAATACCTTGAGTTTATAGGTGTTAACCCAAACGTATAGTTAACGGCTAGTTTGATTTCATTAATGTTAGATAAAATAATTTATCAAATAGTATGTAAACGTAACAATATTAGAGTAAGAAGTCTTGACAAATCAATAATAAACATTCATATGTTACTCCAACGACTAATTAACGGTTAGTTTGATGTAACAACCGTCAATGGGTAGATTTATAGATCATATAATTTGACATCTCTTTGCACCGTCGCTTGTGTCTCTCCAACCTTCAATTCTGCCTTCGCATATCGTCTTCCTTTTGTTTGGTCTTCCGATATTTCTGTAAGTTAATTTCACTCTTTTTTTCTAATTAAATGCCCTAATCTTTTTGTTGTAATAGATAAAATGAGTTATATTAAATGTGATACCAGACAAAAACACTAGGTGATTTCTTTCCAAGTGTCCTGACCTTGGTGGATCGGCTGCCCGCTGATGAGTGAGAGGTGGCAAGTATTTCGTGGAATTAGTCGATGTGTGCAAAAGTTGGCTAGGACACCACGATTGTAAAAATAAAATAAAATTTGACACCACATTCTCGTAGCCTCATTGAGCATAATACATATGAAATTAGTAATTTGTCTTGTTTAAAATTCAATTCAATTGTCTCGAGTTTATGTTAAAGTGAAATATGTTGTTCCTAGATAATCTAATGTTTTTGTTAGATTTGGTTGATACTTTCTTGATCACTACGAAATGAAAATGAATGTGAATAGAGTGGAGTGGGACTCTAAGGACTTATTTAGGATTGAGACCTAGTTGAATGATTGGTTGAGCGTCTTGAGATTGATTTGGCAGTTTGAACTATTTTGAATTTATTGCTGGTTGATTTGGATTAACCTATTTATTTAAGGTTTACTAGTAGACTAGCTAAAACTACTTGAGGCATTTCCCTGGGCTTCACTTTGCTAATGCCCACCTATGTGGGCATTAGCAAGTGCAACTGGTCCAAACATTCGTGGTAAAATAGTCTGATGAATGATTTGATTATTGAATAGAGTAAAATGCATATGGAGAATGTGGCGTAAATGACTGTCCATTTGACCATCTTTAGTTTTGCTAATGCGATTCTTACTTCTGGGATGAACTTTTAATACTAGTATCTTTGATTTACGGGGATTTTATCTAAATGAAGAGACTCTAAAACATGTCGTGCGTATAGTCCCAGGAGCGAAGAGTTTAACTATCGAGTGCCTCCAGATGAGGAATGATTCCTCCATTATCAATATTCTCGGTGAACATATCGAAGATTTGAGTTTGGTCAAATGTTCCCATCTGTCTTACGACATTCTTCGTGCAACTGGAGAAAGGTGCCCGAACTTGAGGTATTCTCCTATGTCAACATATCGGTAAACTGTTATGGAATGCTTCATTGATTATGGTTTCACATCTTTGATGGTAAGAACTTTACAAGTGGTTGTATTCAATTTAACAGGGCTTAGACGACGTTCATCGCCTCCATTGATGGATTTTCAGACTGTTATTATCCTGAAATTCTCTGCATAAATGTATTTTATTTAGATCCACTCGCTGATTTGTAATTTTTAAGCAGATTTGTTAATTTAAATAACTCGTTTGGGAACCAATTCATTTAAATTTGATTTTTTCTTTGCTGACCCTTGATGATATCTGATTTCTTAGGCTGTTCGGGTATAGAAAACCTCAAACTGCATTAGCTTTTGCACCTGGGATGCATTAATTTCACTCTATATCTCCACCTCCGGAAGATGGAACAGTCGAGATATAATTAAGTCCATTGTGGTTACATCAACAATATCTTGCTTTCATACTCTCGTGTGACTTCCTGGATTTGTTTCCAACTTGTGCTTTCTTATTTCCCCTGCTTATAGAATTTGCTGCGTGTGAAGCACCAGAACTTTTCAAAGAGAAACTTGCAGAAATGCTCCAAAAGGTGCCCTTGTTAGAGGTAAAGTATTTTCATCTTTCACTTATTTGTCCTCTCTTTCTTCTGCTAATTGTCCATGATGCCTCTTCAAGCTAATTACTCTTTAGAACAAGAGTTCTCCTTTGATGGTCAATTTCATGAGTACTTTTCTTTCCTCCAGTTGCTGTCCATAAAAATCCGAGGTACCTCACGTGATGTATTTGATGTACGACCGACCTTTTGGACAATTTCTGCCCAAGAGTTTAAAAAAATTTAAGTTACAGCAATCGGATGTACCCCTCTTTGTCTCCTGGTTAGATGCAGTAAGGAAGATCCCTTGTTTCAACTTGCGAAGCTTGTCTCTTGTCGTGGACGTTATATCAGATGATCTTCTCATCACAGTTATGCATTCTCTTCCTCGTTTAGAGCTGGATCTTGAAGACAGACCTTTTATGGAGCCATCGGTACGGGACTTGACCAACATTGGACTGCCGGCTCTGAAGTTCTGCGAATGTCTAATTTCCCTCTCAATTGTTCGAAGTGAAAGGAGTTATCCTTCATTTAAGAGAGTCAAAAATATAGGCATGTTCCATGTTTCTGAACGTTGTAGAAGGTTGGAATCAGTGAAACTTGGTGGGTTTGCAAAGGTTACTGAAGCTGGATATTCGTCAATTCTGCACTCATGCCGGAATCTGAAGAAATCTGAAGTGTTGACTTCACCTCTATTATCAGACTCGGTGTTTGATAATATGATAGGAGTTGCAAGGTCCGTAATTGAATTAAGGTTGTCATCATGCAGTCTTCTAACTATGCTCTTCTCAATTCTGCCCAAATTTTATTGTCTTCTCTTCTCTTTATATTTGTTTTTTGTATTTTAATTCCATGTTGTACCTCTCTTGTTTCTTAATATGTGTTAATATCTTTCATGTAAATCTCTCTAGAGCCACTTGGAGAGATGGAAACTATTGTTTTCCTCTATATGTACAATTTTTACAAGGTATTCTTTTATTACTTCTATTTTTCGTTAAATTCTCTGATTTACTCTTTCTAGTTCTAATAGTTTTGCTTTCTGTTGTATCTTATTCTTTTACTATTCCTTATCTTAGATTGTTTTATTTTGAGACGAGGGTCTATCGAAAACAACCTTTCTATCTCACATTTGAGGTAGTGGTATGGACTGCATGCACTTACCCTCCCCAGACCTTGCTTGGTGGGAATATACTTGGTATGTTGTTGTTGTAGTTCTAATAGTGTTGCCTTTAATTTACTTAGGGGTTGTTTAGTTGGGAAACAAGTTATCCCGAGGATTAATTATTCCGGGATTAGTTATCTCATGATTAGTTGTCCTACCTTCAAGGAGTGATTAAAATAGCACTACAAGAGATAACTAATTACTGTATGAGTTGTTCCATGCATTTTATCGCAACCAAACATGGATTAGCTCATCGTAAAGTTAATTTTAGGATTAGTTATCCCTCGTACCAAATGAGTCTTGAAGGTTGGATAAAAATAATACTATAATTCGGAATAACAAATCCCGGTATGAGCTATCCCATGCATTTATAACAACCAAACATGGCAAAAGCCCATCGTAATATTAATTCCAGCATTAGTTATCCCTTATTCCTAGTATCAAATGAGCCCTTGTAGTTGCATGTGCGTAGTTTTTCTTTCATTCCCTCTATTAACTAAGGAGAAGTAATAGTTAAATTTATGTTACCATTTTATTTGATTTGCAGGAATGGATTACTCTTGCTTGGGGCATCTGCTCTAATCTACCTTATTTTGTGGGTGAATATAATAATCGCTTAGTCTTCCTTAACATTTTGTTCATATTCTTTTGGTTAAATCTTTTGTTATTTTAGTTTTCTTGGTTTTGCTTAAATCTACTTAGTCCTTAGTGATAGGTTGTTTGACCTATGTTGGTCAGACTCTTCAAAAATGTCAATTGGTGCGGCATTGAAAGTGAAGAGTCCATGCAACTTAGTGTTCGACTGTATTGGTGATTAACTAATTAATATCTTCCAGTTTCTTATTTCAAATGAACTCTCAGGCTAATTTGTCAATGGGCCGACTTTGGATTTTTAAACCACTTTGATGTGGAAATTCATAATGGCTAATACATTGAGGCGAGATGTAGTTTAGAATCACCTTTGTACTCTTAAATTTTTTGAATTTGTGTCGATAATGAAAGTGAATAAAATCTATAGGTGTGTTGATGGATGTATGAGATGCATCTTACATTGAAATTCTGTGAAACCAGGGGACTGGCTATGATACAATGATGAGCTAGTGTGATGAAATTAATAAATCCACAAATTGATAACCATGGTGTTCGGGTCAGCTTACGTGCACCTCGACTAATTCCACGGGAAATCAAGCACCTCCCACCAGCAACAATAGTGAATACACAGCTAAAGACAAGTAAACCATTTGCGCATGTGTATCATTGATAGCTAACTCTAATCCTTTTTCTTTTCTTTTGCTGAATTAGTGGTCATGTTAGTCAATACCTCTCATAATCTACTGATTTTTACCATTCTTTTGAAAAACAAAGTTGTACAAAATGGCTATTGAAGTTGTTACTGCACCTGCTATTGAAGTAGGTGGTAATCCATAGTTGGATAAGAGAGTGAAAATAACAACACTAGGTGTTTGTGTTTCACATATAGCTAGTAGTGGTGTGTGTCCAACTGGTGATGCCACTTAATGATAGTTGCAATGAATTGGTACTTAATGAGTAATTACAATGGCAGGTCCAAAAAAAAGGCATTTGATATTCAAAAGGTTCATTACAACAGAGAGCAAATAAAGCACAATAATGCCTAAAAAGGGGAAAAAAGATAAGTTTCGGTCATCGGATTTTGTGCCATTGCCAGCCATCACAACACCCAAATTCGCAGCCAACACCGCACACAACAAGCCTAGGTCGCGCCTTGTAGATTGTGTGGAGATTGTCTCTCTTAGCAACAATGCTAGTAAGTTCAATACCGAGCTAGCGCAAACGACAGAAAGCATACTGGGGCAGAGGTAGCATTATGGCATCAGCAGACAAACCTGGACAGCAGCAAAGATCAAGTATTTACAGTTGACTACTATTGTTGTTTGATCTATCCATCAGCATCTGCACTGCAGCATCCGTTTCCTCATCACAGAACCCTATAGATAAATCAGTTAATGCCTTAGCAGCAGATGTAATGGTAAAAATAGCTGCATTAGTTATTTTGGGAATGTAACCAACATCCAACACTGATAACGTCTTGCAAATTTTCCTATCAGCATGAAATAAAGACTTAATTCCCTTTTCAATTACTCTCTCACAGCTTCTGATCCACAACTGCACAATCAGTAAGTCTCCCGCACCAAGAAGAGCAAGGTCCATAATTGAATTAAGTTTGTCCTCATGCAGTCTTCTAACTAGTGAAGCTTTGGAGCATTTGTATTCATTTAGTAAGTTGGAGGTACTCGACACAAGTGGGTGCAAATGCATTGGAGACCAGACTCTCTTCTACATATCAAAAGTCACTACCCTCACAATACTAAACTCAAGACCCACATGGGTGATGCGAGCTTTTGCAAAGTTTAGTATTGTGAGGGTAATAACTTTTGATATGTAGAAGGGAGCCTGGTCTCCAATGCGTTCGCACCCACTTGTGTTGAGTACCTCCAAATTACTAAATGAGGACAAATGCTCCAAAGCTTCACTAGTTAGAAGACTGCATGAGGACAACCTTAATTCAATTGCGGACCTTGCTCTTCTTGGTACAGGAGACTTATCGATTGTGGAGTTGTGCATCAGTGGCAGCAGATAGTAACTGACAAGGGAATTTAGTCTTTATTCATAGTGGTAGGAAAATTTGCAAGACGTTATCAATGTTGGATGTTGGTTACATTCCCAAAATAACTGATGCAACTATTTTTACCATTATATCTGCTGCTAAGGCATTATCTGATTTATCTTTATGATTCTGTGATGAGGTCACTGATGCTACAATACAGATATTGATGGATAGACCAAACCACAACAGTAGTCAACTACAAAGACTTGTTCTTTGCAACTGTCGAGGTCTGTCTGCTGATGCCATGATGCTACCTTTTCCCAGCATGCTTTTCGTGGTTTGCTCTGGCTCTGCGTTGAACTTTATCGCATAGTCGATAAGAGAGACAATCTCTATGCAATCAGCAAGGCGCTACCCATGCTTGTTATGTGCGGTGTTGGCTGCGAATTTGGGTGCTGTGATGGCTGGCAATGGCACAAAATCCGATGACTGAAACTTATCTTTTTTCCTTTTTTTAAGCATTATCGTGCCTTATTTGCTCTCTGTTGTAATGAACCTTTTGAATATCAAATGCCTTTTTTTGGACCTGCCATTTTAATTACTCATTAAGTATCAATTCATTGCTACTAGCATCACCAGGTGAACACATACCACTACTAGCTATGTTTGAAACACAAAACACCTAATGTTGTTTTTTTCACTCTCTTACCCTACTATGGATTACCACCAATTTCAATTAGCAGGTGCATTAGCTACTTATCTGCCCCAACTCCTTTTCCTTCTCTTTAGGTTTTTGTTCACCACATTCTCCATCGGGCCCTCTTATCTCTTCCCTCTTTGAGCTCTAGTTATGGAAGAAGGAACCGATCATCCTCAAGCTCAAGCAATTCCTTTCCCGATCAAGCCGTCTGCTCCACATGACATATTTAAAACCATTAGATTAAATGACATTTTTGTACATTTGACACATCTTTATTTTAAGACTACAAGATTCAAAAGGCTTCTTTATTTTCTTAAATTCCGTGTCAAGTTAATTTTTTTGTAAATAGGGGCAGTAAAAGAATGAGTTAAGGTTTGGTATCGACATGTGTGCTTCATTGTGATTAAAATAAAACAAATAATGACATTTTGATATTTTGCATTCTGTCTTTCATCACCATTGCAACGAGCAACAACAATTTACTTAGATTAACTTGAGAATTTGTGTTGGCGTTGTAGAAACATTACTAATGACACGTTGTTCTCTTAAATGCGAAAAGACACTGGAAGCTTTATTACGCCGACAACTAAATGGTAAGTCCGCAACACTTCCAAAGGTCATTTTGAATCAACTTTTAACGTTTGACTTATGTCAAAAGACATTAGTTAGAAAAACAAACTTCTTTTATTTATCTTTCTTTGTTTTTTGTTGTCCCAAAATAATGCTATTTTACTATAATTAAAAAAGTTAATTTTAATTTTTTTTACTCTTAATAAAATAATTTTGATAATAAATTTCAAAAGTATTTTTTAAACACCACGTCACATTAAAGTATGTGACGTGAAATGAGACGTCGATAACACTAATTAGAATCTAATGCAAAGTGAGTCCTTACACTCTTCCTCTTCTAGGTTTCTACTACTTTGCTATTCTCAATTCTGCCCACATTTTATTGTCCTCTTCTCTTTTTATTTGCTTTTTGTATTTTAAATCCACTATTGTACCTCCCCTTTTTTCCTTAGTACTATGTGTTGATATCTTTCATCTAAATACTCTCTACAGCCACTCAGAGAGATGAAGGCTATTTTTTTCCTCTATATGTCGAATTTTTACAAGGTATTCTTTTGTTTACTTCTCTTTTTCTTTAATTATAATTCTCTGATTTACTCTTTTTACTTCTAATATTGTTGCCTTTAATTACTTAGGGGTTGTTTTGTTGGGTAACAAGTTATTTAAGGATTAATTATGTTTAGTTGGTCAACAAGTTATTCAAGGATTATCCCGGTTTTAGTTATCCTACCCTCAAGTGTGATAAAAATAACACTTACAATCCTGAATTACCTAATTATTATATGAGTTGTCCATGCATTTTATCTCAACTAGACATGGATAAGCTCATCCTAAAGTTAATTTTAGGATTAGTTATGGTAACACCCCAACTCAGGATAAGGAGTTCCACGTCGGCAAAGCATAGGAAAGATGCTAGATATATAAGTAATCAGGTCTTTCACTTTAGTGATCTGTTTTAAAGTCGTTCGGATCTAAGCCTTAGAGCGGACAGTATCACTAGTGGGCTGGACTGTTACAAATAAGGAGTCCCACATCGGCAAAACACGGGAGAAACCCTGGGTATATAAGTAAACAGACCTTTCACACTAGTAACGCATTTTAAAGTGGTACGTGTCTAAACCAAGAAGCCCATAACGAACAATATCACTAGTGGGCTGGGCCGTTACAGTTATCCCTTATTCCTTGTACCAAACGAGCCCCGAAGGTGGGTTAAAAATAATACTACAATTCAGGATAACTAATCTCAGTATGAGGTATCCCATGCATTTAAAATTTTGTTTGTATTCTTTTGCTTAAATCTTTTGTTATTTTAGTTTTCTTGGTTTTGAAGTGGTACTTAGTCCTCAGTGGTAGGTTGTTTGACCTATATTGCTCGGACTCTTCAAAAATGTCAACTGGTGCAACATCGACAGTGAAGAGTTCTCGTACCATAGTGTCAGATAATTCATCCAATCCAAGGATAGCTATAATGTCTTGAAGTTCTTTGTAACGTTGTAAAGTTTTCTTAATTCGTTGGGCGGTTTCGTAATTTTCCTCACCAACGATCCGAGGTTGAAGTGCTGGCGAGTTGCAGCCTACAATCCAAGCTGAGGACGGGTTTTTGGGGTTAGCTCATCCTCGTGGGATCGCGACCCTTTGTCCCGGCCATTGTAGCACGTATGTCGCTGTATTGGTGATTAACTGATTAATATCTTCCGGTTTCTTATTTCAAGTGAACTCTCGGACTAATTTGTTAATGGGGCAATTCGTCTTCGGATTTTTAGACCACTATTTGAATATTTTCTATGTGGAAATTCATAATGGCTAATACCGAGTGGCGAGATGTAGTTTAGAATCACCTTTGTACTCTTAAATTTTTCGAATTTGTGTGGATAATGAGTGCGAATAAAATATATAGGCGTGTTAATGGAGGTATGAGATGCGTCTTACTTTGGAATTCTGTGAAACCAGGAGACTGGCTATGATATAGTGATGAGCTAGTGTGATGAAATAAATCATCCACATTTGATTTAGCGAGTAATACCATACCTACCATTAGAAAGAAAGGGAACAAATAAAAATAGTGAATACACAACTTTTTTTGGATAACCGTGGTGTTCGGGTCAGCTTACGTGTACCTCGACTAATTCCACAGAATATCTAGCACCTCCCACCAGCAACAATAGTGAATACACAACTAAAGACAAGTAAACCATTTAGGCGCATGTGTATCGTTAGTAGCTAACTCTAATCCTTTTTCTTTTCTTTTGCTGAATTAGTGGTCATGTTAGTCAATACCTCTCATAATCTACTGATTTTTAACTTTCTTTTGAAAAACAAAGTTATACAAAATGGCTATTGAAGTAGTTACTGCACCTGCTATTAAAGTAGGTGGTAATCCATAGATGGATAAGAGAGTGAAATTAACAACATTAGGTGTTTTTCACATATAGCTAGTAGTGGTGTGTGCCCAACTGGTGATGCCACTTAATGCTAGTAGCAATGAATTGGCACTCAATGAGTAATCTCAATGGCGGGTCCAAAAAAAAGGCATTTGATATTCATTGTAATTCAAAAGATTCTTTAAACCAAAAAGCAAATAAAACACAATAATGCCAACAAAAAGGAAAAAAACTAAGTTTCAGTCATTGGATTTTGTGCCATTGCGAGCCATCACAGCACCCAAAATCGCAGCCAACACCGCACACAACAAGCCTGGGTTGCACCTTGCAGATTACGTGGAGATTTTCTCTCTTACAACTATGCTAGTAAGTTCAATACCGAGCTAGCGCAAATGACAGAAAGCATACTGGGGCAGAGGTAGCATTATGGCTCGACGCTGCAAAGATCAAGTATTTACAGTTGACTCCTGATGTGGTTTGGTCTTTCCATCAGCATCTGCACTGCAGCATCAGTGACCTCATCACAGAACCCTATAGATAAATTAGTTAATGCCTTAGCAGCAGATGTAATGGTAAAAATAGCTGCATTAGTTATTTTGGGAATGTAACCAACATCCAACACTGATAACGTCTTGCAAATTTTCCTATCAGCATGAAATAAAGACTTAATTCCCTTTTCAATTACTCTCTCACAGCTTCTGATCCACAACTGCACAATTGGTAAGTCTCCCGCACCAAGAAGAGCAAGGTCCATAATTGAATTAAGGTTGTCCTCATGTAGTCTTCTAACTAGTGAAGCTTTTGAGCATTTGGCCTCATTTAGTAAGATGGAGGTACTCAACACAAGTGGGTGCGAATGCATTGGAGACCAGACTCTCTTCTACATATCAAAAGTCACTACCCTCACAATACTAAACTCAAGACCCACATGGGTGATGTGAGCTTTTGCAAAGTTAGTATTGTGAGGGTAGTAACATTTGATATGTAGAAGGGAGCCTGGTCTCCAATGCGTTTGCACCCACTTGTGTCAAGTACATTCCACTTACTAAATGAGGAAATGCTCCAAAGCTTCACTAGTTAGAAGACTGCATGAGGACAACCTTAATTCAATTACGGACCTTGCTCTTCTTGGTACTGGAGACTTACCAATTGTGCAGTTGTGCATCAGAGGCTGCAGAGAGTAACTGACAAGGGAATTAAGTCTTTATTTCATACTGGTAGGAAAATTTGCAAGGCGTTATTAGTGTTGGATGGTGGTTACATTCCTAAAATAGCTGATGCAACTATTTTTACCAATATATCTGCTGCTAAGGCATTATTCGATTTATCTTTAAGATTCTGTGATGAGGTCACTGATGATGCTGATGGATAGACCAAACCACAATAGTAGTCAACTGCAAAGACTTGTTCTTTGCAACTATCGAGGTCTGTCTGTTGATGCTACCTCTGCCCCAACACGCTTTTCGTGGTTTGCTCTTGCTCTGCGTTGGACTTTCTCGCATAGTCGATTAGAGAGAAAATCTCTATGCAATCAGCAAGGCGCTACCCAGGCTTGTTGGCTGCGAATTTGGGTGCTGTGATGGCTGGCAATGGCAAAAAATCCAATGACTGAAACTTATCTTTTTTTCTTTTTTTAGGAATTATCGTGCTTTATTTGCTCTCTGTTGTAATGAACCTTTTGAATATCAAATGCCTTTTTTTTGGACCTGCCATTGTAATTACTCATTAAGTATCAATTCATTGCTACTAGTATCAAGTGGCATCACCACCTGGACACACACCACTACTAGCTATGTGTGAAACACCTAATACTGTTATTTTCACTCTCTTACCCTACTATGGATTACCACCAATTTCAATTAGCAGGTGCATTAGCTACTTATCTGCCCAACATCTTTTCCTCCTCCTTAGGTTTCTATTCACCACATTCTCCATCGGGCCCTCTTATCTCTTCCCCCTTTGAGCTCTAGTTATGGAAAATGGAATCGATCATCCTCAAGCTTAAGCAATTCTTTTCCCGATCAAGCCATCTGCTCCACATGACATATTTAAGACCATAAGATTAAATGATATTTTTGTATATTTGACATAACTTTATTTTAAGACTACAAGATTCAAAAGGCTTCTTTATTTTCTTAAATTTCGTGTCAAGTTTATTTTTTTGTAAATAGGGGGAGTAGAAGAATGAGTTAAGATTTGGTATCGACATGTGTGCTTCATTGTGATTAAAATAAAACAAATAATGGCATTTTGATATTTTGCATTCTGTCTTTCATCACCATTGCAACGAGCTACAACTATTTACTTAGATTAACTTGAGAATTTGTGTTGCCGTTGTAGAAGCATTACTTATGACACGTTGTGCTCTTAAATGCGAAAAGACACTGCAAGCTTTATTACGCCGACACCTAAATGGTAAGTCCGCAACACTTCCAAAGGTCATTTTGAATCAACTTTTAACGTTTGACTTATGTCAAAAGACATTAGTTAGAAAAACAAACTTCTTTTATTTATTTATTTTTGTTTTTTGTCATCCCAATATAATGCTATTTTACTATAATTAAAAAAAGTTAATTTAATTTTTTTTTACTCTTAATAAAATAACTTTGATAATAAATTTCAAAAGTATTCTTTTAAACACCATGTCACATTAAAGTATGTGACGTGAAATGAGACGTCGATAACTCTAATTAGAATCTAATGCAAAGTGAGTCCTTACACTCTTCCTCTTCTAGGTTTCTACTACTTTGCTATTCTCAATTCTGCCCACATTTTATTGTCCTTTTCTCTTTTTATTTACTTTTTGTATTTTAATTCCACTATTGTACCTCATTTTTCTCCTTATCACTATGCGTTGATATCTTTCATCTAAATACTCTCTACAACCACTTGGAGAGATTGAGGCTATTTTTTTCCTATATATGTCGAATTTTTACAAGGTATACTTCTTTTTTTCTTTAATTATGATTCTTTGTTTCTTTTTTTAGTTCTAATATTGTTGCCATTAATTACTTAGCGTTTTTTTTGTTGGTTAACAAGCTATTAAAGGATTAATTTTGTTTAGTTGGTCAGCAAATTACTCAAGGATTAATTATCCCAGTATTAGTTATCCTACCCCCAAGTGTGATAAAAGTAACACTTATAATCCCGGATTAACTAATTATTGTATGAGTTATCCATGCATTTTATCGCAACCCGACATGGATAAGCTCATCCTAAAGTTAATTTTAGGATTAGTTATGGTAACACCCTAACTCAGGATAAGGAGTTCCACGTCGGCAAAACAAAGGAGAGATGCTGGATATAAAAGTAAATAGGTCTTTCACTTTAGTGATCTGTTTTAAAGTCGTGCGGATCTAAGCCTAGAGCAGACAATATCACTATTGGGTTGGGCCGTTACAAATAAGGAGTCCCACATCGGCAAAGCACGGGAGAAATGCTGGGTATATAAGTAAACAAACCTTTCACACTAATAACGAATTTTAAAGCGGTACGTGTCTAAGCCCAGAACGGACTATATCACTAGTGGGCTGGGCAGTTATAGTTATCCTTTATTCCTTGTACCAAACGAGCCCCGAAGGTGGGATAAAAATACTACTACTATTCGGGATAACTAATCTCGGTATGAGCTATCCCATGCATTTATCCCAACCAAACATGGCAAAAGCTCATCGTAAAATTACTTCCAACATTAGTTATCCCTTATCCTTTGTATCAAACGAGCCCTTGTAGTTGCATGTGTGTAATTTTTCTTTCATTCCTTCTATTAACTCTTAATTTCATGAGAAGTAATAGTTAAATTTATATTACCATTTTATTTGATTTGTAGGAATGGATTACTCTTTGTCGTGGCATCCTCTCCAACCTGATTTTGTGAGTGAATATAATAATTGTTGATTCTTCTTTAACATTTTGTTCAAATTCTTTTGCTTAAATCTTTTGTTATTTTAGTTTTCTTGGTTTTGAAGTGGTACTTAGTCCTCAGTGGTAGGTTGTTTGACCTATATTGCTCAGACTTTTCAAAAATGTCAACTGGTGCAACATTGAAAGTGAAGAGTTCTCGTAACATAGTGTCGGATAATTCATCCAATCCAAGGATAGCTATAATGTCCTGAAGTTCTTTGTAACGTAGTAAAGTTTGCTTAACTCGTTGGGCGGTTTCGTAATGTTCCTCACCAACGATCCAAGGTTGAAGTGCAGGCGAGTTGCAGCCTGCAATCTGAACTGAGGACGGGTTTTTGGGGCTAGCTCACCCTCGCAGGATCGCAACCCTTTGTCCCGGCCATTGTAGCACGTGTGTCGCTGTATTGGTGATTAACTAATTAATATCTTCCAGTTTCTTATTTCAAGTGAACTCTCGAACTAATTTGTCAATGGGGCAATCAGTCTTTGGATTTTTAGACCACTAATAGAAGATTTTTGATGTGGAAATTTTAATGGCTAATACCTAGAGGCGAGATGTATACTTTGGAATCACCTTTGTGCTCTTAAATTTTTTGACTTTGTGTGGATAATGAGTGCGAATAAAATCTATAGGTGTGTTAATGGAGGTATGAGATGCATCTTACTTTGGAATTTTGTGAAACTAGGAGACTGGCTATGATACAAGGATGGGCTAGTGTGATTAAATAAATTATCCTTATTTAATTTAGCAAGGTAATACCATATTTATCATTAGAAAGAAGGGAACAGTTAAAAATAGTGAATACACAACTTGGAGGTGAGAGGGGTTCCGGTAGCATACTTCAGAGCTATTAAGGACATGTACGATGGAGGGAAGACTCGGGTGAGGACGGCGGGAGGAGACTCAGGGCATTTTTCGGTTGAGACAGAGTTGCATCAGGGATCGACTCTTAGCCCGTTTCTGTTTGTGTTGGTGATGGACGTGTTGACGCGGAGTATTCAAGGCGAGGTGCCTTGGTGTATGTTATTTGCGGATGATGTAATGCTGATTGATGAGACGCGAGAGGGTGTGAATGAAAGAATGGAGGTTTGGAGGCAAACTCTTGAAACTAAGGGGTTCAGGTTGAGTAGGTCCAAGACGGAGTATATGGAATGCAAGTTTAGTGACTCGAGTTAGGAGGACGAAGTGGTGGTGAGGTTGGATTCCCAGGATGGTAGTAAGAGGGATAGTTGTAAGTATCTTGGGTCTATGATTTAGGGGAATGACGAGATTGATGAGGATGTCTCTAAAAGTATTGGAGCATTGGAGCAGGTTGGATGTATTTAGGCCTGTTATTGTTTTGTATAGATAATTATGTACCTGACCCAGTTGTAATAGAAATATCTAGTTTATGTATGTAAATATCGTATATGACCGGACAATTATCATTTTTAAAGTAGAAATATTTCTCTCTATACCTTTACCTTTCTAAGATCAGTGAAGCTTCTAGAGTAATTCAGAAATAGAGATTTATCTCCCTTACATTCTCATTGTTAACATGGTATCAGAGCCTTGAGCTCATCTTTCATCTATATTTCGGAGCTGTGTGCTGAATTTTCTCACGTTTCGGAGCTTTGAGTTGATTTTTTTGGCAACATTCTACACCTTTTAGGGTTCCAGTGTCCTTACGTTCGGAATCCACTTCAGTTTCCTCCGCAAATCTGTGTAATTTGAGGTGGTTATCAGCTTGATTTGAAGTTTGGTTTTAGTCTTCGAAGTGCGGTCACGACGGCATTTGTTTTTTATTTTTCATTTTGGCTTCTACAACGAGGTTTCGTTACTCTTTCAGCCGAGAAAAAATCTGGTATTTTTTCCTCAACCTTATTAAACATCTTCGTGTTGTGTCTTTGTTGTTTGGTACGCCTTGATTTTGTGTAGTTATGGCTCCGAGTGTTTCAAATTCTACTACTTCTAGTGTAGATGCTGGTGTGGTTTCCGCTGTTAACCCTTCGTCTCCATTATACCTCCTTTCATCTGATTCTCCTGGCACAATTTTGGTTACCACGCCCTTTAATGGGACGGGTTATGGAAGTTGGCATCGAGGAATGTTGTTAGGGTTATCCTGTAAAAACAAACTAGGTATGATCCATGGTTCCATTCCTAAGCCTTCTGCTACGGATCCACATTTTCAAGCATGGATTAGGTGTAATGATATGGTGGTAGCACGGATTCTAAACAGTCTAGATAAGGAAATTAGGGAAATTGTGATGTACACTGAATCTGCGGAGATTTTATGGAAGGAAGTTGAATGTAGATTTGGTCAGGCTAGTGGTACCAAAATTTTCCAAATCAGGAAAGAACTTTCTTCAATTTCCCAAGGATCCTCGAGTGTTGCTTCCTACTTCAATAGAATTAAGAAACCCTAGGATGAATTGTCTTTCTCCATTACCTATCCTGATTGTACTTGTAGGTGTAAGGATGGTTTTCTCACGTTAGAAGAGGAGCAGAGAGTTCATTAGTTCCTCATGGGATTGAATGATTCATATTCGACCATCAGAAGGAACATCCTCATGTTAAAACCCCTTCCTGACATTGATAATGTGTATTCAATTTTGTAACTGATGAGAGTCAATCTGAGGTGCACAATAATCTCCCTTCCTTCAATTCCGACTCTGTTGCTTTCTCCACTGGTAACCAAAGACCGTATAATCAAAAGCCAGGCTCAGAGTCTGGTGGTTTATCTACTACTATTCCCAGATCCTACAATTCCAATTCCGGGATCACTTTTAACTCTATTTCTTCCAAAAGAAACACTATGATTTGTAGATATTGCAAGAAACCTGGGCATCAAATTGAGAGATGCTACAAGTTGCATGGATTTCCTTCTGCCACATCTATTGGACAACCTAAATTCAAGAAATCTACAGCTTTTGCCCAGGTCTCAGAGTCCCAGCAATTAAGCACCTCTGATTCCCCTACTTGCAATACTTCCCCACCTAATTCTAGCATTTCCAAGGAACAATTTGAGCAGCTCTTAAGTCTGTTTAGTCTGTTTCAGCAGGCTAAAATTACTAGTCCATCTTGGTTCTGCTAATTTTGCAGGTTTGTTTAATAGTTCTGATTCTAGACTTTGTTGTTTTCTTGCTTGTAACTTCTCTAAGGTAGACAATAGTCCATGGATCATAGACTCAGGTGCCACTAATCATATCACACCACAATCTTAATTTCTTTCCAATATCACCCCTCTCACAATTCCTTATCTTGTGACTTTACCCAATGGGTACGAAGTTAAAGTCACAAGTACTGGTACTCTTACTCTTTCTCCTGATATCTCCTTAACCAATGTGTAATTAGTTCCTTCATTTCAGTATAATCTGATTTCTATTGCTCAGCTAATTCTCCAATTACATTGTTTAGCTTATTTTACTTCCACTGCATGCATTTTGTAGGGCCCTTCTCTGAAGAGGCCAGTGGATCTTGGTAGCCTTCAAGCTGGGCTTTACATCCTCAATCCTCTTTCACTTACATCAACTACTTGTTCTTCTACTTCTTTACATGATTCATTTGTAAATACCATTACTGCCACTCTGTTTAATGACATAAATAAGAGCAAGTCTTCTACATCTGATTCTACTGTTACTGTTTCTTCTTCTGTTCTTAATACTGCACTGACTACTTTTACTTTACCTACTTTTCAACAAATAATATTTGGCATTTGCGATTAGGACATGCCGTTTACCAATATGCTTAACTGTCCCAATTTATAACTGAACGAGTTTATTGAATTTTGAACATAAGTCTAATTATCTTATTCATTATTGACACACCTTAAGCTAATTTCATGTTAACAATGAGAATATAAGGGAGATAAATCTCCATTTCTGAATTACTCTAGAAGCTTCACTGAAGTTAGAAAGGTAAAGGTAGAGAGAAAAATTTCTTCTTGAAAAATGATAACTGTCCAGTCAATGTTCAATGTACCATACTGGGCCGGGTACATAATTATCTGTACGAAACAATAACATCTATGACCCAAAATCAAGGTGGCTTTACTAAGGAGTTGTCAATCTTGAATCTATTTACATGAGGTTCAACAGCCCCCCTCAAGTTGGAAGGGCTTGCCATTCCAAGCTTGGAAATGAAGTGTTGATAAGGAACACCAAGAAGGGACTTGGTAAATATATCAGCAAGTTGAGCATTGGTGGAGATGGAATGAAGCGAAATGAGACCATCAGTTAGAGCTTGCCCGATGAAGTAGCAATCCACTTCAATATGTTTGGTACGCTCGTGAAAAACAGGATTCTTGGCAATGTGGACAGATGCATGACTGTCACAGAACACATGTACAGGAGTCAGATCATGAACACCCAATTCAGCAAATAAACGGACCAGCCAGGTAATTTCAGCAACTACGAGCCTTAAGGCTTTGTATTCTGCCTCAGCTGTTGATAAAGCAATAGTGGGCTGCTTCTTGGACTTCCAAGAGGTATGACAGCGTCCAAGGAATAGAACAAATCCTGAAATATATCTACGGGTAGCATCACAGCTGGCCCAATCAGAATCACAATAGCCTTGGAGAGAAAAATCAGAGGAGTTATTGAGCAGAAGTCCCAAACTAGGAGTACCAGCCAAATATTCCAAAACACGATGAGCAGCAGTGAGATAAGTAGTTCGGGGAGAAGACATGAACTGGCTAAGATGTTGAACTGTAAAAGACAAGTCTGGTCTCGTGTGTTGAAGGAAATTAGCTTTCCACCAAACTTTATGTACACAGAAGGATCAGGTAACAAATACCCAGAATCAGAAGATAGCTTCACGTGAGGGTCAAGTGGTAAAACAACAGGATTAACATTAGTATAGTGAAATTCGGACAATAGATCCAATGCAAACTTATGTTGGCTGACCAAGAACCTCGTCGAAGTATGGATAATTTCCAGACCAAGGAAATAATGTATAAGACCAAGGTCCTTAATTCTGAACTTATCATCCAGGAAAAGCTTGAGAGAAGAAATTTAAGATTCATCATCACCAGCCAAGAGAATATCATCCACATCAACAACCACAATAGTAAGACTAGTGTCAACTAATTTTCTGAACAAAGAGTAGTCATTCATGCTAGGGATGAAACCCCTAGACTGTAAAGCAGAAGATAGTTTGGCATACTATTGTCTCGAGGCTTGTCTAAGACCATAGAGGGACTTATTAAGGCGACATTCCAGCACAGTAAATGAAGAAGAGGAAACAAGGGAATTTTTATAAACACCTCCTCATCCAAATCACCATGTAGGAAAGCATTGTTCACATCAAGTTGGTGAACAACTCAATTTCTTTTGACAACCACAGACAACAACATTTAATGGTGGTCATTTTGACCACTTTAGAAAAAGTTTCAGTAAAATCTATACCCTCTTGCTGGGCATCCCCTCGAATGACCAACCTAGCCTTATATCTTTCAATAGTGCCATTAGACCTCTGTTTGATTTTATAAACCCATTTACATGGAATGGCCTTCTTACCAGCAGGTAAAGGGACAATATCCCATGTATGAGTGTCTTTCAAAGCCTTAAATTCTTTCATCATGGCTTCCTGCCAGGCAAGATTGGAAACAACTTGATGCTAGAGTTGAGGTTCTTGCAAGGAAGTCTCAAAAGATAGAGGAATAATCCTAAAACTTGAAACAAAATTGCACACATAATCATTGAGGTAAGCTGGAGGATGAGATGATCTAGAAGACTTTCTTTGGGCAGAGACAGGAACAGAAGTTGGGATAACAGTGGTAGAAATAAGGACAATTGAAGGAGAAGAGGGATTATGAGGTATAGGGGGAGAGAGATCAGAAGGAAAAAGATGAGGGGAAGTAGAAGATGAATAAGGGAAAACATTTTCATGGAATATGACATCCGTTGAGTGCAAAATGCTATGATCAGATAGTCTCAAAAGTTTATAACTATTCTTGCCATGACTATACCCAAGAAAAACCGAGGGGTATGACCTGGACTGAAACTTATCTCTATGTGGTTTAGGTACAGCAGCAAAACATAGGCAACCAAAAGCTTTCAAATGTGTAAAAGAAGGTGAAATACCATGAAGTAACTCAAAAGGGGATTTGTAATTCAAAAGTGGTGTTGGAAACCTATTTATCAGATAAGCAGCAGTAAGAACACATTCTCCTCAATACTTGACTGGGAGTTTGGATTGAAATAAAAGGGCTCTAGCAGTTTCAAGAAGACGCTTGTGTTTCCTCTTCACCACACCATTTTGTTGTGGTGTGTGAGGACAAGAGGTTTGATGCAAGATTCATGTGTTGAAAAAAAATAGAAGTTGCTGAACTACACCCCCAATTCAAGGGCATTGTTAGATCTGAACAGTGGTGTTAAATTGGGTTTTAACCATAAAGATGAAAGATTGTATGAGAGTGAAGGCATTACCCTTGGTATGGAAGAGATGTGTCCAAGTAGCTCTAGTAAAGTCATCTACTATTGTAAAGAAATATTTAAAACCATTATAAGTTTGAGTATGATAAGGACCCCAAAGATCCAAGTGAATTAATTGAAAAGGAGAAGTGGAGTGAATGGAACTCTTAGGGAGGGGGAGTCTTTGTTGCGTAGCCATGGACAAATAGGGCATAAGAAGGATTGTTTCTTAGGTAGGACATCAAATAAACAAGAAAGTTTAACAACAGAAAAATCAAAGAAGAAAATTCAACATATTAGAAGATAATAACAACAACCAATAACATACCTAATGTAATTTCACAAGTAGAGTCTGAGAAGGTAAGATGTATACGGATCTTACCCGTCTCTGTGGATAGAGGTTGTTTCAAATAACTCAGAAGAATTCTATATTTCAATCTCCAAAATAATACCTCATATTTATAGGTGTTAACCCAAATGGTTAGTTAACGGTTAGTTTGATTTCATTAATGGCAGATAAAATAATTTATTAAATAATAAGTAAATGTAACAATATTAGAGTAAGAAAGATTTTTCAAATCAATAATAAGAATTCATATGTTACTCCAACGGCTAGTTAATGGTTAGTTTGATGTAAGATTAGAGTTGGAGACTTGAAGTAACACAAGAATGCTCATTGTTGATTTTGAAAAACTTTCTTTCACTAATCTTATTTTAAACTAACGATTAACTAGTCGTTGGAGTAACACAAGAATACTCATTATTGATTTGGAAAAGCTTTCTCTTTATCTTATATTGACTAACCGTTAACTAGCTGTTGGGGTAACACAAAAATTAATAATTTGGAAAAGCATTCTTTCTCTAATCTTATATTGACTAACCATTAACTAGCCGTTGGAGTAACACAAGAATGCTCATTAATATTGTGAGAGAACTTTCTCTAATCTTACATCAAACTAACCGTTAACAAGCCGTTGGTAACATATGAATGCTTATTATTGATTTGGATAATCTTTCTTACTCTAATATTATTATGTTTACTTACTATTTGATAAAATTGACATTAATGAAATCAAACTAGCCGTTAACTAACCGTTTGGGTTAACACCTATAAATAGAAGGCATTATTTTGGAGATTGAAATATAGAATTCTTCAGAGTTATTTGAAACACCCTCTACCAACAAAGACAGGTAAGATTTGTATACATCCTACCTTCTCAAACTCTACTTGTGAAATTACATTAGGTTTATTATTGGTAGTTCTTATCTTCTAATATGCTGAATTTTCTTTCTTGATTTGTTTCTGTCCCAATTTATAACTGAACATGTTTAGTGAATCTTGAGCACAAGTCTAATTATCTTATTCATTATTGAGACACCTTAAGCTAATTGTGATCCATAGGAAGTACTATTTTCACAACAATCTATACTACTCTATAAAGAGATGTATGTCCATGAAATTACACTGAATGTATTATCTCTTATACTACAAATAAGTAATAACATTTTGAAGTTTGTCCGTTAATAGAAACACATGATAAAGTGAACTCTGGGTACTTCTTTTAAACTGTTTTAATTGCTTACTATCTATAACAAGTATAAATTCATTAAGTGTTCATTAATAATAGACATTTTGAACTCCACTCATGAAATTACACTATATAGATTATTGTTTTATAGATTCACCATGGAAAACGTGTTCAGCAAATGTAAATTATGAATTGCATTCAAAGAGTAATTTATAAACTAATTTTTTGTACTTTTTTGCTAGAGAAATTGCAGGTAATTGAGGAATTAAGTTTTGTTTTCTATTTCCATCCATGGACGAAACTGCCAAGCGACACTGTACCGGAGAAGTTGGTGGCGGCAGCGGCGGCGAAAAAGGAGGAGGAGGAAGCTCCGATGGCGATTTTGAGCCGTCAATGGGTAGATTTACGGATCATATAATAATTGATGTGTTGGAAAAAATGGATTTGGCATCTCTTTGCACCGCTGCTTGTGTCTCTCCAACCTTCAATTCTGCCGTTGCATATCGTCTTCCTTTTGTTTCGTCTTCCGATCTTTCTGTAAGTTGATTTTGCTTCTTTTTTTTCTAATTAAATGCCCTAATTTTATTGTGTATGATTTACTAGTAGACTAGCCAAAACTACTGGAGGCATTTTCTGGGCTTCATTTTGCTAATGCGTATGTGGGCATTAGCAAGTGTAGCTGGTTGAAACATTCATGATAAGATAGTGTGATGAATCCTCTTATTATTGAATTGAGTAAAATGCATGTGGAGAATGTAGCATAAACGACTGTCCATTTGACCATCTTTAGTTTTGCTAAATGCGATTCTTACTTCTGGGATGAACTTTTCATACTAGTATCTTTGATTTACAGGGATTCTATCTGGATGAAGAGACTCTAAAACATGTTGTGCGTAGGGTCCCAGGAGCCAAGAGTTTAACTATTGAGTGCCTCCGAATGAGGAATGATTCCTCCATCATCAATATTCTCGGTGAGCATATCGAAGATTTGAGTTTGCTCAAATGTACCCATCTGTCTTATGACATTCTGCGTGCAATTGGAGAAAGGTTCCCCAACTTAAGGTATTCTCCTATGTCAACATATCGGTAAATTGTTATGAAATGCTTCGTTGATTATAGCTTCACATCTTTGATGATAAGAGCATTAGAAGTGGTTGCAAATTGCAGTCAATTTATCAGGGCTTAGAAGGCGTTCATCGCCTCCATTGATGGATTTCAGACTGTTATTATCCTGAAATTCTCTCTGCATAAATGGATTTTATTTAGATCTAATGGTTCACTGGAGCCATTGTCTTTCCACTTGCTGAAGCTGATTTGCAATTTTATTCACGAGATATCTGAAGCAGATTTGTTGATTTAAATAACTCGTTTGGGAACCAATTCATTTAAATTTGAATTTTTTTTCTTTGCTGACCCTTGATGATATCTGAACTTCTTTAGGCTGTTTGGGTATAGAAAACTTGAACTGCTTTAGCTTTTGCACTTGGCATTGATTAATTTCACTCTATATCTCCACCTTCGGAAGATGGCACAGTCGAGCTATAATAATGTTCATTGTGGTTACACCTACAATATCTTGCTTTCATACTCTTGTCACTTCTTCCTGGATTTGTTTCCAATGTATGTTTTCTTATTTCCCCTTTTTCTTTTTCTGAATCAGGTCCTTGCTTATAGAATTTGCTGGGTGTGATGCACCAGAACTTTTCAAAAGGAAACTTGCAGAAATGCTCCAAAAGGTGCCCTTGTTAGAGGTAAAGTATTCTCATCTTTCACATATTTGTCCTCTCTTTCTTCTTCAAATTGTCCCTGATGCCTCTTCAAGCTAATTACTCTTTAGAACAAGAGTTTTCCTTTGATGGTCAATTTCATGAGTACTTTTCTTTCCTGCAGTCGCTGTCCATAACAATCCGAGGGACCTCACGTGATGTATTTGATGTACGACCTCTTGGACAATTTCTGCCCCCAAGTTTAAAAAAATTGAAGTTACAGCAAACGGATGCACACCTCTTTGTCTTGTGGTTAGATGCAGTCAGGAAAATCCCTCTGTTCAACTTGCGAAGCTTGTCTCTTGTCTTGGACCTTATATCAGATGATCTTCTCATCACAGTTGTGCATTCTCTTCCTCATTTGGTAGAGCTGGATCTTGAAGACAGACCTCTTACATTGTCATCGGTAGGGGACTTGACCAACATTGGACTACAGGCTCTGAAGTTCTGCGAGTGTCTAATTGCCCTCTCAATTGTTCGAAGTAAAATGAATTGTCCTGCTTCATTTACAAGAGTGGACAATAAAGGCATGTTCCATGTTTCTGAAGGTTGTAAAAGGTTGGAATCAGTGAAACTTGGTGGGTTTGCAAAGGTTACTGAAGCTGGATATTCGTCAATTCTGTACTCATGCCAGAATCTGAAGAAATTTGAAGTGTTGACTTCACCTCTATTATCAGACTCGGTGATTGATAATATGACAGGAGTTGCAAGGTCCGTAGTTGAATTAAGGTTGTCATCATGCAGCCTTCTAACTAGTGAAGCTTTGGAGCATTTGTCCTCGTTTTGTAAGTTGGAGGTACTTGACACAAGTGGGTGCGAACGCATTGGAGATCAGACTCCCTTCTACATATCAAAAGTTACTACACTCACAAGACTTAACTTGGAAAAAGCTCGCATCACTGATGTGGGTCTTGCTCTTCTCGGTGCGGGAGACTTACCAATTGTGCAGTTGTGCATCAGAAAATGTGAGAAAGTAACTGACAAGGGAATTAAGTCTTTATTTCATGCCGATAGGAAAATTTGCAAGACGTTATCGGTGTTGGATGTTGGTTACATTCCCAAAATAACTGATGCAGCTATTTTTACCATTGCAACTGCTGCTAAGGCATTAACTGATTTATCTTTAAGGTTCTGTAATGGAGTCACTGATGCTGCGGTGCAGATGCTGATGGATCGATCAAACCACAGCAGTAGTCAACTACAAATGCTTGATCTTTGCAGCTGTCGAGGTCTGTCTGCTGAGGCCATAATGCTACCTCTGCCCCAGCATGCTTTCCATCGTTTGCGCTGGCTCGGTATTGGACTTACTGACATAGTTGCTAAGAGAGGCATTTTCTACGCAATCTGCGAGGCGCGACCCAGGCTTGTTGTGTGCGGTGTTTGCTGCGACTTTGGGTGCTGTGATGGCTGGCAATGGCACAAAGTTCGATGACTGAAACTTAGCTTTTTTCCTTTTTTTTTTAGGCATTGTTGTGCTTTATTTGCTCTGTATTGTAATCAAGCTTTTGAATTACAATGAATATCACATGCCTTTTTTTTTTGGACCTGCAATTGTAATTGCTCATTAAGTATCAATTCATTGCTACTAGCATCAATTGGCATCACCACTTGGACACACCATTGCTAGCTATATGTGAAACAAACACCTAATGTTGTTATTTTCACTATCTTACCCTACTATGGATTACCACCTACTTCAATAGCAGGTGCATTAACTACTTATCTGCCCCAACTCCTTATCCTCCTCCTTAGGTTTCTGTTGACCACATTCTCCATCGGGCCCTCTTATCTCTTCCGTCTCCGAGCTCTAGTTATGAAAGAAGGAACTGACTATCCTCAAGATGGCCAAGCTTAAGCCATCTGCTCCACCACAACCCCCGTCTTGTGCCCCCAAACTTTCTTTTATAGTTCTTAAATTTCATGTTTGGCATCATCTTTTTTACAACGTTAATAATGAGCTTGTGGTTATGCCGTGATTAATTCGTTGCCAGTTTCTACCATGGAAAACATCTATCCACTGCCACTTAACAAGAGATCGTTTGTTACCAACACCAGCAGCATGATGTAAACATTCTAGTCAACCTCCACCACCTTTAGGGATATACCCAGCCACCAGTTATGGAAGTTAACCTACCATGCGCCCGCACCAGCACTAACTGAAGAAGACTTGCAGAGAGTACATTTGTAATTCAGCCTTTAACTGGAGAAAGAATGGTGATCAGAAAAAGATCGCGATATCTCAAAATATTTTGGGCTTTTACCATTATGCTGGACAGTTGTTGATATGGCTATGATCAAACCATTTCTATCTGTAGTATTTTGTTCATATTTGACTTTATATATATCGTAGAAGCCCAAAGCGAACGCACTTCCATTTCATTGCCAAACTGTAGCTGGTCTAAAAGTAGATATGATTCTGGAGCCCGAAAAGATGGCCATGCCCTAAAAAGTAGACAACAACCTCATATATATCAAAACCAAAATCAATATCTCAAAATAACTGCAAGAACCAAACTACAACTACAAATTCCAGTGTAATCCTACAAAGTGGGTCTGTTGAGGGAAGAGTATATGCAAACCTTACCCCTGCTGCAGAAGTAGAGAGACTATTTCCGATAGACAAAATTGTAATTGGATTAAAAGATAAGAACCACACTCAGTTGTGATGTGAATTACATTTTCTGATAGCCGTCTAAGAAGCACGCCCGGATCCCGGCCCACCCCAAAAATCGTGGGCTATAGCACACCGATTTGGCCCGAAAATGCCCCGTTCGCGCCGTTTCGTCCGTTTGTCCACCCAAATAGCCACGAAAATTTAAACGGACCTCAATGGGACGATCCCTAACTTCCCTGGCATGCCTCGGTAGATTTTCAACCCATAGCACGCCCGATCCCCGGGCCTACCCCCGAAATCGTGGGCAATAGCATACCGATTTGGTTCGAAATTTCCCCGTTCGCGTCGTTTCGCCCGTTTGTCCACTCAAATGGCCACGAAAATTTAAACGGACCACACTGGGATGATTCCCAACCTCCCTGGCACACCCTGGTTGATTTTCGACCCACATCACGCCTGGAACCCGGGCCCACCCCGAAACCATGGGCTATAGCACGCCGATTTGGCCCGAAAATGCACCGTTCACGCTGTTTCGCTCATTTGTCCACCCAAATGGCCACGAAAATTTAAACGGACCACACAAGGAGGAATCCAAACCTCCCTAGCACGCCCCGATCAATTTTTGGCTCACAGTACACTCGGACCTCGGGCCCACCCCAAAACCGTGGGTTCTACAGCATACCGTTTTATCCCGAAAATGCCCCGTTCAAGCCGTTTCGCCCATTTGTCCACCCAAATGGCCACGAAAATTTAAACGGACCATATTGGGACGATCCCAACCTCCCTAGCACGCCCCGGTCGATTTTTGACCCATAGCACGCCCGGACCTTGGGCCCACCCTCGAGTGTGATGTTTACTTATTAATCTTGTCATTTTCGGAGTTTTGTGCACATGAACAGTCCTGAAACTAAAAATGATAGCAATAATTTTGATTTTAGAACTCAATTTCCATATCTAGTCGATCCAACAAGAATGATTGCATTTTCTGATATTTTGCATGCTGTCTTTCATCAACATCCCAACGAACAACAACAATTACTTAGATCAACTTGAAAATTTGTGTTATCATAGTAAAATCATTACTAGTGGCACATCGTACTCTTACGCGCGAAAAGACACTGCAAGTTTTGTTACGTCAAAACCTAAATACTAAATCAGCAACACTTTCAAATGTATCATTTTAATTAACTTTTGGCTTTTGATTCATAAATTAAAAATCCTAATTTATAATTTATTTTACCATTTTAATTTAAAACTAAGTACTTATGAGTGGTATTTAATTTATCCAACCCTAAAATATTTAGAAACTATTTTCACTAAAAAGCACTAAAAATAATGTTGTCACTATAATTAAAAGAAATTAATTTTAAATTTTTCTTTTATCTTAATACAATATAATTTAAGGATCATTTCCTAGGGTTAAATGCAAATGAGTCCTCACAGTCTTCTTGTCTAGGTTTCCTCTACTTTGCTGTTCTCAATTCTGCCCAAATTTTATTTTTCTCTTCTCTTTTGTTTGTTTTTTGAATTTTAATTCCATTGTTGTACCTCAATTATTTCTTAATAGGTGTTAATACCTTTCGTCTAAATCTCTTTGCAGCCACTTGGAGAGATGGAGGCTATTGTTTTCCTCTATATGTACAATTTTTACAAGGTATTCTTTTGTTTACTTCTGTTTTTCTTTAGTTCTAATTCTGTGTTTTACTCTTTCTAATTCTAATATTTTTGCCTTTAATTTACTTAGGGGTTGTTTGGTTGGGAAATGAGATATTCGAGCATTAATTATTCCGGGATTAGTATCATAGCTTCAAGGTCTGATAAAAATAACACTACAATCCTGAGACAACTAATTAATGTGATGTGTTATCCAATGCATTTTGTCGCAACCAAACATGGATAAACTCGAATTTTAAGATTAGTTATCCCTTATTCCTTGTACCAAACGAGCCCTAAAGGTGGAATAAAAATAATACTATAATTTGGGATAATTAATCCCGGTACGAACTATCGCATGCATTTTATCCCAATGAAACATGGCAAAAGCTCATCGTAAAATTAATTCCAGCATTAGTTATCCCTTATCCCTCGTATCAAATGAGCCCTTGTAGTTGCATGTGTGTAGTTTTTCTTTCATTCCCTCTATTAACTCTTAATTTAAGGAGAAGTAATAGTTAAATTTATGTTACAATTTTTATTTGATTTGCAGGAATGGATTACTATTGCTTGTGGCATCTGCTACAACCTGATTTTGTGAGTGAGTATAATAATTGTTGATTCTTCTTTAACATTTTGTTCGTATTCTTTTGCTTAAATCTTTTGTTATTTTAGTTTTCTTGGTTTTGAAGGGGTACTTAGTTCTTAGATGTAGGTTGTTCAACCTATGTTGCTCGGACTCTTCAAAAATGTCAACTGGTGCAGCATCGGAAGTGAAGAGTCCACACAACTTAGTGTTCGATTGTATTGGTGATTAGCTAATTCATGTTGTCCAGTTTCTTATTTCAAATGAACTCCGAGACTAATTTGTCAATGGGGAAATCAGTCTTTGGATTTTTAGACCACTAATCGAAAAACTTTCATGTGGAAATTCATAATGGCTAATACCGAGAGGCGAGATGTAGTTTGGAATCACCTTTGTACTCTTAAATTTTTCGAATTTGCGTAGATAATGAATGTGGATAAAATCTATAGTTGTGTTAATGGAGGTATGAGATTCACTAGGAGACTAGCTATGATACAATGATGAGCTAGTGTGATTAAATAAATCATCCATAATTGATTTAGCAAAGTGATACCATATCTACCATTAGAAAGAAAGGGAACTGGTAAAAAATAGTGAATAAACTAACTATTTTTTTTGAACCATGGTGTCCGAGTCAGCTTATGCGCGCATCGACTAATTCCATGGGATACCTGCCGCCTCTCACCAGCAACAATAATGACTACACAATTAGGGGTCGTTTGGTAGAGTGTATTGAAAAAACTAATACATGCATTAATTAATGTGTATTACTAGTACTTTGTTTGGTTCATTTTTTAGTCTATGTCATTAGTTGTACACTATATTGTGTATTGAGATGTGTATTAGTAATACACACCATTTTCCATGTATTAGTAATACAAAGGCTTTGAATACATGTATTAACTTGTTAAATGACAAATTTGCCCCTTTCTTTTATCTTTTCTGCTCTTAGCTGCTGGCTTGCTAACCTTTTTTTTCACTAATTCAACATTGCTGCTTTTAGCAATCAAACATTGCAATTCCTTTTCCATATTTACCAATTTGGGTACGCAAGGAATCATTACGAACCATTGATTCCTTTTCCATCTTTGATTGTTGAACATTAGCCATCTTTGATGGCATGAAGATTACTGGATCAGTGGGCGTTTGGGAAGATTATTGGACCGGTGAGTATTTGTCAATTCTCATCAAAACGCATCATCAGCTATTTGGGAAGATGGAATTATCTGCCGATTTAAGGTTAAGGCAGAGAACGTCTTTGGATTTCCAACTTTCCCTTTTTACAGTAGTTGTTGCTACTTATCCCTTGAAAGAGAAGATACAAAGAAGGATATTTTGGTAAATAAACATCTTTTTATAAAAATTATATAAATACATATTATTTTTAATACATCAAACCAAACACTGTATAAAAAATAATGCTTGCATAACTAATACCAACATTACTAATACTTACATTAATAATTCAGGTATTAATACACCTTATGCAGCATTATTCTTATACACTCTACCAAACGACCCCTTAAAGACAAGTAAACCATTTAGGCGCATGTGTATCGTTAATCGCCAACTCTAATCCATTTTCTTTTCTTTTGCTGAATTAGTGGTCATGTTAGTCAATACCTCTCATAACCTACTGCTTTTTACCATTCTTTTGAAAAACAAAGTAGTACAAAATGGCTAAGCTAATAATGTTACTTTTACTGCTTCACTGCCAGATTGTATACGAGCTTTAGCCAAACAAAATTAGGGAAAGAGAGAGAAGAAGAGAATGAGTGATGCTTCTACTGCTTCCGTGCTAGAGTGCATAAGAGCTTTAGTCAAAACAAAGAGAAGAAGAGATTTTGATCAGCATGCTAACAACAATCATCTCCCAATCAGGACATTCGAATCTACATTTTCAAGTTAGTAATTTTTTTCACATGTTTCGAATTGATCAAATGCATCTACCTCTTGTTCATCAAGAGTTGAAGGTAATTTCTAAACCAATAAAGTGTTAAAGTACATTCTTTATGTTTTGCTGCCATTTTTTTCACTTGCTGGCAGTAAAAGAAACTGCATTTGATTCTGCTTATTCATTATGGAAGTGTACTGTGTCATCCTCTAGGATCCACCTTGGAGTGGAGGACTTCATAGGAATAACTCTTTTCTTTTTACGAGGGCCTTTCATTTTTCAATTTAATATATATTTTAGAGAAGAACACAAACCGATATAAACTCCGAATAGAGGACAAGAGGTGGGCTTACACTATTGCGGGATTAAGCTATCGGTCTAGAAATTGAAATTTCAATTTAGAGACTTTTAGATACCCTAGTTCACTTCTGTTTGACAGTTATAATGCCGATTTACAGTTGAAGCAGGAGAGAATATATGTTGATATTTTCGATAATAATTCAAGTTCATAGCATCATCCCGTTTATACATCTTCTTTAGGTAATTTTTTATTTCTTTAGAATGAAATTTGCCCCTTTCTCTAATTGCAAGAAGAATGTCGCAAGACAGATGGGAACATTTGAGTACTCAAATCTTCGATATGTTCACCGAGAATATTGATAATGGAAGAATCATTCCGCATTTGGAGGCACTCGATAGTTAAACTCTTGGCTCCTGGGACCCTACGCACGACATGTTTTGAGTCTCTTCATTCAGATAAAATCCCTATAAATCAAAGATACTAGTATTAAAAGTTCATCTCAGAAGTAAGAATCGCATTGGCAGAACTACGGATGGTCAAAAGGACAGTCATTTACTCCACATTCTCCAAATGCATTTTACTCAATTCAATAATCAGAGTATTCATTAGACTATCTTACCATGAATGTTTGGACTAGCTGCACTTGCTAATGCCTGAATAGGCATTAGCAAAGTGAAGCCCAGGGAAATGCCTCCAGCAGTTTTAGCTAGTCTACTAGTAACCATACGTAAATAGGTTAATCCAAATCAACTAGCAATAAACTCGAAATAGTTCTAGCTGCCAAGGCAGTCTCGGGACACTCGATCAATCAATCATTCAACTAGGTCTCAATCCTAAATTTAGTCCTAGAGTTCCACTCCACTCTATTCACTCATTTCGTAATGATCAAGCAAATATCAACCAAATCTAACAAAAGTTTTAGATTATTTAGGGACAACATACTTCACTTTACATGAACTCTAGATAGTTGAATTGAAATTTTAAACAAAACAAATTAATAATTTCATATGTATTATGCTCAATGAAGCTATGAGGATGTGGTGTCAAATTTTATTTTATTTTTACAATTGTGGTGTCCTAGCCAACTTTTGCACACCTCGACTAATTCCACAGAATACTTGCCACCTCTCACTCATCAGCCGGCAGCCGATCCACCAAGGTCAGGACATTTGGAAAGAAATCACCTAGTGTTTTTGTTTGGTATCACATTTGATACAAATTTAAGAATTAATTTATCTCAATTAATATTGAAGGGGTTACAGCTGTATATATAGAGAACTGAAGAATAACTAATTACAGAATAACCCAGATGTATTTAATAATTATATATGTAGTCTATTATCCCCCCGCAAGCTGATCAGCGGTAACGAGGGGCAGCTTGGAGCAGAGAGACTGAAAAGGTTGTAACGGAAGAGGCTTGGTGAGAATATCAGCAAGCTGGTCAGTAGATGGGACATAGTGCGTGGCCATCGCTCCTGCAAGTACCTCATCGCGAACAAAGTGACAGTCAGACCCAACATGCTTCATACGATCATGAAGGACTGGATTTTTGGTAACACAAATAGTGGACTGATTGTCACAATAAATCTGTGGTTTCGTCGGGGGAATGCCAAGTGCATCCGTAAGGTATCGTAACCACATGGCTTCAGCAACACCCGCAGCCATGGCACGATATTCTGCTTCTGTGGAGGAACGGGACACTCGCGTTTGCTTCTTGGTGCACCAGGAAATCAGATTCGGTCCCATCATAACAATATATCCAGTAGTGGATTTTCGATCATCTTTGTCGTTAGCCCAATCCGAATCAGAAAAAACAGATATATCAAACGAGCCCTTTTGAAATAAAATTCCACAGTGAAGAGTACCTTGAAGATAGCGCAGAATGCGTTTCAAGGCCTGAAAGTGTTGTTCTGTGGGAGCATGCATTGATTGGGAGACTCGATTGACTGCATATTGGATGTCCGGACGAGTAACAGCAAGATAATGAAGTCCACCGACGAGGCTCCGATATAGTGTAGGATCGGCAAAGGGAGTATTCGGCCCTGGGGATTGGCGGACTGCCATGGGAGTGACCGCGGGTTTGCAGTCTGTCATTCCAGCCCGATTTAGAAGTTCAAGGGTATATTTTGTCTGATGCATCAATATGGTTCCCGATTTGCGGATGAGTTCGAGGCCAAGAAAGAACTCCAGAGGACCGAGGTCCTTAAGTTTGAAGTCACGATGCATAGCTTCAGTAATTTCAGTGATGAGTGATGACGAGCTGCCTGTAATAACAATATCATCCACATAGATAAGAATGATGACTGTCCCTCAAGAACAGTGAAGGGTGAAAAGGCTGTTGTCATGATGGTAGGTGCGAAAACCAAGACCCTGCAGAAAAGTAGAGAGACGTGTGTACCAGGCACGAGGGGCCTGTTTCAGGCCATACAGTGATTTGCGAAGCTTGCAAACATAGTGAGGACGGTTGGGATTAACATATCCCGGTGGCTGAACCATATAGATTTCTTCCTCAAGATGACCATGAAGAAAGGCATTGCTGACGTCTAGCTGATGAAGCGGCCAATCATAGTGAAGAGCAAGAGACAAGACCAGACGAATAGTCTGTTGCTTAACAACAGGGCTGAAGGTCTCCTTATAATCCACACCATACTCCTGATGATACCCTTTTGCAACCAGACGTGCTTTATAGCGAGAAAGAGATCCATCTGAATTTCGTTTGATGCGAAACACCCATTTGCACCCAATAGACTTTCGGTTACTAGGCATAGGTACCAAATCCCATGTACGTTGTTCATTCAGAGCCTGAAATTCCTCATCCATAGCTTGGCACCAGAAACTATTTTTGGAGGCTTGGTTGTAGGTAGTAGGCTCAGTTGTGGGATGTGCATCAAAGGGTATTTGAGTGTGGTAGGCTTTGGGTTTGAAGGTACCGGCCTTGGCTCGGGTTGTCATAGGATGAGTGTTGAGTGGAGGGTGATTAGGAAGGGGTGGTGGAGTTGTATGATGCGTGGGCGGGGGTTGGGTGGGGCTGCCGTGGGAGCTGGGATGTGCAGCGGTGGATGGGGTGGCTGTATGTGTGTTAGGAGTATGATGTAGGGAAGTGGTGGGTTGTGTGGCAGTCGGCTGGGTGTTCGAGTGGGAGGTTTGGGGTTTCGGGTGGGTAGTGGTGTAGTGGGGTACCGGGTTAGGTGCCGAGTGAGCCGGAGCATGAGCGTGAGAAAAGGACGGAAATAATGGCACAACGCCAAGTGGATTGGGGGAGTATGGAGTAGAGGAAAGACTTGTGTAAGGAAATTGTTCCTCCACAAAACGAACATGACGGGAAACATATGTTTTCTGAGATACAGGATCGAAACATTTGTAACCTTTGATAGTGGGATGATAGCCTAGAAAGACACACGGGGTGGACCGAGGTTGAAGTTTATGTTGAGTGTGCGGACGCAACCAGGGATAAACTAGACACCCAAACGGGCGGAGATGGATATAGTCGGGTGGATGATTGTAGAGACGGGCATATGGAGTGGAGTTGGAGAGAGTGTGAGTGGGCATGCGATTTATGAGGTAGTTGGCAGTAGCAAGGGCATCAACCCAAAAGGAAACAGGTAAGGTGGAATCATGGAGGAGCGCAATAACTGTTTCTATTAGGTGACGGTGTTTGCGCTCAGCAACGCCATTTTGTTCAGGGGTATATGGACATGAAGTGTGATGAAGAGCCCCTAGATTTTGAAGAAAAACACCAAATGCATTGTTGACAAATTCTTTGCCATTGTCACTTCGAAAAATTTTGATTTTGGCATTAAATTGATTTTGAACCATTCGGTCAAAGTTTACAAAAATAGTATAAGCTTCGGATTTAAATTTCAGAGGATAAAGCCAAGTGAATTTACTGTAATCATCAACAAAACAGATATAATATCGAAAACCTTGAACAGAAGGAACTGAGGTTGGACCCCAAACATCAGAATGAATTAATTGAAATGGCGCAGTGGCCTTGTGTTCAGACAGTGAAAAAGGTAAACGACAAGATTTAGACACTGAACAGGACTCGCAATGTAATTTTTCTGAAAAATTAAAACCTAAGGAAGATAAAATGGATTTGGTGATGGCGGATGATGGGTGCCCAAGCCGGCGATGCCAGGTTGACGAGAGAATGGCTTGACTCACAACAGACGGAGACCTGGATGGAAGAGTGTATAGCCCATGCTCACAGCGGCCCGTGTACCGCACCCGGTTCGTGGTATTGTCCACTATCTGGAAATTGGTGTCATTAAAAATGAGGGTGCAGTTATTTTCTTTAGTAAAGCGATAAACAGATAAAAGATTGGATGTGAGGGAAGGGACGTGGTGAAGGGTTGAGAGATGAAATTTACCATTTGGGGTATAGACATACCCAGAGCCGGTGTTTGTGATGGGAAGGGATTGACCATTGCCTACTGTAATAGTTTCTGAGCCATGATACGGATGAGGAGCTTGAAGTTGTGAATAATCCGACGTCACATGGGTGTTAGCACCTGTGTCTAGATACCAATCGCCAGATTGAGCGTTTGTGGACGCATGCATCGCCCTTGATCCTCCGGACTGGCTATTTACATTCTGCGAGTCATCATAACGATACCAGCAATTAGCCGCAGAATGGCCCCGTTTAGCACAAATTTGGCACGTCGGAAGATCTCGTGTGGGCATCCGCTGGTTTCCTCGTCTCTGTCCGCGGCCTGACTGGAAGCCGTCCTTCGGTGGAGGCCCGCCTCTGCCTTGCTGCCCGGTGTTTCGACGGTCACCGTCGCCGCTGCCTCGCCCTTGGTTACGGCGATCGTCACCGCGACCCCTGGCCGAGCCTCCGCTGCCAGCCGAGTAAAGAGCCGTGACGCCAGGGGTGGAACTGGCTTCTCCGAGCAGTAATTTGTGTTCTATGTCTAGATTCAATTCTTCTGCATTAAGCCATCCAGACAGTTGATTCAGAGTGATTTCGACAGGCGAGAGGCGAATATGCTGTTTGAGAGAGGAATAGCCAGCCGGAAGACCACGTATCACGGCATTCACCACGTCTCGTTCAGGAATAATTTCGTTCACAGCATCTAGGTCAGACAGAATAGAGGCCACATCATCAAGGTATTGAGTCATCGTCTTCGTTACCTTCCGAAGAGTATGCAATTTGTCACGCAACTGAAAAATATGAGCCGTGGACACAGAGTTGTACCTTGTGGCTAGTGCGTCCCAAAGTGAAGCCGATGTGAGAAAACCCCGGGCGTGTTTGTGCACAGAGGGGCTAATAACTGCGAGAAGACAGGCTCGGATCTGAGTGTCTACGATCATCCACGGAAGGTAGTCGGGATTTGGGAGCTTGACGCCGTCCTTCTCGGCTGTCTCGGGCTGCGGCTTCTCCGCACCGTCAATCCATCCGAGCAGCAAGTTGGCTGCGAGGGCGGTGCGGACGTTAAGTGCCCAGGCCGGGTAGTTGTTGTCAGATAATTTTTCGGGGATGAGATTGTGGAGATTCCTGAGCAGTAATTTTACTCCAGACGGTAATTTTGACAGAGGATCAATAACTTTGTCCATGGCGCCGACCTACGGCGGAGGAGGGAGGCCGTGCGGCGTGGTGTAGACGGTGGCGGCGGCGCACACACGTCGGAAGAGAGGAGAGATTAGGGTTTGGGCGGAAGAAGAAACCCTAGCTTTGATACCATGATACAAATTTAAGAATTAATTTATCTCAATTAATATTGAAGGGGTTACAGCTGTATATATAGAGAACTGAAGAATAACTAATTACAGAATAACCCAGATGTATTTAATAATTATATATGTAGTCTATTAACATTCAATATAACTCATTTTATCTATTACAACAAAAAAATTTGGGCATTTAATTAGAAAAAAGAGCGAAATCAACTTACAGAAAGATCGAAAGACGAAACAAAAGGAAGACGATATGCGAAGACAAAATTGAAGGTTGGAGAGACACAAGCGGCGGTGCAAATAGATGTCAAATCCATTTTTTTCCAACACATTAATTATTATATGATCTGTAAATCTACCCATTGATGGCTCAAAATCGCCATTGGAGCTTCCTCCTCCTTTTTCGCCGTTGCTGCCGCCACCAACTTCTCCTCCGGTTCGGTGTCGCTTAGCAGTTTCGTCTTCCTTTTGTTTGGTCTTCCGATATTTCTGTAAGTTAATTTCACTCTTTTTTTCTAATTAAATGCCCTAATCTTTTTGTTGTAATAGATAAAATGAGTTATATTAAATGTGATACCAGACAAAAAAACTAGGTGATTTCTTTCCAAGTGTCCTGACCTTGGTGGATCGGCTGCCCGCTGATGAGTGAGAGGTGGCAAGTATTTCGTGGAATTAGTCGATGTGTGCAAAAGTTGGCTAGGACACCACGATTGTAAAAATAAAATAAAATTTGACACCACATTCTCGTAGCCTCATTGAGCATAATACATATGAAATTAGTAATTTGTCTTGTTTAAAATTCAATTCAATTGTCTCGAGTTTATGTTAAAGTGAAATATGTTGTTCCTAGATAATCTAAAGCTTTTGTTAGATTTGGTTGATACTTTCTTGATCACTACGAAATGAAAATGAATGTGAATAGAGTGGAGTGGGACTCTAAGGACTTATTTAGGATTGAGACCTAGTTGAATGACAGGTTGAGTGTCTTGAGATTGATTTGGCAGTTTGAACTATTTTGAGTTTATTGCTGGTTGATTTGGATTAACCTATTTATTTAAGGTTTACTAGTAGACTAGCTAAAACTACTTGAGGCATTTCCCTGGGCTTCACTTTGCTAATGCCCACCTATGTGGGCATTAGCAAGTGCAACTGGTCCAAACATTCGTGGTAAAATAGTCTGATGAATGATTTGATTATTGAATAGAGTAAAATGCATATGGAGAATGTGGCGTAAATGACTGTCCATTTGACCATCTTTAGTTTTGCTAATGCGATTCTTATTTCTGGGATGAACTTTTAATACTAGTATCTTTGATTTACGGGGATTTTATCTAAATGAAGAGACTCTAAAACATGTCGTGCGTATAGTCCCAGGAGCGAAGAGTTTAACTATCGAGTGCCTCCAGATGAGGAATGATTCCTCCATTATCAATATTCTCGGTGAACATATCGAAGATTTGAGTTTGGTCAAATGTTCCCATCTGTCTTACGACATTCTTCGTGCAACTGGAGAAAGGTGCCCGAACTTGAGGTATTCTCCTATGTCAACATATCGGTAAACTGTTATGGAATGCTTCATTGATTATGGTTTCACATCTTTGATGGTAAGAACTTTACAAGTGGTTGTAATCAATTTAACAGGGCTTAGACGGCGTTCATCGCCTCCATTGATGGATTTTCAGACTGTTATTATCCTAAAATTCTCTGCATAAATGTATTTTATTTAGATCCACTCGCTGAAGCTGATTTGTAATTTTTAAGCAGATTTGTTAATTTAAATAACTCGTTTGGGAACCAATTCATTTAAATTTGATTTTTTCTTTGCTGACCCTTGATGATATCTGATTTCTTAGGCTGTTCGGGTATAGAAAACCTCAAACTGCATTAGCTTTTGCACCTGGCATGCATTAATTTCACTCTATATCTCCACCTCCGGAAGATGGAACAGTCGAGATATAATTAAGTCCATTGTGGTTACATCAACAATATCTTGCTTTCATACTCTCGTGTGACTTCCTGGATTTGTTTCCAACGTGTGCTTTCTTATTTCCCCTGCTTATAGAATTTGCTGCATGTGAAGCACCAGAACTTTTCAAAGAGAAACTTGCAGAAATGCTCCAAAAGGTGCCCTTGTTAGAGGTAAAGTATTTTCATCTTTCACTTATTTGTCCTCTCTTTCTTCTGCTAATTGTCCATGATGCCTCTTCAAGCTAATTACTCTTTAGAACAAGAGTTCTCCTTTGATGGTCAATTTCATGAGTACTTTTCTTTCCTCCAGTTGCTGTCCATAAAAATCCGAGGTACCTCACGTGATGTATTTGATGTACGACCGACCTTTTGGACAATTTCTGCCCAAGAGTTTAAAAAAATTTAAGTTACAGCAAACGGATGTACCCCTCTTTGTCTCCTGGTTAGATGCAGTAAGGAAGATCCCTTGTTTCAACTTGCGAAGCTTGTCTCTTGTCGTGGACGTTATATCAGATGATCTTCTCATCACAGTTATGCATTCTCTTCCTCGTTTAGAGCTGGATCTTGAAGACAGACCTTTTATGGAGCCATCGGTACGGGACTTGACCAACATTGGACTGCCGGCTCTGAAGTTCTGCGAATGTCTAATTGCCCTCTCAATTGTTCGAAGTGAAAGGAGTTATCCTTCATTTAAGAGAGTCAAAAATATAGGCATGTTCCATGTTTCTGAACGTTGTAGAAGGTTGGAATCAGTGAAACTTGGTGGGTTTGCAAAGGTTACTGAAGCTGGATATTCGTCAATTCTGCACTCATGCCGGAATCTGAAGAAATCTGAAGTGTTGACTTCACCTCTATTATCAGACTCGGTGTTTGATAATATGATAGGAGTTGCAAGGTCCGTAATTGAATTAAGGTTGTCATCATGCAGTCTTCTAACTATGCTCTTCTCAATTCTGCCCAAATTTTATTGTCTTCTCTTCTCTTTATATTTGTTTTTTGTATTTTAATTCCATGTTGTACCTCTCTTGTTTCTTAATATGTGTTAATATCTTTCATGTAAATCTCTCTAGAGCCACTTGGAGAGATGGAAACTATTGTTTTCCTCTATATGTACAATTTTTACAAGGTATTCTTTTATTACTTCTATTTTTCGTTAAATTCTCTGATTTACTCTTTCTAGTTCTAATAGTGTTGCTTTCTGTTGTATCTTATTCTTTTACTATTCCTTATCTTAGATTGTTTTATTTTGAGCCGAGGGTCTATCGAAAACAACCTTTCTATCTCACATTTGAGGTAGTGGTATGGACTGCATGCACTTACCCTCCCCAGACCTTGCTTGGTGGGAATATACTTGGTATGTTGTTGTTGTAGTTCTAATAGTGTTACCTTTAATTTACTTAGGGGTTGTTTAGTTGGGAAACAAGTTATCCCGAGGATTAATTATTCCGGGATTAGTTATCTCATGATTAGTTGTCCTACCTTCAAGGAGTGATTAAAATAGCACTACAAGAGATAACTAATTACTGTATGAGTTGTTCCATGCATTTTATCGCAACCAAACATGGATTAGCTCATCCTAAAGTTAATTTTAGGATTAGTTATCCCTCGTACCAAATGAGTCTTGAAGGTTGGATAAAAATAATACTATAATTCGGAATAACAAATCCCGGTATGAGCTATCCCATGCATTTATAACAACCAAACATGGCAAAAGCCCATCGTAATATTAATTCCAGCATTAGTTATCCCTTATTCCTAGTATCAAATGAGCCCTTGTAGTTGCATGTGCGTAGTTTTTCTTTCATTCCCTCTATTAACTAAGGAGAAGTAATAGTTAAATTTATGTTACCATTTTATTTGATTTGCAGGAATGGATTACTCTTGCTTGTGGCATCTGCTCTAATCTACCTTATTTTGTGGGTGAATATAATAATCGCTTAGTCTTCCTTAACATTTTGTTCATATTCTTTCGGTTAAATCTTTTGTTATTTTAGTTTTCTTGGTTTTGCTTAAATCTACTTAGTCCTTAGTGATAGGTTGTTTGACCTATGTTGGTCAGACTCTTCAAAAATGTCAATTGGTGCGGCATTGAAAGTGAAGAGTCCATGCAACTTAGTGTTCGACTGTATTGGTGATTAACTAATTAATATCTTCCAGTTTCTTATTTCAAATGAACTCTCAGGCTAATTTGTCAATGGGCCGACTTTGGATTTTTAAACCACTTTGATGTGGAAATTCATAATGGCTAATACATTGAGGCGAGATGTAGTTTAGAATCACCTTTGTACTCTTAAATTTTTTGAATTTGTGTCGATAATGAAAGTGAATAAAATCTATAGGTGTGTTGATGGATGTATGAGATGCATCTTACATTGAAATTCTGTGAAACCAGGGGACTGGCTATGATACAATGATGAGCTAGTGTGATGAAATTAATAAATCCACAAATTGATAACCATGGTGTTCGGGTCAGCTTACGTGCACCTCGACTAATTCCACGGGAAATCAAGCACCTCCCACCAGCAACAATAGTGAATACACAGCTAAAGACAAGTAAACCATTTGCGCATGTGTATCATTGATAGCTAACTCTAATCCTTTTTCTTTTCTTTTGCTGAATTAGTGGTCATGTTAGTCAATACCTCTCATAATCTACTGATTTTTACCATTCTTTTGAAAAACAAAGTTGTACAAAATGGCTATTGAAGTTGTTACTGCACCTGCTATTGAAGTAGGTGGTAATCCATAGTTGGATAAGAGAGTGAAAATAACAACACTAGGTGTTTGTGTTTCACATATAGCTAGTAGTGGTGTGTGTCCAACTGGTGATGCCACTTAATGATAGTTGCAATGAATTGGTACTTAATGAGTAATTACAATGGCAGGTCCAAAAAAAAGGCATTTGATATTCAAAAGGTTTATTACAACAGAGAGCAAATAAAGCACAATAATGCCTAAAAAGGGGAAAAAAGATAAGTTTCGGTCATCGGATTTTGTGCCATTGCCAGCCATCACAACACCCAAATTCGCAGCCAACACCGCACACAACAAGCCTAGGTCGCGCCTTGTAGATTGTGTGGAGATTGTCTCTCTTAGCAACTATGCTAGTAAGTTCAATACCGAGCTAGCACAAACGACAGAAAGCATACTCGGGCAGAGGTAGCATTATGGCATCAACAGAAAAACCTGGACAGGAGCAAAGATCAAGTATTTACAGTTGACTACTATTGTTGTTTGATCTATCCATCAGCATCTGCACTGCAGCATCCGTTTCCTCATCACAGAACCCTATAGATAAATCAGTTAATACCTTAGCAGCAGATGTAATGGTAAAAATAGCTGCATTAGTTATTTTGGGAATGTAACCAACATCCAACACTGATAACGTCTTGCAAATTTTCCTATCAGCATGAAATAAAGACTTAATTCCCTTTTCAATTACTCTCTCACAGCTTCTGATCCACAACTGCACAATCAGTAAGTCGCCCGCACCAAGAAGAGCAAGGTCCATAATTGAATTAAGTTTGTCCTCATGCAGTCTTCTAACTAGTGAAGCTTTGGAGCATTTGTATTCATTTAGTAAGTTGGAGGTACTCGACACAAGTGGGTGCAAATGCATTGGAGACCAGACTCTCTTCTACATATCAAAAGTCACTACCCTCACAATACTAAACTCAAGACCCACATGGGTGATGCGAGCTTTTGCAAAGTTTAGTATTGTGAGGGTAGTAACTTTTGATATGTAGAAGGGAGCCTGGTCTCCAATGCGTTCGCACCCACTTGTGTTGAGTACCTCCAAATTACTAAATGAGGACAAATGCTCCAAAGCTTCACTAGTTAGAAGACTGCATGAGGACAACCTTAATTCAATTGCGGACCTTGCTCTTCTTGGTACGGGAGACTTATCAATTGTGCATCAGAGGCAGCAGATAGTAACTGACAAGGGAATTTAGTCTTTATTCATAGTGGTAGGAAAATTTGCAAGACGTTATCAATGTTGGATGTTGGTTACATTCCCAAAATAACTGATGCAACTATTTTTACCATTATATCTGCTGCTAAGGCTTTATCTGATTTATCTTTATGATTCTGTGATGAGGTCACTGATGCTACAATACAGATATTGATGGATAGACCAAACCACAACAGTAGTCAACTACAAAGACTTGTTCTTTGCAACTGTCGAGGTCTGTCTGCTGATGCCATGATGCTACCTTTTCCCAGCACGCTTTTCGTGGTTTTCTCTGGCTCTGCGTTGAACTTTATCGCATAGTCGATAAGAGAGACAATCTCTATGCAATCAGCAAGGCGCTACCCAGGCTTGTTATGTGCGGTGTTGGCTGCGAATTTGGGTGCTGTGATGGCTGGCAATGGCACAAAATCCGACGACTGAAACTTATCTTTTTTCCTTTTTTTAAGCATTATCGTGCCTTATTTGCTCTCTGTTGTAATGAACCTTTTGAATATCAAATGCCTTTTTTTGGACCTGCCATTTTAATTACTCATTAAGTATCAATTCATTGCTACTAGCATCACCAGGTGAACACACACCACTACTAGCTATGTTTGAAACACAAAACACCTAATGTTGTTTTTTTCACTCTCTTACCCTACTATGGATTACCACCAATTTCAATTAGCAGGTTCATTAGCTACTTATCTGCCCCAACTCCTTTTCCTTCTCTTTAGGTTTTTGTTCACCACATTCTCCATCGGGCCCTCTTATCTATTCCCTCTTTGAGCTCTAGTTATGGAAGAAGGAACCGATCATCCTCAAGATCAAGCAATTCCTTTCCCGATCAAGCCGTCTGCTCCACATGACATATTTAAAACCATTAGATTAAATGACATTTTTGTACATTTGACACATCTTTATTTTAAGACTACAAGATTCAAAAGGCTTCTTTATTTTCTTAAATTCCGTGTCAAGTTAATTTTTTTGTAAATAGGGGAAGTAAAAGAATGAGTTAAGGTTTGGTATCGACATGTGTGCTGCATCGTGATTAAAATAAAACAAATAATGACATTTTGATATTTTGCATTCTGTCTTTCATCACCATTGCAACGAGCAACAACAATTTACTTAGATTAACTTGAGAATTTGTGTTGGCGTTGTAGAAACATTACTAATGACACGTTGTTCTCTTAAATGCGAAAAGACACTGGAAGCTTTATTACGCCGACAACTAAATGGTAAGTCCGCAACACTTCCAAAGGTCATTTTGAATCAACTTTTAACGTTTGACTTATGTCAAAAGACATTAGTTAGAAAAACAAACTTCTTTCATTTATCTTTCTTTGTTTTTTGTTGTCCCAAAATAATGCTATTTTACTATAATTAAAAAAGTTAATTTTAATTTTTTTTTACTCTTAATAAAATAATTTTGATAATAAATTTCAAAAGTATTTTTTAAACACCACGTCACATTAAAGTATGTGACGTGAAATGAGACGTCGATAACACTAATTAGAATCTAATGCAAAGTGAGTCCTTACACTCTTCCTCTTCTAGGTTTCTACTACTTTGCTATTCTCAATTCTGCCCACATTTTATTGTCCTCTTCTCTTTTTATTTGCTTTTTGTATTTTAAATCCACTATTGTACCTCCCCTTTTTTCCTTAGTACTATGTGTTGATATCTTTCATCTAAATACTCTCTACAGCCACTCAGAGAGATGAAGGCTATTTTTTTCCTCTATATGTCGAATTTTTACAAGGTATTCTTTTGTTTCCTTCTCTTTTTCTTTAATTATAATTCTCTGATTTACTCTTTTTACTTCTAATATTGTTGCCTTTAATTACTTAGGGGTTGTTTTGTTGGGTAACAAGTTATTTAAGGATTAATTATGTTTAGTTGGTCAACACGTTATTCAAGGATTATCCCGGTTTTAGTTATCCTACCCTCAAGTGTGATAAAAATAACACTTACAATCCTGAATTACCTAATTATTATATGAGTTGTCCATGCATTTTATCTCAACTAGACATGGATAAGCTCATCCTAAAGTTAATTTTAGGATTAGTTATGGTAACACCCCAACTCAGGATAAGGAGTTCCACGTCGGCAAAGCATAGGAAAGATGCTAGATATATAAGTAATCAGGTCTTTCACTTTAGTGATCTGTTTTAAAGTCGTTCGGATCTAAGCCTAGAGCGGACAATATCAATAGTGGGCTGGACTGTTACAAATAAGGAGTCCCACATCGGCAAAACACGGGAGAAACCCTGGGTATATAAGTAAACAGACCTTTCACACTTGTAACGCATTTTAATGTGGTACGTGTCTAAACCAAGAAGCCCATAACGAACAATATCACTAGTGGGCTGGGCCATTACAGTTATCCCTTATTCCTTGTACCAAACAAGTCCCGAAGGTGGGATAAAAATAATACTACAATTCAGGATAACTAATCTCAGTATGAGGTATCCTATGCATTTAAAATTTTGTTTGTATTCTTTTGCTTAAATCTTTTGTTATTTTAGTTTTCTTGGTTTTGAAGTGGTACTTAGTCCTCAGTGGTAGGTTGTTTGACCTATATTGCTCGGACTCTTCAAAAATGTCAGCTGGTGCAACATCGAAAGTGAAGAGTTCTCGTACCATAGTGTCAGATAATTCATCCAATCCAAGGATAGCTATAATGTCCTGAAGTTCTTTGTAACGTTGTAAAGTTTTCTTAATTCGTTGGGCGGTTTCATAATTTTCCTCACCAACGATCCGAGGTTGAAGTGTTGGCGAGTTGCAGCCTACAATCCAAGCTGAGGACGGGTTTTTGGGGTTAGCTCATCCTCGTGGATCGCGACCCTTTGTCCCGGCCATTGTAGCACGTATGTCGCTGTATTGGTGATTAACTGATTAATATCTTCCGGTTTCTTATTTCAAGTGAACTCTCGGACTAATTTGTCAATGGGGCAATTCGTCTTCGGATTTTTAGACCACTATTCGAATATTTTCTATGTGGAAATTCATAATGGCTAATACCGAGTGGCGAGATGTAGTTTAGAATCACCTTTGTACTCTTAAATTTTTCGAATTTGTGTGGATAATGAGTGCGAATAAAATCTATAGGCGTGTTAATGGAGGTATGAGATGCATCTTACTTTGGAATTCTGTGAAACCAGGAGACTGGCTATGATATAGTGATGAGCTAGTGTGATGAAATAAATCATCCACATTTGATTTAGCGAGTAATACCATACCTACCATTAGAAAGAAAGGGAACAAATAAAAATAGTGAATACACAACTTTTTTTGGATAACCGTGGTGTTCGGGTCAACTTACGTGTACCTCGACTAATTCCACAGAATATCTAGCACCTCCCACCAGCAACAATAGTGAATACACAGCTAAAGACAAGTAAACCATTTAGGCGCATGTGTATCGTTAGTAGCTAACTCTAATCCTTTTTCTGTTCTTTTGCTGAATTAGTGGTCATGTTAGTCAATACCTCTCATAATCTTCTGATTTTTAACTTTCTTTTGAAAAACAAAGTTATACAAAATGGCTATTGAAGTAGTTACTGCACCTGCTATTAAAGTAGGTGGTAATCCATAGATGGATAAGAGAGTGAAATTAACAACATTAGGTGTTTTTCACATATAGCTAGTAGTGGTGTGTGCCCAACTGGTGATGCCACTGAATGCTAGTAGCAATGAATTGGCACTCAATGAGTAATCTCAATGGCGGGTCCAAAAAAAAGGCATTTGATATTCATTGTAATTCAAAAGATTCTTTACAACAAAAAGCAAATAAAAAACAATAATGCCAACAAAAAGGAAAAAAACTAAGTTTCAGTCATTGGATTTTGTGCCATTGCGAGCCATCACAGCACCCAAAATCGCAGCCAACACCGCACACAACAAGCCTGGGTTGCACCTTGCAGATTACGTGGAGATTTTCTCTCTTAGCAACTATGCTAGTAAGTTCAATACCGAGCTAGCGCAAATGACAGAAAGCATACTGGGGCAGAGGTAGCATTATGGCTCGACGCTGCAAAGATCAAGTATTTACAGTTGACTCCTGATGTGGTTTGGTCTTTCCATCAGCATCTGCACTGCAGCATCAGTGACCTCATCACAGAACCCTATAGATAAATTAGTTAATGCCTTAGCAGCAGATGTAATGGTAAAAATAGCTGCATTAGTTATTTTGGGAATGTAACCAACATCCAACACTGATAACGTCTTGCAAATTTTCCTATCAGCATGAAATAAAGACTTAATTCCCTTTTCAATTACTCTCTCACAGCTTCTGATCCACAACTGCACAATTGGTAAGTCTCCCGCACCAAGAAGAGCAAGGTCCGTAATTGAATTAAGGTTGTCCTCATGTAGTCTTCTAACTAGTGAAGCTTTTGAGAATTTGTCCTCATTTAGTAAGATGGAGGTGCTCAACACAAGTGGGTGCGAATGCATTGGAGACCAGACACTCTTCTACATATCAAAAGTCACTACCCTCACAATACTAAACTCAAGACCCACATGGGTGATGTGAACTTTTGCAAAGTTAGTATTGTGAGGGTAGTAACATTTGATATGTAGAAGGGAGCCTGGTCTCCAATGCGTTTGCACCCACTTGTGTCAAGTACATTCAACTTACTAAATGAGGAAATGCTCCAAAGCTTCACTAGTTAGAAGACTGCATGAGGACAACCTTAATTCAATTACGGACCTTGCTCTTCTTGGTACGGGAGACTTACCAATTGTGCAGTTGTGCATCAGAGGCTGCAGAGAGTAACTGACAAGGGAATTAAGTCTTTATTTCATACTGGTAGGAAAATTTGCAAGGCGTTATTAGTGTTGGATGGTGGTTACATTCCTAAAATAGCTGATGCAACTAATTTTACCAATATATCTGCTGCTAAGGCATTATTCGATTTATCTTTAAGATTCTGTGATGAGGTCACTGATGATGCTGATGGATAGACCAAACCACAATAGTAGTCAACTGCAAAGACTTGTTCTTTGCAACTATCGAGGTCTGTCTGTTGATGCTACCTCTGCCCCAACACACTTTTCGTGGTTTGCTCTTGCTCTGCGTTGGACTTTCTCGCATAGTCGATTAGAGAGAAAATCTCTATGCAATCAGCAAGGCGCTACCCAGGCTTGTTGGCTGCGAATTTGGGTGCTGTGATGGCTGGCAATGGCAAAAAATCCGATGACTGAAACTCATCTTTTTTTCTTTTTTTAGGAATTATCGTGCTTTATTTGCTCTCTGTTGTAATGAACCTTTTGAATATCAAATGCCTTTTTTTTGGACCTGCCATTGTAATTACTCATTAAGTATCAATTCATTGCTACTAGTATCAAGTGGCATCACCACCTGGACACACACCACTACTAGCTATGTGTGAAACACCTAATACTGTTATTTTCACTCTCTTACCCTACTATGGATTACCACCAATTTCAATTAGCAGGTGCATTAGCTACTTATCTGCCCAACATCTTTTCCTCCTCCTTAGGTTTCTATTCACCACATTCTCCATCGGGCCCTCTTATCTCTTTCCCCTTTGAGCTCTAGTTATGGAAAAAGGAATCGATCATCCTCAAGCTTAAGCAATTCCTTTCCCGATCAAGCCATCTGCTCCACATGACATATTTAAGACCATAAGATTAAATGATATTTTTGTATATTTGACATAACTTTATTTTAAGACTACAAGATTCAAAAGGCTTCTTTATTTTCTTAAATTTCGTGTCAAGTTTATTTTTTTGTAAATAGGGGGAGTAGAAGAATGAGTTAAGATTTGGTATCGACATGTGTGCTTCATTGTGATTAAAATAAAACAAATAATGGCATTTTGATATTTTGCATTCTGTCTTTCATCACCATTGCAACGAGCTACAACTATTTACTTAGATTAACTTGAGAATTTGTGTTGCCGTTGTAGAAGCATTACTTATGACACGTTGTGCTCTTAAATGCGAAAAGACACTGCAAGCTTTATTACGCCGACACCTAAATGGTAAGTCCGCAACACTTCCAAAGGTCATTTTGAATCAACTTTTAACGTTTGACTTATGTCAAAAGACATTAGTTAGAAAAACAAACTTCTTTTATTTATTTATTTTTGTTTTTTGTCGTCCCAATATAATGCTATTTTACTATAATTAAAAAAAGTTAATTTAATTTTTTTTTACTCTTAATAAAATAACTTTGATAATAAATTTCAAAAGTATTCTTTTAAACACCATGTCACATTAAAGTATGTGACGTGAAATGAGACGTCGATAACTCTAATTAGAATCTAATGCAAAGTGAGTCCTTACACTCTTCCTCTTCTAGGTTTCTACTACTTTGCTATTCTCAATTCTGCCCACATTTTATTGTCCTCTTCTCTTTTTATTTACTTTTTGTATTTTAATTCCACTATTGTACCTCATTTTTCTCCTTATCACTATGCGTTGATATCTTTCATCTAAATACTCTCTACAACCACTTGGAGAGATTGAGGCTATTTTTTTCCTATATATGTCGAATTTTTACAAGGTATACTTCTTTTTTTCTTTAATTATGATTCTTTGTTTCTTATTTTAGTTCTAATATTGTTACCATTAATTACTTAGCGTTTTTTTTGTTGGTTAACAAGCTATTAAAGGATTAATTTTGTTTAGTTGGTCAGCAAATTACTCAAGGATTAATTATCCCAGTATTAGTTATCCTACCCCCAAGTGTGATAAAAATAACACTTATAATCCCGGATTAACTAATTATTGTATGAGTTATCCATGCATTTTATCGCAACCCGACATGGATAAGCTCATCCTAAAGTTAATTTTAGGATTAGTTATGGTAACACCCTAACTCAGGATAAGGAGTTCCACGTCGGCAAAACAAAGGAGAGATGCTGGATATATAAGTAAATAGGTCTTTCACTTTAGTGATCTGTTTTAAAGTCGTGCGGATCTAAGCCTAGAGCAGACAATATCACTATTGGGTTGGGCCGTTACAAATAAGGAGTCCCACATCGGCAAAACACGAGAGAAATGCTGGGTATATAAGTAAACAAACCTTTCACACTAATAACGAATTTTAAAGCGGTATGTGTCTAAGCCCAGAACGGACTATATCACTAGTGGGCTGGGCCGTTATAGTTATCCTTTATTCCTTGTACCAAACGAGCCCCGAAGGTGGGATAAAAATACTACTACTATTCGGGATAACTAATCTCGGTATGAGCTATCCCATGCATTTATCCCAACCAAACATGGCAAAAGCTCATCGTAAAATTACTTCCAACATTAGTTATCCCTTATCCTTTGTATCAAACGAGCCCTTGTAGTTGCATGTGTGTAATTTTTCTTTCATTCCTTCTATTAACTCTTAATTTCATGAGAAGTAATAGTTAAATTTATATTACCATTTTATTTGATTTGTAGGAATGGATTACTCTTTGTCGTGGCATCCTCTCCAACCTGATTTTGTGAGTGAATATAATAATTGTTGATTCTTCTTTAACATTTTGTTCAAATTCTTTTGCTTAAATCTTTTGTTATTTTAGTTTTCTTGGTTTTGAAGTGGTACTTAGTCCTCAGTGGTAGGTTGTTTGACCTATATTGCTCAGACTTTTCAAAAATGTCAACTGGTGCAACATTGAAAGTGAAGAGTTCTCGTAACATAGTGTCGGATAATTCATCCAATCCAAGGATAGCTATAATGTCCTGAAATTCTTTGTAACGTAGTAAAGTTTGCTTAACTCGTTGGGCGGTTTCGTAATGTTCCTCACCAACGATCCAAGGTTGAAGTGCAGGCGAGTTGCAGCCTGCAATCTGAACTGAGGACGGGTTTTTGGGGCTAGCTCACCCTCGCAGGATCGCAACCCTTTGTCCCGGCCATTGTAGCACGTGTGTCGCTGTATTGGTGATTAACTAATTAATATCTTCCAGTTTCTTATTTCAAGTGAACTCTCGAACTAATTTGTCAATGGGGCAATCAGTCTTTGGATTTTTAGACCACTAATAGAAGATTTTTGATGTGGAAATTTTAATGGCTAATACCTAGAGGCGAGATGTATACTTTGGAATCACCTTTGTGCTCTTAAATTTTTTGACTTTGTGTGGATAATGAGTGCGAATAAAATCTATAGGTGTGTTAATGGAGGTATGAGATGCATCTTACTTTGGAATTTTGTGAAACTAGGAGACTGGCTATGATACAAGGATGGGCTAGTGCGATTAAATAAATTATCCTTATTTAATTTAGCAAGGTAATACCATATTTATCATTAGAAAGAAGGGAACAGTTAAAAATAGTGAATACACAACTTGGAGGTGAGAGGGGTTCCGGTAGCATACTTCAGAGCTATTAAGGACATGTACGATGGAGGGAAGACTCGGGTGAGGACGGCGGGAGGAGACTCAGGGCATTTTTCGGTTGAGACAGAGTTGCATCAGGGATCGACTCTTAGCCCGTTTCTGTTTGTGTTGGTGATGGACGTGTTGACGCGGAGTATTCAAGGCGAGGTGCCTTGGTGTATGTTATTTGCGGATGATGTAATGCTGATTGATGAGACGCGGGAGGGTGTGAATGAAAGAATGGAGGTTTGGAGGCAAACTCTTGAAACTAAGGGGTTCAGATTGAGTAGGTCCAAGACGGAGTATATGGAATGCAAGTTTAGTGACTCGAGTTAGGAGGACGAAGTGGTGGTGAGGTTGGATTCCCAGGATGTTTGTAAGAGGGATAGTTGTAAGTATCTTGGGTCTATGATTTAGGGGAATGACGAGATTGATGAGGATGTCTCTAAAAGTATTGGAGCATTGGAGCAGGTTGGATGTATTTAGGCCTGTTATTGTTTTGTATAGATAATTATGTACCTGACCCAGTTGTAATAGAAATATCTAGTTTATGTATGTAAATATCGTATATGACCGGACAATTATCATTTTTAAAGTAGAAATATTTCTCTCTATACCTTTACCTTTCTAAGATCAGTGAAGCTTCTAGAGTAATTCAGAAATAGAGATTTATCTCCCTTACATTCTCATTGTTAACATGGTATCAGAGCCTTGAGCTCATCTTTCATCTATATTTCGGAGCTGTGTGCTGAATTTTCTCACGTTTCGGAGCTTTGAGTTGATTTTTTTGGCAACATTCTACACCTTTTAGGGTTCCAGTGTCCTTACGTTCGGAATCCACTTCAGTTTCCTCCGCAAATCTGTGTAATTTGAGGTGGTTATCAGCTTGATTTGAAGTTTGGTTTTAGTCTTCGAAGTGCGGTCACGACGGCATTTGTTTTTTATTTTTCATTTTGGCTTCTACAACGAGGTTTCGTTACTCTTTCAGCCGAGAAAAAATCTGGTATTTTTTCCTCAACCTTATTAAACATCTTCGTGTTGTGTCTTTGTTGTTTGGTACGCCTTGATTTTGTGTAGTTATGGCTCCGAGTGTTGCAAATTCTACTACTTCTAGTGTAGATGCTGGTGTGGTTTCCGCTGTTAACCCTTCGTCTCCATTATACCTCCTTTCATCTGATTCTCCTGGCACAATTTTGGTTACCACGCCCTTTAATGGGACGGGTTATGGAAGTTGGCATCGAGGAATGTTGTTAGGGTTATCCTGTAAAAACAAACTAGGTATGATCCATGGTTCCATTCCTAAGCCTTCTGCTGCGGATCCACATTTTCAAGCATGGATTAGGTGTAATGATATGGTGGTAGCACGGATTCTAAAGAGTCTAGATAAGGAAATTAGGGAAATTGTGATGTACACTGAATCTTCGGAGATTTTATGGAAGGAAGTTGAATGTAGATTTGGTCAGGCTAGTGGTACCAAAATTTTCCAAATCAGGAAAGAACTTTCTTCAATTTCCCAAGGATCCTCGAGTGTTGCTTCCTACTTCAATAGAATTAAGAAACCCTAGGATGAATTGTCTTTCTCCATTACCTATCCTGATTGTACTTGTAGGTGTAAGGATGGTTTTCTCACGTTAGAAGAGGAGCAGAGAGTTCATTAGTTCCTCATGGGATTGAATGATTCATATTCGACCATCAGAAGGAACATCCTCATGTTAAAACCCCTTCCTGACATTGATAATGTGTATTCAATTTTGTAACTGATGAGAGTCAATCTGAGGTGCACAATAATCTGCCTTCCTTCAATTCCGACTCTGTTGCTTTCTCCACTGGTAACCAAAGACCGTATAATCAAAAGACAGGCTCAGAGTCTGGTGGTTTATCTACTACTATTCCCAGATCCTACAATTCCAATTCCGGGATCACTTTTAACTCTATTTCTTCCAAAAGAAACACTATGATTTGTAGATATTGCAAGAAACCTGGGCATCAAATTGAGAGATGCTACAAGTTGCATGGATTTCCTTCTGCCACATCTATTGGACAACCTAAATTCAAGAAATCTACAGCTTTTGCCCAGGTCTCAGAGTCCCAGCAATTAAGCACCTCTGATTCCCCTACTTGCAATACTTCCCCACCTAATTCTAGCATTTCCAAGGAACAATTTGAGCAGCTCTTAAGTCTGTTTAGTCTGTTTCAGCAGGCTAAAATTACTAGTCCATCTTGGTTCTGCTAATTTTGCAGGTTTGTTTAATAGTTCTGATTCTAGACTTTGTTGTTTTCTTGCTTGTAACTTCTCTAAGGTAGACAATAGTCCATGGATCATAGACTCAGGTGCCACTAATCATATCACACCACAATCTTAATTTCTTTCCAATATCACCCCTCTCACAATTCCTTATCTTGTGACTTTACCCAATGGGTACGAAGTTAAAGTCACAAGTACTGGTACTCTTACTCTTTCTCCTGATATCTCCTTAACCAATGTGTTATTAGTTCCTTCATTTCAGTATAATCTGATTTCTATTGCTCAGCTAATTCTCCAATTACATTGTTTAGCTTATTTTACTTCCACTGCATGCATTTTGTAGGGCCCTTCTCTGAAGAGGCCAGTGGATCTTGGTAGCCTTCAAGCTGGGCTTTACATCCTCAATCCTCTTTCACTTACATCAACTACTTGTTCTTCTACTTCTTTACATGATTCATTTGTAAATACCATTACTGCCACTCTGTTTAATGACATAAATAAGAGCAAGTCTTCTACATCTGATTCTACTGTTACTGTTTCTTCTTCTGTTCTTAATACTGCACTGACTACTTTTACTTTACGTACTTTTCAACAAATAATATTTGGCATTTGCGATTAGGACATGCCGTTTACCAAGATGCTTAACTGTCCCAATTTATAACTGAACGAGTTTATTGAATTTTGAACATAAGTCTAATTATCTTATTCATTATTGACACACCTTAAGCTAATTTCATGTTAACAATGAGAATATAAGGGAGATAAATCTCCATTTCTGAATTACTCTAGAAGCTTCACTGAAGTTAGAAAGGTAAAGGTAGAGAGAAAAATTTCTTCTTGAAAAATGATAACTGTCCAGTCAATGTTCAATGTACCATACTGGGCCGGGTACATAATTATCTGTACGAAACAATAACATCTATGACCCAAAATCAAGGTGGCTTTACTAAGGAGTTGTCAATCTTGAATCTATTTACATGAGGTTCAACAGCCCCCCTCAAGTTGGAAGGGCTTGCCATTCCAAGCTTGGAAATGAAGTGTTGATAAGGAACACCAAGAAGGGACTTGGTAAATATATCAGCAAGTTGAGCATTGGTGGAGATGGAATGAAGCGAAATGAGACCATCAGTTAGAGCTTGCCCGATGAAGTAGCAATCCACTTCAATATGTTTGGTACGCTCGTGAAAAACAGGATTCTTGGCAATGTGGACAGATGCATGACTGTCACAGAACACATGTACAGGAGTCAGATCATGAACACCCAATTCAGCAAATAAACGGACCAGCCAGGTAATTTCAGCAACTACGAGCCTTAAGGCTTTGTATTCTGCCTCAGCTGTTGATAAAGCAATAGTGGGCTGCTTCTTGGACTTCCAAGAGGTATGACAGCGTCCAAGGAATAGAACAAATCCTGAAATATATCTACGGGTAGCATCACAGCTGGCCCAATCAGAATCACAATAGCCTTGGAGAGAAAAATCAGAGGAGTTATTGAGCAGAAGTCCCAAACGAGGAGTACCAGCCAAATATTCCAAAACACGATGAGCAGCAGTGAGATAAGTAGTTCGGGGAGAAGACATGAACTGGCTAAGATGTTGAACTGTAAAAGACAAGTCTGGTCTCGTGTGTTGAAGGAAATTAGCTTTCCACCAAACTTTATGTACACAGAAGGATCAGGTAACAAATACCCAGAATCAGAAGATAGCTTCACGTGAGGGTCAAGTGGTAAAACAACAGGATTAACATTAGTATAGTGAAATTCGGACAATAGATCCAATGCAAACTTATGTTGGCTGACCAAGAACCTCGTCGAAGTATGGATAATTTCCAGACCAAGGAAATAATGTATAAGACCAAGGTCCTTAATTCTGAACTTATCATCCAGGAAAAGCTTGAGAGAAGAAATTTAAGATTCATCATCACCAGCCAAGAGAATATCATCCACATCAACAACCACAATAGTAAGACTAGTGTCAACTAATTTTCTGAACAAAGAGTAGTCATTCATGCTAGGGATGAAACCCCTAGACTGTAAAGCAGAAGATAGTTTGGCATACTATTGTCTCGAGGCTTGTCTAAGACCATAGAGGGACTTATTAAGGCGACATGCCAGCACAGTAAATGAAGAAGAGGAAACAAGGGAATTTTTATAAACACCTCCTCATCCAAATCACCATGTAGGAAAGCATTGTTCACATCAAGTTGGTGAACAACTCAATTTCTTTTGACAACCACAGACAACAACATTTAATGGTGGTCATTTTGACCACTTTAGAAAAAGTTTCAGTAAAATCTATACCCTCTTGCTGGGCATCCCCTCGAATGACCAACCTAGCCTTATATCTTTCAATAGTGCCATTAGACCTCTGTTTGATTTTATAAACCCATTTACATGGAATGGCCTTCTTACCAGCAGGTAAAGGGACAATATCCCATGTATGAGTGTCTTTCAAAGCCTTAAATTCTTTCATCATGGCTTCCTGCCAGGCAAGATTGGAAACAACTTGATGCTAGAGTTGAGGTTCTTGCAAGGAAGTCTCAAAAGATAGAGGAATAATCCTAAAACTTGAAACAAAATTGCACACATAATCATTGAGGTAAGCTGGAGGATGAGATGATCTAGAAGACTTTCTTTGGGCAGAGACAGGAACAGAAGTTGGGATAACAGTGGTAGAAATAAGGACAATTGAAGGAGAAGAGGGATTATGAGGTATAGGGGGAGAGAGATCAGAAGGAAAAAGATGAGGGGAAGTAGAAGATGAATAAGGGAAAACATTTTCATGGAATATGACATCCGATGAGTGCAAAATGCTATGATCAGATAGTCTCAAAAGTTTATAACTATTCTTGCCATGACTATACCCAAGAAAAACCGAGGGGTATGACCTGGACTGAAACTTATCTCTATGTGGTTTAGGTACAGCAGGAAAACATAGGCAACCAAAAGCTTTCAAATGTGTAAAAGAAGGTGAAATACCATGAAGTAACTCAAAAGGGGATTTGTAATTCAAAAGTGGTGTTGGAAACCTATTTATCAGATAAGCAGCAGTAAGAACACATTCTCCTCAATACTTGACTGGGAGTTTGGATTGAAATAAAAGGGCTCTAGCAGTTTCAAGAAGACGCTTGTGTTTCCTCTTCACCACACCATTTTGTTGTGGTGTGTGAGGACAAGAGGTTTGATGCAAGATTCATGTGTTGAAAAAAAATAGAAGTTGCTGAACTACACCCCCAATTCAAGGGCATTGTTAGATCTGAACAGTGGAGTTAAATTGGGTTTTAACCATAAAGATGAAAGATTGTATGAGAGTGAAGGCATTACCCTTGGTATGGAAGAGATGTGTCCAAGTAGCTCTAGTAAAGTCATCTACTATTGTAAAGAAATATTTAAAACCATTATAAGTTTGAGTATGATAAGGACCCCAAAGATCCAAGTGAATTAATTGAAAAGGAGAAGTGGAGTGAATGGAACTCTTAGGGAGGGGGAGTCTTTGTTGCGTAGCCATGGACAAATAGGGCATAAGAAGGATTGTTTCTTAGGTAGGACATCAAATAAACAAGAAAGTTTAACAACAGAAAAATCAAAGAAGAAAATTCAACATATTAGAAGATAAGAACAACAACCAATAACATACCTAGTGTAATTTCACAAGTAGAGTCTGAGAAGGTAAGATGTATACGGATCTTACCCGTCTCTGTGGATAGAGGTTGTTTCAAATAACTCAGAAGAATTCTATATTTCAATCTCCAAAATAATACCTCATATTTATAGGTGTTAACCCAAATGGTTAGTTAACGGTTAGTTTGATTTCATTAATGGCAGATAAAATAATTTATTAAATAATAAGTAAATGTAACAATATTAGAGTAAGAAAGATTTTTCAAATCAATAATAAGAATTCATATGTTACTCCAACGGCTAGTTAATGGTTAGTTTGATGTAAGATTAGAGTTGGAGACTTGAAGTAACACAAGAATGCTCATTGTTGATTTTGAAAAACTTTCTTTCACTAATCTTATTTTAAACTAACGATTAACTAGTCGTTGGAGTAACACAAGAATACTCATTATTGATTTGGAAAAGCTTTCTCTTTATCTTATATTGACTAACCGTTAACTAGCTGTTGGGGTAACACAAAAATTAATAATTTGGAAAAGCATTCTTTCTCTAATCTTATATTGACTAACCATTAACTAGCCGTTGGAGTAACACAAGAATGCTCATTAATATTGTGAGAGAACTTTCTCTAATCTTACATCAAACTAACCGTTAACAAGCCGTTGGTAACATATGAATGCTTATTATTGATTTGGATAATCTTTCTTACTCTAATATTATTATGTTTACTTACTATTTGATAAAATTGACATTAATGAAATCAAACTAGCCGTTAACTAACCGTTTGGGTTAACACCTATAAATAGAAGGCATTATTTTGGAGATTGAAATATAGAATTCTTCAGAGTTATTTGAAACACCCTCTACCAACAAAGACAGGTAAGATTTGTATACATCCTACCTTCTCAAACTCTACTTGTGAAATTACATTAGGTTTATTATTGGTAGTTCTTATCTTCTAATATGCTGAATTTTCTTTCTTGATTTGTTTCTGTCCCAATTTATAACTGAACATGTTTAGTGATTTGCAAGACGTTATCGGTGTTGGATGTTGGTTACATTCACAAAATAACTGATGCAGCTATTTTTACCATTGCAACTGCTGCTAAGGCATTAACTGATTTATCTTTAAGGTTCTGTAATGGAGTCACTGATGTTGCGGTGCAGATGCTGATGGATCGATCAAACCACAGCAGTAGTCAACTACAAATGCTTGATCTTTGCAGCTGTCGAGGTCTGTCTGCTGAGGCCATAATGCTACCTCTGCCCCAGCATGCTTTCCATCGTTTGCGCTGGCTCGGTATTGGACTTACTGACATAGTTGCTAAGAGAGGCATTTTCTCCGCAATCTGCGAGGCGCGACCCAGGCTTGTTGTGTGCGGTGTTTGCTGCGACTTTGGGTGTTGTGATGGCTGGCAATGGCACAAAGTCCGATGACTGAAACTTAGCTTTTTTCCTTTTTTTTTAGGCATTGTTGTGCTTTATTTGCTCTGTATTGTAATCAAGCTTTTGAATTACAATGAATATCAAATGCCTTTTTTTTTTGGACCTGCATTTGTAATTTCTCATTAAGTATCAATTCATTGCTACTAGCATCAATTGGCATCACCACTTGGACACACCATTGCTAGCTATATGTGAAACAAACACCTAATGTTGTTATTTTCACTCTCTTACCCTACTATGGATTACCACCTACTTCAATAGCAGGTGCATTAACTACTTATCTGCCCCAACTCCTTATCCTCCTCCTTAGGTTTCTGTTGACCACATTCTCCACCGAGCCCTCTTATCTCTTCCGTCTCCGAGCTCTAGTTATGAATGAAGGAACTGACTATCCTCAAGATGGCCAAGCTTAAGCCATCTGCTCCACCACAACCCCCGTCTTGTGCCCCCAAACTTTCTTTTATAGTTCATAAATTTCATGTTTGGCATCATCTTTTTTACAACGTTAATAATGAGCTTGTGGTTATGCCGCGATTAATTCGTGTTAGTTTCTACCATGGAAAACATCTATCCACTGCCACTTAACAAGAGATCGTTTGTTACCAACACCAGCAGCATGATGTAAACATTCTAGTCAACCTCCACCAGTTATGGAAGTTAACCTACCATGCGCCCGCACCAGCACTAACTGAAGAAGACTTGCAGAGAGTACATTTGTAATTCAGCCTTTAACTGGAGAAAGAATGGTGATCAGAAAAAGATCGCGATATCTCAAAATGTTTTGGGCTTTTACCATTATGCTGGACAGTTGTTGATATGGCTATGATCAAACCATTTCTATCTGTAGTATTTTGTTCACATTTGACTTTATATATATCGTAGAAGCCCAAAGCGAACGCACTTCCATTTCATTGCCAAACTGTAGCTGGTCTAAAAGTAGATATGATTCTGGAGCCCGAAAAGATGGTCATGCCCTAAAAAGTAGACAACAACCTCATATATATCAAAGCCAAAATCAATATCTCAAAATAACTGCAAGAACCAAACTACAACTACAAATTCCAGTGTAATCCTACAAAGTGGGTCTGTTGAGGGAAGAGTATAGGCAAACCTTACCCCTGCTGCAGAAGTAGAGAGACTGTTTCCGATAGACAAAATTGTAATTGGATTAAAAGATAAGAACCACACTCAGTTGTGATGTGAATTACATTTTCTGATAGCCGTCTAAGAAGCACGCCCGGATCCCGGGCCCACCCCCAAAATCGTGGGCTATAGCACACCGATTTGGCCCGAAAATGCCCCGTTCGCGCCGTTTCGTCCGTTTGTCCACCCAAATAGCCACAAAAATTTAAACGGACCTCAATGGGACGATCCCTAACTTCCCTGGCACGCCTCGGTAGATTTTCAACCCATAGCACGCCCGATCCCCGGGCCTACCCCCGAAATCGTGGGCAATAGCATACCGATTTGGTTCGAAAATTCCCCGTTCGCGTCGTTTCGCCCGTTTGTCCACTCAAATGGCCACAAAAATTTAAACGGACCACACTGGGATGATTCCCAACCTCCCAGGCACACCCCAGTTGATTTTCGACCCACATCACGCCTGGAACCCGGGCCCACCCCGAAACCATGGGCTATAGCACGCCGATTTGGCTCGAAAATGCACCATTCACGCTGTTTCGCCCATTTGTCCACCCAAATGGCCACGAAAATTTAAACGGACCACACAAGGAGGAATCCAAACCTCCCTGGCACGCCCCAGTCGATTTTTGGCTCACAGTACACTCGGACCTCGGGCCCACCCCAAAACCGGGGGTTGTAGCACACCGTTTTATCCCGAAAATGCCCCGTTCAAGCTGTTTCGCCCATTTGTCCACCCTAATGGCCACGAAAATTTAAACGGACCATACTGGGATGATCCCAACCTCCCTAGCACACCCCGGTCGATTTTTGACCCATAGCACGCCCGGACCTCGGGCCCACCCTCGAGTGTGATGTTTGCTTATTAATCTTTTCATTTTCGGAGTTTTGTGCACATGAACAGTCCTGAAACTAAAAATGATAGCAATAATTTTGATTTTAGAACTCAATTTCCATATCTAGTCGATCCAACAAGAATGATTGCATTTTCTGATATTTTGCATGCTGTCTTTCATCAACATCCCAACGAACAACAACAATTACTTAGATCAACTTGAAAATTTGTGTTATCATAGTAAAATCATTACTAGTGGCACATCGTGCTCTTACGCGCGAAAAGACACTGCAAGTTTTGTTACGTCAAAACCTAAATACTAAATCAGCAACACTTTCAAATGTATCATTTTAATTAACTTTTGGCTTTTGATTCATAAATTAAAAATCCTAATTTATAATTTATTTTACCATTTTAATTTAAAACTAAGTACTTATGAGTGGTATTTAATTTATCCAACCTTAAAATATTTAGAAACTATTTTCACTAAAAAGCACTAAAAATAATGTTGTCACTATAATTAAAAGAAATTAATTTTAAAATTTCCTTTTATCTTAATACAATATAATTTAAAGATCATTTCCTAGGGTTAAATGCAAATGAGTCCTCACAGTCTTCTTGTCTAGGTTTCCTCTACTTTGCTGTTCTCAATTCTGCCAAAATTTTATTTTGCTCTTCTCTTTTGTTTGTTTTTTGAATTTTAATTCCATTGTTGTACCTCAATTATTTCTTAATAGGTGTTAATACCTTTCGTCTAAATCTCTTTGCAGCCACTTGGAGAGATGGAAGCTATTGTTTTCCTCTATATGTACAATTTTTACAAGGTATTCTTTTGTTTACTTCTGTTTTTCTTTAGTTCTAATTCTGTGTTTTACTCTTTCTAATTCTAATATTTTTGCCTTTAATTTACTTAGGGGTTGTTTGGTTGGGAAATGAGATATTCGAGCATTAATTATTCCGGGATTAGTATCATAGCTTCAAGGTCTGATAAAAATAGCACTACAATCCTGAGACAACTAATTAATGTGATGTGTTATCCAATGCATTTTGTCGCAACCAAACATGGATAAACTCAAATTTTAAGATTAGTTATCCCTTATTCCTTGTACCAAACGAGCCCTAAAGGTGGAATAAAAATAATACTATAATTTGGGATAATTAATCCCGGTACGAACTATCGCATGCATTTTATCCCAATGAAACATGGCAAAAGCTCATCGTAAAATTAATTCCAGCATTAGTTATCCCTTATCCCTCGTATCAAATGAGCCCTTGTAGTTGCATGTGTGCAGTTTTTCTTTCATTCCCTCTATTAACTCTTAATTTAAGGAGAAGTAATAGTTAAATTTATGTTACCATTTTTATTTGATTTGCAGGAATGGATTACTATTGCTTGTGGCATCTGCTACAACCTGATTTTGTGAGTGAGTATAATAATTGTTGATTCTTCTTTAACATTTTGTTCGTATTCTTTTGCTTAAATCTTTTGTTATTTTAGTTTTCTTGGTTTTGAAGGGGTACTTAGTTCTTAGATGTAGGTTGTTCAACCTATGTTGCTCGGACTCTTCAAAAATGTCAACTGGTGCAGCATCGGAAGTGAAGAGTCCACACAACTTCGTGTTCGATTGTATTGGTGATTAGCTAATTCATGTTGTCCAGTTTCTTATTTCAAATGAACTCCGAGACTAATTTGTCAATGGGGCAATCAGTCTTTGGATTTTTAGACCACTAATCGAAAAACTTTCATGTGGAAATTCATAATGGCTAATACCGAGAGGCGAGATGTAGTTTGGTAGAGTGTATTGAAAAAACTAATACATGCATTAATTAATGTGTATTACTAGTACTTTGTTTGGTTCATTTTTTAGTCTATGTCATTAGTTGTTCACTATATTGTGTATTGAGATGTGTATTAGTAATACACACCATTTTCCATGTATTAGTAATACAAAGGCTTTGAATACATGTATTAACTTTTTAAATGACAAATTTGCCCCTTTCTTTTATCTTTTCTGCTCTTAGCTGCTGGCTTGCTAACCTTTTTTTTCACTAATTCAACATTGCTGCTTTTAGCAATCAAACATTGCAATTCCTTTTCCATATTTACCAATTTGGGTACGCAAGGAATCATTACGAACCATTGATTCCTTTTCCATCTTTGATTGTTGAACATTAGCCATCTTTGATGGCATGAAGATTACTGGATCATTGGGTGTTTGGGAAGATTATTGGACCGGTGAGTATTTGTCAATTCTCATCAAAACGCATCATCAGCTATTTGGGAAGATGGAATTATCTGCCGATTTAAGGTTAAGGCAGAGAACGTCTTTGGATTTCCAACTTTCCCTTTTTACAGTAGTTGTTGCTACTTATCCCTTGAAAGAGAAGATACAAAGAAGGATATTTTGGTAAATAAACATCTTTTTATAAAAATTATATAAATACATATTATTTTTAATACATCAAACCAAACACTGTATAAAAAATAATGCTTGCATAACTAATACCAACATTACTAATACTTACATTAATAATTCAGGTATTAATACACCTTATTCAGCATTATTCTTATACACTCTACCAAACGACTCCTTAAAGACAAGTAAACCATTTAGGCGCATGTGTATCGTTAATCGCCAACTCTAATCCTTTTTCTTTTCTTTTGCTGAATTAGTGGTCATGTTAGTCAATACCTCTCATAACCTACTGCTTTTTACCATTCTTTTGAAAAACAAAGTTGTACAAAATGGCTAAGCTAATAATGTTACTTCTACTGCTTCACTGCCAGATTGTATACGAGCTTTAGCCAAACAAAATTAGGGAAAGAGAGAGAAGAAGAGAATGAGTGATGCTTCTACTGCTTCCGTGCTAGAGTGCATAAGAGCTTTAGTCAAAACAAAGAGAAGAAGAGATTTTGATCAGCATGCTAACAACAATCATCTCCTAATCAGGACATTCGAATCTATATTTTCAAGTTTTCAAGTTAGTAATTTTTTTCACAAGTTTCGAATTGATCAAATGCATCTACCTCTTGTCCATCAAGAGTTGAAGGTAATTTCTAAACCAATAAAGTGTTAAAGTACATTCTTTATGTTTTGCTGCCATTTTTTTCACTTGCTGGCAGTAAAAGAAACTGCATTTGATTCTGCTTATTCATTATGGAAGTGTACTGTGTCATCCTCTAGGATCCACCTTGGAGTGGAGGACTTCATAGGAATAACTCTTTTCTTTTTACGAGGGCCTTTCATTTTTCAATTTAATATATATTTTAGAGAAGAACACAAACCGATATAAACTCCGAATAGAGGACAAGAGGTGGGCTTACACTATTGCGGGATTAAGCTATCGGTCTAGAAATTGAAATTTCAATTTAGAGACTTTTAGATACCCTAGTTCACTTTTGTTTGACAGTTATAATGCCGATTTACAGTTGAAGCAGGAGAGAATATATGTTGATATTTTCGATAATTCTTCAAGTTCATAGCATCATCCCGTTTATACATCTTCTTTAGGTAATTTTTTATTTCTTTAGAATGAAATTTGCCCCTTTCTCTAATTGCAAGAAGAATGTCGTAAGACAGATGGGAACATTTGAGTAACTCAAATCTTCGATATGTTCACCGAGAATATTGATAATGGAAGAATCATTCCGCATTTGGAGGCACTCGATAGTTAAACTCTTGGCTCCTGGGACCCTACGCACGACATGTTTTGAGTCTCTTCATTCAGATAAAATCCCTATAAATCAAAGATACTAGTATTAAAAGTTCATCTCAGAAGTAAGAATCGCATTGGCAGAACTACGGATGGTCAAAAGGACAGTCATTTACGCCACATTCTCCAAATGCATTTTACTCAATTCAATAATCAGAGTATTCATTAGACTATCTTACCATGAATGTTTGGAGTAGCTGTACTTGCTAATGCCTGCATAGGCATTAGCAAAGTGAAGCCCAGGGAAATGCCTCCAGCAGTTTTAGCTAGTCTACTAGTAACCATACATAAATAGGTTAATCCAAATCAACTAGCAATAAAATCGAAATAGTTCTAGCTGCCAAGGCAGTCTCGGGACACTCGATCAATCAATCATTCAATTAGGTCTCAATCCTAAATTTAGTCCTAGAGTTCCACTCCACTCTATTCACACTCATTTCGTAATGATCAAGCAAATATCAACCAAATCTAACAAAAGTTTTAGATTATTTAGGGACAACATACTTCACTTTACATGAACTCTAGATAGTTGAATTGAAATTTTAAACAAAACAAATTAATAATTTCATATGTATTATGCTCAATGAAGCTATGAGGATGTGGTGTCAAATTTTATTTTATTTTTACAATTGTGGTGTCCTAGCCAACTTTTGCACTCCTCGACTAAATCCACAGAATACTTGCCACCTCTCACTCATCAGCCGGCAGCCGATCCACCAAGGTCAGGACATTTGGAAAGAAATCACCTAGTGTTTTTGTTTGGTATCACATTCAATATAACTCATTTTATCTATTACAACAAAAAAATTTGGGCATTTAATTAGAAAAAAGAGCGAAATCAACTTACAGAAAGATCGAAAGATGAAACAAAAGGAAGACGATATGCGAAGACAGACTTGAAGGTTGGAGAGACAGAAGCGGCGGTGCAAATAGATGTCAAATCCATTTTTTTCCAACACATTAATTATTATATGATCTGTAAATCTACCCATTGATGGCTCAAAATCGCCATTGGAGCTTCCTCCTCCTTTTTCGCCGTTTCTGCCGCCACCAACTTCTCCTCCGGTTCGGTGTCGCTTAGCAGTTTCGTCCATGAGCGAAAACAGAAAACAAAACCTAAGTCCTCAATTTCCTGCAATTTTTCCAGCAAAAAGGTACAAAAAATTAATTTATAAATTACTATTTGAATGCAATTCATAATTTACATTTGTTGAACACGTTTTCTATGGCGAATCTATTTAACAATAATCTACTCAGTGTAATTTCACGAGTGAAGTTCGAAATGGCTATTATTATTAAACACTTAATTAATTTATACTTGTTATAGATAGTAAGCAATTAAAGCAGTTTAAAGAAGTACCCAGAGTTCACTTTATTATGTGTTTCTATTAACGGACAAACTTTTAAGGTTATTACTTATTTGTAGTAAAAACGATAATACATTCAGTGCAATTTCATGGATATGCATCTCTTTATAGATTGTTGTGAAAATAGTACTTTCTATGGAATAGAATTAACTTAAGGTGTGTCAGTAATGAATAAGATAATTAGACTTATGTTCAAGATTCAATAAACTCGTTCAGTTATAAATTGGGACAGAAACAACAGAAAAATCAAGTAAGAAAATTCAACATATTAGAAGATAAGACAACAACCAATAACATACCTAGTGTAATTTCACAAGTAGAGTGAGAATGTAGGATGTATACAGATCTTACCTGTCTCTGTGGGTAGGGGTTATTTCAAATAACTCTGAAGAATTCTATATTTCAATCTCCAAAATAATACCTTGAATTTATAGGTGTTAACCCAAACGGTTAGTTAACGGCTAGTTTGATTTCATTAATGCTAGATAAAATAAGAACTTGAGGTATTCTCCTATGTCAACATAACGGTTAGTTAACGGCTAGTTTGATTTCTTCGTGCAACTGGAGAAAGGTGCCCGAACTTGAGGTATTCTCCTATGTCAACATATCGGTAAACTGTTATGGAATGCTTCATTGATTATGGTTTCACATCTTTGATGGTAAGAACTTTACAAGTGGTTGTAATCAATTTAACAGGGCTTAGACGGCGTTCATCGCCTCCATTGATGGATTTTCAGACTGTTATTATCCTGAAATTCTCTGCATAAATGTATTTTATTTAGATCCACTCGCTGAAGCTGATTTGTAATTTTTGAGCAGATTTGTTAATTTAAATAACTCGTTTGGGAACCAATTCATTTAAATTTGATTTTTTCTTTGCTGACCCTTGATGAGGCTGTTCGGGTATAGAAAACCTCAAACTGCATTAGCTTTTGCACCTGGCATGCATTAATTTCACTCTATATCTCCACCTCCGGAAGATGGAACAGTCGAGATATAATTAAGTCCATTGTGGTTACATCAACAATATCTTGCTTTCATACTCTCGTGTGACTTCCTGGATATGTTTCCAACATGTGCTTTCTTATTTCCCCTGCTTATAGAATTTGCTGCGTGTGAAGCACCAGAACTTTTCAAACAGAAACTTGCAGAAATGCTCCAAAAGGTGCCCTTGTTAGAGGTAAAGTATTTTCATCTTTCACTTATTTGTCCTCTCTTTCTTCTGTTAATTGTCCATGATGCCTCTTCAAGCTAATTACTCTTTAGAACAAGAGTTCTCCTTTGATGGTCAATTTCATGAGTACTTTTCTTTCCTCCAGTTGCTGTCCATAAAAATCCGAGGTACCTCACGTGATGTATTTGATGTACGACCGACCTTTTGGACAATTTCTGCCCAAGAGTTTAAAAAAATTTAAGTTACAGCAAACGGATGTACCCCTCTTTGTCTCCTGGTTAGATGCAGTAAGGAAGATCCCTTGTTTCAACTTGCGAAGCTTGTCTCTTGTCGTGGACGTTATATAAGATGATCTTCTCATCACAGTTATTCATTCTCTTCCGCGTTTAGAGCTGGATCTTGAAGACAGACCTTTTATGGAGCCATCGGTACGGGACATGACCAACATTGGTCTGCCGGCTCTGAAGTTCTGCGAATGTCTAATTGCCCCCTCAATTGTTCGAAGTGAAAGGAGTTATCCTTCATTTAAGAGAGTCAAAAATATAGGCATGTTCCATGTTTCTGAACGTTGTAGAAGGTTGGAATCAGTGAAACTTGGTGGGTTTGCAAAGGTTACCGAAGCTGGATATTCGTCAATTCTGCACTCATGCCGGAATTTGAAGAAATTTGAAGTGTTGACTTCACCTCTATTATCAGACTCGGTGTTTGATAATATGATAAGAGTTGCAAGGTCCATAATTGAATTAAGGTTGTCATCATGCAGTCTTCTAACTATGCTCTTCCTAATTCTGCCCAAATTTTATTGTCTTCTCTTCTCTTTATATTTGTTTTTTGTATTTTAATTCCATGTTGTACCTCTCTTGTTTCTTAATATGTGTTAATATCTTTCATGTAAATCTCTCTAGAGCCACTTGGAGAGATGGAAACTATTGTTTTCCTCTATATGTACAATTTTTACAAGGTATTCTTTTGTTTACTTTTATTTTTCGTTAAATTCTCTGATTTACTCTTTCTAGTTCTAATAGTGTTGCTTTCTGTTGTATCTTATTCTTTTACTATTCCTTATCTTAGATTGTTTTATTTTGAGCCGAGGGTCTATCGAAAACAACCTTTCTATCTCACATTTGAGGTAGTGGTATGGACTGCATGCACTTACCCCCCCAGACCTTGCTTGGTGGGAATATACTTGGTATGTTGTTGTTGTAGTTCTAATAGTGTTGCCTTTAATTTACTTAGGGGTTGTTTAGTTGGGAAACAAGTTATCCCGAGGATTAATTATTCCGGGATTAGTTATCTCATGATTAGTTGTCCTACCTTCAAGGAGTGATTAAAATAGCACTACAAGAGATAACTAATTACTGTATGAGTTGTTCCATGCATTTTATCGCAACCAAACATGGATTAGCTCATCCTAAAGTTAATTTTAGGATTAGTTATCCCTCGTACCAAATGAGTCTTGAAGGTTGGATAAAAATAATACTATAATTCGGAATAACTAATCCCGGTATGAGCTATCCCATGCATTTATAACAACCAAACATGGAAAAAGCCCATCGTAATATTAATTCCAGCATTAGTTATCCCTTGTTCCTAGTATCAAATGAGCCCTTGTAGTTGCATGTGCGTAGTTTTTCTTTCATTCCCTCTATTAACTAAGGAGAAGTAATAGTTAAATTTATGTTACCATTTTATTTGATTTGCAGGAATGGATTACTCTTGCTTGTGGCATCTGCTCTAATCTACCTTATTTTGTGGGTGAATATAATAATCGCTTAGTCTTCCTTAACATTTTGTTCATGTTCTTTTGGTTAAATCTTTTGTTATTTTAGTTTTCTTGGTTTTGCTTAAATCTACTTAGTCCTTAGTGATAGGTTGTTTGACCTATGTTGGTCAGACTCTTCAAAAATGTCAATTGGTGCGGCATTGAAAGTGAAGAGTCCATGCAACTTAGTGTTCGACTGTATTGGTGATTAACTAATTAATATCTTCCAGTTTCTTATTTCAAATGAACTCTCAGGCTAATTTGTCAATGGGCCGTCTTTGGATTTTTAAACCACTTTGATGTGGAAATTCATAATGGCTAATACATTGAGGCGAGATGTAGTTTAGAATCACCTTTGTACTATTAAATTTTTTGAATTTGTGTCGATAATGAAAGTGAATAAAATCTATAGGTGTGTTGATGGATGCATGAGATGCATCTTACATTGAAATTCTGTGAAACCAGGGGACTGGCTATGATACAATGATGAGCTAGTGTGATGAAATTAATAAATCCACAAATTGATAACCATGGTGTTCGGGTCAGCTTACGTGCACCTCGACTAATTCCACGGGATATCAAGCACCTCCCACCAGCAACAATAGTGAATACACAGCTAAAGACAAGTAAACCATTTGCGCATGTGTATCATTGATAGCTAACTCTAATCCTTTTTCTTTTCTTTTGCGGAATTAGTGGTCATGTTAGTCAATACCTCTCATAATCTACTGATTTTTACCATTCTTTTGAAAAAAAAAGTTGTACAAAATGGCTATTGAAGTTGTTACTGCACCTGCTATTGAAGTAGGTGGTAATCCATAGTTGGATAAGAGAGTGAAAATAACAACACTAGGTGTTTGTGTTTCACATATAGCTAGTAGTGGTGTGTGTCAAACTGGTGATGCCACTTAATGATAGTTGCAATGAATTGGTACTTAATGAGTAATTACAATGGCAGGTCCAAAAAAAAGGCATTTGATATTCAAAAGGTTCATTACAATAGAGAGCAAATAAAACACAATAATGCCTAAAAAGGGGAAAAAAGATAAGTTTCAGTCATCGGATTTTGTGCCATTGCCAGCCATCACAACACCCAAATTCGCAGCCAACACCGCACACAACAAGCCTAGGTCGCGCCTTGTAGATTGTGTGGAGATTGTCTCTCTTAGCAACTATGCTAGTAAGTTCAATACCGAGCTAGCGCAAACGACAGAAAGCATACTGGGGCAGAGGTAGCATTATGGCATGAGCAGACAAACCTGGATAGCAGCAAAGATCAAGTATTTACAGTTGACTACTATTGTTGTTTGATCTATCCATCAGCATCTGCACTGCAACATCCGTTTCCTCATCACAGAACCCTATAGATAAATCAGTTAATGCCTTAGCAGCAGATGTAATGGTAAAAATAGCTGCATTAGTTATTTTGGGAATGTAACCAACATCCAACACTGATAACGTCTTGCAAATTTTCCTATCAGCATGAAATAAAGACTTAATTCCCTTTTCAATTACTCTCTCACAGCTTCTGATCCACAACTGTACAATCAGTAAGTCTCCCGCACCAAGAAGAGCAAGGTCCATAATTGAATTAAGGTTGTCCTCATGCAGTCTTCTAACAAGTGAAGCTTTGGAGCATTTGTACTCATTTAGTAAGTTGGAGGTACTCGACACAAGTGGGTGCAAATGCATTGGAGACCAGACTCTCTTCTTCATATCAAAAGTCACTACCCTCACAACACTAAACTCAAGACCCACATGGGTGATGCGAGCTTTTGCAAAGTTTAGTATTGTGAGGGTAGTAACTTTTGATATGTAGAAGGGAGCCTGGTCTCCAATGCGTTCGCATCCACTTGTGTTGAGTACCTCCAAATTACTAAATGAGGAAAAATGCGCCAAAGCTTCACTAGTTAGAAGACTGCATGAGGACAACCTTAATTCAATTGCGGACCTTGCTCTTCTTGGTACGGGAGACTTATCGATTGTGCAGTTGTGTATCTGAGGCTGCAGAGAGTAACTGACAAGGGTATTAAGTCTTTATTCATAGTGGTAGGAAAATTTGCAAGACGTTATCAATGTTGGATGTTGGTTACATTCCCAAAATAACTGATGCAACTATTTTTACCATTATATCTGCTGCTAAGGCATTATCTGATTTATCTTTAAGATTCTGTGATGAGGTCACTGAGGCTGCAATACAGATATTGATGGATAGACCAAACCACAACAGTAGTCAACTGCAAAGACTTGTTCTTTGCAACTGTCGAGGTCTGTCTGCTGATGCCATGATGCTACCTTTGCCCCAGCACGCTTTTCGTGGTTTGCTCTGGCTCTGCGTTGAACTTTATCGCATAGTCGATAAGAGAGACAATCTCTATGCAATCAGCAAGGCGCTACCCAGGCTTGTTATGTGCGGTGTTGGCTGCGAATTTGGGTGCTGTGATGGCTGGCAATGGCACAAAATCCGACGACTGAAACTTATCTCTTTTCCTTTTTTTAAGCATTATCGTGCCTTATTTGCTCTCTGTTGTAATGAACCTTTTGAATATCAAATGCCTTTTTTTGGACCTGCCATTTTAATTACTCATTAAGTATCAATTCATTGCTACTAGCATCAAGTGGCATCACCAGGTGAACACACACCACTACTTGCTATGTTTGAAACACAAAACACCTAATGTTGTTATTTTCACTCTCTTACCCTACTATGGATTACCACCAATTTCAATTAGCAGGTGCATTAGCTACTTATCTGCCCCAACTCCTTTTCCTTCTCTTTAGGTTTTTGTTCACCACATTCTCCATCGGGCCCTCTTATCTCTTCCCTCTTTGAGCTCTAGTTATGGAAGAAGGAACCGATCATCCTCAAGCTCAAGCAATTCCTTTCCCGATCAAGCCGTCTGCTCCACATGACATATTTAAAACCATTAGATTAAATGACATTTTTGTACATTTGACACATCTTTATTTTAAGACTACAAGATTCAAAAGGCTTCTTTATTTTCTTAAATTCCGTGTCAAGTTAATTTTTTTGTAAATAGGGGCAGTAAAAGAATGAGTTAAGGTTTGGTATCGACATGTGTTCTTCATTGTGATTAAAATAAAACAAATAATGACATTTTGATATTTTGCATTCTGTCTTTCATCACCATTGCAACGAGCAACAACAATTTACTTAGATTTACTTGAGAATTTGTGTTGGCGTTGTAGAAGCATTACTAATGACACGTTGTGCTCTTAAATGCGAAAAGACACTGCAAGCTTTATTACGCCGACAACTAAATGGTAAGTCCGCAACACTTCCAAAGGTCATTTTGAATCAACTTTTAACGTTTGACTTATGTCAAAAGACATTAGTTAGAAAAACAAACTTCTTTTATTTATCTTTCTTTGTTTTTTGTCGTCCCAAAATAATGCTATTTTACTATAATTAAAAAAGTTAATTTTAATTTTTTTTTACTCTTAATAAAATAATTTTGATAATAAATTTCAAAAGTATTTTTTAAACACCACGTCACATTAAAGTATGTGACGTGAAATGAGACGTCGATAACACTAATTAGAATCTAATGCAAAGTGAGTCCTTACACTCTTCCTCTTCTAGGTTTCTACTACTTTGCTATTCTCAATTCTCCCACATTTTATTGTCCTCTTCTCTTTTTATTTGCTTTTTGTATTTTAAATCCACTATTGTACCTCCCTTTTTTTCCTTAGTACTATGTGTTGATATCTTTCATCTAAATACTCTCTACAGCCACTCAGAGAGATGAAGGCTATTTTTTTCCTCTATATGTCAAATTTTTACAAGGTATTCTTTTGTTTACTTCTCTTTTTCTTTAATGGGATTGAATGATTCATATTCGACCATCAGAAGGAACATCCTCATGTTAATACCCCTTCCTGACATTGATAATGTGTATTCAATTTTGTAACTGATGAGAGTCAATCTGAGGTGCACAATAATCTCCCTTCCTTCAATTCCGACTCTGTTGCTTTCTCCACTGGTAACCAAAGACCGTATAATCAAAAGACAGGCTCAGAGTCTGGTGGTTTATCTACTACTATTCCCAGATCCTACAATTCCAATTCCGGGATCACTTTTAACTCTATTTCTTCCAAAAGAAACACTATGATTTGTAGATATTGCAAGAAACCTGGGCATCAAATTGAGAGATGCTACAAGTTGCATGGATTTCCTTCTGCCACATCTATTGGACAACCTAAATTCAAGAAATCTACAGCTTTTGCCCAGGTCTCAGAGTCCCAGCAATTAAGCACCTCTGATTCCCCTACTTGCAATACTTCCCCACCTAATTCTAGCATTTCCAAGGAACAATTTGAGCAGCTCTTAAGTCTGTTTAGTCTGTTTCAGCAGGCTAAAATTACTAGTCCATCTTGGTTCTGCTAATTTTGCAGGTTTGCTTAATAGTTCTGATTCTAGACTTTGTTGTTTTCTTGCTTGTAACTTCTCTAAGGTAGACAATAGTCCATGGATCATAGACTCAGGTGCCACTAATCATATCACACCACAATCTTAATTTCTTTCCAATATCACCCCTCTCACAATTCCTTATCTTGTGACTTTACCCAATGGGTACAAAGTTAAAGTCACAAGTACTGGTACTCTTACTCTTTCACCTGATATCTCCTTAACCAATGTGTTATTAGTTCCTTCATTTCAGTATAATCTGATTTCTATTGCTCAGCTAATTCTCCAATTACATTGTTCAGCTTACTTTACTTCCACTGCATGCATTTTGTAGGGCCCTTCTCTGAAGAGGCCAGTGGATCTTGGTAGCCTTCAAGCTGGGCTTTACATCCTCAATCCTCTTTCACTTACATCAACTACTTGTTCTTCTACTTCTTTTCATGATTCATTTGTAAATACCATTACTGCCACTCTGTTTAATGACATAACTAAGAGCAAGTCTTCTACATCTGATTCTACTGTTACTGTTTCTTCTTCTGTTCTTAATACTGCACTGACTACTTTTACTTTACCTACTTTTCAACAGATAATATTTGGCATTTGCGATTAGGACATGCCGCGTTTACCAAGATGCTTAACTGTCCCAATTTATAACTGAACGAGTTTATTGAATTTTGAACATAAGTCTAATTATCTTATTTATTATCGACACACCTTAAGCTAATTTCATGTTAACAACGAGAATATAAGGGAGATAAATCTCCATTTCTGAATTACTCTAGAAGCTTCACTGAAGTTAGAAAGGTAAAGGTAGAGAGAAAAATTTCTTCTTGAAAAATGATAACTGTCCAGTCAATGTTCAATGCATCATTACTGGGCCGGGTACATAATTATCTGTACAAAACAATAACATCTATGACCCAAAATCAAGGTGGCTTTACTAAGGAGTTGTCAATCTTGAATCTATTTACATGAGGTTCAACAGCCCCCCTCAAGTTGGAAGGGCTTGCCATTCCAAGCTTGGAAATGAAGTGTTGATAAGGAACACCAGGAAGGGACTTGGTAAATATATCAGCAAGTTGAGCATTGGTGGAGATGGAATGAAGCGAAATGAGACCATTAGTTAGAGCTTGCCCGATGAAGTAGCAATCCACTTCAATATATTTGGTACGCTCGTGAAAAACAGGATTCTTGGCAATGTGGACAGCTGCATGACTGTCACAGAACACATGTACAGGAGTCAGATCAGGAACACCCAATTCAGCAAATAAACGGACCAGCCAGGTAATTTCAGCAACTACGAGCCTTAAGGCTTTGTATTCTGCCTCAGCTGTTGATAAAGCAATAGTGGGCTGCTTCTTGGACTTCCAAGAGGTATGACAGCGTCCAAGGAATAGAACAAATCCTGAAATAGATCTACGGGTAGCATCACAGCTGGCCCAATCAGAATCACAATAGCCTTGGAGAGAAAAATCGGAGGAGTTATTGAGCAGAAGTCCCTAACGAGGAGTACCAGCCAAATATTCCAAAACACGATGAGCAGTAGTGAGATAAGTAGTTTGGGGAGAAGCCATGAACTGGCTAAGATGTTGAACTGTAAAAGCCAAGTCTGGTCTCGTGTGTTGAAGGAAATTTAGGTTTCCACCAAACTTTATGTACACAGAAGGATCAGGTAACAAATACCCAGAATCAGAAGATAGCTTCACGTGAGGGTCAAGTGGTAAAACAACAGGATTAACATTAGTATAGTGAAATTCGGACAATAGATCCAATGCAAACTTATGTTGGCTGACCAAGAACCTCGTCGAAGTATGGCTAATTTCCAGACCAAGGAAATATTGTATAAGACCAAGGTCCTTAATTCTGAACTTATCATCCAGGAAAAGCTTGAGAGAAGAAATTTCAGATTCATCATCACCAGCCAAGAGAATATCATCCACATAAACAACCACAATAGTAAGACTAGTGTCAACTAATTTTCTGAACAAAGAGTAGTCATTCATGCTAGGGATGAAACCCCTAGACTGTAAAGCAGAAGATAGTTTGTCATACTATTGTCTCGAGGCTTGTCTAAGACCATAGAGGGACTTATTAAGACGACATGCCAGCACAGTAAATGAAGAAGAGGAAACAAGGGAATTTTTATAAACACCTCCTCATCCAAATCACCATGTAGGAAAGCATTGTTCACAACAAGTTGGTGAACAACCCAATTTCTTTTGATAACCACAGACAACAAACATTTAGTGGTGGTCATTTTGACCACTTTAGAAAAAGTTTCAGTAAAATCTATACCCTCTTGCTGGGCATCCCTTCGAATGACCAACCTAGCCTTGTATCTTTCAATAGTGCCATCAGACCTCTGTTTGATTTTATAAACCCATTTACATGGAATGGCCTTCTTACCAGCAGGTAAAGGGACAATATCCCAAGTATGAGTGTCTTTCAAAGCCTTAAATTCTTTCATCATGGCTTCCTGCCAGGAAAGATTGGAAACAACCTGATGGTAGAATTGAGGTTCTTGCAAGGAAGTCTCAAAAGATAGAGGAATAATCCTAAAACTTGAAACAAAATTGCACACATAATCATTGAGGTAAGCTGGAGGATGAGATGATCTAGAAGACTTTCTTTGGGCAGAGACAGGAACAGAAGTTGGGATAACAGTGGTAGAAATAAGGACAATTGAAGGAGAAGAGGGATTATGAGGTATAGGGGGAGAGAGATCAGAAGGAAAAAGATGAGGGGAAGTAGAAGATGAATAAGGGAAAACATTTTCATGGAATATGACATCCATTGAGTGAAAAATGCTATGATCAGATGGTCTCAAAAGTTTATAACTTTTCTTGCCATGACTATACCCAAGAAAAATCGAGGGGTATGACCTGGACTGAAACTTATCTCTATGTGGTTTAGGTACAGCAGCAAAACATAGGCAACCAAAAGCTTTCAAATGTGTAAAAGAAGGTGAAATACCATGAAGTAACTCAAAAGGGGATTTGTAATTCAAAAGTGGTGTTGGAAACCTATTTATCAGATAAGCAGCAGTAAGAACACATTCTCCTCAATACTTGACTGGGAGTTTGGATTGAAATAAAAGGGCTCTAGCAGTTTCAAGAAGACGCTTGTGTTTCCTCTTCACCACACCATTTTGTTGTGGTGTGTGAGGACAAGAGGTTTGATGCAAGATTCATGTGTTGAAAAAAAATAGAAGTTGCTGAACTACACCCCCAATTCAAGGGCATTGTTAGATCTGAACAGTGGTGTTAAATTGGGTTTTAACCATAAAGATGAAAGATTGTATGAGAGTGAAGGCATTACCCTTGGTATGGAAGAGATGTGTCCAAGTAGCTCTAGTAAAGTCATCTACTATTGTCAAGAAATATTTAAAACCATTATAAGTTTGAGTATGATAAGGACCCCAAAGATCCAAGTGAATTAATTGAAAAGGAGAAGTGGAGTGAATGGAACTCTTAGGGAGGGGGAGTCTTTGTTGCGTAGCCATGGACAAATAGGGCATAAGAAGGATTGTTTCTTAGGTAGGACATCAAATAAACAAGAAAGTTTAACAACAGAAAAATCAAAGAAGAAAATTCAACATATTAGAAGATAAGAACAACAACCAATAACATACCTAATGTAATTTCACAAGTAGAGTCTGAGAAGGTAAGATGTATACGGATCTTACCTGTCTCTGTGGATAGAGGTGGTTTCAAATAACTTAGAAGAATTCTATATTTCAATCTCCAAAATAATACCTCATATTTATAGGTGTTAACCCAAATGGTTAGTTAACGGTTAGTTTGATTTCATTAATGGCAGATAAAATAATTTATTAAATAATAAGTAAATGTAACAATATTAGAGTAAGAAATATTTTTTAAATCAATAATAAGCATTCATATGTTACTCCAACGGCTAGTTAATGGTTAGTTTGATGTAAGATTAGAGTTGAAGACTTGAAGTAACACAAGAATGCTCATTGTTGATTTTGAAAAACTTTCTTTCACTAATCTTATTTTAAACTAACCATTAACTAGTCGTTGGAGTAACACAAGAATACTCATTATTGATTTGGAAAAGCTTTCTCTTTATCTTATATTGACTAACCGTTAACTAGCTGTTGGGGTAACACAAAAATTAATAACTTGGAAAAGCATTCTTTCTCTAATCTTATATTGACTAACCGTTAACTAGCCGTTGGAGTAACATAGGAATGCTCATTAATATTGTGAGAGAACTTTCTCTAATCTTACATCAAACTAACCGTTAACAAGCCGTTGGTAACATATGAATGCTTATTATTGATTTGGATAATCTTTCTTACTCTAATATTGTTATGTTTACTTACTATTTGATAAAATTGACATTAATGAAATCAAACTAGCCGTTAACTAACCATTTGGGTTAACACCTATAAATAGAAGGCATTATTTTGGAGATTGAAATATAGAATTCTTTAGAGTTATTTGAAACACTCTCTACCAACAAAGACAGGTAAGATTTGAATACATCCTACCTTCTCAAACTCTACTTGTGAAATTACATTAGGTTTATTATTGGTTGTTCTTATCTTCTAATATGCTGAATTTTCTTTCTTGATTTGTTTCTGTCCCAATTTATAACTGAACATGTTTAGTGAATCTTGAGCACAAGTCTAATTATCTTATTCATTATTGAGACACCTTAAGCTAATTATGATCCATAGGAAGTACTATTTTCACAACAATCTATACTACTCTATAAAGAGATGTATGTCCATGAAATTACACTGAATGTATTATCGCTTATACTACAAATAAGTAATAACCTTTTGAAGTTTGTCCGTTTATAGAAACACATGATAAAGTGAACTATGGGTACTTCTTTTAAACTGTTTTAATTGCTTACTATCTATAACAAGTATAAATTCATTAAGTGTTCATTAATAATAGACATTTTGAGCTCCACTCATGAAATTACACTATATAGATTATTGTTATATAGATTAGCCATGGAAAACGTGTTCAGAAAATGTAAATTATGAATTGCATTCAAAGAGTAATTTATAAACTAATTTTTTGTACTTTTTTGCTAGAGAAATTGCAGGTAATTGAGGAATTAAGTTTTGTTTTCTATTTCCATCCATGGAAGAAACTGCCAAGCGACACTGTACCGGAGAAGTTGGTGGCGGCAGCGGCGGCGAAAAAGGAGGAGGAAGCTACGATGGCGATTTTGAGCCGTCAATGGGTAGATTTACGGATCATATAATAATTGATGTGTTGGAAAAAATGGATTTGGCATCTCTTTGCACCGCTGCTTGTGTCTCTCCAACCTTCAATTCTGCCGTTGCATATCGTCTTCCTTTTGTTTCGTCTTACGATCTTTCTGTAAGTTGATTTTGTTTTTTTTTTCCTAATTAAATGCCCTAATTTTATTGTGTATGATTTACTAGTAGACTAGCCAAAACTACTGGAGGCATTTTCTGGGCTTCACTTTGCTAATGCGTATGGGGGCATTAGCAAGTGTAGCTGGTTCAAACATTCATGATAAGATAGTGTGATGAATCCTCTTATTATTGAATAGAGTAAAATGCATGTGGAGAATGTAGCATAAACAACTGTCCATTTGACCATCTTTAGTTTTGCTAAATGCGATTCTTACTTCTGGGATGAACTTTTCATACTAGTATCTTTGAGTTACAGGGATTCTATCTGGATGAAGAGACTCTAAAACATGTTGTGCGTAGGGTCCCAGGAGCCAAGAGTTTAACTATTGAGTGCCTCCGAATGAGGAATGATTCCTCCATCATCAATATTCTCAGTGAGCATATCGAAGAATTGAGTTTGCTCAAATGTACCCATCTGTCTTACGACATTCTGCGTGCAATTGGAGAAAGGTGCCCCAACTTAAGGTATTCTCCTATGTCAACATATCGGTAAATTGTTATGAAATGCTTCGTTGATTATAGCTTCACATCTTTGATGATAAGAGCTTTAGAAGTGGTTGCAAATTGCAATCAATTTATCAGGGCTTAGAAGGCGTTCATCGCCTCCATTGATGGATTACAGACTGTTATTATCCTGTTATTATCCTGAAATTCTCTCTGCATAAATGGATTTTATTTAGATCTAATGGTTCACTGGAGCCATTATCTTTCCACTTGCTGAAGCTGATTTGCAATTTTATTCACGATATATCTGAAGCAGATTTGTTGATTTAAATAACTCGTTTGGGAACCAATTCATTTAAATTTGAATTTTTTTTCTTTGCTGACCCTTGATGATATCTGAACTTCTTTAGGCGGTTTGGGTATAGAAAACTTGAACTGCATTAGCTTTTGCACTTGGCATTGATTAATTTCACTCTATATCTCCACCTTCGGAAGATGGCACATTCGATCTATAATAATGTTCATTGTGGTTACACCTACAATATCTTGCTTTCATACTCTTGTCACTTCTTCCTGGATTTGTTTCCAATGTATGTTTTCTTATTTCCCCTTTTTCTTTTTCTGAATCAGGTCCTTGCTTATAGAATTTGCTGGGTGTGATGCACCAGAACTTTTCAAAAGGAAACTTGCAGAAATGCTCCAAAAGGTGCCCTTGTTAGAGGTAAAGTATTCTTATCTTTCACATATTTGTCCTCTCTTTCTTCTTCAAATTGTCCCTGATGCCTCTTCAATCTAATTACTCTTTAGAACAAGAGTTTTCCTTTGATGGTCAATTTCATGAGTACTTTTCTTTCCTGCAGTCGCTGTCCATAACAATCCGAGGGACCTCACGTGATGTATTTGATGTACGATCTCTTGTACAATTTCTGCCCCCAAGTTTAAAAAAATTGAAGTTACAGCAAACGGATGCACGTCTCTTTGTCTTGTGGTTAGATGCAGTCAGGAAAATCCCTCTGTTCAACTTGCGAAGCTTGTCTCTTGTCGTGGATGTTATATCAGATGATCTTCTCATCACAGTTGTGCATTCTCTTCCTCATTTGGTAGAGCTGGATCTTGAAGACAGACCTTTTACATTGTCATCGGTAGGGGACTTGACCAACATTGGACTACAGGCTCTTAAGTTCTGCGAGTGTCTAATTGCCCTCTCAATTGTTCGAAGTAAAATGAATTGTCCTGCTTCATTTACAAGAGTGGACAATAAAGGCATGTTCCATGTTTCTGAAGGTTGTAAAAGGTTGGAATCAGTGAAACTTGGTGGGTTTGCAAAGGTTACTGAAGCTGAATATTCGTCAATTCTGTACTCATGCCAGAATCTGAAGAAATTTGAAGTGTTGACTTCACCTCTATTATCAGACTCAGTGATTGATAATATGACAGGAGTTGCAAGGTCCGTAGTTGAATTAAGGTTGTCATCATGCAATCTTCTAACTAGTGAAGCTTTGGAGCATTTGTCCTCGTTTCGTAAGTTGGAGGTACTTGACACAAGTGGGTGCGAACGCATTGGAGATCAGACTCCCTTCTACATATCAAAAGTTACTACACTCACAAGACTAAACTTAGCAAAAGCTCGCATCACCGATGTGGGTATTGCTTTTCTCGGTGCGGGAGACTTACCAATTGTGCATCAGAAAATGTGAGAAAGTAACTGACAAGGGAATTAAGTCTTTATTTCATGTCGATAGGAAAATTTGCAAGACGTTATCGGTGTTGGATGTTGGTTACATTCCCAAAATAACTGATGCAACTATTTTTACCATTGCAACTGCTGCTAAGGCATTAACTGATTTATCTTTAATGTTCTGTAATGGAGTCACTGATGCTGCGGTGCAGATGCTGATGGATCGACCAAACCACAACAGTAGTCAACTACAAATGCTTGATCTTTGCAGCTGTCGAGGTCTGTCTGCTGAAGCCATAATGCTACCTCTGCCCCAGTATGCTTTCCATCGTTTGCGCTGGCTCGGTATTGGACTTACTTACATAGTTGCTAAGTGAGGCATTTTCTCCGCAATCTGCGAGGCGCGACCCAGGCTTGTTGCGTGCGGTGTTTGCTGCGACTTTGGGTGTTGTGATGGCTGGCAATGGCACAAAGTCCGATGACTGAAACTTAGCTTTTCCCCCCTTTTTTAGGCATTGTTGTGCTTTATTTGCTCTGTATTGTAATCAAGCTTTTGAATTACAATGAATATCAAATGCCTTTTTTTTTTGGACCTGCAATTGTAATTGTTCATTAAGTATCAATTCATTGCTACTAGCATCAATTGGCATCACCACTTGGATACACCATTGCTAGCTATATGTGAAACAAACACCTATTGTTGTAATTTTCACTCTCTTACCCTACTATGGATTACCACCTACTTCAATAGCAGGTGCATTAACTACTTATCTGCCCCAACTCCTTATCCTCCTCCTTAGGTTTCTATTACCACATTCTATCCTCCTTATCCTCTTATCTCTTCCTTCTCCGAGCTCTAGTTATGAAAGAAGGATCTGACTATCCTCAAGCTCAAGCCATCTGCTCCACCACAACCCCCGTCTTGTGCCCCCAAACTTTCTTTTATAGTTCTCAAATTTCATGTTTGGCATCATTTTTTTTTACAACGTTAATAATGAGCTTGTGGTTATAACGCGATTAATTCGTTGCCAGATTCTACCATGGAAAACATCTATCCACTGCCACTTAACAAGAGATCGTTTGTTACCAACACCAGCAGCATGATGTAAACATTCTAGTCAACCTCCACCACCTTTAGGGATATACCCAGCCACCAGTTATGGAAGTTAACCTACCATGCGCCCGCACCAGCACTAACTGAAGAAGACTTGCAGAGAGTACATTTGTAATTCAGCCTTTAATTGGAGAAAGAATGGTGATCAGAAAAAGATCGCGATATCTCAAAATGTTTTGGGCTTTTACCATTATGCTGGACAGTTTTTGATATGGCTATGATCAAACCATTTCTATCTGTAGTATTTTGTTCACATTTGACTTTATATATATCGTAGAAGCCCAAAGCGAACGCACTTCTATTTCATTGCCAAACTGTAGCTGGTCCAAAACTAGATATGATTCTGGAGCCCGAAAAGATGGTCATTCCCTAAAAAGTAGACAACAACCTCATATATATCAAAGCCGAAATCAATATCTCAAAATAACTGCAAGAACCAAACTACAACTACAAATTCCAATGTGATCCTACAAAGTGGGTCTGTTGAGGGAAGAGTATATGCCAACCTTACCCCTACTGCAGAAGTAGAGAGACTGTTTCCGATAGACAAAATTGTAATTGGATTAAAAGATAAGAACCACACTCAGTTGTGATGTGAATTACATTTTCTGATAGCCGTCTAAGAAGCACGCTCGGACCCCGAGCCCACCCCAAAAATCGTGGGCTATAGCACACCAATTTGGCCCGAAAATGCCCCGTTCGCGCCGTTTCGCCCGTTTGTCCACCCAAATAGCCATGAAAATTTAAACGGACCTCAATGGGACAATCCCTATCTTCCCTGGCACGCCTCGGTCAATTTTTGACCCATAGCACGCCCGATCCCCGGGCCGACCCTCGAAATCGTGGGCAATAGCATACCGATTTGGCCTGAAAATGCCCCGTTCGCGTCGTTTCGCCCGTTTGTCCACTCAAATGGTCACGAAAATTTAAACGGACCACACTGGGATGATTCCCAACTTCCTTGGCACGCCCCGGTTGATTTTCGACCCACATCACGCTGGGAACCTGGGCCCACCCCGAAACCGTGGGTTATAGCACTCCGATTTGGCCTGAAAATGCACCGTTCGCGCCGTTTCGCCCATTTGTCCACTCAAATGGCCACAAAAATTTAAACGGATCTCACAAGGAGGAATCCAAACCTCCCTGGCACGCCCCAGTCGATTTTTGGCTCACAACACACCCAGACCTCGGGCCTATCCCCAAAACCGTGGGCTGTAGCACACCGATTTATCCCAAAAATGCCCCGTTCATGCCGTTTCGCCCATTTATCCACCCAAATGGCCACGAAAATTTAAACGGACCATACTGGAACGATCCCCAACCTCCCTAGCACGCCCCGGTCGATTTTTGACCCACAGCACGCTCGGACCCCGGGCCCACCCTCGAGTGAGATATCTGCTTATTGATCTTGTCATTTTCGGAGTTTTGTGCACATGAACAGTCCTGAAACTAAAAATGATAGCAATAATTTTGATTTTAGAACTCAATTTCCATATCTAGTCGATCCAACAAGAATGATAGCATTTTCTGATATTTTGCATGTTGTCTTTCATCAACATCCCAACGAACAACAACAATTACTTAGATCAACTTGAAAATTTGTGTTATCATAGTAAAATCATTACTAGTGGCACATCGTGCTCTTACGCGCGAAAAGACACTGCAAGTTTTGTTACGTCAAAACCTAAATACTAAATCAGCAACACTTTCAAATATATCATTTTAATTAACTTTTGGCTTTTGATTCATAAATTAAAAATCCTAATTTATAATTTATTTTACCATTTTAATTTAAAACTAAGTACTTATGAGTGGTATTTAATTTATCCAACCCTAAAATATTTAGAAACTATTTTCACTAAAAAGCACTAAAAATAATGTTGTCACTATAATTAAAAGAAATTAATTTTAAAATTTTCTTTTATCTTAACACAATACATAATTTAAGGATCATTTGCTAGGGTTAAATGCAAATGAGTCCTCACAGTCTTCTTGATTAGGTTTCTTCTACTTTGCTATTCTCAATTCTGCCCAAAATTTATTTTGCTCCTCTTTTATTTGTTTTTTGAATTTTAATTCCATTGTTGTACCTCAATTATTTCTTAATATGTGTTAATACCTTTCGTCTAAATCTCTTTGCAGCCACTTGGAGAGATGGAAGCTATTGTTTTCCTCTATATGTACAATTTTTACAAGGTATTCTTTTGTTTACTTCTATTTTTCTTCAGTTCTAATTCTGTGTTTTACTCTTTCTAATTCTAATATTTTTGCCTTTAATTTACTTAGGGGTTGTTTGATTGGGAAATGAGATATTCGAGCATTAATTATTCCGGGATTAGTATCATAGCTTCAAGGTCTGATAAAAATAACACTACAATCCTGAGACAACTAATTAATGTGATGTGTTATCCAATGCATTTTGTCGCAACCAAACATGGATAAACTCGAATTTTAAGATTAGTTATCCCTTATTCCTTGTACCAAACGAGCCCGAAGGTGGAGTAAAAATAATACTATAATTTGGGATAATTAATCCCGGTACGAACTATCGCATGCATTTTATCCCAATGAAACATGGCAAAAGCTCATCGTAAAATTAATTCCAGCATTAGTTATCCCTTATCCCTCGTATCAAATGAGCCCTTGTAGTTGCATGTGTGTAGTTTTTCTTTCATTCCCTCTATTAACTCTTAATTTAAGGAGAAGTAATAGTTAAATTTATGTTACCATTTTTATTTGATTTGCAGGAATGGATTACTCTTGCTTGTGGCATCTGCTACAACCTGATTTTGTGAGTGAGTATAATAATTGTTGATTCTTCTTTAACATATTGTTCGTATTCTTTTGCTTAAATCTTTTGTTATTTTAGTTTTCTTGGTTTTGAAGGGGTACTTAGTTCTTAGATGTAGGTTGTTCAACCTATGTTGCTCGGACTCTTCAAAAATGTCAACTGGTGCAGCATCGGAAGTGAAGAGTCCACACAACTTAGTGTTCGATTGTATTGGTTATTAGCTAATTCATGTTGTCCAGTTTCTTATTTCAAATGAACTCCGAGACTAATTTTTCAATGGGGCAATCAGTCTTTGGATTTTTAGACCACTAATCGAAAAACTTTCATGTGGAAATTCATAATGGCTAATACCGAGAGGCGAGATGTAGTTTGGAATCACCTTTGTACTCTTAAATTTTTCGAATTTGCGTAGATAATGAATGTGAATAAAATCTATAGTTGAGTTAATGGAGGTATGAGATTCACTAGGAGACTAGCTCTGATACAATGATGAGCTAGTATGATTAAATAAATCATCCATATTTGATTTAGCAAAGTGATACCATATCTACCATTAGAAAGAAAGGGAACAGGTAAAAAATACTGAATAAACTAACTATTTATTTTTTAACCATGGTGTCCGAGTCAGCTTATGCGCACATCGACTAATTCCACGGGATACCTACCGCCTCTCACCAGCAACAATAATGACTACACAATTAGGGGTCGTTTGGTAGAGTGTATTGAAAAAACTAATACATGCATTAATTAATGTGTATTACTAGTACTTTGTTTGGTTCATTTTTTAGTCTATGTCATTCGTTATACACTATATTGTGTATTGAGATGTGTATTAGTAATACACACCATTTTCCATGTATTAGTAATACAAAGGCTTTGAATACATGTCTTAACTTGTTAAATGACAAATTTGCCCCTTTCTTTTATCTTTTCTGCTCTTAGCTACTGGCTTGCTAACCTTTTTTTTCACTAATTCAACATTGCTGCTTTTAGCAATCAAACATTGCAATTCCTTTTCCATATTTACCAATTTGGGTATGCAAGGAATCATTACGAACCAGTGATTCCTTTTCCATCTTTGATTGTTGAACATTAGCCATCTTTGATAACATGAAGATTACTGGATCAGTGGGTGTTTGGGAAGATTATTGGACCGGTGAGTATTTGTCAATTCTCATCAAAACGCATCATCAGCTATTTGGGAAGATGGAATTATCTGCCGATTTAGGGTTAAGGCAGAGAACGTCTTTGGATTTCCAACTTTCCCTTTTTACAGTAGTTGTTGCGACTTATCCCTTGAAAGAGAAGATACAAAGAAGGATATTTTGGTAAATAAACTTCTTTTTATAAAAATTATATAAATACATATAATTTTTAATACATCAAACGAAACACTATATAAAAAATAATGCTTGCATAACTAATACCAACATTACTAATACTTACATTATTAATTCAGGTATTAATATATCTTATTCAGCATTATTCTTAAACACTCTACCAAACGACCCCTTAAAGACAAGTAAACCATTTAGGCGCATGTGTATCGTTAATCGCCAACTCTAATCCTTTTTCTTTTCTTTTGCTGAATTAGTGGTCATGTTAGTCAATACCTCTCATAACCTACTGCTTTTTACCATTCTTTTGAAAAACAAAGTTGTACAAAATGGCTAAGCTAATAATGTTACTTCTACTGCTTCACTGCCAGATTGTATACAAGCTTTAGCCAAAGAAAATTAGGGAAAGAGAGAGAAGAGGAGAATGAGTGATGCTTCTACTGCTTCCGTGCTAGAGTGCATAAGAGCTTTAGTCAAAACAAAGAGAAGAAGAGATTTTGATTAGCATGCTAACAACAATCATCTCCTAATCATGACATTCGAATCTACATTTTCAAGTTAGTAATTTTTTTCACAAGTTTCGAATTGATCAAATGCATCTACCTCTTGTCCATCAAGAGTTGAAGGTAATTTCTAAACCAATAAAGTGTTAAAGTACATTCTTTATGTTTTGCTGCCATTTTTTTCACTTGCTGGCAGTAAATGAAACTGCATTTGATTCTTCTTATTCATTATGGAAGTGTACTGTGTCATCCTCTAGGATCCACCTTGGAGTGGAGTACTTCATAGGAATAACTCTTTTCTTTTTACGAGGGCCTTTCATTTTTCAATTTAATATATATTTTAGAGAAGAACACAAACAGATATAAACTCCGAATAGAGAACAAGAGGTGGGCTTACACTATTGCGGGATTAAGCTATCGGTCTAGAAATTGAAATTTCAATTTAGAGACTTTTAGATACCCTGGTTCACTTCTGTTTGAGAGTTATAATGCCGATTTATCAGTTGAAGCAGGAGAGGATATATCTTGATATTTTCGATAATTCTTCAAGTTCGTAGCATCATCCCGTTTGTACATCTTCTTTAGGTAATTTTTTATTTCTTTAGAATGAAATTTGCCCCTTTCTCCAATTGCACGAAGAATGTCGTAAGACAGATGGGAACATTTGAGCAAACTCAAATCTTCGATATGTTCACCGAGAATATTGATAATGGAAGAATCATTCCTCATTTGGAGGCACTCGATAGTTAAACTCTTGGCTCCTGGGACCCTACGCACGACATGTTTTGAGTCTCTTCATTCAGATAAAATCCCTATAAATCAAAGATGCTAGTATTAAAAGTTCATCTCAGAAGTAAGAATCGCATTGACAGAACTACAGATGGTCAAAAGGACAGTCATTTACGCCACATTCACCAAATGCATTTTACTCAATTCAATAATCAGAGTATTCATTAGACTATCTTACCATGAATGTTTGGACCAACTGCACTTGCTAATGCCTGCATAGACATTAGCAAAGTGAAGCCCAGGGAGATGCCTCCTGCAGTTTTAGCTAGTCTACTAGTAACCATACATAAATAGGTTAATCCAAATCAACTAGCAATAAACTCGAAATAGTTCTAGCTGCCAAGGCAGTCTCGGGACACTCGATCAATCAATCATTCAACTAGGTCACAATCCCAAATTTAGTCCTAGAGTTCCACTCCACTCTATTCACACTCATTTCGTAATGATCAAGCAAATATCAACCAAATCTAACAAAAGCTTTAGATTATTTAGGGACAACATACTTCACTTTACATGAACTCTAGATAGTTGAATTGAAATTTTAAACAAAACAAATTACTAATTTCATATGTATTATGCTCAATGAAGCTATGAGGATGTGGTGTCAAATTTTATTTTATTTTTACAATTGTGGTGTCCTAGCCAACTTTTGCACACCTCGACTAATTCCACAGAATATTTGCCACCTCTCACTCATCAGCCGACAGCCGATCCACCAAGGTCAGGACATTTGGAAAGAAATCACCTGGTTTTTTTGTTTGGTATCAAATTCAATATAACTCATTTTAGCTATTACAACAAAATTTTTTGGCATTTAATTAGAAAAAAGAGCGAAATCAACTTACAGAAAGATCGGAAGACGAAACAAAAGGAAGACGAAATGCGAAGACAGAATTGAAGGTTGGAGAGACACAAGCGGCGGAGCAAATAGATGTCAAATCCATTTTTTTCCAACACATTAATTATTATATGATCTGTAAATCTACCCATTGATGGCTCAAAATCACCATTGGAGCTTCCTCCTCCTTTTTCGCCGTTGCTGCCGCCACCAACTTTTCCTCCGGTTCGGTGTCGCTTAGCAGTTTCGTCCATGAATGAAAACAAAAAACAAAACCTAAGTCCTCAATTTCCTGCAATTTTTCCAGCAAAAAAGTACAAAAAATTAGTTTATAAATTACTATTTGAATGCAATTCATAATTTACATTTGTTGAACACGTTTTCTATGGAGAATCTATATAACAATAATCTATTCAGTGTAATTTCACGAGTGAAGTTCGAAATGGCTATTATTAATAAACACTTAATGAATTTATACTTGTTATAGATAGTAAGCAATTAAAGCAGTTTAAAGAAGTACCCAGAGTTCACTTTATTATGTGTTTCTATTAACGGACAAACTTTTAAGGTTATTACTTATTTGTAGTAAAAACGATAATACATTCAGTGCAATTTCATGGATATGCATCTCTTTATAGATTGTTGTGAAAATAGTACTTTCTATGGAATAGAATTAACTTAAGGTGTGTCAGTAATGAATAAGATAATTAGACTTATGTTCAAGATTCAATAAACTCGTTCAGTTATAAATTGGGACAGAAACAACAGAAAAATCAAGTAAGAAAATTCAACATATTAGAAGATAAGACAACAACCAATAACATACCTAGTGTAATTTCACAAGTAGAGTGAGAATGTAGGATGTATACAGATCTTACCTGTCTCTGTGGGTAGGGGTTATTTCAAATAACTCTGAAGAATTCTATATTTCAATCTCCAAAATAATACCTTGAATTTATAGGTGTTAACCCAAACGGTTAGTTAACGGCTAGTTTGATTTCATTAATGCTAGATAAAATAATTTATCAAATAGTATATAAACATAACAATATTAGAGTAAGAAAGACTTTCCAAATCAATAATAAACATTCATATGTTACTCCAACGACTAATTAACGGTTAGTTTGATGTAACAACCGTCAATGGGTAGATTTATAGATCATATAATAATTAATGTGTTGGAGAAAATGGATTTGACATCTCTTTACACCGTCGCTTGTGTCTCTCCAACCTTCAATTCTGCCTTCGCATATCGTCTTCCTTTTGTATGGTCTTCCGATCTTTCTGTAAGTTAATTTCACTCTTTTTTTCTAATTAAATGCCCTAATCTTTTTGTTGTAATAGATAAAATGAGTTATATTAAATGTGATACTGTCACGCCCCAAATCCCAGTGGAGAGGACTGGCACCCGTAGCCGAGGAGGCCCGGGAGAACCCGTTCATAACCTATACTTTCACATTTACATTACTTATGAAAATTAGAAATTTGGGCAGCACTTCGTTGTAAATAGAAGATAACAGTACCTGTATCAGCCCAGCAGACACGCATATATATATATATATATATAAACAATAATTGGCCGTCAGAGCCATCACGTCTATCAACCAAACACTCCTATGGCTGTACAATATGTCTACAAAAGCCTCTACATAGATACACAACTGAGTTAGGGTCGGGACAAACTCCCGCCCACAAAAGACTTTTATACAAATATCAAAAATACATATAGAAACGACTTGGGATGCCCCGAAACAACTGGAGCTCACCACTATCAACAGAATGTCCTGGCTCTTACTACGGAGGTGTACGACCTGAAGTACCTGTTCCTGCAGGCATGAATACAGGTCCCCCGTGAGGGACGTCAGTACAGAAATATGTACTGAGTATGTAAGGCAGTGAGTATCAAGATGAGATACAAAAGATCAACAGAACCCAGATACCAGTGAATAAACAGTATGAGTAGACCACACTTAAAAGAGCTGATGGGATACCTGCACATTACTTTCATATCATTACTTCCCGTATTCCTTATCAATACATAACATATGTTATATAATGGCCAACTGATCAGTGGTACTAATACAATACATCAGGGACCACCCCTGGAATAGCATATATACATAATCTTTATAATACAATGGCCAACTGATCAGTGGTACTAATACAATACATCATATCAACAATTTAAAATAAAGACATTCCATTTCTTACTTCAATTAATCTTTGAGATTGGTTACTTTGTGGTCACACCTTATGGAACTTGAAACCATGATACCTCAATAGGAAAAACATGTAAATAGGTAATCAATATCATGAAAATGAAGTAGAGAATCATGGATACCTCATTAAACCATTTCGGAGTCAACAATAGTATATGGACATTTTTTTGACTAGCCGGACATCTTAAAAGTGAAAACAAGTTCAATTGGTAGTGTCGAAGATCATATGATGTTATTATGTGTCATGTGTCGTAGGACAATGTTGGAAGCTTACTTGAGAGTGCCATGGGTCATTATTCATGCCAAAGATTAGATAGAGTATGTCTTACATACCTTGATATAACCACTTCAATACAAGTCCAACTTGACTTCCCGTACTCTTCGAACACTTATCTACAATAAGTCATTTGTGGCAAACTAGTATTAGCAACCAAACCTTACCATTTAGGTATTAACTTCACCAAATAATGTCTAGGAAGTAATCCTTTAACTCATCAATAAGAGTGCTACATACATCCTCTTATACTCTTATTACATTCACATATCATGCATTTTCATGCAATATCCCTCAACCTCACTCTTAGCCTTTATTTCCCCTCTTAATCACCATCCAATACCAACATGATCACTAGGCATACATAACCACTAATATAATGATATATCACCACAATTCATCCTCCATAATCCAATACAACAACTTCCATAATTTACTACTAACAATTTATACAAAACAATTCATAACTATGTTTCTAGTTATCTTCCAACATCAAGACAATACTCATAATCCTTTATCAATACTTATTCATGGATAAGAATCAAGAATAAACAATATTCATACCTTAAAAATGAACTCTTGTATTTAGAATCCTCCTTACATAACCATGGGGTGCTTCTCGAAGCTTTCGAGATGGTGAACACAACTACGGAACCAATTCGAATTTTCTACGGTTGAATCACAAAATATTTGAAGTTGAAATTAGGCTAGGGTTTCACCTTCTCTTAATAATTGGATGATATATGATATATATGAGGCTAAGTGTATGTTTATAAAGACCAATTTTCGTCCAAGAGGTAATAGAAAATGACCATTTTGCCCTAAAAATTTAAATAAATCCGAATCTGTCCCCAGTGGACAGTTTTGACAGGCAGAAGTAAATCGATCATAACTCTTTTCTCCGGCATCGGATTTGGGTGAAACCAATTGCATTGGAAATATAATTCAAAGTAATTTCATTTTCATATAAAGTATACCACCCAGTTCTTCCTGTACAAGGAGTTATGGTCGTTTAAAGTTGACCCAAAAATCTGTCCCAAAATTCTGTTTTTTTTTGATAGGCTGTAGTAAAACGGGTATAGCTCCTTACTCAGACATTGGATTTGGATGAAACCAATTTCATCAGAAAGAAGACTCTTGGAGATTTTCGTCGATATATAGAATCTCACATAGTTCTTTTTGTACAAGGAGTTATGATCGTCTAAAGTTGATCCAAAATAAATTGCCTAGCTGCAGTAATTTTCCTGCAGATTTACTGTTCACAGGCTTCCCGGCCACCGTTTTGAAATTTCGAATGTGCTCGCTTATATGAAATACTCCTCTGTTTTGGGCAAACTTTATATAGTTGGAAAGCTTATTCCAATACCTACACATACAACTATTGACGGGATACTTCCGAACACCATAAACTTAATTTAACCCATACGCAAGCCTTTAGGACTCCCTATAATCGCGATAAGTGTACGAAAAAATTTACGGGGTGTTACAGATACCAGGCAAAAACACTAGGTGATTTATTTCCAAGTGTCCTGACCTTGGTGGATCGGCTTCCCGCTGATGAGTGAGAGGTGGCAAGTATTTCATGGAATTAGTCGATGTGTGCAAAAGTTGGCTAGGACACCACGATTGTAAAAATAAAATAAAATTTGACACCACATTCTCGTAGCCTCATTGAGCATAATACATATGAAATTAGTAATTTGTCTTGTTTAAAATTCCAATTCAATTGTCTCGAGTTTATGTTAAGTGAAATATGTTGTTCCTAGATAATCTAAAGCTTTTGTTAGATTTGGTTGATACTTTCTTGATCACTACGAAATGAAAATGAGTGTGAATAGAGTGGAGTGGGACTCCAAGGACTTATTTAGGATTGAGACCTAGTTGAATGATTGGTTGAGTGTCTTGAGATTGATTTGGCAGTTTGAACTATTTTGAGTTTATTGCTGGTTTATTTGGATTAACCTATTTATAGAAGGTTTACTAGTAGACTAGCTAAAACTACTTGAGGCATTTCCCTGAGCTTCACTTTGCTAATGCCTATGTGGGCATTAGCAAGTGCAACTGGTCCAAACATTCGTGGTAAAATAGTCTGATGAATGATTTGATTATTGAATAGAGTAAAATGCATATGGAGAATGTGGCGTAAATGACTGTCCATTTGACCATCTTTAGTTTTACTAATGCGATTCTTATTTCTGGGATGAAATTTTAATACTAGTATCTTTAATTTACGGGGATTTTATCTAAATGAAGAGACTCTAAAACATGTCGTGCGTAGAGTCCCAGGAGCCAGAGTTTAACTATCGAGTGCCTCCAGATGAGGAATGATTCCTCCATTATCAATATTCTCGGTGAACATATCGAAGATTTGAGTTTGCTCAAATGTTCCCATCTGTCTTACGACATTCTTCGTGCAATTGGAGAAAGGTGCCCGAACTTAAGGTATTCTCCTATGTCAACATATCGGTAAACTGTTATGAAATGCTTCATTGATTATGGTTTCACATCTTTGATGGTAAGAACTTTACAAGTGGTTGTAATCAATTTAACAGGGCTTAGACGGCGTTCATCGCCTCCATTGATGTATTTTCAAACTGTTATTATCCTGAAATTCTCTGCATAAATGTATTTTATTTAGATCCACTCGCTGAAGCTGATTTATAATTTTTAAGCAGATTTGTTAATTTAAATAACTCGTTTGGGAACCAATTCATTTAAATTTGATTTTTTTCTTTGCTGACCCTTGATGATATCTGATTTCTTAGGCTGTTCGGGTATAGAAAACCTCAAACTGCATTAGCTTTTGCACCTGGCATGCATTAATTTCACTCTATATCTCCACCTCCGGAAGATGGAACAGTCGAGATATAATTAAGTCCACTGTGGTTACACCAACAATATCTTGCTTTCATACTCTTGTGTGACTTCCTGGATTTGTTTCCAATGTGTGCTTTCTTATTTCCCCTGCTTATAGAATTTGCTGCGTGTGAAGCACCAGAACTTTTCAAAGAGAAACTTGCAGAAATGCTCCAAAAGGTGCCCTTGTTAGAGGTAAAGTATTTTCATCTTTCGCTTATTTGTCCTCTCTTTCTTCTGCTAATTGTCCATGATGCCTCTTCAAGCTAATTACTCTTTAGAACAAGAGTTCTCCTTTGATGGTCAATTTCATGAGTACTTTTCTTTCCTCCAGTTGCTGTCCATAACAATCCAAGGTACCTCACGTGATGTATTTGATGTACGACCGACCTTTTGGACAATTTCTGCCCTAGAGTTTTAAAAAATTGAAGTTACAGCAAACGGATGTACCCCTCTTTGTCTCCTGGTTAGATGCAGTCAGGAAGATCCCTTTTTTCAACTTGCAAAGCTTGTCTCTTGTCGTGGATGTTATATCAGATGATCTTCTCATCACAGTTATGCATTCTCTTCCTCGTTTAGAGCTGGATCTTGAAGACAGAACTTTTATGGAGCCATCGGTTCGGGACATGACCAACATTGGACTGCCGGCTCAGAAGTTCTGCGAATGTCTAATTGCCCTCTCAATTGTTCGAAGTGAAAGGAATTATCCTTCATTTAAGAGATTAAAAAATACAGGCATGTTCCATGTTTCTGAACGTTGTAGAAGGTTGGAATCAGTGAAACTTGGTGGGTTTGCAAAGGTTACTGAAGCTGGATATTCGTCAATTCTGCACTCATGCCGGAATCTGAAGAAATTTGAAGTGTTGACTTCACCTCTATTATCAGATTCGTTGTTTGGCTATATGATAGGAGTTGCAAGGTCCGTAATTGAATTAAGGTTGTCATCATGCAGTCTTCTAACTATGCTCTTCTCAATTCTGCCCAAATTTTATTGTCTTCTCTTCTCTTTATATTTGTTTTTTGTATTTTAATTCCATGTTGTACCTCTCTTGTTTCTTAATATGTCTTAATATCTTTCATGTAAATCTCTCTAGAGCCACTTGGAGAGATGGAAACTATTGTTTTCCTCTATATGTACAATTTTTACAAGGTATTCTTTTGTTTACTTCTATTTTTCGTTAAATTCTCTGTTTTACTCTTTCTAGTTCTAATAGTGTTGTTTTCTGTTGTATCTTATTCTTTTACTATTCCTTATCTTAGATTGTTTTATTTTGAGCCGAGGGTCTATCGAAAACAACCTTTCTATCTCACATTTGAGGTAGTGGTATGGACTGCATGCACTTATCCTCCCCAGACCTTGCTTGGTGGGAATATACTTGGTATGTTGTTGTTGTAGTTCTAATAGTGTTGCCTTTAATTTACTTAGGGGTTGTTTAGTTGAGAAACAAGTTATCCCGAGGATTAATTATTCCGGGAATAGTTATCTCATGATTAGTTGTCCTACCCTCAAGGAGTGATAAAAATAACACTACAAGAGATAACTAATTACTGTATGAGTTGTTCCATGCATTTTATCGCAACCAAACATGGATTAGCTCACCCTAAAGTTAATTTTAGGATTAGTTATCCCTCGTACCAAATGAGTCTTGAAGGTTGGATAAAAATAATACTATAATTCGGAATAACTAATCCCGGTATGAGCTATCCCATGCATTTATCCCAACCAAACATGGCAAAAGCCCATCGTAAAATTAATTCCAGCATTAGTTATCCCTTATTCCTAGTATCAAATAAGCCCTTGTAGTTGCATGTGCGTAGTTTTTCTTTCATTCCCTCTATTAACTAAGGAGAAGTAATAGTTAAATTTATATTACCATTTTATTTGATTTGCAGGAATGAATTACTCTTGCTTGTGGCATCTGCTCTAACCTACCTGATTTTGTGGGTGAATATAATAATCGCTTAGTCTTCCTTACATTTTGTTCATATTCTTTTGGTTAAATCTTTTGTTATTTTAGTTTTCTTAGTTTTTCTTAAATCTACTTAGTCCTTAGTGATAGGGTGTTTGACCTATGCTGGTCAGACTCTTCAAAAATGTCAATTGGTGCGGCATTGAAAGTGAAGAGTCCATGCAACTTAGTGTTCGCCTGTATTGGTGATTAACTAATTAATATCTTCCATTTTCTTATTTTAAATGAACTCTCAGGCTAATTTGTCAATGGGCCGTCTTTGGATTTTTAAACCACTTTGATGTGGCAATTCATAACGGCTAATACCGAGAGGTGAGATGTAGTTTAGAATCACCTTTGTACTCTTAAATTTTTTGAATTTGTATCGATAATGAATGTGAATAAAATCTATAGGTGTGTTGATGGAGGTATGAGATGCATCTTACATTGAAATTCTGTGAAACCAGGGGACTGGCTATGATACAATGATGAACTAGTGTGATGAAATAAATCATCCACATTTGATTTAGCGATTAATACTGTACCTACCATTAGAAAGAAAGGGAACAAATAAAAATAGTGACTACACAACTTCTTTTTCTTGATAACCATGGTGTTCGGGTCAGCTTACGTGCACCTCGACTAATTCCACGGGATATCTAGCACCTCCCACCAGAAAAAATAGTGAATACACAGCTAAAGACAAGTAAACCATTTAGGCGCATGTGTATCATTAATAGCTAACTCTAATCCTTTTTCTTTTCTTTTGCTGAATTCGTGGTCATGTTAGTCAATACCTCTCATAATCTAGTGATTTTTACCATTCTTTAGAAAAACAAAGTTGTACAAAATGGCTATTGAAGTAGTTACTGTACCTGCTATTGAAGTAGGTGGTAATCCATAGTTGGATAACAGAGTGAAAATAACAACACTAGGTGTTTGTGTTTCACATATAGCTAGTAGTGGTGTGTGTCCAACTGGTGATGCCACTTAATGATAGTTGCAATGAATTGGTAATTAATGAGTAATTACAATGGTAGGTCCAAAAAAAAAGGCATTTGATATTCAAAAGGTTCATTACAACAGAGAGCAAATAAAGCACAATAATGCCTAAAAAGGGGAAAAAAGATAAGTTTCAGTCATCGGATTTTGTGCCATTGCCAGCCATCACCGCACCCAAATTCGCAGCCAACGCCGCACATAACAAGCCTAGGAGATTGTCTCTCTTAGCAAATATGCTAGTAAGTTCAATACCGAGCTAGCGCAAACGACAGAAAGCATACTGGGGCAGAGTTAGCATTATGGCATCAACAAACAAACCTGGACAACAACAAAGATCAAGTATTTACAGTTGACTACTATTGTGGTTTGATCTATCCATCAACATCTGGACTGCAGCATCAGTGACCTCATCACAGAATCCTATAGATAAATCAGTTAATGCCATAGCAACAGATGAAATGGTAAAAATAGCTGCATTAGTTATTTTGGGAATGTAACCAACATCCAACACTGATAACGTCTTGCGAATTTTCCTATCAGCATGAAATAAAGACTTAATTCCCTTGTCAATTACTCTCTCACAACTTCTGATCCACAACTGCAAAATCAGTAAGTCTCCCGCATCAAGAAGAGCAAGGTCCGTTATTGAATTAAGGTTGTCCTCATGCAGTCTTCTAAGTTGTGAAGCTTTGTAGCATTTGTCCTCATTTAGTAAGTTGGAGGTACTCGACACAAGTGGGTGCGAATGCATTGGAGACCAGACTCTCTTCTACATATCAAAAGTTACTACCCTCACAATACTAAACTCAAGACCTACATGTGTGATGCAAGCTTTTGCAAAGTTTAGTATTGTGAGGGTAGTAACTTTTGATATGTAGAAGGGAGCCTGGTCTCCAATGCGTTTGCACCCACTTGTGTTGAGTACCTCCAAATTACTAAATAAGGACAAATGCATCAAAGCTTCACTAGTTAGAAGACTGCATGAGGACAACCTTAATTCAATTACGGACCTTGCTCTTCTTGGTACGGGAGACTTATCGATTGTGCAGTTGTGCATCAGAGGCTGCAGAGAGTAACTGACAAGGGAATTAAGTCTTTATTCATAGTGGCAGGAAAATTTGCAGGACGTTATCAATGTTGGATGTTGGTTACATTCCCAAAATAACTGATGCAACTATTTTTACCATTATATCTGCTGCTAAGGCATTATCTGATTTATCTTTAAGATTCTGTGATGAGGTCACTGATGCTGCAATACAGATACTGATGGATAGACTAAACCACAACAGTAGTCAACTGCAAAGATTTGTTCTTTGCAACAGTCGAGGTTTGTCTGCTGATGCCATGATGCTACCTTTGCCCCAGCACGCTTTTCGTGGTTTGCTCTGGCTCTGCGTTGGACTTTATCGCATAGTCGATAGGAGAGACAATCTCTATGCAATCAGCAACGCGCTACCCAGGCTTGTTGTGTGCGAATTTGGGTGCTGTGATGGCTGGAAATGGCACAAAATCCGATGACTGAAACTTATCTTTTTTCCCTTTTTAGGAATTATCGTGCTTTATTTGCTCTCTGTTGTAATGAACCTTTTCAATATCAAATGCCTTTTTTTGTACCTACCATTTTAATTACTCATTAAGTATCAAGTCATTGCTACTAGAATCAAGTGGTATCACCAGGTGAACACACACCACTACTAGCTATATGTGAAACACAAAACACCTAATGTTGTTATTTTCACTCTCTTAACCAACTATGGATTACCACCAATTTCAATTAGCAGGTGCATTAGCTACTTATCTGCCCCAACTCCTTTTCCTTCTCTTTAGGTTTTTGTTCACCACATTCTCCATCGGGCCCTCTTATCTCTTCCCTCTCTGATCTCTAGTTATGGAAGAAGGAACCGATCATCCTCAAGCTCAAGCAATTCCTTTCCCGATCAAGCCATCTGCTCCACATGACTTATTTAAGACCATAAGATTAAATGATATTTTTGTACATTTGACGTAACTTTATTTTAAGAATACAAGATTCAAAAGGCTTCTTTATTTTCTTAAATTCCGTGTCAATTTAATTTTTTTGTAAATAGGGGGAGTAGAAGAATGAGTTAAGATTTGGTATCGACATGTGTGCTTCATTGTGATTAAAATAAAACAAATAATGGCATTTTGATATTTTGCATTATGTCTTTCATCACCATTGCAACGAGCAACAACAATTTACTTAGATTAACTTCAGAATTTGTGTTGCCGTTGTAGAAGCATTACTAATGACACGTTGTGCTCTTAAATGCGAAAAGACACTGCAAGCTTTATTACGCCGACACCTAAATGGTAAGTCTGCAACACTTCCAAAGGTCATTTTGAATCAACTTTTAACGTTAGACATTAGTAAGAAAAACAAACTTCTTTTATTTATTTTTCTTTGTTTTTTGTCGTCCCAAAGTAATGCTATTTTACTATAATAAAAAAAGTTAATTTTAATTTTGTTTTACTCTTAATAAAATAATTTTGATAATAAATTTAAAAAGTATTTTTTAAACATCACGTCACATTAAAGTATGTGACGTGAAATGAAGCGTCGATAACACTAATTAGAATCTAATGCAAAGTGAGTCCTTACACTCTTCCTCTTCTCGGTTTCTAATACATTGCTATTCTCAATTCTGCCCACATTTTATTGTCCTCTTCTCTTTTTATTTGCTTTTTGTATTTTAAATCCACTATTGTACCTCCCTTTTTTTCCTTAGTACTATGTGTTGATATCTTTCATCTAAATACTCTCTACAGCCACTCGGAGAGATGAAGGCTATTTTTTTCCTCTATATGTCAAATTTTTACAAGGTATTCTTTGTTTACTTCTCTTTTTCTTTAATTATAATTCTCTGTTTTACTCTTTTTACTTCTAATATTGTTGCCTTTAATTACTTAGGGGTTGTTTTGTTGGGTAACAAGTTATTTAAGGATTAATTATGTTTAGTTGGTCAACACGTTATTCAAGGATGATCCCGGTTTTAGTTATCCTACCCTCAAGTGTGATAAAAATAACACTTACAATCCTGAATTACCTAATTATTATATGAGTTATCCATGCATTTTATCTCAACTAGACATGGATAAGCTCATCCTAAAGTTAATTTTAGGATTAGTTATGGTAACACCCTAACTCAGGATAAGGAGTTACACGTCAGCAAAGCATAGGAAAGATGCTGGATATATAAGTAATCAAGTCTTTCACTTTAGTGATCTGTTTTAATGTCATTCGGATCTAAGCCTAGAGCGGACAATATCACTAGTGGGCTGGGCCGTTACAAATAAGGAGTCCCACATCAGCAAAACACGGGAGAAATGTTGGGTATATAAGTAAACAGACCTTTCACACTAGTAACGCATTTTAAAGTGGTACGTGTCTAAACCAAGAAGCCCATAACGAACAATATCACTAGTGGGCTGGGCCGTTACAGTTATCCCTTATTCCTTGTACCAAACGAGCCCCGAAGGTGGGATAAAAATAATACTACAATTCGGGATAACTAATCTCAGTATGAGCTATCCCGTGCATTTATCCCAACCAAACATGGCAAAAGCTCATCGTAAAAATAATTCCAGCATTAGTTATCCTTTATCCCTGGTATCAAATGAGCCCTTGTAGATTCATGTGTGTAGTTTTTCTTTCATTCCCTCTATTACCTAAGGAGAAGTAATAGTTAAATTTATGTTACCATTTTATTTTATTTGCAGGAATGGATTACTCTTTGTTGTGGCATTCGCTCTGACCTGATTTTGTGAGTAAATATAATAATTGTTGATTCTTCTTTAACATTTTGTTTGTATTCTTTTTCTTAAATCTTTTGTTATTTTAGTTTTCTTGGTTTTGAAGTGGTACTTAGTCCTCAGTGGTAGGTTGTTTGACCTATATTGCTCGGACTCTTCAAAAATGTCAACTGGTGCAACATCGAAAATGAAGAGTTCTTGTACCATAGTGTCAGATAATTCATCCAATCCAAGGATAGCTATAATGTCCTGAAGTTTTTTGTAACGTTGTAAAGTTTTCTTAATTCGTTGGGCGGTTTCGTAATTTTCCTCACCAACGATCCGAGGTTGAAGTGCTGGCGAGTTGCAGCCTGCAATCCGAGCTGAGGACGGGTTTTTGGGGTTAGCTCATCCTCGTGGGATCGCGACCCTTTGTCCCGGCCATTGTAGCACGTATGTTGTTGTATTGGTGATTAACTGATTAATATCTTCCAGTTTCTTATTTCAAGTGAACTCTCGGACTAATTATTCAATGGGGCAATTCGTCTTCGGATTTTTAGACCACTATTCGAAATTTTTTGATGTGGAAATTCATAATGGCTAATACCGAGTGGCGAGATGTAGTTTAGAATCACCTTTGTACTCTTAAATTTTTCGAATTTGTGTGGATAATGAGTGCGAATAAAATCTATAGGCGTGTTAATGTAGGTATGAGATGCTTCTTACTTTGGTATTCTGTGAAACCAGGAGACTGACTATGATATAATGATGAGCTAGTGTGATGAAATAAATCATCCACATTTGATTTAGCGAGTAATACCATACCTACCATTAGAAAGAAATGGAACAAATAAAAATAGTGAATACACTAACTTTTTTTGGATAACCGTGGTGTTCGGGTCAGCTTACGTGTACCTCGACTAATTCCACAGAATATCTAGCACCTCCCACCAGCAACAGTAATGAATACACAGATAAAGACAAGTAAACCATTTAGGCGTATGTGTATCGTTAGTAGCTAACTTTAATCCATTTTCTGTTCTTTTGCTGAATTAGTGGTCATGTTAGTCAATACTTCTCACAATCTACTGATTTTTACCTTTCTTTTGAAAAACAAAGTTGAACAAAATGGTTATTGAAGTAGTTACTGCACCTGCTATTGAAGTAGGTGGTAATCCATAGTTGGATAAGAGAGTGAAATTAACAACATTAGGTGTTTTTCACATATAGCTAGTAGTGGTGTGTACCCAACTGGTGATGCCACTTAATGCTAGTAGCAATGAATTGGCACTCAATGAGTAATCACAATGGCGGGTCCAAAAAAGGCATTTGACATTCATTGTAATTCAAAAGATTCCTTACAACAAAAAGCAAATAAAACACAATAACGCCAACAAAAAGGAAAAAAGCTAAGTTTCAGTCATCGAATTTTGTTCCATTGCGAGCCATCACAACACCCAAATTCACAGCAAACACCGCACACAACATGCCTGGGTTGCACCTTGCAGATTGCATGGAGATTTTCTCTCTTAGGAACTATGCTAGTAAGTTCAATACCGAGCTAGCGCAAACGACAGAAAGCATACTGGGGCAGAGGTAGCATTATGGCTCGACGCTTCAAAGATCAAGTATTTACAGTTGACTACTAATGTGGTTTGGTCTTTCCATCAGCATCTGCACTGCAGCATTAGTGACCTCATCACAGAACCCTATAGATAAATCAGATAATGCCTTAGCAGCAGATGTAACGGTAAAAATAGCTGCATTAGTTATTTTGGGAATGTAACCAACATCCAACACTAATAACGTCTTGCAAATTTTCCTATCAACATGAAATAAAGACTTAATTCCCTTTTCAATTACTCACAGCTTCTAATCCACAACTGCACAATTGGTAAGTCTCCCGCACTAAGAAGAGCAAGGTCCGTAATTGAATTAAGGTTGTCCTCATGCAGTCTTCTAACTAGTGAAACTTTGGAGCATTTTTCGTCATTTAGTAAGTTGGAGGTACTCGACACAAGTGGGTGCAAATGCATTGGAGACCAGACTCTCTTCTACATATCAAAAGTCACTACCCTCAGAATACTAAACTCAAGACCCACATGGGTGATGCGAGCTTTTGCAAATTTTAGTATTGTGAGGGTAGTAACATTTGATATGTAGAAGGGAGTCTTGTCTCCAATGCGCTTGCACCCACTTGTGTCAAGTACAGCCAACTTACAAAATGAGGACAAATGCTCCAAAGCTTCACTAGTTAGAAGACTGCATGAGGACAACCTTAATTCAATTACGGACCTTGCTCTTCTTGGTACGGGAGACTTACCAATTGTGCATCAGAGGCTGCGAGAGAGTAACTGACAAGGGAATTAAGTCTTTATTTCATACTGGTAGGAAAATTTGCAAGGCATTATTAGTTTTGGATGGTTGTTACATTCCCAAAATAGCTGATGCAACTATTTTTACCAATATATCTGCTGCTAAGGCATTATCTGATTTATCTTTAAGAGTTTGTGATGAGGTCACTGATGCTACAGTACTGATGCTGATGGATTGACCAAAACACAATAGTAGTCAACTGCAAAGACTTGTTCTTTGTAACTGTCGAGGTCTGTCTGCTGATGCTACTTCTGCCCCAGCACCAATTTCAATTAGCAGGTGCATTAGCTACTTATCTGCCCCAACTCCTTTTCCTTCTCCTTAGGTTTTTGTTCACCACATTCTCCATCGGGCCCTCTTATCTCTTCCCTCTCTGAGCTCTAGTTATGCAAGAAGGAACCGATCATCCTCAAGCTCAAGCAATTCCTTTCCCGATCAAGCCATCTGCTCCACATGACATATTTTAGACCATAAGATTAAATGATATTTTTGTATATTTGACATAACTTTATTTTAAGACTACAAGATTCAAAAGGCTTCTTTATTTCCTTAAATTCCGTGTCATGTTAATTTTTTTGTAAATAGGGGGAGTAGAAGAATGAGTTAAGATTTGGTATCGACATGTGTGCTTCATTGTGATTAAAATAAAACAAATAATGGCATTTTGATATTTTGCATTCTGTCTTTCATCACTATCCCAACGAGCAACAACAATTTACTTAGATTAACTTCAGAATTTGTGTTGCCATTGTAGAAGCATTACTAATGACACGTTGTGCTCTTAAATGCGAAAAGACACTGCAAGCTTTATTACGCCGACACCTAAATGGTAAGTCCGCAACACTTCCTAAGGTCATTTTGAATCAACTTTTAACGTTTGACATTAGTTAGAAAAACAAACTTCTTTTATTTATTTTTCTGTTTTTGTCGTCCCAAAATAATGCTATTTTACTATAATTGAAAAAGTTAGTTTTAAATTTGTTTTACTCTTAATAAAATAATTTTGATAATAAATTTCAAAAGTATTTTTTAAACACCACGTCACATTAAAGTATGTGACGTGAAATGAGACGTCGATAACACTAATTAGAATCTAATGCAAAGTGAGTCCTTACACTCTTCCTCTTCTAGGTTTCTACTACATTGCTATTCTCAATTCTGCCCACATTTTATTGTCCTCTTCTCTTTTTATTCGCTTTTTGTATTTTAATTCCACTACTCTACCTCATTTTTTTTCCTTAGTACTATGCGTTGATATCTTTCATCTAAATACTCTCTACAACCACTTGGAGAGATTGAGGCTATTTTTTTCCTCTATATGTCGAATTTTTACAAGGTATTCTTTTGTTTACTTCTTTTTTTCTTTAATTATGAGTCTTTGTTTCTTTTTTTAATTCTAATATTGTTGCCTTTAATCACTTAGGGGTTGTTTTGTTGGTTAACAAGCTATTAAAGGATTAATTTTGTTTAGTTGGTCAGCAAGTTACTCAAGGATTAATTATCCCAGTATTAGTTATCCTACCCTCAAGTGTGATAAAAATAACACTTATAATCCCGGATTAACTAATTATTGTATGAGTTATCCATGCATTTTATCGCAACCCGACATGGATAAGCTCATCCTAAAGTTAATTATAGGATTAGTTATGGTAACACCCTAACTCAGGATAAGGAGTTCCACGTCGGCAAAACAAAGGAGAGATGCTGGATATATAAGTAAATAGGTCTTTCACTTTAGTTATTTGTTTTAAAGTCGTGCGGATCTAAGCCTAGAGCAGACAATATCACTATTGGGCTGGGCAGTTACAAATAAGGAGTCCCACATCGGCAAAACACGGGAGAAATGCTGGGTATATAAGTAAACAAACCTTTCACACTAATAACGAATTTTAAAGCGGTACGTGTCTAAGCCAAGAAGCCCAGAACAGACTATATCACTAGTGGGCTGGGCCGTTATAGTTATCCTTTATTCCTTTTACCAAACGAGCCCCGAAGGTGGGATAAAAATACTACTATTCGGGATAACTAATCTCGGTATGAGCTATCCCATGTATTTATCCCAACCAAACATGGCAATAGCTCATTGTAAAATTAATTCCAACATTAGTTATCCCTTATCCTTGGTATCAAACGAGCCCTTGTAGTTGCATGTGTGTAATTTTTCTTTCATTCCTTCTATTAACTCTTAATTTCATGAGAAGTAATGGTTAAATTTATATTACCATTTTATTTGATTTGTAGGAATGGATTACTCTTTGTCGTGGCATCCTCTCCGACCTGATTTTGTGAGTGAATATAATAATTGTTGATTCTTCTTTAACATTTTTTTCATATTCTTTTGCTTAAATCTTTTGTTATTTTAGTTTTCTTGGTTTTGAAGTGGTACTTAGTCCTCAGTGGTAGGTTGTTTGACCTATATTGCTCAGACTTTTCAAAAATGTCAACTGGTGCAGCATTGAAAGTGAAGAGTTCTCGTAACATAGTGTCGGATCATTCATCCAATCCAAGGATAGCTATAATGTCCCGAAATTCTTTGTAACATAGTAAAGTTTACTCAACTCGTTGGGAGATTTCGTAATGTTCCTCACCAACGATCCGAGGTTGAAGTGCAGGCGAGTTGCAGCATGCAATCTGAACTGAGGACGGGTTTTTGGGGCTAGCTCACCCTCGCAGGATCACGACCCTTTGTCCCGGCCATTGTAGCACGTGTGTCGCAGTATTGGTGATTAACTAATTAATATCTTCCAGTTTCTAATCTCAAGTGAACTCTCGAACTAATTTGTCAATTGGGCAATCAGTCTTTGGATTTTTAGACCACTAATAGAAAATTTTTGATGTGGAAATTTTAATGGCTAATACCTAGAGGCGAGATGTATAGTTTGGAATCACCTTTGTACTCTTAAATTTTTTGAATTTGTGTGGATAATTAGTGCGAATAAAATCTATTGGTGTGTTAATGGAGGTATGAGATGCATCTTACTTTGGAATTTTGTGAAACTAGGAGACTGGCTATGATACAAGGATGGGCTAGTGTGATTAAATAAATCATCCTTATTTAATTTAGCAAGGTAATACCATATTTACCATTAGAAAGAAGGGAACAGTTAAAAATAGTGAATACACAACTTTATTTTTTGTTAATTATGGTGTCCGGGTCAATTTACGTGCATCTCGACTAATTCCACAGGATACCTGCACCATAGTGAATACACAACTAAAGATAAGTAAACCATTTAGTCGCATGTCTATCGTTAATCGCCAACTCTAATCCTTTTTCTTTTCTTTTGCTGAATTAGTTTTTATGTTAGTAAATACCTCTCATAACCTACTGCTTTTTACCATTCTTTTGAAAAACAAAGTAGTACAAAATGGCTAAGCTAATAAAGTTACTTCTACTGCTTCACTGCCAGATTGTATACGAGCTTTAGCCAAACAAAATTAGGGAAAGAGAGAGAAGAAGAGAGTGAGTGATGCTTCTACTGCTTCCGTGCTAGAGTGCATAAGAGCTTTAGTCAAAACAAAGAGAAGAAGAGATTTTGATCAGCATGCTAACAACAATCATCTCCTAATCATGACATTCGAATCTACATTTTCAAGTTAGTAGTTTTTTTCACAAGTTTCGAATTGATCAAATACATCTACACTCTTGTCCATCAAGAGTTGAAGGTAATTTCTAAACCAGTAAAGTGTTAAAGTACATTCTTTATGTTTTGCTGCCATTTTTGTCACTTGCTGGCAGTAAATGAAACTGCATTTGATTCTGCTTATTCATTATGGAAGTGTACTGTGTCATCCTCTAGGATCCACCTTGGAGTGGAGGACTTCACTGGAATAACTCTTTTCTTTTTACGAGGGCCTTTCATTTTTCAATTTAATATATATTTTAGAGAAGAACACAAACAGATATAAACTCCGAATAGAGGACAAGAGGTGGGCTTACACTATTGTGGGATTAAGCTATCGGTCTAGAAATTGAAATTTCAATTTAGAGACTTTTAGATACCCTGGTTCACTTCTGTTTGAGAGTTATAATGCCGATTTATCAGTTGAAGCAGGAGAGAATATATCTTGATATTTTCGATAATTCTTCAAGTTCATAGCATCATCTCATTTGTACATCTTCTGTAGGTAATTTTTTATTTCTTTAGAATGAAATTTGCCCCTTTCTCCAATTGCACGAAGAATGTCGTAAGACATTTGGGAACATTTGAGCAAACTCAAATCTTTGATATGTTCACCGAGAATATTGATAATGGAAGAATCATTCCTCATTTGGAGGCACTCGATAGTTAAACTCTTGGCTCCTGGGACCCTACGCACGACATGTTTTGAGTCTCTTCATTCAGATAAAATCCCTATAAATCAAAGATACTAGTATTAAAAGTTCATCTCAGAAGTAAGAATCGCATTGACAGAACTACGGATGGTCAAAAGGACAGTCATTTACGCCACATTCTCCAAATGCATTTTACTCAATTCAATAATCAGAGTATTCATTAGACTATCTTACCATGAATGTTTGGACTAGCTGCACTTGCTAATGCCTGCATAGGCATTAGCAAAGTGAAGCCCAGGGAAATGCCTCCAGCAGTTTTAGCTAGTCTACTAGTAACCATACATAAATAGGTTAATCCAAATCAACTAGCAATACACTCGAAATAGTTCTAGCTGCCAAGGCAGTCTCGGGACACTCGATCAATCAATCATTCAACTAGGTCTCAATCCTAAATTTAGTCCAAGAGCTCCACTCCACTCTATTCACACTCATTTCGTAATGATCAAGCAAATATCAACCAAATCTAACAAAAGCTTTAGATTATTTAGGGACAACATACTTCATTTTACATGAACTCTAGATAGTTGAATTGAAATTTTAAACAAAACAAATTACTAATTTCATATGTATTATGCTCAATGAAGCTATGAGGATGTGGTGTCAAATTTTATTTTATTTTTACAATTGTGGTGTCCTAGCCAACTTTTGCACAACTCGACTAATTCCACTGAATACTTGCCACCTCTCACTCATCAGCCGACAACCGATCCACCAAGGTCAGGACATTTGGAAAGAAATCACCCGGTGTTTTTGTTTGGTATCACATTCAATATAACTCATTTTATCTATTACAACAAAAAAATTTGGGCATTTAATTAGAAAAAAGAGAGAAATCAACTTACAGAAAGATCGGAAGACGAAACAAAAGGAAGACGATATGCGAAGAAAAAATTGAAGGTTGGAGAGACACCAGCGGCGGTGCAAATAGATGTCAAATCCATTTTTTTCCAACACATTAATTATTATATGATCTGTAAATCTACCCATTGATGGCTCAAAATCGCCATTGGAGCTTCCTCCTCCTTTTTCGCCGTTGCTGCCGCCACCAACTTTTCCTCCGGTTCGGTGTCGCTTAGCAGTTTCGTCCATGAACGAAAACAGAAAACAAAACCTAAGTCCTCAATTTCCTGCAATTTTTCCAGCAATAAATTACAAAAAATTAGTTTATAAATTACTATTTGAATGCAATTCATAATTTACATTTGTTGAACACGTTTTCTATGGCGAATCTATCTAACAATAATCTATTCAGTGTAATTTCACGAGTGAAGTTCGAAATGGCTATTATTAATAAACACTTAATGAATTTATACTTGTTATAGATAGTAAGCAATTAAAGCAGTTTAAAGAAGTACCTGGAGTTCACTTTATTATGTGTTTCTATTAACGGACAAACTTTTAAGGTTATTACTTATTTGTAGTATAAATGATAATACATTCAGTGCAATTTCATGGATATGCATCTCTTTATAGATTGTTGTGAAAATAGTACTTTCTATGGAATAGAATTAACTTAAGGTGTGTCAATAATTAATATGATAATTAGACTTATGTTCAAGATTCAATAAACTCGTTCAGTTATAAATTGGGACAGAAACAACAGAAAAATCAAGTAAGAAAATTCAACATATTAGAAGATAAGACAACAACCAATAACATACCTAGTGTAATTTCACAAGTAGAGTGAGAATGTAGGATGTATACAGATCTTACCTGTCTCTGTGGGTAGGGGTTGTTTCAAATAACTCTGAATAATTCTATATTTCAATCTCCAAAATAATACCTTGAATTTATAGGTGTTAACCCAAATGGTTAGTTAACGGCTAGTTTGATTTCATTAATGCTAGATAAAATAATTTATCAAATAGTATGTAAACATAACAATATTAGAGTAAGAAAGACTTTCCAAATCAATAATAAACATTCATATGTTACTCCAACGACTAATTAACGGTTAGTTTGATGTAACAATCGTCAATGGGTAGATTTATAGATCATATAATAATTAATGTGTCGGAGAAAATTGATTTGACATCTCTTTACACCGTCGCTTGTGTCTCTCCAACCTTCAATTCTGCCTTTGCATATCGTCTTCCTTTTGTTTGGTCTTCCGATCTTTCTGTAAGTTAATTTCACTCTTTTTTTCTAATTAAATTCCCTAATCTTTTTGTTGTAATAGATAAAATGAGTCATATTAAATGTGATACCAGGCAAAAACACTAGGTGATTTATTTCCAAGTGTCCTGACCTTGGTGGATCGGCTGCCCGCTGATGAGTGAGAGGTGGCAAGTATTTCGTGGAATTAGTCGATGTGTGCAAAAGTTGGCTAGGACACCACGATTGTAAAAATAAAATAAAATTTGACACCACATTCTCGTAGCCTCATTGAGCATAATACATATGAAATTAGTAATTTGTCTTGTTTAAAATTCCAATTCAATTGTCTCGAGTTTATGTTAAGTGAAATATGTTGTTCCTAGATAATCTAAAGCTTTTGTTAGATTTGGTTGATACTTTCTTGATCACTACGAAATGAAAATAAGTGTGAATAGAGTGGAGTGGGACTCCAAGGACTTAGTTTGGATTGAGACCTAGTTGAATGATTGGTTGAGTGTCTTGAGATTGATTTGGCAGTTTGAACTATTTTGAGTTTATTGCTGGTTTATTTGGATTAACCTATTTATAGAAGGTTTACTAGTAGACTAGCTAAAACTACTTGAGGCATTTCCCTGAGCTTCACTTTGCTAATGCCTATGTGGGCATTAGCAAGTGCAACTGGTCCAAACATTCGTGGTAAAATAGTCTGATGAATGATTTGATTATTGAATAGAGTAAAATGCATATGGAGAATGTGGCGTAAATGACTGTCCATTTGACCATCTTTAGTTTTGCTAATGCGATTCCAACTTCTGGGATGAACTTTTAATACTAGTATCTTTAATTTACGGGGATTTTATCTAAATGAAGAGACTCTAAAACATGTCGTGCGTAGAGTCCCAGGAGCCAGAGTTTAACTATCGAGTGCCTCCAGATGAGGAATGATTCCTCCATTATCAATATTCTCGGTGAACATATTGAAGATTTGAGTTTGCTCAAATGTTCCCATCTGTCTTACGACATTCTTCGTGCAATTGGAGAAAGGTGCCCGAACTTAAGGTATTCTCCTATGTCAACATATCGGTAAACTGTTATGAAATGCTTCATTGATTATAGTTTCACATCTTTGATGGTAAGAACTTTACAAGTGGTTGTAATCAATTTAACAGGGCTTAGATGGCGTTCATCGCCTCCATTGATGGATTTTCAGACTGTTATTATCCTGAAATTCTCTGCATAAATGTATTTTATTTAGATCCACTCGCTGAAGCTGATTTGTAATTTTTAAGCAGATTTGTTAATTTAAATAACTCGTTTGGGAACCAATTCATTTAAATTTGATTTTTTTTCTTTGCTGACCCTTTATGATATCTGATTTCTTAGGCTGTTCGGGTATAGAAAACCTCAAACTGCATTAGCTTTTGCACCTGGCATGCATTAATTTCACTCTATATCTCCACCTCCGGAAGATGGAACAGTCGAGATATAATTAAGTCCATTGTGGTTACACCAACAATATCTTGCTTTCATACTCTTGTGTGACTTCCTGGATTTGTTTCCAACGTGTGCTTTCTTATTTCCCCTGCTTATAGAATTTGCTGCGTGTGAAGCACCAGAACTTTTCAATGAGAAACTTGCAAAAATGCTCCAAAAGGTGCCCTTGTTAGAGGTAAAGTATTTTCATCTTTCACTTATTTGTCCACTCTTTCTTCTGCTAATTGTCCATGATGCCTCTTCAAGCTAATTACTCTTTAGAAAAAGAGTTCTCCTTTGATGGTCAATTTCATGAGTACTTTTCATTCCTCCAGTTGCTGTCCATAAAAATCCGAGGTACCTCACGTGATGTATTTGATGTTCGACCAACCTTTTGGACAATTTCTGCCCTAGAGTTTTAAAAAATTGAAGTTACAGCAAACGGATGTACCCCTCTTTGTCTCCTGGTTAGATGCAGTCAGAAAGATCCCTTGTTTCAACTTGCAAAGCTTGTCTCTTGTCGTGGATGTTATATCAGATGATCTTCTCATCACAGTTATGCATTCTCTTCCTCGTTTAGAGCTGGATCTTGAAGACAGAACTTTTATGGAGCCATCGGTATGGGACATGACCAACATTGGACTGCCGGCTATGAAGTTCTGCGAATGTCTAATTGCCCTCTCAATTGTTCGAAGTGAAAGGAATTATCCTTCATTTAAGAGAGTCAAAAATACAGGCATGTTCCATGTTTCTGAACGTTGTAGAAGGTTGGAATCTGTGAAATTTGGTGGGTTTGCAAAGGTTACTGAAGCTGGATATTCGTCAATTCTGCACTCATGCCGGAATCTGAAGAAATTTGAAGTGTTGACTTCACCTCTATTATCAGATTTGGTGTTTGATAATATGATAGGAGTTGCAAGGTCCGTAATTGAATTAAGGTTGTCATCATGCAGTCTTCTAACTATGCTCTTCTCAATTCTGCCCAAATTTTACTGTCTTCTCTTCTCTTTATATTTGTTTTTTTGTATTTTAATTCCATGTTGTACCTCTCTTGTTTCTTAATATGTGTTAATATCTTTCATGTAAATCTCTGTAGAGCCACTTGGAAAGATGGAAACTATTGTTTTCCTCTATATGTACAATTTTTACAAGGTATTCTTTTGTTTACTTCTATTTTTCGTTAAATTCTCTGTTTTACTCTTTCTAGTACTAATAGTGTTGCTTTCTGTTGTATCTTATTCTTTTACTATTCCTTATCTTAGATTGTTTTATTTTGAGCCGAGGGTCTATCGAAAACAACCTTTCTATCTCACATTTGAGGTAGTGGTATGGACTGCATGCACTTATCCTCCCCAGACCTTGCTTGGTGGGAATATACTTGGTATGTTGTTGTTGTAGTTCTAATAGTGTTGCCTTTAATTTACTTAGGGGTTGTTTAGTTGAGAAACAAGTTGTCCCGAGGATTAATTATTCCGGGAATAGTTATCTCATGATTAGTTGTCCTACCCTCAAGGAGTGATAAAAATAACACTACAAGAGATAACTAATTACTGTATGAGTTGTTCCATGCATTTTATCGCAACCAAACATGGATTAGCTCACCCTAAAGTTAATTTTAGGATTAGTTATCCCTCGTACCAAATGAGTCTTGAAGGTTGGATAAAAATAATACTATAACTCGGAATAACTAATCCCGGTATGAGCTATCCCATGCATTTATCCCAACCAAACATGGCAAAAGCCCATCGTAAAATTAATTCCAGCATTAGTTATCCCTTATTCCTAGTATCAAATGAGCCCTTGTAGTTGCATGTGCGTAGTTTTTCTTTCATTCCCTCTATTAACTAAGGAGAAGTAATAGTTAAATTTATGTTACCATTTTATTTGATTTGCAGGAATGGATTACTCTTGCTTGTGGCATCTGCTCTAACCTACATGATTTTGTGGGTGAATATAATAATCGCTTAGTCTTCCTTACATTTTGTTCATATTCTTTTGGTTAAATCTTTTGTTATTTTAGTTTTCTTGGTTTTGCTTAAATCTACTTAGTCCTTAGTGATAGGTTGTTTGACCTATGTTGGTCAGACTCTTCAAAAATGTCAATTGGTGTGGCATTGAAAGTGAAGAGTCCATGCAACTTAGTGTTCGACTGTATTGGTGATTAACTAATTAATATCTTCCAGTTTCTTATTTTAAATGAACTCTCAGGCTAATTTGTCAATGGGCCGTCTTTGGATTTTTAAACCACTTTGATGTGGAAATTCATAACGGCTAATACCGAGAGGTGAGATGTAGTTTAGAATCACCTTTGTACTCTTAAATTTTTTGAATTTGTATCGATAATGAATGTGAATAAAATCTATAGGTGTGTTGATGGAGGTATGAGATGCATCTTACATTGAAATTCTGTGAAACTAGGGGACTGGCTATGATACAATGATGAACTAGTGTGATGAAATAAATCATCCACATTTGATTTAGCGATTAATACCGTACCTACCATTAGAAAGAAAGGGAACAAATAAAAATAGTGAATACTCAACTTCTTTTTCTTGATAACCATGGTGTTCGGGTCATCTTACGTGCACCTCGACTAATTCCACGGGATATCTAGCACCTCCCACCAGCAACAATAGTGAATACACAGCTAAAGACAAGTAAACCATTTAGGCGCATGTGTATCATTAATAGCTAACTCTAATCCTTTTTCTGTTCTTTTGCTGAATTAGTGGTCATGTTAGTCAATACCTCTCATAATCTAGTGGCTTTTACCATTCTTTTGAAAAACAAAGTTGTACAAAATGGCTATTGAAGTAGTTACTGCACCGCTATTGAAGTAGGCAGTAATCCATAGTTGGATAAGACAGTGAAAATAACAACACTAGGTGTTTGTGTTTCACATATAGCTAGTAGTGGTGTGTGTCCAACTGGTCATGCCACTTAATGATAGTTGCAATGAATTGGTACTTAATGAGTAATTACAATGGCAGGTCCAAAAAAGAAGGCATTTGACATTCAAAAGGTTCATTACAACAGAGAGCAAATAAAGCACAATAATGCCTTAAAAGGGGAAAAAAGATAAGTTTTAGTCATTGGATTTTGTGCCATTGCCAGCCAACACAACACCCAAATTCGCAGCCAACACCGCTCAAAACAAGCCTAGGTCGTGCCTTGTAGATTACGTGGAGATTGTCTCTCTTAGCAACTATGCTAGTAAGTTCAATACCGAGCTAGCGCAAACGACAGAAAGCATACTGGGGCAGAGGTAGCATTATGGCATCAACAGACAAACCTGGACAGCAACAAAGATCAAGTATTTATAGTTGACTACTATTGTGGTTTGATCTATCCATCAGCATCTGCACTGCAGCATCAGTGACCTCATCATAGAACCCTATAGATAAATCAGTTAATGCCTTAGCAGCAGATGTAATGGAAAAAATAGCTGCATTAGTTATTTTGGTAATGTAACCAACATCCAACACCGATAACGTCTTGCAAATTTTCCTATCAGCATGAAATAAAGACTTAATTCCATTGTCAATTACTCTCTCACAGCTTCTGATCCACAACTGCAAAATCAGTAAGTCTCCCGCACAAAGAAGAGCAAGGTCCGTTATTGAATTAAGGTTGTCCTCATGCAGTATTCTAACTAGTGAAGCTTTGTAGCATTTGTCCTCATTTAGTAAGTTGGAGGTACTCGACACAAGTGGGTGCGAACGTATTGGATACCAGACTCTCTTCTACATATCAAAAGTTACTACCCTCACAATACTAAACTCAAGACCCACATGGGTGATGCAAGCTTTTGCAAAGTTTAGTATTGTGAGGGTAGTAACTTTTGATATGTAGAAGGGAGCCTGGTCTCCAATGCGTTGGACGTTATCGCAGAGTCGATAAGAGAGACAATCTCTATGCAATAAGAAAGGCGCTACCCAGGCTTGTTGTGTGCGGTGTTGGCTGCGAATTTGGGTGCTGTGATGGCTGGCAATGGCACAAAATCCAATGACTGAAACTTATCTTTATTCCTTTTTTAGGCATTATCGTGCTTTGTTTGCTCTCTGTTGTAATGAACCTTTTGAATATCAAATGCCTTTTTTTTGGAACTGCCATTTTAATTACTCATTAAGTATCAATTCATTGCTATTAGCATCAAGTGGCATCACCAGGTGAACACACACCACTACTAGCTATATGTGAAACACAAAACACCTAATGTTGTTATTTTCACTCTCTTACCCTACAATGGATTACCACCAATTTCAATTAGCAGGTTCATTAGCTACTTATCTGCCCCAACTCCTTTTCCTTCTCCTTAGGTTTTTGTTCACCACATTCTCCATCGGGCCCTCTTATCTCTTCCCTCTCTGAGCTCTAGTTATGGAAGAAGGAACCGATCATCCTCAAGCTCAAGCAATTCCTTTCCCGATCAAGCCATCTGCTCCACATGACATATTTTAGACCATAAGATTATATGATATTTTTGTATATTTGACATAACTTTATTTTAAGACTACAAGATTCAAAAGGCTTCTTTATTTCCTTAAATTCCGTGTCATGTTAATTTTTTTGTAAATAGGGGGAGTAGAAGAATGAGTTATGATTTGGTATCGACATGTGTGCTTCATTGTGATTAAAATAAAACAAATAATGGCATTTTGATATTTTGCATTCTGTCTTTCATCACTATCCCAACGAGCAACAACAATTTACTTAGATTAACTTCAGAATTTGTGTTGCCATTGTAGAAGCATTACTAATGACACGTTGTGCTCTTAAATGCGAAAAGACACTGCAAGCTTTATTACGCCGACACCTAAATGGTAAGTCCGCAACACTTCCAAAGGTCATTTTGAATAAACTTTTAACGTTTGACACTAGTTAGAAAAACAAACTTCTTTTATTTATTTTTCTATTTTTGTCATCCCAAAATAATGCTATTTTACTATAATTAAAAAAGTTAATTTTAATTTTGTTTTACTCTTAATAAAATAATTTTGATAATAAATTTCAAAAGTATTTTTTAAACACCACGTCACATTAAAGTATGTGACGTGAAATGAGACGTCGATAACACTAATTAGAATCTAATGCAAAGTGAGTCCTTACACTCTTCCTCTTCTAGGTTTCTACTACATCGCTATTCTCAATTCTGCCCACATTTTATTGTCCTCTTCTCTTTTTATTTGCTTTTTTTATTTTAATTCCACTACTGTACCTCATTTTTTTTCCTTAGTACTATGCGTTGATATCTTTCATCTAAATACTCTCTACAGCCACTTGTAGAGATTGAGGCTATTTTTTTCCTCTATATGTCGAATTTTTACAAGGTATTCTTTTGTTTACTTCTTTTTTTTCTTTAATTATGAGTCTTTGTTTCTTTTTTTAATTCTAATATTGTTGCCTTTAATTACTTAGGGGTTGTTTTGTTGGTTAACAAGCTATTAAAGGATTAATTTTGTTTAGTTGGTCAGCAAGTTACTCAAGGATTAATTATCCCAGTATCAGTTATCCTACCCTCCAGTGTGATAAAATAACACTTATAATCCCGGATTAACTAATTATTGTATGAGTTATCCATGCATTTTATCGCAACCCGACATGGATAAGCTCATCCTAAAGTTAATTTTAGGATTAGTTATGGTAACACCCTAACTCAGGATAAGGAGTTCCACGTTGGCAAAACAAAGGAGAGATGCTGGATATATAAGTAAATAGGTCTTTCACTTTAGTGATTTGTTTTAAAGTCGGGCGGATCTAATCCTAGAGCAGACAATATCACTATTGGGATGGGCCGTTACAAATAAGGAGTCCCACATCGGCAAAACACGGGAGAAATGCTGGGTATATAAGTAAACAAACCTTTCACACTAATAACGAATTTTAAAGCGGTACGTGTCTAAGCCAAGAAGCCCAGAACGGACTATATCACTAGTGGGCTGGGCCGTTATAGTTATCCTTTATTCCTTGTACCAAACGAGCCCCGAAGGTGGGATAAAAATACTACTATTCGGGATAACTAATCTCGGTATGAGCTATCCCATGCATTTATCCCAACCAAACATGGCAAAAGCTCATTGTAAAATTAATTCCAACATTAGTTATCCCTTATCCTTGGTATCAAACGAGCCCTTGTAGTTGCATGTGTGTAATTTTTCTTTCATTCCTTCTATTAACTTTTAATTTCATGAGAAGTAATAGTTAAATTTATATTACCATTTTGTTCATATTCTTTTGCTTAAATCTTTTGTTATTTTAGTTTTCTTGGTTTTGAAGTGGTACTTAGTCCTCAGTGGTAGGTTGTTTGACCTATATTGCTCAGACTTTTCAAAAATGTCAATTGGTGCAGCATTGAAAGTGAAGAGTTCTCGTAACATAGTGTCAGATAATTCATCCAATCCAAGGATAGCTATAATGTCCTGAAATTCTTTGTAACGTAGTAAAGTTTTCTCAACTCGTTGGGCGATTTCGCAATGTTCCTCACCAACGATCCGAGGTTGAAGTGCAGGCGAGTTGCAGCCTGCAATCTGAACTGAGGACGGGTTTTTGGGGCTAGCTCACCCTCGCAGGATCGCGACCCTTTGTCCCAACCATTGTAGCTCGTGTGTCGCAGTATTGGTGATTAACTAATTAATATCTCCCAGTTTCTTATTTCAAGTGAACTCTCAAACTAATTTGTCAATTGGGCAATCAGTCTTTGGATTTTTAGACCACTAATAGAAAATTTTTGATGTGGAAATTTTAATGGCTAATACCTAGAGGTGAGATGTATAGTTTGGAATCACCTTTGTACTCTTAAATTTTTTGAATTTGTGTGGATAATTAGTGCGAATAAAATCTATAGGTGTGTTAATGGAGGTATGAGATGCATCTTACTTTGGAATTTTGTGAAACTAGGAGACTGGCTATGATACAAGGATGGGCTAGTGTGATTAAATAAATCATCCTTATTTAATTTAGCAAGGTAATACCATATTTACCATTAGAAAGAAGGGAACAGTTAAAAATAGTGAATACACAACTTTATTTTTTGATAACCGTGGTGTCCGGGTCAATTTACGTGCATCTCGACTAATTCCACAGGATACCTTCACCATAGTGAATACACAACTAAAGATAAGTAAACCATTTAGGCGCATGTGTATCGTTAATCGCCAACTCTAATCCTTTTTCTTTTCTTTTGCTGAATTAGTTTTTATGTTAGTCAATACCTCTCATAACCTACTGCTTTTTACCATTCTTTTGAAAAACAAAGTAGTACAAAATGGCTAAGCTAATAATGTTACTTCTACTGCTTCACTGCCAGATTGTATACGAGCTTTAGCCAAACAAAATTAGGGAATGAGAGAGAAGAAGAGAATGAGTGATGCTTCTACTGCTTCCGTGCTAGAGTGCATAAGAGCTTTAGTCAAAACAAAGAGAAGAAGAGATTTTGATCAGCATGCTAACAACAATCATCTCCTAATCATGACATTCGAATCTACATTTTCAAGTTAGTAATTTTTTTCACAAGTTTCGAATTGATCAAATACATCTACCTCTTGTCCATCAAGAGTTGAAGGTAATTTCTAAACCAATAAAGTGTTAAAGTACATTCTTTATGTTTTGCTGCCATTTTTGTCACTTGCTGGCAGTAAATGAAACTGCATTTGATTATGCTTATTCATTATGGAAGTGTACAGTGTCATCCTCTAGGATCCACCTTGGAGTGGAGGACTTCACAGGAATAACTCTTTTCTTTTTACGAGGGCCTTTCATTTTTTAATTTAGTATATATTTTACAGAAGAACACAAACAGATATAAACTCCGAATAGAGGACAAGAGGTGGGCTTACACTATTGCGGGATTAAGCTATCGGTCTAGAAATTGAAATTTCAATTTAGAGACTTTTAGATACCCTGGTTCACTTTTGTTTGAGAGTTATAATGCCGATTTATCAGTTGAAGCAGGAGAGAATATATCTTGATATTTTCGATAATTCTTCAAGTTCATAGCATCATCTCATTTGTACATCTTCTGTAGGTAATTTTTTATTTCTTTAGAATGAAATTTGCCCCTTTCTCCAATTGCACGAAGAATGTCGTAAGACATTTGGGAACATTTGAGCAAACTCAAATCTTTGATATGTTCACCGAGAATATTGATAATGGAAGAATCATTCCTCATTTGGAGGCACTCGATAGTTAAACTCTTGGCTCCTGGGACCCTACGCACGACATGTTTTGAGTCTCTTCATTCAGATAAAATCCCTATAAATCAAAGATACTAGTATTAAAAGTTCATCTCAGAAGTAAGAATCGCATTGACAGAACTACGGATGGTCAAAAGGACAGTCATTTACGCCACATTCTCCAAATGCATTTTACTCAATTCAATAATCAGAGTATTCATTAGACTATCTTACATATAATAATTAATGTGTTGGAGAAAATGGATTTGACATCTCTTTGAACCGTCGCTTGTGTCTCTCCAACCTTCAATTCTTCCTTCGCATATCGTCTTCCTTTTGTTTGGTTTTCCGATCTTTCTGTAAGTTAATTTCACTCTTTTTTTTCTAATTAAATGCCCTAATCTTTTTGTTGTAATAGATAAAATGAGTTATATTAAATGTGATACCAGGCAAAAACACTAGGTGATTTCTTTCCAAGTGTCCTGACCTTGGTGGATCGGCTGCCCGCTGATGAGTGAGAGGTGGCAAGTATTTCGTGGAATTAGTCGATGTGTGCAAAAGTTGGCTAGGACACCACGATTGTAAAAATAAAATAAAATTTGACACCACATTCTCGTAGCCTCATTGAGCATAATACATATGAAATTAGTAATTTGTCTTGTTTCAAATTCCAATTCAATTGTCTCGAGTTTATGTTAAGTGAAATATGTTGTTCCTAGATAATCTAAAGCTTTTGTTAGATTTGGTTGATACTTTCTTGATCACTAAGAAATGAAAATAAGTGTGAATAGAGTGGAGTGGGACTCCAAGGACTTATTTAGGATTGAGACCTAGTTGAATGATTGGTTGAGTGTCTTGAGATTGATTTGGCAGTTTGAACTATTTTGAGTTTATTGCTGGTTTATTTGGATTAACATATTTATAGAAGGTTTACTAGTAGACTAGCTAAAACTACTTGAGGCATTTCCCTGAGCTTCACTTTGCTAATGCCTATGTTGGCATTAGCAAGTGCAACTGGTCCAAACATTCGTGGTAAAATAGTCTGATGAATGATTTGATTATTGAATAGAGTAAAATGCATATGGAGAATGTGGCGTAAATGACTGTCCATTTGACCATCTTTAGTTTTGCTAATGCGATTCTTACTTCTGGGATGAACTTTTAATACTAGTATCTTTAATTTACGGGGATTTTATCTAAATGAAGAGACTCTAAAACATGTCGTGCGTAGAGTCCCAGGAGCCAAGAGTTTAACTATCGAGTGCCTCCAGATGAGGAATGATTCCACCATTATCATTATTCTCGGTGAACATATCGAAGATTTGAGTTTGCTCAAATGTTCCCATCTGTCTTACGACATTCTTCGTGCAATTGGAGAAAGGTGCCCGAACTTAAGGTATTCTCCTATGTCAACATATCTGTAAACTCTTATGAAATGCTTCATTGATTATGGTTTCACATCTTTGATGGTAAGAACTTTACAAGTGGTTGTAATCAATTTAACAGGGCTTAGACGGCGTTTATCACCTCCATTGATGGATTTTTAGACTATTATTATCCTGAAATTCTCTGCATAAATGTATTTTATTTAGATCCACTCGCTGAAGCTGATTTGTAATTTTTAAGCAGATTTGTTAATTTAAATAACTCGTTTGGGAACCAATTCATTTAAATTTGATCTTTTTCTTTGCTGACCCTTGATGATATCTAATTTCTTAGGCTGTTCGGGTATAGAAAACCTCAAACTGCATTAGCTTTTGCACCTGGCATGCATTAATTTCACTCTATATCTCCACCTCCAGAAGATGGAACAGTCGAGATATAATTAAGTCCATTGTGGTTACACCAACAATATCTTGCTTTCATACTCTTGTGTGACTTCCTGGATTTGTTTCCAACGTGTGCTTTCTTATTTCCCCTGCTTATTGAATTTGCTGCGTGTGAAGCACCAGAACTTTTCAAAGAGAAACTTGCAGAAATGCTCCAAAAGGTGCCCTTGTTAGAGGTAAAGTATTTTCATCTTTCACTTATTTTTCCTCTCTTTCTTCTGCTACTTGTCAATGATGCCTCTTCAAGCTAATTACTCTTTAGAACAAGAGTTCTCCTTTGATGGTCAATTTCATGAGTACTTTTCTTTCCTCCAGTTGCTGTCCATAAAAATCCGAGGTACCTCACGTGATGTATTTGATGTACTTGGTATGTTGTTGTTGTAGTTCTAATAGTGTTGCCTTTAATTTACTTAGGGGTTGTTCAGTATCCCGAGGATTAATTATTCCGGGATTACTTATCTCATGATTAGTTGTCCTACCTTCAAGGAGTGATAAAAATAGCACTACAAGAGGTAACTAATTACTGTATGAGTTGTTCCATGCATTTTATCGCAACCAAACATGGATTAGATCATCCTAAAGTTAATTTTAGGATTAGTTATCCCTCCTACCAAATGAGTCTTGAAGGTTGGATAAAATTAAAACTATAATTCGGAATAACTAATCCCGGTATGAGCTATCCCATGCATTTATCCCAACCAAACATGGCAAAAGCCCATCATAAAATTAATTCCAGCATTAGTTATCCCTTATTCCTAGTATCAAATGAGCCCTTGTAGTTGCATGTGCGTAGTTTTTCTTTCATTCCCTCTATTAACTAAGGAGAAGTAATAGTTAAATTTATGTTACCATTTTATTTGATTTGCAGGAATGGATTACTCTTGCCTGTGGCATCTGCTCTAACCTACCTGATTTTGTGTGTGAATATAATAATCGCTTGAGCTTGAGGATGATCGGTTCCTTCTTCCATAACTAGAGCTCAGAGAGGGAAGAGATAAGAGGGCCCGATGGAGAATGTGGTGAACAAAAACCTAAAGAGAAGGAAAAGGAGTTGGGGCAGATAAGTAGCTAATGCACCTGCTAATTGAAATTGGTGGTAATCAATAGTAGGGTAAGGGTGAAAATAACAACATTAGGTGTTTTGTGTTTCAAACATAGCTAGTAGTGGTGTGTGTTCACCTGGTGATGCCACTTGATGCTAGTAGAAATGAATTGATACTTAATGAGTAATTAAAATGGCAGGTCCAAAAAAAGGCATTTGATATGCAAAAGGATCATTACAACAGAGAGAAAATAAAGTACGATAATGCCTAAAAAAAGGAAAAAAGATAAGTTTCAGTCACCGGATTTTGTGCCATTGCCAGCCATCACAGCACCCAAATTCGCAGCCAACACCACACACAACAAGCCTGGGTAGCGCCTTGCTGATTGCATATAGATTGTCTCTCTTATCGACTATGCGATAAAGTCCAACGCAGAGCCAGAGCAAACCACGAAAAACGTGCTGGGGCAAAGGTAGCATCATGGCATCAGTAGACAAACCTCGACAGTTGCAAAGAACAAGTCTTTGCAGTTGACTACTGTTGTGGTTTGGTCTATCCATCAATATCTGTATTGCAGCATATGTGACCTCATCATAGAATCTTAAAGATAAATCAGATAATGCCTTAGAAACAGATATAATGGTAAAAATAGTTGCATCAGTTATTTTGGGAATGTAACCAACATCCAACATTGATAACGTCCTGCAAATTTTCCTACCACTTTGAATAAAGACTTAATTCTCTTGTCAGGTACTCTCTGCAGCCTCTGATGCACAACTGCACAATCGATAAGTCTCCCGTACCAAGAAGAGCAAGGTCCGTATTTGAATTAAGGTTGTCCTCATGCAGTCTTCTAACTAGTGAAGCTTTGGAGCATTTGTCCTCATTTAGTAATTTGGAGGTACTCAACACAAGTGGGTGTGAACTCATTGGAGACCAGGCTCCCTTCTACATATCAAAAGTTACTACCCTCACAATACTAAACTTTGCAAAAGCTTCCATCACCCATGTGGGTCTTGAGTTTAGTATTGTGAGGGTAGTAACTTTTGATATGTAGAAGAGAGTTTGGTCTCCAATGCATTCGCACCCACTTGTGTAGAGTACCTCCAACTTTATTACGCCGACACCTAAATGGTATGTCCGCAACACTTCCAAAGGTCATTTTGAATCAACTTTTAACGTTTGACTTATGTCAAAAGACATTAGTTAGAAAAACAAACTTCTTTTATTTTATTTTCTTTGTTTTTTGTCGTCCCAAAATAATGCTATTTTACTATAATTAAAAAAGTTAATTTTAATTTTGTTTTACTCTTAATAAAATAATTTTGATAATAAATTTCAAAAGTATTTTTTAAACACCACGTCACATTAAAGTATGTGACGTGAAATGAGACGTCGATAACACTAATTAGAATCTAATGCAAAGTGAGTCCTTACACTCTTCCTCTTCTAGGTTTCTACTACTTTGCTATTCTCAATTCTGCCCACATTTTATTGTCCTCTTCTCTTTTTATTTGCTTTTTGTATTTTAAATCCACTATTGTACCTCCCTTTTTTTCCTTCGTACTATGTGTTGATATCTTTCATCTAAATACTCTCTACAGCCACTCAGAGAGATGAAGGCTATTTTTTTCCTCTATATGTTGAATTTTTACAAGGTATTCTTTTGTTTACTTCTCTTTTTCTTTAATTATAATTCTCTGATTTACTCTTTTTACTTCTAATATTGTTGCCTTTAATTACTTAGGGGTTGTTTTGTTGGGTAACAAGTTATTTAAGGATTAATTATGTTTAGTTGGTCAACACGTTATTCAAGGATTATCACGGTTTTAGTTATCCTACCCTCAAGTGTGATAAAAATAACACTTACAATCCTGAATTACCTAATTATTATATGAGTTATCGATGCATTTTATCTCAACTAGACATGGATAAGCTCATCCTAAAGTTAATTTTAGGATTAGTTATGGTAACACCCCAACTCAGGATAAGGAGTTCCACGTCAGCAAAGCATAGGAAAGATGCTGGATATATAAGTAATCAGGTCTTTCACTTTAGTGATCTGTTTTAAAGTCGTTCGGATCTAAGCCTAGAGCGGACAATATCACTAGTGGGCTGGGCTGTTACAAATAAGGAGTCCCACATCGGCAAAACACGGGAGAAATGCTGGGTATATAAGTAAACAGACCTTTCATACTAGTAACGCATTTTAAAGTGGTATGTGTCTAAACCAAGAAGCCCATAACGAACAATATCACTAGTGGGCTGGGCCGTTACAATTATCCCTTATTCCTTGTTCCAAACGAGCCCCGAAGGTGGGATAAAAATAATACTACAATTCGGGATAACTAATCTCAGTATGAGGTATCCCATGCATTTATCCCAACCAAACATGGCAAAAGCTCATCGTAAAATTAATTCCAGCATTAGTTATCCTTTATCCCTGGTATCAAATGAGCCCTTGTAGATGCATGTGTGTAGTTTTTCTTTCATTTCCTCTATTACCTAAGGAGAAGTAATAGCTAAATTTATGTTACCATTTTCTTTGATTTGCAGGAATGGATTACTCTTTGTTGTGGCATTCGCTCCGACCTGATTTTGTGAGTAAATATAATATTTGTTGATTCTTCTTTAACATTTTGTTTGTATTCTTTTGCTTAAATCTTTTGTTATTTTAGTTTTCTTGGTTTTGAAGTGGTACTTAGTCCTCAGTGGTAGGTTATTTGACCTATATTGCTCGGACTCTTCAAAAATGTCAACTGGTGCAAGATCGAAAGTGAAGAGTTCTCGTACCATAGTGTTAGATAATTCATCCAATCCAAGGATAGCTATAATGTCCTAAAGTTCTTTGTAACGTTGTAAAGTTTTCTTAATTCGTTGGGCGGTTTCGTAATTTTCCTCACCAATGATCCGAGGTTGAACTGCTGGCGAGTTACAGCCTGCAATCCAAGCTAAGGACGGGTTTTTGGGGTTAGCTCATCCTCGTGGGATCGCGACCCTTTGTCCCGGCCATTGTAGCACGTATGTTGCTGTATTGGTGATTAACTGATTAATATTTTCCAGTTTCTTATTTCAAGTGAACTCTCGGACTAATTTGTCAATGGGGCAATTCGTCTTCGGAATATTTTTGATGTGGAAATTCATAATGGCTAATACCGAGTGGCGAGATGTAGTTTAGAATCACCTTTGTACTCTTAAATTTTTCGAATTTGTGTGGATAATGAGTGCGAATAAAATCTATAGGCGTGTTAATGGAGGTATGCGATGCATCTTACATTGGAATTCTGTGAAACCACGAGACTGGCTATGATATAATGATGAGCTAGTGTGATGAAATAAATCATCCACATTTGATTTAGCGAGTAATACCATACCTACCATTAGAAAGAAATGGAACAAATAAAAATAGTGAATACACTAACTTTTTTTGGATAACCGTGGTGTTCGGGTCAGCTTACGTGTACCTCGACTAATTCCACAGAATATCTAGCACCTCCCACCAGCAACAATAGCGAATACACAGCTAAAGACAAGTAAACCATTTAGGCGCATGTGTATCGTTAGTAGCTAACTCTAATCCTTTTTCTGTTCTTTTGCTGAATTAGTGGTCATGTTAGTCAATACCTCTCATAATCTACTGATTTTTACCTTTCTTTTGAAAAACAAAGTTGTACAAAATGGCTATTGAAGTAGTTACTGCACCTGCTATTAAAGTAGGTGGTAATCCATAGTTGGATAAGAGAGTGAAATTAACAACATTAGGTGTTTTTCACATATAGCTAGTAGTGGTGTGTGCCCAAGTGGTGATGCCACTTAATGCTAGTAGCAATGAATTGGCACTCAATGAGTGATCTCAATGGTGGGTCCAAAAAAAAGGCATTTGATATTCATTGTAATTCAAAAGATTCCTTACAACAAAAAGCAAATAAAACACAATAATGCCAACAAAAAGGAAAAAAAACTAAGTTTAAGTCATCGGATTTTGTGCCATTGTGAGCCATCACAGCACCCAAAATCACAGCCAACACCGCACACAACGAGCCTGGGTTGCACCTTGCAGATTGCGTGGAGATTTTCTCTCTTAGAAACTATGCTAGTAAGTTCAATACCGAGCTAGCGCAAACGACAGAAAGCATACTGGGGAAGAGGTAGCATTATGGCTCGACGCTGTAAAGATCAAGTATTTACAGTTGACTACTGATGTGGTTTGGTCTTTCCATCAGCATTTGCACTGCAGCATCAGTGACCTCATCACAGAACCCTATAGATAAATCAGTTAATGCCTTAGCAGCAAATTTAATGGTAAAAATATTTGCATTAGTTATTTTGGGAATGTAACCAACATCCAACACTGATAACATCTTGCAAATTTTCCTATCAGCATGAAATAAAGACTTCATTCCCTTTTCAATTACTCTCTCACAGCTTCTGATCCACAACTGCACAATTGGTATGACTCTCGCACCATGAAGAGCAAGGTCCATAATTGAATTAAGGTTGTCCTCATGCAGTCTTCTAACTAGTGAAGCTTTGGAGCATTTGTCCTTATTTAGTAAGTTGGAGGTACTCGACACAAGTGGGTGCAAATGCATTGGAGACCAGACTCTCTTCTACATATCAAAAGTCACTACCCTCACAATACTAAACTCAAGACCCACATGGGTGATGCGAGCTTTTGCAAAGTTTAGTATTGTGAGGGTAGTAACATTTGATATGTAGAAGGAAGCCTGGTCTCCAATGCGTTTTCACCCACTTATGTCAAGTAAATCCAACTTACTAAATGAGGAAATGCTCCAAAGCTTCACTAGTTAGAAGACTGCATGAGGACAACCTTAATTCAATACAGACCTTGCTCTTCTTGGTACGGGAGACTTACCAATTGTGCAGTTGTGCATCAGAGGCTGCAGAGAGTAACTAACAAGGGAATTAAGTCTTTATTTCATACTGGAAGAAAAATTTGAAAGGCGTTATTAGTGTTGGATGGTGGTTACATTCCTAAAATAGCTGATGCAACTATTTTTACCAATATATCTGCTGCTAAGTCATTATTCGATTTATCTTTAAGATTCTGTGATGAGGTCACTGATGATGCAGTACAGATGCTGATGGATAGACCAAACCACAATAGTAGTCAACTTCAAAGACTTGTTCTTTGCAACTATCGAGGTCTGTCTAATGATGCTACCTCTGCCCCAGCACGCTTTCCGTGGTTTGCTCTTGCTCTGCGTTGGACTTTCTCGCATAGTCGATTAGAGAGAAAATCTCTATGCAATCAGCAAGGCGCTACCCAGGCTTGTTGTGTGCGGTGTTGGCTGCGAATTTGGGTGCTGTGATGGCTGGCAATGGCATAAAATCTGATGACTGAAACTTTTCTTTTTTTCCTTTTTTAAGCATTATCGTGTTTTATTTGCTCTCTGTTGTAATGAACCTTTTGAATATCAAATGCCTTTTTTTTTTACCTTCCATTGTAATTACTCATTAAGTATCAATTCATTGCTACTAGTATCAAGTGGTATCACCACCTGGACACACACCACTACTAGCTATATGGGAAACACAAAACACCTAATATTGTTATTTTCACTCTCTTACCCTACTATGGATTACCACCAATTTCAATTAGCAGGTGCATTAGCTACTTATCAGCCCAACTTCTTTTCCTCCTCCTTAGGTTTCTATTCACCACATTCTCCATCGGGCCCTCTTATCTCTTTCCTCTCTGAGCTCTCGTTATGGAAGAAGGAACCGATCATCCTCAAGCTCAAGCAATTCCTTTCCCGATCAAGCCATCTGCTCCACATGACATATTTAAGACCATAAGATTAAATGATATTTTTGTACATTTGACATAACTTTATTTTAAGACTACAAGATTCAAAAGGCTTCTTTATTTTCTTAAATTCCGTGTCAAGTTAATTTTTTTGTAAATCGGGGGAGTAGAAGAATGAGTTAAGATTTGGTATCGACATGTGTGCTTCATTGTGATTAAAATAAAACAAATAATGGCATTTTGATATTTTGCATTCTGTCTTTCATCACCATTGCAACGAGCAACAACAATTTACTTAGATTAACTTGAGAATTTGTGTTGCCGTTGTAGAAGCATTACTAATGACACGTTGTGCTCTTAAATGCGAAAAGACACTGCAAGCTTTATTACGCCGACACCTAAATGGTAAGTCCGCAACACTTCCAAAGGTCATTTTGAATCAACTTTTAACGTTTGACTTATGTCAAAAGACATTAGTTAGAAAAACAAACTTCTTTTATTTTTTTTTCTTTGTTTTTTGTCGTCCCAAAATAATGCTATTTTACTATTATTAAAAAAGTTAATTTTAATTTTGTTTTTCTCTTAATAAAATAATTTTGATAATAAATTTCAAAAGTATTTTTTAAACACCACGTCACATTAAAGTGTGTGACGTGAAATGAGACGTCAATAACACTAATTAGAATCTAATGCAAAGTGAGTCCTTACACTCTTTCTCTTCTAGGTTTCTACTACTTTGCTATTCTCAATTCTGCCCACATTTTATTGTCCTCTTCTCTTTTTATTTGCTTTTTGTATTTTAATTCCACTATTGTACCTCATTTTTTTCCATAGTACTATGTGTTGATATCTTTCATCTAAATACTCTCTACAGCCACTTGGAGAGATTGAAGCTATTTTTTTCCTCTATATGTCGAATTTTTACAAGGTATATTTCTTTTTTTCATTAATTATGATTCTTTGTTTCTTTTTTTAGTTCTAATATTGTTGCCTTTAATTACTTAGGGGTTGTTTTGTTGGTTAACAAGCTATTAAAGGATTAATTTTGTTTAGTTGGTCAGCAAGTTACTCAAGGATTAATTCTCCCAGTATTAGTTATCCTACCCTCAAGTGTGATAAAAATAACACTTATAATCCCGGATTAACTAATTATTGTATGAGTTATCCATGCATTTTATCGCAACCCGACATGGATAAGCTCATCCTAAAGTTAATTTTAGGATTAGTTATGGTAACACCCTAACTCAGGATAAGGAGTTCCACGTCGGCAAAACAAAGGAGAGATGCTGGATATATAAGTAAATAGGTCTTTCACTTTAGTGATCTATTTTAAAGTCGTGCGGATCTAAGCCTAGAGCAGAAAATATCACTATTGGGCTGGGCCGTTACAAATAAGGAGTCCCACATCGGCAAAACACGGGAGAAATGTTGGGTATATAAGTAAACAAACCTTTCACGTGTGTCGCTATATTGGTGATTAACTAATTAATATCTTCCAGTTTCTTATTTCAAGTGAACTCTCGAACTAATTTGTCAATGGGGAAATCAGTCTTTGGATTTTTAGACCACTAATAGAAAATTTTTGATGTGGAAATTTTAATGGCTAATACCTAGAGGTGAGATGTATAGTTTGGAATCACCTTTGTACTCTTAAATTTTTTGAATTTGTGTGGATAATGAGTGCGAATAAAATCTATAGGTGTGTTAATGGTGGTATGAGATGCATCTTACTTTGGCATTTTGTGAAACTAGGAGACTGGCTATGATACAAGGATGGGCTAGTGTGATTAAATAAATTATCCTTATTTAATTTAGCAAGGTAATACCATATTTACCATTAGAAAGAAGGGAACAGTTAAATATAGTGAATACACAACTTTATTTTTTGATAACCGTGGTGTTCGGGTCAACTTACGTGCATCTCGACTAATTCCACAGGATACCTGCACCATAATGAATACACAACTAAAGATAAGTAAACCATTTAGGCGCATGTGTATCGTTAATCGCCAACTCTAATCCTTTTTCTTTTCTTTTGCTGAATTAGTGGTCATGTTAGTCAATACCTCACCTATTCTACTGATTTTTACCCTTCTTTTGAAAAACAAAGTAGTACAAAATGGCTAAGCTAATAATGTTACTTCTACTGCTTCACTGCCAGATTGGATAGCCAAACAAAACTAGGGAAAGAGAGAGAAGAAGAGAAGGAGGAGAATGAGTGATGCTTTTACTGCTTCCGTGCTAGAGTGCATAAGAGCTTTAGTCAAAGCAAAGAGAAGAAGAGATTTTGATCAGCATGTTAACAGCAATTGTCTCCTAATCATGACATCCGAATTTACATTTTCAAGTTAGTAACTTTTTTCACAAGCTTCGAATTGATCAAAATGCATTTACCTGTTGTCCATCTAGAGTTGAAGGTAATTTCTAAATCAATAAAGTGTTAAAGTACATTCTTTATGTCTTGCTGCCATTTTGTCACTTGCTATGAAACTGCATTTGATTCACAGTATTCATTATGGATGTGTAGTGTGTCATCCTCTGGAGATCCACTTTGGAGTGGGGGACTTCATAGAAATAACTCTTTTCTTTTTACAAGGGCCTTTCATTTTTCAATTCAATATATATTTTAGAGAAGAACACAAACTGATATAAACACCAAATAGAGGAAAAGAGGTGGGCTTACACAATTGCTGGATTAAGCTATCGGTCTAGAAATTTCAATTTCAATTTAGAGACTTTTAGATACCCTATAATATATCTTGATATTTTCGATAATTCTTTAGTTCAAAGCATCATCCCGTTTGTACATCTTCTTTAGGTAATTTTTAATTACTTTAGAATGAAATTTGGCCCTTTCTCCAATTGCACCAAGAATGTCGTAAGACAGATAGGAACATTTGAGCAAACTCAAATCTTCAATATGTTCACCGAGAATGTTGATAATGAACGAATCATTCTTCATTTGGAGGCACCCTATATTAAACTCTTGGCTCCTGGACCCTACGCACGACATGTTTTAGAGTCTCTTCATCTAGATAATATCCCTGTAAATCAAAGATACTAGTATTATAAGTTTGGCTATAAGTTCATCCCAGAAGTAAGAATCGCATTAGCCAAATTAAAGATGGTCAAATGGACATTCATTTATACCACATTCTCCGTATGTATTCTATTCAATAATCAGAAGATTAATCAGACTATCTTATCACGAATGTTTGGACCAGCTGCGCTTGCTGATGCCTACATAGGCATTAGCAAAGTGAAGCGCAGGAAATGCCTCTTAACGGTTTTAGCTAGTCTACTAGTAAACCATACATAAATAGGATAATCCAAATCAACCAGTAATTAACTCGAAAAAGTTCTAGCTGCCAAACCAATCTCAAGACACTCGATCAATCAATCATTCAACTAGGTCTCAATCCTAAGTCAAGTCCTGGAGTTCCACTCCACTCTATTCATGTCACGACCCGAGCCTAGGCCCTAGCCGTGACGAGCATCCCGAACCATGAAGGCCCGGAACACCCATTCTCTATCTGGTTATCATGCACAACATTCATAATCATAATAAAATGCGGAATTGAAACTGAGTACGGAAAACATGGTCAAGTTCTGCAACATTTTTGAATAATACTATCTGACATCAGTCTGCGAAATCTCTACTAAGAACATAAACATCTGTCTGAAAAGAAACTGGGACAAGGCCCCCAGTAAACCAAAAACATAATAAATAAGATAATGTCTGACATAATTAGGCCTTCCGAAAAATAGAAGGCTCACCATTGTGAGATCAAGTCTGCAAATCCGAGAATGTCTACTGAGTAGCTGGACCCCTAGACTGTGCCTCAGAACCTGGAAGGAGGGGGGTCAGCACAAAAGTACTGGCACGCGAAGCAATCCAAAAAAATAGTATAATGGAACATACACACACACACACACACACATATATATATATATATACATATTAAGTGAAAGCAATTTTTCATCAAGACATCATGTATAAAACTGTTTCTGAAAAATACATGGGCACTTTCTGAAAACATGTAACCTGTCTGTTCATTTCAAATCATGATCTGTGTTTTACTTCTGAGTTAGGTGGTATTCCCCTACAAGTCTGATATTCCACGGGCGGTATGGAATCCGTCATTGACTCGGCGGTGAAGCCCCCAACCCAAGTGGGCCGCAAGGGTTGGAGTGTCTGAGTCTGATACGCCACAGGACATTTAAGTCAGCGCATAATAGTATACCCGGGTCGGCAAACCACGGTTTTAGGCAATGAGTCGCTTGAACTCAAGCCCTCTTCGGGGAACCACCTAACATCTCTGTATGCTCATTTTTAACCTTTTCTGTACATGCAACATTCTGAATGTCTAAAATCATGAAAGTCTGAAATGTCTGTTAGTCTGAGTCTGATATGGCATTAGTCTGAGTTGGTATCTTCATACCAAGACTTGCAAGTCATGATTTTTCTGAGCCATAATGTATTAAGCAAGAGCGTTCATTCAAAACATAGTTTAGACCACCAAAACATGTAACTGATGTAAAGGATTTCATATTCCGAAACTTAAAGTTCAATTCATGCAGAAATTTCATCAAACACCTGGTGGTCAAATATCTTTAGCAAGTTCATGTATTCAAAATTGAAACACATTCATTCATATATGTATATAAACTGTCAAATCGCTTTGGAGATGGTCAAAAGACCAAAAAAATGATGTTAAAACATCTTATACATAAATATATATACATAATTTAAAACCTCATTCTAAAACATGATTTTTCTATGCCCATGAGAATTTAGGAAAACCCCGCGTACCTTGTTCTCCACGAATTTTGGGTGTCTATCGAAGCCTACGTCGAGAGGATTCCAAATCTGTAATTTGTTTCACGAACCCGCGGTTGAATCTTGAGTTGCTTGGGTTTTAAATGTTGAAACCCTAGGGAGAGTTCTTGAGCAATTTTGGGAAAAGTATGTGTATTATGGTGTTTGAGGGATTAAATCCCGTGTTGGTGGTATATATAGGGGTGGAGGATTACCAAAATACCCCTAAGGAAAAATTAAGGTCACATCTGTCCCTCAGTTGACAGTTTGGTAGACTGGAGTAAATCGATTATAACTTTTTACTCATATACTCAAATTGGATGAAACCAACTGCAATTGAAAGAGGACTCGAAGAGATTTCGTTTGATATATTATAGATCACACATTTCATTATATAAAGGGAGTTATGATCGTTTGAAATTGACCCTGAAATGCTGAAAACTGGGCAATAGTCTATGCGTTTTGCTACTGTTTTTAAATCCAAACGCAGCCTTATGCGTTCCGAAAAATTCCGAAACTTATCCGAGATGTACTATGAGATTTCCCGATCATAAAGCAACTTGAAAATCTAAAAGCGGATGTCGGGAAGGTTGAAAAGTTGTATCCCGAAGATTGCTAGCTAAAATGACTCTAAGTCCTCATTACACTTAGAAAAATTTTCAAGTTTTTAAGTCTAAGGGCACTCTATTAAAAGCTAATCCATGCACGACTTTTACAGGGTGTTACATTATCTCCCCCTTGGGATCATTCGTCCTCGAATGATGGGTAGGAACTTGTTGAAGCCTTAAATATATGGAATAACACGGACATGACATGTCCTCTAATAAAAATACACTGATCTGAACATTTGGAATCTGAATTTAATGCATGATGCATGAACTGGGCTATACTCGTAACTACTGGTATACTCTATCTTCGACTAGTAGCATGTCTAAGATTTCGAGTAGCATGAATAAGTGCAAAGACAAGAAAACAAGTCATGCGAATCTGACTGCTAAACTGACTTATTGGCCATACAGACTGAATTATACTACACCCTCATACTTAACTGGAGTATTCTCTTCAACACTCTCTCTAAGGAAGCTCTAGCAGTAATAGGGAACCATGAATCTTGGGTATGGATTACACAAAACATCCCACTGAGGAAATCACAACATTGACACTACTCTGCAGTCTGGAATATAGACATATAACTCCTAAATTAGGATAGAATTTTCAGACCTTTGGCAATACAACTTCTTACTTTAAGGCTTAGAGCACTTCCCGAATATCCCTTAACTATACTATTCCCTATAAATATAATATTCATTCAACCCAGCTTAAAATTCTCATATGAGCATTGATAATGTTTTTTTTTTTTGCTAATGTCTAAAATATCTTAATCCTTACCCCGCAATCAAGCCTAACTCTAAATCACAAAAATACAACATGCTACACCACGCTATTATTCTAAACCATATGATGCCACCTTCTATACCTCTTTTAAAAATCACATCCTAAGCATAACATGCCTTACCACTTCAATGACTACACTGAA